>CM069144.1:24031757-25231757 GCA_035221665.1 Okamejei kenojei | reverse complement strand
TCATAACCACTGACACCCGTACTAATCAATAATCTGTCAATCTCTGCCTTAAAAATATCCATTGACTCGCCTTCCACAGCCTTCTGTGGCAATGAATTCCATAGATTCACCATCCTCTGACTAAAGAAATTCCACTTTATAGAAACATAGAAACATAGAAAATAGGTGCTGGAGTAGGCCATTTGGCCCTTCGAGCCTGCACCGCCATTCATTATGATCATGGCTGATCATCCAACTCAGTATCCTGTACCTGCCTTCTCTCCATACCCCCTCATCCCTTTAGCCACAAGGGCCACATCTAACTCCCTCTTAAATATAGCCAATGAACTGGCCTCAACTACCTTCTGTGGCAGAGAATTCCACAGATTCACCACTCTCTGTGTGAAAAATTATTTTCTCATCTCGGTCCTAAAAGACTTCCCCCTTATTCTTAAACTGTGACCCCTTGTTCTGGACTTCGCCAACATCGGGAACAATCTTCCTGCATTTAGCCTGTCCAACCCCTTAAGAATTTTGTAAAGTCTCAATGAGATTCCCCCCTCAATCTTCTAAATTCCAGCGAGTACAAGCCGAGTCTATCCAGTCTTTCTTCATATGGAAGTCCTGCTATCCAAGGAATCAGTCTGGTGAACCTTCTCTGTACTCCCTTTATGGCAAGAATGTCTTTCCATAGATTAGGAGACCAAAACTGTACACAATACTCCAGGTCTGGCCTCACCAAGACCTTGTACAACTGCAGTAGAACCTCCCTGCTCTTGTACTCAAATCCTTTTGCTATGAAAGCCAACATACCATTCACTTTCTTCACTGCCTGCTGCACCTGCATGCCTGCTTTCAATGACTGGTGTACCATGACACCCAGGTCTCGTTGCATCTCCCGTTTTCCTAATCGGCCACCATTCAGATAATGGTCTACTTTCCTGTTTTTGCCACCAAAGTGGATAACCTCATATTTATCCACATTATACTGCATCTGCCATGCATTTTCCCACTCACCCAGTCTATCCAAGTCACTTTGCAGCCTCCTAGCATCCTCCTCACAGCTAACACTGCTCCCCAGCTTTGTTTCATCCGCAAACTTGGAGATGTTGCATTCAATTCCCTCATCCAGATCATTAATATATATTGTAAATAGCTTGGGTCCCAGCACTGAGCCTTGCTGTACCCCACTAGTCACTGCCTGCCATTCTGAAAAGGGCCCGTTTACTCCTACGCTTTGCTTCCTGTTTGCCAGCCTGTTCTCTATCCACATCAATACTGATACCCCAATACCGTGTGCTTTAAGTTTGTATACTAATCTCTAATGTGGGACCTTGTTGAAAGCCTTCTGAAAGTCCAGATATAACACATCCACTGGTTCGCCCTTATCCACTCTACTAGTTACATCCTCGAAAAATTCTATAAGATTCGTCAGACATGATTTACCTTTCATAAATCCATGCTGACTTTGTCCAATGATTTCACCACTTTCCAAATGTGCTGCTATCCCATCTTTAATAACTGACTCTAGCATTTTCCCCACCACCGATGTTAGAGTATCTGGTCTGTAATTCCCCGTTTTCTCTCTCCCTCCCTTTTTAAAAAGTGGGTTTACATTAGCTACCCTCCAATCCTCAGGAACTACTCCAGAATCTAAAGAGTTTTGAAAAATGATCACTAATGCATCAACTATTTCTGGGACTATTTCCTTCAGTACTCTGGGATGCAGCCTGTCTGACCCTGCGGATTTATCGGCCTTTAATCCATTCAATTTACCAAACACCACTTCCCGGCTAACCTGGATTTCCCACAGTTCCTCCATCTCATTTGACCCCCGGTCCCCTGCTATTTCCAGCAGATTATTTATGTCTTCCTTAGTGAAGACAAAACCAAAGTAGTTATTCATTTGGTCTGCCATGTCCTTGTTCCCCATGATCAATTCACCAGTTTCTGACTGCAAGGAACCTACATTTGTTTTAACTAACCTTTTTCTCTTCATAAAATCTTTTGCAGTCAGTTTTTATGTTCCCTGCCAGTTTTCTTTCATAATCTATTTTCCCTTTCCTAATTAAGCCCTTTGTCCTCCTCTGCTGGACTCTGAATTTCTCCCAGTCCTCTGGTAAGCTGCTTTTTCTGGCTAATTTGTATGCTTCATCTTTGGTTTTGATACTATCCCTGATTTCCCTTGGTATCCACGGATGCACTACCTTCCCTGATTTATTCTTTTGCCAAACTGGGATGAACAATTGTTGTAGTTCATCCATGCAGTCTTTAAATGCCTTCCATTGCATATCCACCGTTAACCCTTTAAGAATCACTTGCCAGTCATCTTTTTTCTAACAGTATATCCTTTTATTCTGAGCCTAAGGCCATAGACTGTCCCACTAATTGAAACATCCTCTCCGCATTCACTCTATCCTGGCCTTTCACTAATTGGTAAGTTTCAAGAGGTTCCCCCTCATCCTCCTAAACTCCAGCGAGTGCAGGCCCAGCGCCATCAAACACTCATCATACGTTAACCTAATCATTCCTGCGATCATTCTCTTAATCCTCCTCTGGATCCTCTCCAATGCCAGCACATCCTTCCTCAGATATGGGGCCCAAAACTGCTCACAATAGCAAAGAGTCAAAAACCTCCAGGTAACAAAAGGGGAAAACTGAAGGAAAAGAAACAGGATTCTAGTTTAATTTCAAATACTCCAGGTTTAGAAGTGTTAATCAAAAACAAGGAACCCAGTGACTGTAGGATAGGAGCTCAGGAAGTAACAAGTATCTTCCAACCATCTGCTGAACGTACAGAGTGACTTTTCACAGAATACTAATTTTGTGGCTAATATGTTTTGATATAGTTATTTCCTGTTGCGTATCTTGCCAGTAGATTATACTTATTGTGGTTTGATCTGATCTCCTGCTGACAGTGCCATTTCCACAGATAGTCAAGTATTAACATTGGACCTTTAGACACACGTCTGCATAATTAATCCACTGCAAACTAAGTGGAGAAAAAGATCAGCTGAAGAATTTACTGTTCAGTGCCAGAGTAATGAATTGGAACTGACGAAACTAACCAGATGATAATGTCTCTTCCTCAGTTAAAAGTGCAAACATCTTAGCTGAGGTGTTAACTCTAAATCTACTATTCGTGACTTAAATGCAAATAGCTTATTTGGATTATACCCATCTACACAGGAATTGTTGCAATTAACAGGAAAATTAAGCTTGTTCAGTCAAGTGGCAGATTCTTCTATGCTTTTACCTCATGCTTCATTTCAAAATGGGTAATTCACTGTTTTTCAAATCCCAGGGATAATGCACCAGTGGCTTTTGGGATAGAAACAAGGAGAAGCAAATGTAATAAAAAGGATGTTTGAAAGATGAAAATAGAAAGGGTGAAGTGTCGTTGTAAGGAGATGAGCTTGTTGGGTGCATCACCTTCACACTGGGAACATAAACTGGTACTGGCCCTTCAGCCCATTGAGCTCTCTCTGCCATTTATTGTTTGATATGTGTCTTTGTCTTATGCACATACCTGACAAAAAATCCATCAAGCTTGATTTGAAAACTCCAGTTGGCCTAGAAATCACAATGCTCTGCTGGGATAGACACAGAATGCTGGGGTAGGGTCTGTAGAAGGGTCTCGAACCAAAACGTCACCCATTCCTTCTCTCCAGCGATGCTGCCTGTCCTGCTGAGTTACTCCAGCATTTTGTGTCTATCTTCGATTTAAACCAGCATCTACAGTTCTTTCCTACACATGCTCTGCTGGGAAGTGAGATCCAGATGACCTTACTTCTAAAAAATTGTGATCAGATGCCAATGGACTTCGGATATAAATAACATTTCATTTGCTAAGTGAGCACACAAAAGTTGCTCATTTTTAGAAATATAGAAACATAGAAAATAGGTGCAGGATTAGGCCATTCGGCCCTTCGAGCCAGTACCGCCATTCAATATGATTATGGCTGATCATTCCCAATCAGTACCCCATTATTGCTTTCTCCCCATATTCCTTGATTCTGTTAGCCCTCTATATCTAACTCTATCTTGAATCCATCCAGTGAATTGGCCTCCACTGCCTTCTGTGGCACAGAATTCCACAGATTCACAACTCTCTGGGTGAAAATGTTTTTCCTCATCTCAGTCCTAAATGGCCGACCCTTTATTCTTAAACTGTGACCCCCTGGTTCTGGACTTCCCCAACATCAGGAACATTTTTCCAGCATCTAGCCTGTCCAATCCCTTAAGATCAATTTTATATGTTTCTATAAGGTCCTTTCAAATCTTTTACTTTCTATGTGTGTAGGAATATTCTGGTCCTTGTGTATCTTTGCGTGTGAACTTTTTGTGATTCTGTTGGAGCAGAGATTCAAATGGTGTGTCTGCTTTCAAACAGTATAACAACAACTGCAACAATTGTGCAGGCCAAAGCTTTTGGAGACTCAACATGTAGAGGTTTAGTGCTTTCCTTGCAAATAAACCGCCACCCCTTTTCATGCATATATTATATTCTGCCTTCATGATATTTGTGAAGGTGCTACAAACTGTGAAGAATATGGTCTCCTGCACCTTATTTGATTTTCTTGCTGTACCCGTAAAGGTACTTGATTGTACAAAGTTGTAGATGGCAGATCAAGTTCTCAGCAATTATGTAATAAAAAGGAACTGCAGATGCTGGTTTATACCAAAGATAGACACAGAGTGCTGTAGTAACTCAGCGGGTTCAGCAGCATCTCTGGAGAAAATGGATAGATGACGATTTGGGTTGGACTGAGATCAGTCTGAAGACAGGACCCAACCTGAAACTTCAGGTATCCATTTTCTCCAGAGATGCTGCCTGACCCACAGAGTTACTCCAACATTTTGTGTCTATTCTCAGCAATTATTATGTTTGTTTACCTCAGTTGGTACAATATTCCGTGGTTATGAAGATAAAAAGAGCAAAATTTCCTGACCCGATATGTTGAGAAAAGCCAATGCAAGCGGTGCAGTTCCTTGTCTTCAAGGATCACTTCATCAATGTAACCCCAGAGACTGAGTAGGTAGGGGTAATGTATCAGGCACATAGTCACAGGAACGGCATATTGTATTTCAGTAACATTTAAAGCTATAAGACGTTAAGGCAGGGTACATTTGAAAATCCCCTGAAGAATTTTCAACATCTTATTAGTCTTAGACGATAGAGAGGTGACTTGGAAAAGCCTAACAAACTGAAGGATAGCATCCAAAGAGTCTGTGAACGGCACAACACGCCTTAAAATGCAATAGCGGCAGGAGTGAGATAATTGCAAGGTGATGATAGGTTTCAACTCCAAATGGAAGTGTAGAATGCCCATGGAGTGAAGCAGAAAAGCTTCAGGTCAACATATCACTTCCTAATGTTAAATGTGTTAAACCCGTTCTGTATGAAGTCTGAAGAAGGGTTTCGACCCAAAACGTCACCTATTCCTTTTCTTCAGGGATGCCACCTGACTTGCTGAGTGACTTCAGCTTTTTGCATCTATCTTCGGTATGGTAGCTGCGAGAATCCTGTGTCAGGCATTGGGACATTGACATGTTCCTGCACCCAGATGGCTGCTGATCAGGTGGTCAGTTCCCCACATCATTTTCAGCTACCTGCACGCGTGGATCCTGGAGGATGGGACGTGATGGCTGTTAATCACCTAGACACATCACCTTTTATCCAGTATCATTGATAGCAGGATGCCTGATGTTTGGAGCCCTTCCAGGCAAGTGACAAACATTAGCTTTAGTCAAGTCCTAGCGGTGCCATTAGTGGGTCTGGTTCAGTGAGGAATTACAAGCTGGTTAAAATTTCTGTGTTGAAATTGTTTTGCTGAATGGTGTTGGCGAAATATCCCGGCAGTGATTGATGATCCCTTCACACGATACAGCCACAGTTAATGGCAGTCTGGATCTCAGCAGTAGCACTGGAAAGTTTCAGGGTTGCTGCCTCTGGAAATGTTTAGACCCATCTATTTCTTTGTTGCAAATACTAATGCTGCTGTCAGCAGCACCCGCTGCCACTTTTTATTGTTTTCCCTTCAGTGCTCAACGCTGCCTTCCCCGGATAAGATGGAAAGATCAGCAGGAAACAACAAAAAAGAAAAACAGCTTTTGAAGAAAACTAAAAATGCAGTTTGTAAATGCAGGAGCAAGTGATTAAATTGAACCACTACTTCAGCTAATATTGAGGGAGTAGGAGAGGAAATTGAGCCAGTTTAAGTTGACATATTTCAAAGATGGAATGTAAGAATATTGAGTGCAAGGCCACTGTTAATCTCCAGGTTACCTTAAATACTGCATTTGATGAGGATTCTTTAACGTCAAATGGAATTTTTTTGAATAGTGTGCCTTTGGCTCTAATAAGAAAAATGCTTTTATTTTTCTCAACCATTTTCTCCTCTCTGCTTCTTAAACTCGTGATATCCAGGACCAGCTCCGTAAATCAAAGGTCTAAGCTGGTTTCAGTTACCTCCATGTTGGGTTATTTGTAACTAAAAGCTCAAGCGGTGGGACAAATGCATCCATCATCTGCTGAATTCCTGAAAAGTAAGGCAGCTGAAAGAAAGAAAAGAAGGTTCATTTGGTGCCTTCCATTTCTCACAATTAATTACTTTTGAGGTGCTATTATTCTTCGAAAATTATACTTGTGGTCCAGTTAACGCATAGTGCAATATTGCCACTATACAGGAAGATAAGTGGCCAGTTTCTTTGATAGTCTGAGGGCTAAAATGTTGGCCAGGATGCCTGGATAACACTCCCAATCCAATCACTCCCTTCTGCAATTAATGTAATCTTACACATCCATCATTCCAGGAAAATGGGACCCCAGTATAATCATATCCGAAGGACTAAAACTGCTAATACTGAAGCTATGCTGCAATAACTCAGGTGCCTGCAACAACGCAACACTCACAGCACCTGCAAAAATATATTTACCTACAGAACCTGAAAAAGGCAAAACTCACTCACAACCACTGCAATAATTTTTTAAAGAAGGAACTGCAGATGCTGGAGAATCGAGGGTACACAAAAAGCTGGAGAAACTCAGCGGGTGCAGCAGCATCTAAGGAGCGAAGGAGATAGGCGACGTTTCGGGCCGAGACCCTTCTTCAGACTGGTCAGGGATCAGGGAAACGAGAGATATAGACGGTGATGTGGAGAGATAAGGAACAATGAGTGAAAGATATGCAAAAAAGTATCGGTGATAAAGGGAACAAGCCATTGTAAGCTGTTTGTGGTGTGAAAATGAGAAGCTGGTGCGACTAGGGTGGGGGAGAGATAGAGATAGAGGGAATGCCAGGGCCCCAGGGCTGAGGGAGAGGTGGGAGGGGGAGGAGACAGCAAGGGTTAACAGAATTGAGAAAATTCAATATTCAAGCCCAAAGGATGCAGACTCCCCAAGCGGAATATGAGGTGCTGTTCCTCCAGCTTGCGGTGTTCTGCAATAATGTCCACTCACTCAGTAACTCATAGAGGCAGCAGCTTGGATTGTGTGCTCCAACCACTGCCTGCTGGCCTGGAAGTGAAAGCACTAACCACTCATTCCAAGACTGCGATAAACATAAGGAGAACCACAGGGTGTTTGGTTTAAATTCAGGATTTTTATTTGCTTGGTGAGAAGGCCAGTGAGGGCAGTAGTGCAGTGGTGCACCTAGTACAGTTGTTGCCTCACTCCACCAGAGACCTGGGTTCAATCCTGATCTTGGGCGCTATCTGTGTGGAGTTTGGAGGAGGCCCCGCATCAGCATGGGATTCGCCGGGTGCTCTGGTTTCCTCCCACATCCCAAAGACATGGTGGGTTTGTAGGTTAATTGGCCTCTGTAAATTCCCCCTAGTGTGTAGGGTGCGGATGAGAAACTAGGATAACATCGAACCAGTGTGAATCGGTGATCGATGATTAGCATGAACTAGGTGGGCCTAAGGGCCTGTTTCCACGCAGTATTTCTAAAAATAAAACTTAAACCCAAAATGAAACGTTGCAAATAAGACAAACCACAAAAGATGCAATACTTGGTACAAAAATGTCAAACAGAATAAAAGCAGGTGACACTCAAAACATGTCTTGCATATTGTGGCTCTTGATATTAACGAGATTTGTGCTACGTTACATTACAGAAATCATATTGGAATGTAGAGGTGAAAGCCATTGGCCCTACGAGGTTTCCATCATTCAACAGGATCTAAAATGATCTGCTCCATATTATTCCCTCTAAAACTATTACTTAATATCACTGGTTAACAAAATTCAATCAATGGTCAATGGTCAGTAGTCAATAGTTCTTTATTGTCACATGTACTGACATACAGTTAAATTATTTTTTTTGCATCCAGTTCAATAAGGTATTGCCATACCTAAGCACAATCCCCAATAATATTGAGTACATAGAAATAGTCCACTGAGATCACATGCAAGAGTCGCCAGGTTTTGGCGCCATTTTCAAAGTCCAGAAGCTCAGTCTTTGGGAGCGGCGTCCGATCCAAGCGAATCCCAGGCTGATGCGGGGCCTCCTGTCATTGCCTGGTCCAGATCAACAAGCGAACCTCCGTCCCTCTCCTCACGTGGCCACCTTCAGCCTCTGTGGCCCAGTAGCGCCTCCCACTGCCGAACCTGTGGGCGTGCAAGGTAAGACCAGGGTTCACTCTCTTATCAGCCCTTTCTCTTGCATCTGTCATCGCCGGCTCCCTCCATCCTCCTCTCTGGTTCTCCAGTCCTCAGGAGGTGTGCACTCGGGCTGAACTCAGCGGCTCCCTCTACAGGCCACAGCCTGCTGGATCCTTCTTCTGGCCCGGTTCTGTTTAAAAAAAATATATAGATTGATCTACCATTAATACCATGAAAATTTAATCAACAGCACCTTAATATTATATATTTAAGGGAATATCAGCATAGTCCTCATTGTTTAACCTTTGTCCAGGTATCTTGCAGGTTTAATCACAGTGAACCCGACCAAGGTTAAACTTAGTTTTAAAATGATGGTTCCAAGAACAACTCACAGTTACATATCCAGGGTATAGAGCACCAAGTCTCTGTGCAGCTGCAGCATAATGTCTAGACTTTTGTACTCTATTCGAGCTGTGCTCAGATCATTATCAGGCAATAGGCAATCCCATATGAAAGAAAAGGCTGACAGAATCAGAGAGAACCTGCAATTCAAAAGGAGATCCCAACACGGATGTGCAAGTTGAAAAAAACCTACCCATCCTAATTTCACTGGGTCCTTGATTCCAAAGGTTATGGCACTTCAAGTACACATCTAAATACAGTTTGAATGGGATGATGGTTACTGCCATCTTTGCCACTTAAGGCAGTGAGATCCAAACCTCAACAACTCTTTGTTTTTTTTTGAATCCTCGCCTCCCCTCTGAATACTGCTATCAATTAGTCCAAATCAGTTAAGGAAAATAATGCTGATCCTACAAATCGAAAACAAAAGCAGAAAATGCTGGAAATACTCAGCAGCTCAGGCAGCATACTGTATATAGAAAGAGAACTAGAGTTAAAGTTTCAAGCTAATAACTTTCATCATTTATAACATATTTTTGATACATTTCTCTCCATGGATTCCACCAGGTGTGATGGAGCATTACCAGCTATTACTGTTGCTAATTTAAACAGAGTCCTGCTTTATGACCGTCAACCTAAAGGAGACAGCCCTTCCTTCTTACTCTATCCAGGCCTCTCATAACACGGGTTGAAACTCTCTACCCCGGCAATCTGTGGTCTGTGCCTCCTGTGGTCTGGCATGTTTAAAATTCACCAATTTTAAGGATTGATAACCAGTGAAAATTTCTACTAATCCATAGCTAATTAACCAACCAGTACAACCTCTGTGATCTCAGTGGACAGCATCTCCAACTTAACGTTTAGAAACATAGACACAAAGAAAATAGTTGCAGGAGTAGGCCATTTAGCCCTTTGAGCTGTTCAATATGATCATGGCTGATCATCCAAAATCTGTACCCCGTTCCTGCTTTCTCCTCATATCCCTTGACTCCGTCAGCCCTAAGAGTTATAGCTAACTCTCTCTTGAAAACGTCCAGTGAATTGGCCTCCACTGCCTTAATTAACAGAGAATTCCACAGGTGAAAAAGATTGTCCTCATCTCAGTCCGATACAAAAGTTTGAGACTTAATTGTAATAAATCTAGGCATATTGATAGAGATGGATATATAATTAACATAATTACTATTATATCTAAGTATATACTTAATGTTGGAAACTATTCTTTATTTTGTTTTTCCTCTTTGAAGATACATTTCTAATCTAGTTATTGGAGTGCATTTTATTTTATATATATATTTTTGAACTTTGTATCGCTCTCTCTTCCAATTAATAATAATTGGTCAAGGGGGCAGAGCGAAACATATAAAAACATCTACGGAAGTCAGTAAGAATTTTTCTACCACCTGTTGGTGGTTTGTTTTTAATTATAATATCTTTATTTTTGGATATTATAATATCACTTTTTGTTTGTTAATTATCTTTTCATGACTACACTTTCTGGTCTTTATCAAGGTTTATTCTGAAGAGGAGATGCCAACAAAACTTAACAGCTGGGGATGACCATCCTTCATCTGGAGTTATAAGGTTCTTGGTTGCACCATATGAAGTAAAGGTATTAACATGATTCATAATGCAAGACGATAAACAAAAGAAAACTGGAGGAATCACATTTAGTAGTTGGAATATAAGGGGCGCTAATGAACCAATTAAAATGGGTAAGATCTTTGCCCAATTAAAAGCCTTAAACGGTGACATCATTTTCTTACAAGAGACACATCTGAAATATCAAACACAGATAAGATTGAAGGCAAATTGGATTGGGCAAACATACTACTCTTCATTTACTTCCAAATCTAGAGGCACGTCTATTATCATTCGTGAAGGTATACCATTTAAATTAAAGAATACCATAGCAGATAAAGAGGGGAGGTACGTCATAGTCACGGGAGAAATTTATTCTACCCCACTTACTTCGATAAATATTTATGCTTCTAATTTTGACAACCCCCAATTCTTTAGTAACATTTTGGATATAATTTCAGAACTTAACCATCAAAATGCGATAATAGGGGGAGATTTGAATTGTGTTTTAGATCCATATTGGATAAATCAGCAAAACAAAAAAGGACCAACATAAAATCCAAAACTAGTGAACTCCTAAATACATACATGAAAAGTACTAATATAACAGATGTACGGAGGATCGCTAACCCAGTTGGTAGGGAATATTCATTTTATTCAACAGTACATAAAACATATTCACGTATTGATTATTTCTTAGTGGACACAAAACTAATTCCATATACATATAATTCTAAATATCATAATAGTATTATTTCTGATCATTCCCCGTTAACTTTTTCTTTAAAACTTATATACATCGAAAACCTCTGCAAATAATACTCAAATTACTAATTTCTTAGACAATTGTAATCTTCCAAAATTAAATATGGTGGAACAAGAGGGATTAGGAGCTCAGATTACATTACAGGAATAGAAGAAACAATAAATTTGTTGAAGAATGGCAAATCGGCAGGACCAGATGGCTTTAGTAATGAATTCTATAAAAGATTCTACGAGATAATATCTCCACGGTTGCAAGAGTTATATATAGACGCTTTTAAAGAAAATAAACTACCAGAAACACTAACTGAGTCAACTATTACACTTATACCAAAAAAGGATAAAGATCTAGAAGACCCAGACTCATATAGAGCTATTGCACTCCTAAATACAGACCAAGAAATATTAGCAAAGACCCTAGCGAGAAGATTGAGTAAATATGTTAGTAAACTAATAAATCCGGACCAAACAGGGTTTATACCAAAGAGATACTCATTTAACAATTTGAGACGGCTGTCTAATATAATGTACTCACATAATACTGAAGAAGACCTAGCAATTATTTCATTGGATGCAGAAAAAGCTTTTGATCAAGTAGTATGGCAATATTTATTCAAAGTATTGGAAAAATTTAACATGGGAGATAATTTTACCTCATGGGTAAAATTATTATATGATAAGCTGACGGCTAGAATACTGACTAATAATATATTATCCCCGAAATTCCAATTAGCAAGGGACAATAGGCAGGGGTGCGCGTTATCGCCCCTGCTATTTGCACTAGTGCTAGAGCCTTTAGCTGAAATTATAAGAAGTCATCCGAATATTCATGGATATAATACCAAACACTCAAATAATAAAATGTCATTATATGCAGACGACATATTATTATATATTACAAATTCGCAAATTAGCATACCAAATATACTAAATTTAATAGAGGAATTTGGTTCTTTTCCAGGATATAGAATAAATTGGAACAAAAGCGAAATTATGACGATAAAACCGCAAGAGTCGACAAATCTGTTGAAATTCCCTTTTAGAATTACAACAGAAAAATTTAAGTATTTGGGCATCCAAATTACTAGGAGCTATAAATCATTACTCAACGCAAACTATATGCCTTTATTACCTAAATTAAATGGGTTGATTAAATTTTGGAAAACACTGCCGATGTCTTTAATAGGAAGAATAAACGCGATAAAAATGATCTACTTACCACAAATATTGTACCTATTTCAATCAATACCAATATACTTACCTAAAAAAATCTTTAAAAAATTAGATTCTGATATTATAAATTTCATATGGCATTATAAATCACACAGAATTTAAAAAAAAACACTTGTATAAATCTAAAGAATCAGGGGCACTGAGACTCCCTAACTTATTGTATTATTATTGGGCAGTGAATATTAAAAATATAATCTACTGGTTGCACATAGAAACATAGAAATTAGGTGCAGGAGTAGGCCATTCAGCCCTTCGAGCCTGCACCGCCATTCAATATGATCATGGCTGATCATCCAACTCAGTATCCCGTACCTGCCTTCTCTCCATACCCTCTGATCCCCTTAGCCTCAAGGGCCACATCCAACTCACTCTTAAATATAGCCAATGAACTGGCCTCAACTACCCTCTGTGGCAGAGAGTTCCAGAGACTCACCACTCTCTGTGTGAAAAAAGTCTTTCTCATCTCGGTCTTAAAGGATTTCCCCCTTATCCTTAAGCTGTGACCCCTTGTCCTGGACTTCCCCAACATCGGGAACAATCTTCCTGCATCTAGCCTGTCCAACCCCTTAAGAATTTTGTAAGTTTCTATAAGATCCCCTCTCAATCTCCTAAATTCCAGAGAGTATAAACCGAGTCTATCCAGTCTTTCTTCATAAGACAGTCCTGACATCCCAGGAATCAGTCTGGTGAACCTTCTCTGCACTCCCTCTATGGCAATAATGTCCTTCCTCAGATTTGGAGACCAAAACTGTACGCAATACTCCAGGTGTGGTCTCACCAAGACCCTGTACAACTGAAGTAGAACCTCCCTGCTCCTGTACTCAAATCCTTTTGCTATGAAAGCTAACATACCATTCGCTTTTTTCACTGCCTGCTGCACCTGCATGCCTACTTTCAATGACTGGTGTACCATGACACCCAGGTCTCGCTGCATCTCCCCTTTTCCTAATCGGCCACCATTTAAATAATAGTCTGCTTTCCTGTTTTTGCCACCAAAGTGGATAACCTCACATTTATCCACATTATACTGCATCTGCCAAACATTTGCCCACTCACCCAGCCTATCCAAGTCACCTTGCAATCTCCTAGCATCCTCCTCACAGCGAACACTGCCCCCCAGCTTAGTGTCATCCGCAAACTTGGAGATATTGCCTTCAATTCCCTCATCCAGATCATTAATATATATTGTAAATAGCTGGGGTCCCAGCACTGAGCCCTGCGGTACCCCACTAGTTACTGCCTGCCATTGTGAAAAGGACCCGTTTACTCCTACTTTTTGCTTCCTGTTTGCCAGCCAGTTCTCTATCCACATCAATACTGAACCCCTAATACCGTATGCTTTAAGTTTGTATACTAATCTCTTATGTGGGACCTTGTCGAAAGCCTTCTGGAAGTCCAGATATACCACATCCACTGGTTCTCCCTTATCCACGCTACTAGTTACATCCTCGAAAAATTCCACAAGATTCGTCAGACATGATTTACCTTTTGTAAATCCATGCTGACTTTGTCCAATGATTTCACCACTTTCCAAATGTGCTGCTATCCCATCTTTAATAACTGACTCTAGCAGTTTCCCCACTACCGATGTTAGACTAACTGGTCTGTAATTCCCCGTTTTCTCTCTCCCTCCCTTCTTAAAAAGAGGGGTTACATTTGCTACCCGCCAATCCTCAGGAACTACTCCAGAATCTAAAGAGTTTTGAAAGATTATCACTAATGCATCCACTATTTCCTGAGCTACTTCCTTAAGTACTCTGGGATGCAGCCTATCTGGCCCTGGGGATTTATCGGCCTTTAATCTATTCAATTTACCCAACACCACTTCCCGACTGACCTGGATTTCACTCAATTCCTCCTTTGACCCACAGTCCCCTGCTATTTCAGGCAGATTATTTATGTCTTCCTTAGTGAAGACGGAACCAAAGTAGTTATTCAATTGGTCCGCCATATCCTTGTTCCCCATGATCAACTCACCTGTTTCTGACTGCAAGGGACCTACATTTGTTTTAACTAACCTCTTTCTCTTCACATATCTATAAAAACTTTTGCAGTCAGTTTTTATGTTCCCTGCCAGTTTTCTTTCATAATCTATTTTTCCTTTCCTAATTAAGCCCTTTGTCCTCCTCTGCTGGTCTCTGAATTTCTCCCAGTCCTCTGGTATGCTGCTTTTTCTGGCTACTTTGTACGCATCATCCTTTGCTTTGATACTATCCCTGATTTCCCTTGTTATCCACGGATGCACTACCTTCCCCGATTTATTCTTTTGCCAAACTGGGATGAACAATTTTTGTAGTTCATCCATGCAGTCTTTAAATGTCTTCCATTGTATATCCACCGTCAACCCTTTTAGAATTAATTGCCAGTCAATCTTGGCCAATTCACGTCTCATACCCTCAAAGTTACCTTTCTTTAAGTTCAGAACCATTGTTTCTGAATTAACAATGTCACTCTCCATCCTAATGAAGAACTCAACCATATTATGGTCACTCTTGCCCAAGGGGGCACGTACAACAAGACGGCTAATTACCCCTTCCTCATTACTCAAAACCCAGTCTAAAATAGCCCGCTCTCTCGTTGGTTCCTCTACATGTTGATTTAGATAACTATCCCGCATACATTCCAAAAAATCCTCTTCCTCAGCACCCCTGCCAATTTGATTAACCCAATCTATATGTAGATTGAAGTCACCCATTATAACTGTTTTGCCTTTGTCGCACGCATTTCTAATTTCCTGTTTGATACCATCCCCAACTTCTCTGCTACTGTTAGGTGGCCTGTACACAACACCCACCAGCGTTTTCTGCCCCTTAGTGTTTTGTAGCTCTACCCATACCGATTCCACATCCTCCAAGCTAATGTCCTTCTTTTCCATTGCGTTAATCTTCTCTCTAACCAGCAACGCTACCCCACCTCCTTTTCCTTTCTCTCTATCCCTCCGGAATATTGAATATCCCTGGATGTTCAGCTCCCAGCCTACGTCACCCTGGAGCCATGTCTCCGTGATCCCAACTATATCATAATCATTAATATCTATCTGCACGTTCAACTCGTCCACCTTATTACGAATACTCCTTGCATTGAGACACAAAGCCTTCAGGCTTGTCTTTACAACGCACTTACCCCTTATACAATTTTGCTGAAAAGTGGCCCTTTTTGATTTTTGCCCTGGTTTTGTCTGCCTGCCACTTTTACTTTTCACCTTGCTACTTAATGCTTCTACCCTCATTTTACACCCTCCTGCCTCTCTGCTCTTGTACCCATCCCCCTGCCACATTAGTTTAAATCCTCCCCGACAGCACTAGCAAACACTCCCCCAAGAACATTGGTTCCATTCCATTCCAGGTGCAAACCGTCCTGTTTGTACCGGTCCCACCTCCCCCAGAACTGGTCCCAGTGCCCTAAAAATTTGAATCCCTCCCCCTTGCACCACTTTTCAAGCCACGTATTCATTTGCATTATCCTCCTATTTCTACTCTGACTGGCCCGTGGTACTGGTAGTAATCCGGAGATTACTACCTTTGAGGTCCTACTTTTAAGTTTATCTCCTAGCTCCCTAAATTCACCTTGTAGGACCTCATCCCTTTTTTTACCTATATCGTTGGTGCCAACATGCACCACGACAACTGGCTGTTCACCCTCCCCCTCCAGAATGTTCTGCAGCCGTTCAGTGACATCCCTGACCTTTGCACCAGGGAGGCAACATACCATCCTGGAGTCTCGTTTGCGGCCGCAGAAACGCCTATCTATTCCCCTGACAATTGAATCCCGTATTACTATTGCCCTTCCCCTCTTTTTTCCCCCCTCATGTGCTGATTCCCCCATCATGTGCTGCCCAACAGGTAGATTGGATAAGAATGGAGAAAGAGGATTGTTCCCCTTATAATATAGGAGCGATCCTTCTTCCCCCGATAAAACTGAACAATATATATATAAGAAGAATCCAATTTTTCATAGTATAATACGAATTTGGAAACAAATAAAACTAACTTTAACATTAAGAAAATTATCGCTTCTTTCTCCAATAGCTAATAATCCCTCATTCAAACCATCCATTATTGATAAAATGTTTATCCATTGGGAAAGAATAGGAATTAAAACGATGGGAGATATGTATGAAATGGGAAAAATTTTATCATCCCAACAATTACAACTAAATTATAATTTGATAAGTAATCAATATTTCAAATACCTTCAAATTCAAGATTATTTGAAAAAGTATATACAAGGATATCAAACTTTAATCCAGAAATATACACTATATTGCAACCATGCAACAAGTGGAAAGGGTGGTGCAGAAGACCAATGGCATGCTTGCTAACTTAGGTCGGGGCATAGATTGTAAGAGTCGGGATGTTATATGGCAACTTTCAAAATACTGGAAGGAGGGAAGACACAAAGTGCTGGAGTAATTCAGTGGGTCAGGTAGCAACTCAGGAGGAGATGGATAGGTGACATTTCAGGTTGGGACTTTCAAGAGAGAGCTAGTTAGGGGTCTTAAACATAGCGGAGTGAAGGGATATGGGGAGAAGGCAGGAATGGGGATGATTGGGGATGATCAGCCATGATCACATTGAATGGCGGTGCTGGCTCGAAGGACCGAATGGCCTACTCCTGCACCTATTGCCAATTATCTATTGGGGCCTTTATTCAGTCAGATTCTAAAACAAAATTAAATACTGGTTAGGCTGCAATTGATTATGTGCAGCTGTGAGAGCTACACTATGGGAAAGATGTGAATCAGCTGGAGTAGGTACAGAGAGATTCATCAGGGTGTGCCTGGATTGGAGGATTTTGGTTGTGGGGAGAGATTGGTAAGGCTGGGCTTCTTTTCCAAAGAGCGACAGAGGCTGAGGTCTGACCTGATAACATTATATAAGATTATGAGAGGCTTAGATAGTCAAAACAAAATTCCCATGGCAGGTGTATCAGATATGAAAGGTAGGGAGATCTAATGGTAATTGTAAGAGTATGTTTTTTAAACAGTGTGTGGTTGGTATATTTGACACAGCTAGAGAAATTAGAATCAGATTACTACAAAATTACTACATTTAATAGACATTTACTGACACTTGTGTAAGCAAGGCATAGAATAATGTAGTTATAATGTGGGAAAATGCAATTAAATAGCACAAGACCATTAAGGCCAGCATGGACAAGATAGATCAAAGAGCCCATTTCTGTGCCGCTCTAAGGCTCTAACCTAAATGTTATTGATTTTCATTGGACTGCAGGAGACTTTGCAGTCGCCACATGGTCGCCACATGTTCGCGGGTGGTTGCCGGGAAGCCTTCATGGTCGTGAGGAGTTCCCAACTTTTTGGGAACTAATCGCGGCCTCATCAGGGTCGCCAAGAATTTTGCAACAAGTTGAAAAATTAACGGCGACTAGAATGAAGTCGCCATGGAGTGCAGCGCGAATTCTCGAGCCGTAGGTGGGTCGCAGGGAGATCCTAGTGGGTTGCCAGGAAGTCAAAGATTCTCGGAGGTTCTTGTAGGTTGGAGCTGTTGCTGACCGGTGATTTTAATTGGCTCATTGGGGGGAAACAAAAGGTAAGCAGTAAAGGAACCAACCGGTGATGTTAAATGTCTGCCGAACTTCACAGCCGTGTATCTCTGGCTTGTTAAAAGTTGTCGCCACTTCTTTTGTCCCCTTCTCTCCCCTTCTTCCTCCTTCTCTGACCAACCGCCCCCCCCCCCTTTTAAAGGACTTACCATACACTGTGCTTTAGCTGTCTTAATTACAGCGCCAACCTTCCTGTTCATCGCGATGTGTGTCTGTATCACCTTGGCTTTGTGCCGTGGGAATTTTTTAGACAGTGATCCCCCACTTGCCCTGGCCCCCGCCTGTACGATGTGTTTGTGTGTGGGTTTTCCACTCTGACAATCCAGTTCCCAGTTTTTCAGGCGACTGCCGGCAACTTAACAGTCGCCGGCAGTCCGCTGAAAAACCATCTAAGTGGGACAGGCCCATAAATCTGTGGAGAGCAGTAATTATAAAAAAATGTCCAAAGTTATGCTCAAATTAGAAACAAGCCATTCTACTGTACCAGTGTAAAAGTTTATTCCGCTTTTTATTTTTATTCTTCATCGCACCCAAAGAAAATGTCAAAATCTTCTGCAGTTGTATAGGGCTCTGGTGAGACCACATCTGGAGTATTGTGTACAGTTTTGATCTCCTAATTTGAGGAAGGACATCCTTGTGATTGAGGCAGTGCAGCATAGGTTCACGAGATTGATCCCTGGGATGGCGGGATTTCATATGAGGAAAGATTGAAAAGAATAGGCTTGTATTCACTGGAGTTTAGAAGGATGAGGGGGGATCTTATAGAAACATGTACAATTATAAAAGGACTAGACAAGCTAGATGCAGGAAAAATGTTCCCAATGTTGGGCGAGTCCAGAGCTAGGGGCCACAGTCTTAGAATAAAGGGCAGGTCATTTAAGACTGAGGTGAGAAGATTTCACCCAGAGAGTTGTGAATTTATGGCATTCCCTGCCACAGAGGGCAGTGGAGGCCAAGTCACTTGATGGATTTAAGAGAGAGTTAGAGCGCTAGGGGCTAGTGGAGTCAAGAGGTATGGGGAGAAGGCAAGCACGGGTTATTGATAGGGGAGGATCAGCCATGATCACAATGAATGGTGGTGCTGGCTTGAAAGGCCGAATGGCCTCCTCCTGCACCTATTTTCTATGTTTCTATGTTTCTTCTCAAAGTTGGGAAATATAGTATTGGAGGTTCTCACACAGAAAGAAGCTCTGGATTAAAGATTGCCAAATCTAATGGCCAGAGCAACCAAGGCCACCCTGAAAGTATAACAAAGAACACCAGTAAACTTCAACAGAGGAAATTCAGTCAAGTCATTAATAGTCATTGCCATGACTACCAGTTTCTACTCTCCTATCTGGCAAACATGTACAGTGCAAGATTCTGTTATGTGCTTGGGTCCCTGAATGCTAGATTTTAGGGCAGTAATGCCTTTCATGGGAACTCCCTCGGAGTGTATTTTGGATAGAAATCTAACCTCTCATTTTTTTGTCTCTGTTCTCTTTTTATTTTCCACGGGAAGTTGCTGCCATTTTCCATTGACTCCCATCGTGTGATTAAAAGTTCGGAAGGAAATGTTCGATCTCCATGTTGAAATTCAACTAATCTTGAGTGGAGTAATGAAAAAATATATTGTGGTGATAATTTTCGTGTCATTTTTATATAGCCAGATATGTAAGCTCTGCAAAACACATAATATTTAACAGACTAACAATAATATTCCTATATTGAGGAACATAACTATCTTTGTGGCATACCTCAATCCAAATACATTGTTATTACCATACAGGCCCGATAAAGAAATTGATTTGTAATATTGTCTTTAGTTGTGATAACACAGACCTCTTTAATTCAGATCTTCTTATTCTCTTGCAGATATCTTCCCTTTCTAATTTGCAAACAGTGCAAAGGTCTCTGAGGTAGAATATACAGTATTCAACAGTGCTGACTGGTGATAGTGAGCTGTGACACTATTACAAATACAAAGGGCCTGGAACCCACAGCAGAATAGATAGCAATAGGTTAAGCACGGTCTTTCCCCAGAGAAACAGAAATCCAGAAACATGTTACTTTAATGGCCTGGTGGTTTTGAGACAGTTTTAAACGAGTGCTTAAACATTTTCTTCAATGCTCTTCGAGGCTTCTGTTTGATCCATTGTACCTGACATAAATGAAAGATCATTCTTGACTTCCAGACTTGCAAGGAATCGATCCTCTGGGCAGTGAAATTACCAGCCATTGCCATAGAATAGATTTTTTTGTCCCCAAAGGCAATTCATCACGACTTTGGCAAAACGTTTTGGAGCCATGCTATTTATGAGCCCCACATTTTAATAGGAGTCAATGAGCCATTGGCAACTAGATGGGAATTTTGGGAGACCAATTTTACATGCATCAGTTAGCATTACAGCAGCCAAATTAAAAGCCAGCAATTATTGGATTGGAGTGCTCTGCGGAATTTATACAGAATTCATTCTTGAAAAGGAGCTCATAATTCAATTTCTCTATGTTTCCATAGAGAAATTTCTCTGTCATTTCCATAGCACAGATTCTCAAAACGGACTAACACCTTTGATACATCTGGCATTCCTACCAGAATCTAAGTTGATCATATATTGATGTCTGCACTGAACAGACACAGTGTTGGTTTATCACTTTATCTTCCCTGTACTCACAATGATTCTAGTGAATGTATTTTTTAATCCCACTTTGCCATCTTCTTGGAACATTGCACACAGTACTCTCTGATCATTCTGCACAGTAAATGTTTCATCTAGCCATGTTAATTATCTGATCTTGGATTCTGCAAGCTAAAATTCATTTGAGCACCATGACCCATTTTCAGGAATTAAAACAAAATAGTAAGATTAAACGAGAACTTACCAAGTTTGAAGGTTGATCTGTATTTTACGAGGAGTCGCGGTGAGGGATTTCGTGAAGACCCCGCCAGCACGCATGCGCGGCATCCTTCAAAGCAGCGGTGTGGAATCACAGAAACAAATCATGACTAAAAATAGTAAGATGAAAAACGTAGAACTTCCTGGTTGACCTTATGATAGAGGGTGGGAGCGTTGGGCACGAAATCCCTCACCGCTACTCCTCGTAAAATACAGATCAACCTTCAAACTTGGTAAGTTCTCGTTTAATCTTACTATTTTACTTCGGAGTCACGTGAGTGACTTCGTGAAGATTTCAAAGCTCTGTGATTTCACACCCTGGACAACGTCCATGCTTATCACACTGCCGCCAGTCTGATGGAGGAAGGCTGTTAATGGAGTTCAGTCGAAACTGGCTGAAAAATCAATACAATTTATTAATCAAATAAACAACAAATAACCCCTAATTCAGGGACAGACATTCACTGTGCGGTTCCCAGGATAGCTTCTGCGAATGTCGCAGGGGCGACCAGTGGCTTGTTTTAGAACCGTTGAAAGGTTTCTTCACTGGCCCAGCCCGCAGTGGCAAGAATGTGGTCCATATGCACCTCCATGGCCCTCGCCGCTGATGTGGATGCAGCCCTGGTGGAATGAGACGTAAAAATGTCAGTAGCAACTCCTGCTGCATCCAACACCACCCTGAGCCACCTGCCGATAGTCTGTGTAGTCACCCGATGATGCGGAGGTTTATGGCTGATGAGGAGCCCCTGTTCCTTCATCCTGATAACCCCAGTAACTCGGATGTAGTGGTGGAGATGGGTGACTATGCAGAGAGTGGCATCTACAGGGTATGCCCGAAACTCCAACTGCAGCCCATGCGCCCCTGGCCTGTGCTGCTTCAATAATTCTTTGACAAAGAAATTTATTTGACCAGGGGTGGCCACCATGCTGTCCAGTTGCAGTTTTTGTAACGTTGGGCTGTAGTCAGTGCCATCAGCATCACCACCTTGAGGGTGAGCTGTTTCAGTGGTAGCTCAGCCATTGGAGCCCAGCTCCTAAGTAGGGTCAGCACGATCCCCACATCCCACGTTACTGTATATCTGGGTCGCGGAGGGTTGGTGTTGAACACTCCCCTCATTAGTTTAGACACCAGGTGGTTGGAGCTGATACCTATATCCAGGTATGAGGATAGCGCACTCCTGGCACTGTTAATGGCACTGTAGCTGAGGCCAGCATCGAAATGTAGGCCCGCTAGAAACTCCAGGACATCTGGTATTGTTGCCGAGTTTGAAGACTTGTTGGTTCGGGCACAGAATGCCTCCCATTTTCTGATCTGGGTGAGGTATTGTTTCCGAGTTGACTCTCGGCATGATGCGGCGATAAGGTCTATGGCTCGTGAAGAGATGCCTGTCCGGATGAGTGGTCTTTTCAAAACCTGCAGGGCAACAAGTTTAAATGACCATGGCAAGGATGACTAACCCCCGTAATGGGGTGAGTAATCAATTTGAGGTGTTTACCAATCGCCATCCATGGTTGTTTTAAAATTTTAATGACCATCGGGTACCATGGTTGTGTAGGCCAGTCGGGAATGATCAATATGCCAGTTGCAGAGTCTAATTTAATTTTCTGCAATACCCGACTGATGAGGCAAAATGGGGGAAAAGCGTAGCAAAACCATTCCCCCAATGGATAGAAAACGCATCCATTGCTATTGCCCCAGGGTCTGGTTCCCATGACACATACGTTGGTATCTGATGGTTCAGCCTGGACGCAAATAGGTCAATATCTGGTGTCCCAAAATGAGCTAAAATATCTCCAAAAATTTGGGGGTTCAACATCCACTCGATGTTGTCATTGAAGACTCGTGACCTGGTGTCCGCCACTGTATTAAGCTTCCCAGGCAAATAGGTCGCAGTAATCCAATATTGCACCAGTGCCAAATTGTATTAGCCAATTCATCACAAGATAGCGACCTGATACCACCCATATGATTGATGTTAGCCACCACTAGTATTATCTATTTGAAGTCCATGAAATGCCCCCAGCATTTCTATATAATTTATCCCATGTGACTCCAGGAAGGTAGACTCATGAGAGTTCCATCTGCCACCACAACTGGACATCGTATCAGTTGCTCCTCAGCCTTGTGCACTTGCGTCAGTTTGTAGCACAACATCTGGGTTGCTTACTATGATGGGTCTATGACACTCTCTAATATTGTCAACCCACCATTGTAGCTCGTTTCTAGCTTCCGGTGGTAACCGAATTGGCCGATCAAAGTGCCCAGCATTTGTTTTTAATGCGGTGATTTTTGATCTTTGTAAATTTCGGTAGTGTAGCAGTCCGAATCGTGCAGCTGGGAATGTCGCGCATGCGTGCTGGCGGGGTCTTCACGAAGTCACTCACGTGACTCCGAAGTAAAATTCATATTTTCAATGTAGATTCATGCCAGATGTAGTTTTTACCAAATATGTAATCGGTTGTTACAATCCCTATTCACCTTGGTTCCTTAATTTCTCCGGTGTCCAAACCAACCTACTTTCTTTTAGAATCAGCAGGTCACGCAGCATCTCTGGAGATCATGGATAGGTGGTGTTTTGGGTCACCCTTCTTCAGACGAAATTGTAGGAGGGGATGTCTGAAGAAACCAAATCACACCGTCACTTATTCATATTCTCCAGAGATGCTGCCTAACTGGGCCGGCCTTAGGAGGTGCGGGGCCCAATTAGGAATAATTTTGGTGAGATCCAGGTTCCCGGCCAAGGTCTGTAGAATCATAGAAATACAAATAAAGTCTATTATAGATTTTGTATCTCTACGGTAGAATGGAAAGTAATCAAAATGTGCGCTAAAAAGTGCCTGCGAGTTAATGGACCAAACAGATCTAAGCTACATTTTAATATAAAATTACATACATGTAAGCCTACAAGTACCAAACAAAATGTGTAGATCACCTCTGAAAAGTACATAGTTACAATACCACTTGTTTTAGTGACTGTGAAATGAAAGAAAATAATAATTAACTAGATCCTGGAAAACCATTAACTATTGGCGAAAAACCAGTCCAGGCATTACATTTTGGGCTTCAGCCCCATCCTACCCTTTGGGCTTCTAACCCATCAAAACGTAGTTGTCTGTGTGTGTGTGTATCTTAGTTGTGTGTGTGTTAGTCGTCTGTGCGTTATGTGTGTGTGTGTGTGTGTGTGTGGGAGGGAAAGAGAGAAGGGAGGGAGGGAGAGAAGGGAGGAAGGAGAGAAGGGAGTGAGGGAAGTAGAGAAATAAGGGAGGGAGTGAAGGAGAGAAAGAAGGGAGGGAAGGAAGGAGAGAAGGGAAAAGAGAGAGAGGAAGGAGAGAAAGAAGGGAAGGAGAGAAAGGAAAACAGAGAGAGGAAGCAGGGAGAGAAGAAGGAGGGAGAGAAGGGAGGGGGAAAGGGAGGGATAGAAGGGGAGGAGAGAAGGGAGGGAGGGGCCGGCGGCAGGAGCGGATGCCGGGGTCCGGGCTGACGGGTGTGTGCTGAGGCCGAGGTTTGTAAACTTTGCTCCAACCCCCGGCCCGGTCCGGCCCTCCCTGTATTGTTCACCTCGTCTTCCCGGGGAGAGAGAGGGGTGGAGCCGGGGCTGTGTGCGTGAAGCACGGCGACTGGAGGGGTGGGAGCACTGCCCCGGGACTGTGAGGGAAGGACCCACCTCCCCCTTCTCCATTCCCCCTCACACCCCCTCCCCCTTTCTTCCCCCTCTACTTCTCCACCCCTCTACTCTCTCTCCACACCTCTCTCCCCCCTTCACCTGGGGTAGATCTACCTGAGCCGAGAGTACATTACTCCAAAGCAAAGCTGAGAGATTAAAGGGTGGACACAAAATGCAGCGGGTCGGGCGGCATTTCTGGACAAAAGGAAGAGGTGACATTTCCGGTCAAGACCCGTCTTCAGACTGAGTCAGGGGAAAGAGGAACTCAAACCATCCCCCTTCCCCCCGACATGGACACGGAGCGATCGCTGGCACCCCCCTTTCTTTTGGTAACCTTCGGGGTTTTTTTCCTTCGGAAAAATCCTTCAGGTTTTCAGGAAATCCTTCGCTTTTTTTTTAATTTCCCCCTTACCATTTCCGTACTTTTTCGATAGCTGCCATGACCCGTTTGATGTAATCCTTCGCCCTGCTCCTCAAAGCTGCTCCTGGTCTCGGCCCGCACCGATCTGCTGGACATGGTGTGTGTGTGTGTGTGTGTGTGTGTGTGTGTGTGTGTGTGTGTGTGTGTGTGTGTGTGTGTGTGTGTGTGTGCGTGTGCGTGTGCGTGTGCGCGTGCGCGCGTGTGCGTGTGCGTGTGCGTGTGCGTGTTTGGCGGAGTCTGAGGGGAGAAGCGTTGGCACCAAGAGCGTGCGGACAGGCGGACGAAAGCAATGCTGGTTCATTTATGCCTCTCGCAGCATTGCTGGGGAACAGGTGCGGAACTCTATGATCTTTTGATTGCTCTAGCCCGGGGCCACCTTAGGCGCAGGGCCCAATTGGGAGAAATCGGTCCAATCAGTTTAAGGCCGGCCCTGCTGCCTAACCCGCTGAGGCACTTCAGTATTTTGTGCCATTTTGCATAAACAAGCATCGGCTTGTTTCTACTTCCTTTTGGGTCTAGAACCATGTTACTTTGGAAGCGAGTTCCAAGTGGAAGCTATATTTTGCCCGTTCTGTTCAAAGAGTCAGTTAGGGTGTGTAGATGAAGGCTAAATTGAATGGAATCATAGAGTCATACAGCACAGAAACAGGCCCTTGATATCATCTTGCCCATGCCAACCAAGATGCCCCACCTACAGTAGTCCCACCTGGCCACATTTGGCCCATATCCCTCTAAACCTGTCCTATCCATGTCCCTGTCCAACTGTAATCTTTGGCCTTAATTCAAGAATAATTTCCACATATGCGTCCAATAATTGTCCTTTAATTTTAAAATATTTAATCGCATTCAGAATAGGGAAAATTGATTTATTGTTCAATGGGACCAATGGGAGTAGAATAAACCAGACAATCGTGCCATTTTGAACAACTCCCAATTGTAATATCCTTTGGGTACACAAAGAGCTGGAGAAACTCAGCGGGTGCAGCAGCATCTAAGGAGCGAAGGAGATAGGCGACGTTTCGGGTCGAGACCCTTCTTCAGACTGGTCAGGGATCAGGGAAACGAGAGATATAGACGGTTGTAATATCCTTTGGTTAGTTCACTTGTCATGGTTTTGGATCAGCAAAATAAAAATAAAAAAGTAAAATAACTAGTAAGAATGAACATATTACTGGATACAAATTTCATGACTATGCCCATGTCAAAAATTCAGGATATTGAACAGAATATTAACGTAGAACATGAAACAGTTCAGCACAGGGTCAGGTTCTTCATCCCATAATGTCTGTGCCGATCATGATGCCGAGATAAACCAGTAGATGAACTAGGCTGGCACCTGATCCATATCCCTCCATTCCATATGTCTATCTAAAAACCTGTTAAACGTCACTATTGCATCTACCTCCATCACGACCCTTGGCAGCGTGTTGTGGGTACCCACACTATGTGTAAAATAAATGTCCCCTGACTATAAACTTTGAACTTCAAATAAAAGTTAAACAAAAATGTATTGTAGGGAAATATGAGAAAATGTATCTCTAAAAACTGAATTAGTCAAACAAGTGGTGTTTAGAGGTGTTACTATTGAGCCTAGCTTTTGACAGTTACTCTCCTTTTTGGTCATGATTTGGAATTTTATAAATGCCTTCATGAAGATTACCATGGATTTAATAAACCTCCGATAAGCAAAGCAACACATGGCATATGTGAAACTTAATTTTGATTACTATTAGGCAATTCAGTTATTTTATCCTATTAACCAAGATTGATCAGTTAATACAAATGTAATGCACACCCTTTGGTTGATGAAAGGGTAGGTGTAATACATGAACAGCAATAACAAAATTTCACACGCACAAGGGCGGTGTGCACAAATGTAGCACAACCGTACGTGTCAACAAATGCACCACACACATGCACATCAACACACGTACACAAACATACATCAGCACTCACATACATACGCACACACCGTGTTTTAGTGCCTAATGAACAAAGTGCTTCAATATTTACCCTGGCCCTCTGACTATTCAAGTGTAAAATTATAGGTTTTATGCTTTCAATATGTATTGAAATTGCGCTATGGGATCTTTTACAAATGCTCTGTGTAATTTTCAGATTATATAAAACCTTGTTGAAACCACACCATGAATAATGTGTGTAGCATACACAGAACAACACAGCACAGGAGCAGACCTTCAGCCCAGTGTCAGTGCAGAATGTGATGCTAATTCAAACTAATTCCATCTCTTCTGCATGGTCTATGTCTCTCGATTCCCTGCCTATGCATGCTTTTTACCCAGTTTGTTTCCTCCAACTCATCGACCAATACATTCCAGACACTCTATCACTCTCTATGTAAAAATAAATGCCTTGCAAATCACCTTTAAACTTTCTACCTTCATATAAAACCCACATAAAACCTACACCCTCTGAAATCAGACATTTTCACCCTGGAAGAAGGTTTTAACCACCTACCCTGTCTATGCCACTCATAATTTTATAGGTTTCTGTCAGGTTGCCCTTCAGCACTCAATGCTCCGGGGAAAACAATATTTTATCGTCAGAGTGAAGAAAGCTCCCAACCCAAAATGTTGCCTGTCCGTTCCCTCAGCAATTGCTTCCTGACCCGTTGAATGTCTCCAGCACTTTGTGCTTTGCTCCTTACTGTTTATACTCTCTAATGCAGGTAATGTCCTGGTGAAACACTTCTTATCCTTCTCCAAAGCCTTCCTGTAATGCAGCAACCACAACAGCACACAATATTCCAAGTGTAGCCTCACCGATGTTTCGATACGGCTTCAACTCAACTTCCCTATATTTATTCTCAGAATCCCGACCGATGAAAGAAAGACGGGTATCTGGAAACTTCTAAAATTAATTCTTCAAGCTTCACAAAAATTCTTAAAGGCTTAACAGAAGAGATATAGTTAGAATAATTTTAGTATTGGCTAGCGAACCCTGGATTAGCAGTTACAGACATGAAATATGCATAGACCGATCTACGTCAGTGCTGTTGTCCCAGGTGCACCCAAGGCTGTCAGGCAGAAGACATAATTGCACCATCTTTCTGTTCAAAGTGAGCAGGAAATTAATTGAGCTCATTGGAGAGGGTTCATTATTGCCAGTGATGCTGCCCAACTTCACTTTGTAGTCTATTATTGCATGCAAGCTTCGTCAGAAACACTGGGAGTCAAGTGTTTATCCATTAGCTTGGTCCAGAATCCCCTCCTAGCTTTCTTGACTGTTTTGCAAAGGTATTGAGACATCTCATACCACTCGTGTATGTTTGACTTAAATGATGCAAACTTGGTCTTCACTCGGCGAGTGGACCTGATAGTTTTTTCCATGTTTTCCGATTGGGAAACACTCATTGTCTTTTGCTCACTCGACACATTCACTGATGAAGTCTGTGGCAGCAAAGGTGTATCCATTTAGTTTGGATGCTGAGTCCTTGAATATGGACCAGGCCACTAACTCAGAGCTGTCGTAAAGGATCTTCTCCGTCTTCTCTGTGATTTCTGTACCGGATCCTCCCGCTTCATATTCCGCTTGTTAATAGTGAATAGAAACACAGCCAGGTGGTCAGATTTTCCAAAATGCAGTTGGTGGATGAAGCAGTAGGTGGATGAAGCAGTAGGTGGATGAAGCAGTAGTAGCACCCATTTGATCGTTGTGTGGCCGTGGTAGAGGGTGCTCAGACCTCTGGTGGAACATGAGATGTGTTGATAGTGTTTTGGTTCATTCTTAAATTGTAATTGTAATTTATCTATTAGCCAAGAATGTAAACATACAAGGAATTTGATTTGCCAACAGTCATACAAAAAAGCAACACGATACATAACCAGATAAAAATTAAACAGAGACTTAAACAGCCACCACAACGGTGTGTGGGAATCCCCAGGGCACACAGCATAAGTGGAGACCCACAGTCATCAGTTCAATGTCCGGGCCACACACACGCTCCTTCTTCGTGATGTGACCAGAGTTTTACCGACCGTTGTTACTCTCTCTGTCCACCCAAACAGTCAGAAAGCCATCCACACTTGCACTAGACTCGCAAAACACAGAGATCACTGCACTTAGGGCAGTCCCTCCGAGTCCTCGTGCAGGTAGCACATCCATCTTGATTTTTTGGCGACCTCACAATAGTTAAAGTCCCTAGCTCTTATGAAGAAGGCCTCAGCGTACTTTCAAGGATATTGTTTTCGGTTTAGATATAGGTTTATTGTCATGTGTACTAGCCAGCCAAACAGATCAGATAAACTATACATAAATACAATTAAGTCAAACTGAATAAATAGAACAAAGGGAAAGATATAGCGGTGTATAGTTCATCCAGTGCAAGCTTAGCGTCAGCATGGGGCGGGATGTAGACAGTTGTCAGGATAACCCATAATGAATTCCCATGGCAGGTTGTAGGAACAGCACTTCATCGTGAGATATTCCAGTTCCGGGGAGATGGAACTCTCTAGCGATGCCAAGTCCAAGCACCACAAGATGTTGATTAAGAAGATGACTCTTCCACCCATTACCAGGCAAACTTTAAGAGTGCACCTAAAAACTACCAGCGCATCTTCTGCCCCAAAGGTTCCACCCGGTGAAGTGAGAAGCAAATGGGTTGTATGGCACACTGATGTAAAACAAATAAACGCAATGCCTACTTTACCTTCACGCTTTTAATCAATATCCATGAATTTTGCTGCTATGTTTGAGTGTGTGGAATACCAATTTGGGCAGGATCAGATCATTTGCCATGACATCCAGTGAATCTGCTGATTTTCACTGAGTAAGCTCACAGATGAAGAAAGTTGAGGTTACGGTGGAAGTGGAGAGGTTGTGAATGATTGCTTTATCCCTGCACAATGTGTGCTTTAGGAGTAAGAAGATAATGATTTGGACGACAGAGATTTTTGGAATTAAAGATGTGACGGACCTGCAATATGGAGTGAATCTGTACATGCATTCTTATGCCCAACAAAATTCAGGATGGGAATCGATGGTTTGGGGGAAGCAATTGGTCTTGGCTGGTGTTGGTTTTCAGAAGGAAGTTAGCAAAAAGCGTGTGGTTGCCAGGACAATTCCTCAAAGTCAAGGAGAAATTGGCAGTGACGTGGGAGCAGATTGTTTACTGTACCCTGTTAACAGCAGGGACCCTTGGTCTCGGAAATACATGGAGCTGGGAAACTACGTGAGTTATAGTGGGCTCACGGGATATATTTTCAAAATCGCTTTCTGTTGCTCCACTTACAAAATGAATGTAAAACAAAATAATTCTGGATTTATACATCTTAATTGGTAAGCTGGTCTATATTCATCTCCACCACCTTTCTTGAAAACTCTTGCCTGAGTGCATATAATTTCCAGAAATTAAATTCAATTTATATAACATTATGAACCAGACAACAAGAAAATGGTGATTGCTTCTTAGCTACTGTCAGCCCTGTTCAATGACTAACTCCATTGTTACATTATGTTGCATTCAATGAAATTTCACTGTCATTATAGTCGTCACAGAGTCAACATTCACATAGAATGCTCATAAAGTCATTCCAAGTGTACGGTACATTAACTGCAACATATCATTTACCAAATTACTTCAACATAGGACATTAAAAAGCAGCCTTTCACAGGCAGACATTTTGTTTTTTATATTTTCTCCTTTGACCAAATTCCTGAATAACTTTGAAAATGTTCTAACCTGCTGCAGTATAAAGAATGACAAAAATGCTGGAGAAACTCAGCGGGTGAGGCAGCATCTATGGAGCGAAGGAAATGGGCAACGTTTCGAGTCAAAACCCTTGAAGGGTGTCCTTCACTCCATAGATGCTGCCTCACCCGCTGAGATTCTCCAGCATTTTTGTCTACTTTCAATTTTCCAGCATCTCAGTTCCTTCTTAAGCAGTATAAAGAACACTAGTCCTTTAATTCATTATGCTATTGATCTAACAAAGCAATTATACATTACCTACTGCCGACAATAGAAGCTAGGAACAAAGGATTTTTATGTTTTGTTTGGGATAAAAATGTCAGATGGATTTGCGATGGCATCTTTTAAAGACTTTTCGTGGTCGATCATCACTTCAGTTCTGCAATATAGGAACTAAGTTCTTCTTTATACCTTCACAAGGCCATAGCAATGTACTTGTTATTAGGCCTATGTCAGAAAATTAAGGAGAACCGAGAAAGGAGGCCACGTTGGTTTAAATATGAAAATAAATTGTATTATCGTGTAATGTCAAATTGAATGTAGACAATTTATGTTTCCGTTAAGCAAATAGACTGTCTGAGGAGATGTTTTCTTAAGATGATGCAAAATTGAAATGCTACTATTAACTGGTTGGTAACAAAGATAACATGCAAAAAGCCATCCGCGTAACAACCCTAACCTTAATCAGAGTCATACAAGCAATCACATCCAAAATACGTGTGACAATATACATAAAATGTAGCTCATGTGAATTGAACAAAGAATAAATTTTACTTGGATTAAAAATTAAAAGGTTAATGTTTCAATTTACATTAAAAACGGAATTATACTTTGATTAATTTCTCATGGCATTCAAACTACAATAATATGTTTAAATAATTCAGTTTAAAGATATATATTAGATTCTGCATTAAACTGCATCAGCTGTTCTAGAACATTAGTGATCTTTCAGTCTGACATGAATGTAGTCATATTTATAGATGCAAGAAATAATGACAATTAAACATTTTCACAATTTTTCCAAAAGCTGCTTTGAAAGAGCACTTAGTAAACTATACCCCAGTCACTGCAGAATTTAAGATTAATCTATTATAGATCTTTCCAAGGCTATATCCACATGTGATTCTCTGTTCTTCAGAATAATATTTCAAAGCTAAAACTCACTCGTTCTCTCTTTTGAATCATATTTTAAAATAAAAAATATTTGGATTAAAATTGCCTTAGACAGGTATATTTACTGTATCGGAATTTTAACCCTGAGGAATCTGTTACACCATGAATGCTTCATCAAAGTTGGTATTGGTTTATTATTGACACATGTACTGAGACACAATGAGAATCTTTGTTTTGTGTGCTATCCAGGCAAATGAAACCATACATGAATACAACTGGCAGTACAAAAGCAAAAAAAGAGCAGAATATATTTTCTGAAGCCTAACAATATAATCCAGATAAAAGTAGTGCAAATGTTGCAATTACATACATTTGAGATCGGCAATTCATCCCTCGCATATGAGAGGTCCTTCAAAATTTTTCATAACAGCAGGAAAGAAGCTGTTCTTTAAGCTGGTAGTGCCTGCTTTCAAGCTTTTGTGTCTTCTGCTCAATGGGAGAGGGGAGAAGAGAAAATATTCAGGGTATGTGAGTAGTCCTTGATTATGTTGGCTGCTTTCTCAAGGCAATGTGAAATATAAGTGGAGTCTATGGACACTGGTTTGTGTGATGGATTGGGCTGCATTCACCAACTCTGCAATTTCTTGAGGTCTAGGACAGAGCATGTGCCTTATCAAGGACAGAGTGCTGGCGGTATTTAGACATAGAAACATGAGGTTCTCGACCATCTACACTTCAGCACCATTGATAGAAACGTGAACTCCACAGCTTGTCCTGAAGTCAATGACCAGCTCCTTTATGTTTGCTGACAATGGGGGAGAGGTTATTGACTTGACACCATTCCAGTAAGCGTTCTATCCCTTCCGGTACTTTGCCTCATCAATGGTTGAGATCTGGCCCACCACGATGGTATCACTTGGAAATGGAGTCAGAGCAGAATTTGACCACACTGTCCTGAGTGTATAGGCAATATGGTAAAGGACTGATAATGCAGCTTTGTGGGACACCTGTGTTGTGAATGTTTTGTTGCCTATCCTTATTGATTGCAGTCTATGGGTCAGGATGTCAAGGAACAGAGGAATGTACTAAGATTTAGGTCCAGGAATTTGGAGATCATTGGAATTATGGTATTGAAAGGGGAGGGAGCTATAATCAATAAATAGGATGAATGCTTTATGGACTATCTCAGCCTTGCCAAGGCATACTAGGAGGCAATGTGCGTAAGCAGATTTATCTCAACTGAACATAAACTTAATGTAGAGATCTGATCGCTGTGCCTGTGAACTTTAACACCATGAAGCCCGCGGTCTCCGGTAAGAAGTGGCCGACTCGGGAGCTCCATGCCACGGAATATTCCAATGCATCCCGACGCTGGAGTTTCGATCATCTATCTCGACGAGAGGTCTTGGACATCGGACCATCGGCTGCGGTACTGCGGAGGTTTCAAGGACCCAACCACCATGGGTGAACAAAGGAGGAAGATGACTGAACTTTATTGCCTTCCATCACAGTGAGGAATGTTGATTCCACTGTGGTGGATGTTTATGTTAAATTTATTTTATGTGTGTATTTTGTTCTTTTCACTAAGTATGGCTGTATGGTAACTCAAATTTCACTGTACCTTTGTTGTAGTTCAATCTTCTTAAACAGACAAAAACACAAATAAAATCTGTGATCAAGCAGTACTGTCTTTATTTCGCCAGGCACATGTGGTAAAAGTCTTTACAGTATGGCGATCACAGACAATACAGAGAAGTCCCACACAAAGGGACAATGATCTCAGTATATGTATATATACCCAAATAATCAACGATTCAGCAATACCTTATCTACAAAGCATAGTACAGCCTCTTGCTTCTAAAGATTGACAGATCCTTAAGATTGACAGCTTTTTAAGATAGACAGGTTCTTCTGACAGAGGAAGGGTTAGCCATATATGGTTATATGAGACGGTTATATTTCTGCAGAACAAGCATTTTGTTTTTTTCTACTTATGATGCATATTATAATCTTAGAGAACAATCGTTAGGACAAAGTCAGCATGGATTTACGAAGGGTAAATCATGTCTGACGAATTTTATTGAATTTTTTGAGGATGTAACTAGTAGAGTGGATAAGGGAGAAGCAGTGGATGTGTTGTATCTGGACTTTCAGAAGGCTTTCGACAAGGTCCCACACAAGAGATTGGTATACAAACTTAAAGCACACGGTATTGGTGGTTCAGTATTGATGTGGATAGAGAACTGGCTGGCAGACAGGAAGCAAAAAGTAGGAGTGAACGGGTCCTTTTCAGGATGGCAGACAGTGACTAGTGGGGTGCCGCAAGGCTCAGTGCTGGGACCCCAGCTATTTACAATATACATTAATGATTTGGACGAGGGAATTAAATGCAACATCTCGAAGTTTGCGGATGACACGAAACTGGGGGGCAGTGTTAGCTGTGAGGAGGATGCTAGGAGGCTGCAGGATGACTTGGATAGACTGTGTGAGTGGGCAAATGCATGGCAGATGCAGTATAATGTGGATAAATATGAGGTTATCCACTTTGGTGGCAAAAACAGGAAGGTAGACTATTATTTGAATGGTGACCGATTAGGAAAAGGGGAGATGCAGCGAGACCTGGGTGTCATTGTACACCAGTCATTGAAAGTAGGCATGCAAGTGCAGCAGGCTATGAAGAAAGCAAATGGTATGTTGGCATTCATAGCAAAAGGATTTGAGTACAAGAGCAGGGACGTTCTACTGCAGTTGTACAGGGTCTTGGTGAGGCCATACCTGGAGTATTGCGTACAGTTTTGGTCTCCTAATCTGAGGAAAGACATTCTTGCCATAGAGGGAGTACAGAGAAGGTTCACCAGACTGATTCCTGGGATGGCACGACTTCCATATGAAGAAAGACTGGATAGCCTTGGCTTGTACTCGCTGGAATTTAGAAGATTTAGGGGTGATCTCATAGAGACTTACAAAATTCTTAAGGGGTTGGACAGGCTAAATGCAGGAAGATTGTTCCCGATGTTGGGGAAGTCCAGGACAAGGGGTCACAGTTTAAGGATAAGGGGGAAGTCTTTTAGGACCGAGATGAGAAAATCGTTTTTCACACAGAGTGGTGAATCTGTGGAATTCTCTGCCACAGAAGGTAGTTGAGGCCAGTTCGTTGGCCATATTTAAGAGGGAGTTGGATGTGGCCCTTGTGGCTGAAGGGATCAGGGGGTGTGGAGAGAAGGCAGGTACAGGATACTGAATTGGATGATCAGCCATGATCATATTGAATGGCGGTGCAGGCTCGAAGGGCCGAATGGCCTGCTCCTGCACCTAATTTCTATGTTTCTATGTTAGTGCCAAGAGATTGAATTCTCTCTAATGTTTATATTATAAAGGAGACATTCATGAAGCTGCGCTTGTTATCTTGCTTATGTTATGGGAAAGGGAACATCAACAGTTTGCTGGCCTTGTTAATGTACTGAAAGCAAAGGTTTTCACTGGCTTTGCAATTTAATAGGAGAAGGTGACAGCTTGTCTTAGTTTCAGCTGAATCCATTTTGTAAGTTTAAATCTTTTTTAACTTCCACATTCCTTCCTCTTTATCAGTTTATGATAACATTCCCAATCCCCGGTAGATACATAATGGTCGCAAGCAATTAACAATAAAAATTTAGAGCGATGATTACTAAAACGATAGAGCCATAGTATAATATAGTATTCCAAAGTCCTTCAAGCCAACTGAATGGCCAGCATCTCCCATTTACTTCATTGTACCCATGCATGGCACTGTCAACCTTATGGATTTTCTCAATTTCTTGGGAAATGTGGGTAGCAAGGTCATTATATGATTCCTCAAGGATCTAGGCACAACTCTCTTCTTATTATAATACAGGTTCCTCTTTGTTGATCTTTATGATCAATACTTATTTCATAGCAAGAAAGTTTTTTAATATACAATAGTTGTAAAAAAGTGAACACGATTGCATACAAAGATTATCAAGAATTGAGAATGGAGCTGTCAACTATCTTTATGCAGAGCTTAAAAAAAAGAAGGGAAATATTTAGAATTCATATGTTTCAGTCTGTTACCGTTAACTCTTATACAAATTTTCCCTTTAATTGCTTCATGCTATTTATCCATGACTGTGGGATCTGCAGATTAGTATTTTTGGTTTTTTAAGAGATTAACATTCATAGTTACAAGATACCATGAACTAGAAGCATTATGTGTCTCTTTGTAATTTGGTTTTGAATCTGTCCTTGAGCTCGTGAGGGGTTATTGCACAAACCCAAAATCCGAATCGGATAAAGAAGGTTGTTCTATGTTACTATACTCTTGTTCCGGAAGTGGCGGCGCTGCGTGGCAGCTGCGGCTCACCTGCAGGCCGTCTGTTTTTTCTTTTTTCGTCTTTTTGTGTTTTAGTTAGAATTTTGTGGACGATGACATCTAAGGCCTGGATTGCCTCAGTACAGAGAGGGAACAAGTAGTGGAAAAAGACAAAGACTTTAAGACTTTTGCCTTCCACCACAGTGAGGAGGTGCCTGGTGAACTCACTGTGGTGGATGTTAAATATGTGTTTATTGTGTGTTTTGTTTTAATTTATTACATGTTATGACTGCAAGGTAACAAAATTTCGTTCAGACCGAAAGGTCTGAATGACAATAAAGGAATCTGAATCTGAATCTGAATCTGAATCTCTGTTTCTGATTTAGTGCCATAACTGCTTGAGGAATCCGAATATTGTCCATAGTTTCTCTGCTGCTGTCCACGACTATCATTTCCATAGTTAGTTCACTGCTTAACAGTCAATAATTATAGCCCTTCACCATTACAGCGCGTAAGCAGGCTGGCATGTTATTCCACCACTGCTGGCAAATCCACAGACCAATAGGCTATCGGTCTTTTTGCAGGGATATGGGGTAAAAGGCTGAACATCGGTCAATTGTTGTAAAGGTGCCGGCTTCTGTCATTATAGATGACAGAATAATAAGTCATTACGTTCTCCCACTTTCGTGGTCTATTACACAGACTTTGCATTTTCACTAATAGTGCTCGTTGCAATAAAGACAATCATGTCAATCATAAAGACTATAGCTATCCTTTCTTCAGCCACCAGGGCCAGTCAATATTGTTTTCATTCATAGCAAAGCAGCTCCCCTTTTTTATAGTCAGTTTATGTTCAGGGGCTGAATACACTCATCTTACATGATTCTTATGCTTTGCCCACCTTGACAGCCAGAAGGGGGGCTATGTGAGGATGCTGTTCATTGAACAGTTCAGCTTTCAATACGATAGTCCCTACCAGACTTGCTGAGGAGCTGCTGGAACTGGGGCTTAACACTTCCCTGTGTCCTGTGGGCCTGGGTCCTGGACTTTGTCACCGCCAGGCCCAAGGTGGTCAAGATGGGGAGACATACATCCAACCCCCTCATCCTGAACACAGGATCCCGCCTGGGTTGTGTCCATAGCTCCCTACTGTACTCCCTATACAGACATGACTGTGTGGCCAGGTTGAGCCCCAACTCCATCATCAGGTTTGCTGATGACACTGTGATGGTGGGTCTGATCTCCGATAATGATGAGATGGCCTGCCAGGAGGAGGTGGCTGATCTGGCCCTCTGGTGTCAGAACAACAGCATCCACTTGAATGTCACAAAAACTAAGGAGCTGATTGTGGTCTTTAGAACGGACACAACATCTGAGGATGTACACGCCACTGGACTACCCTCTGAGGGAATTTAACTCCTTTATTCTTGCTGGAGTTTACATCCCCCCCATGCCTGCATACGTGAGGCACAAATGCAAGTCGCTGACCAGGTAATGAGGGTAGAGAGTGACTTTCCGGACTCCATGGTCAATGTTTTGGGGGACTTTAACAAAGCTAATCTCAGCCATGACCTTCCAAAATACAGACTTCATGTTACCAGCCCCACCAGAGGGGAGAGAACACTCGATCACTGTTATACGGCAATCAAGTACGCATATCGCTCTATTCCCCGGGCGGGTCTGGGTCTCTCTGATCATTGTCTAGTTCACCTGCAGGCAGAAACTAAAAGCTGCCCAGCCTGTGGTCAGAACAATGAAAAGGTGGACAAGCGCGGGCATTGAGAACCTACAATCCTGCTTTGGCTGCACGGATTGGAATGTGTTCAGGGAAGCAACCACAAGCCTCGATGAGTATACGGACACTGTATCATCATATGTCAGCTTTTGCAAGGACAGTTGCATTCCAACTAAGACCCGGACCTGGTTCAACAACAACAAGCCCTGGTTCAATGCAGAACTCAGACAGCTCCAACGGTCTAAAGAGGAGGCCTACTGGAGCGGGGATGCAGGCCTCTACCGTCAGGCCAAGTACAAGCTGAGAAGAGGAATCAGAGCTGCCAAGGAAAGGTACTCTGAGAGGTTGAGGAGCAAGTTCTCAGCTAGTGACTCGTCTTCAGTTTGGAAGGGCTTGCATGAAATTACCAGCTACAAGAGGAATGCCCCTCGCTCTTTGGACAATCGTCAGTTGACCTATAACCTGAATGAGTTTTTTCTGCTGGTTTGAAAATCAGAAACATAACCCTGGTACCCCCTCCCCAACCAACACAGCCAGACCCCAGTCTGCAAAGAATGGACCTGCACCCTCTTCTTCCCATTCACCACTTCACACCTACTTGAGGCAAGACTCCAGAATGAAAAGACTGGTCCTTTTCCCACCCCAACCAACACTTCACACCCACTCACAGCCTGACCTCAGTCTGCAAAGACTGAGCCAGAAAAGCGAAATTCTAGTTTGCCCTCACCCAAAACCGAACCCCTCCATATTTTTTAAACCAGTCCCTGCAAACATGTACTGTTCCTGCCTGCTTTAAAGCCTCCACTATTGTCCCTGTACCCAAAGGATTACTTGTCTTAATGACTACAGGCCTGTTGCACTGACCTCTGTAGTCATGAAGACACTTGAAAGGCTTGTGCTGGCCAAGCTGAAAAATATCACAAACCCCCTGCTGGACAGTATGCAGTTTGCATATCGGGCCAATAGATCAGTGGATGACGCAGTCAACCTGGGCCTGCACTTCATCCAACAACATCTAGACTGCCATGGGACCTATGCAACATGGATTTATGAAAGGGAAATCATGCTTGACTAATCTTCTGGAATTTTTTGAGGATGTGACAAGTAAAATGGATAAAGGGGTGCCAGTGGATGTAGTGTATCTAGACTTTCAGAAAGCCTTTGATAAGGTCCCGCACAGGAGACTGGTGACTAAAATTAGAGCACATGGTATAGCGGGTAGGATGTTGACATGGATAGAAAATTGGTTGGCAGACCGGAAGCAAAGAGTAGGAGTGAACAGGTCATTTTCAGAATGGCAGGCAGTGGCGCGTGGAATGCCGCAAGGCTCAGTGTTGGGGCCGCAACTGTTTACCATATATATTAATGATTTGGAAGAGTGAATTAGGAGCAACACTTTGGAAGAGTGAATTAGGAGCAAGTTTGCGAATGACACAAAGCTGGGTGGCAGTGTGAACTGTGACGAGGATGATGGGAGGTTGCAGGGGGACCTGGACAGGTTGAGTGAGTGGGCAGATGCGTGGCGGATGCAGTATAATATAGATAAATGTGAGGTTATCCACTTTGGCGGCAAAAACAAGGGGGCAGATTATTATCTCAATGGGGTTAGGTTAGGTAAGGGGGAGATACAGCGAGACCTGGGTGTCCTTGTACACCAGTCACTGAAAGTTGCCGTGCAGGTACAGCAGGCAGTGAAGAAAGCTAATGGAATGTTGGCTTCTTCTGCAGTTGTGTAGGGCTCTGGTGAGACCACATCTGGAGTGTTGTGTACAGTTTTGGTCTCCTAATTTGAGGAAGGACATCCTTGTGATTGAGGCAGTGCAGCGTATGTTCACGAGATTGATCCCTGTGATGGCGGGACGGTCATATGAGGAAAGATTGAAAAGACTAGGCTTGGATTCACAGGAGTTTAGAAGGATGAGTGGGTATCTTATAGAAACATATAAAATTATAAAAGGACTGGACAAGCTAGATTCAGGAAAAATGTTCCCAATGTTGGGTGAGTCCAGAACCAGGTGCCGCAGTCTTAGAATAAAGGGGAGGTCATTTAAGACTGAGCTGAGAAAAAAACTTTTTTACCCAGAAAGTTGTGAATTTATGGAATTCACTGCCACAAAGGGCAGTGGAGGCCAAATCACTGGATGGATTTAAGAGAGGGTTGGATAGAGCTCTAGGGGCTAGTGGAGTCAAGGGATATGGGGAGAAGGCAGGCATGGGTTATTAATAGCGGTCAGCCATGATCACAATGAATGGCGGTGCTGGCTCGAAGGGCTGAATGGCCTCCTCCTGCACCTATTTTCTATGTTTCTATGTTTCTATGCGAGGATCCTGTTTGTTGATTTTAGCTCTGCATTCAACACCATTGTGCCAGAGCTACCACACTTCAAACTTTCCGAGTTGACTGTGCCTGAACCCCTCTGTTGATGGATCACCAGCTTACTGACAGACAGGAAGCAGCATGTGAGGCTGGGAAAGCACATCGCGGACCCACAAACGCTCAGCATAGGAGCACCGCAAGGCTGCGTACTCTCTCCTCTCCTCTACTCTCTCTACACCAAGGACTGCACCTCCACAGACACCTCTGTCAAGCTTCTCAAGTTTGCGGATGATTGGACTGAACCAGGATGGGGAGGTATCTGCCTACAGTCAGGAAGTGTCTCAGCTGGCGTCCTGGTGCCATCGCAAGAACCTGGAGCTCAATGCTCTTAAGACAGTGGAATTGATGGTAGACTTTAGGAGAGCTCCCCCTCTTCTCACCCCATTCACCATCAACAACACCACAGTCACACCTATGGAGTCCTTTAAGTTCCTGGGAACCATAATCTCCAAGGACCTTAAGTGGGGGGCTACCATCGACTCCACAGTCAAAAAGGCAGAATAGAAGATGTACAGCAGCTGAGGAAGCACAATCTGCCACAGGCAATGATGGTCCAAATCTACATGACCATCGTAGAGTCTTTTCTCACCTTCTCCATCATGGTCTGGTTTGGCTCAGCCACCAAGCACAACATCTGGAGGCTGCAGCGAATCGTTCGATCAGCAGAGTAGGTTAATGGCTGCAACCTTCCCTCCATTGATGAACTGTACACTGTAAGGGCCAGGAAGCGAGCGGGCAAGATCCCTCTCACCCAGCCACAAACTCTTTGAATCACATCCCTCTGGAAGGCGACTCCGGACTGTCAAAGCTGCCACAGCCAGACATAAAAACAATTTCTATCCACGAGTAGTTGCTCTACTCAACAGCCAAAAATCTGTAGCCTCCCTTTGATCTGGTATTTTGTTGGTTCACATGCTTGATCAATGGTGTTTTATCATTAATGTTTTATTATTATTAATGTTTAGTTTTTTTTCCGAGTCATTCGTAACTGTCACTGTATGTCATGGTGTTACTTGTGGGCGGAGCACCAAGGCAAATTCCTTGTATGCGAATACTTGGCCAATAAACCTACTTACTTAATTACTTAAATGGGACTACTATGCCATTTAAATACCTGGGAGTCCACATCACAGAGGATCTGACATAGACTACACACACAGCCGCACTGCGCCTTTACCACCTCAGACAGCTGAGGAAATTCAGAGTCTCTCTGAGGAACCTTCAGTGCTTCTACGCAGGGGCTGATGTCTTGTCCGGCAACATCACAATCTGGTTTGGAAACTGCTCTGCCCAGGACAGGAAGGCTGTGCAGAGAGTAGTGCGTTTTGATCGAACGCACTATGGGAACTACACTCGCTCCCCTGCAGGACCTGTACACCAGGATAGTGCATATCCAGAGCCAGTAACATTATGGGGCACCCCTACCACCCCAGCAACGGACTGCTCCAGCTGCTACGGTCAGGCAAACGCTTCCGCTGTCATGCTGTGAAAACAGAGAGTATGAGATGGAGTTTCTTCCCACAGGCCATCAGGACTCTAAACTCTTATCTCACCAGGGACTACTTTATTGTACTAATTTACTGTTGTGTTGTGTCTTTTAAAAACAATTATTTTCTAACATGTAAATACTGATTCTGATCTATTCTGTTCTGTAGTTTTTGCACAATCACTTTCATTTCACTGCACATCTTGTATGTCTATATGACAAATAAAGTTGACTTGACTTGACTTGACTAGTTTCTAGGGTACTTGGACCAGAGCCATATTAGGCAGCTGTTGCTTTTCATAGTGTCCCATTCCTTTCTGATCCACGTGATCTTTCCTTCTGTGTCATTGGCAACTTAAAACATGAATTGTCTGTTTGTCCTTCAGCCAGTGATCATTTTTCCTACTTCTTTCGCTGTCACTGGAGGTCGAGTAGTTATGATTAAGTGTGACTCAGAGGTGTCTCTCATTTCAAATCGATCCCATTGGTTTTATTCCTAATCCCGGGACCCCAAAAAACAAATAAGGGGTCACTGTTAATTGTTCAAGTTTATTCAACCATTCCAAGTATCCGGGATTAGGGAGACACGTATATAATTCAGTGCAGTGCGTTTGCTTATGTTCATGGCTGGTTTTAACAATATACTGTAATGGAGGGAAGGTTGCAGCCATGAACCTACTCTGCTGATTGGACGATTCGCTGCAGCCTCCAGATGTCGTGCTTGGTGGCTGAACCAAACCAGACCATGATGGAGAAGGTGAGAAAAGACTCTACGATGGTCATGTAGATTTGGACCATCATTGCCTGTGGCAGATTGTGCTTCCTCAGCTGCTGTGCATCTTCTGTTGTAAAGCAAGGGTTAGTGCTTTTTGCTGGCTTTGCAATTTAATAGGAAAAGGTGACAGCTTGTCTTCGTTTCAGCTGAATCCATTTTGTAAGTTTAAATCCTTTTTAACTTCCACAGCTTAGTTGGTTAAGTGACAATAAACGTGAACTTGAACTTGAACATTGGGATCCCAGTTTACTTGTGAAAAACAAAGAATTGCAAGCGCTGCATATTTGAAAGAACACATCAGAAGCTGGACATATTCAGCATGTCAGGCAGCATCTGTGGAAGGAAAACATCTTATTTACTGTAAATAACATTAAATAACATCTCAGCTTGATGACTATTCGAAGAAGGGAGCAACATTCCAGTTGGGTCAACCTAACATTAATGGGGAAAGTGCTGTTTGTAAAAGGTGAAATAAAAATACACTTTGAAAATATCAAAATTAGAGAAAATCCACATTGATTTCTGGAAGAGAAAGTGTGTTTGACAAACTTACTGAAGTTGTTTTGTAAGATGTAACTGGTAGAATAGATAAGGGAAAACCATTGGATGTGGTGTATTTGGATTTTCAGAAGTTTTTTGACAATGCCCACGTAAAAGGATTGCATGTAAAAGTAAAGCACTTGGCATTTGAGGCAATGTATTGGCATGGATTGATGATTAGTTGACAGCCAGGAAACAGAGTTATGAGCTTTTTTTTTCAGGGGTCAGTTGGTGACTAGTGGAGCTCTGTGGGGATCAGTGTTGGATATTTCTCACTAATCTCACTTCAATCATATTTTATTCGACAATCTCACTAAAATTCCCAAAGGAATTTCCTTGGCCTAAATGTCGAGATGCATGGTGCTGTTTGCACACATTACAGTTGATATTTTCTGAAGCAGATAGTGCTCATACCATTTCTGGGCCAAATCAAGTGAATGGAAAGTTCAAACAGCTACTTCCAGTTGAGATTCATCCTTGTATCTTTATGTCATTTCTGCCTAGCTGAAAACCTCTGGGTCAACTAATGTTAATAATGATATTTTGGACTGCATCTCCACTTCGGTTGGTCCCATTGATCACTTCGTCTGCTTGGGCTTCCCCCTTTGCATACCAACCGCTACCAAATACAAAATGCTGACCCCAAATCTTATATAATTCGCTTTGGCTTCAAATTCTAGTCATATAGTAATACCACATGGAAACAAGCCCTTCGACCCAACCCTTCCATGCTGACCAAGATGCACCTTCTAAGCTAGTCCCATTTGCCTTCATTTGGCCCACATCCTTCTATATCTATCCATGTACCTGTTCAAATGTCTTTTAAATATTATTATTCTACCTGCCCCAGCTATTTCCTCTGGCAGCTTGTTCCAAAGACTACAATATTCTTGAAAATGCTGGAAAATATGAAGCAATTCCGAAGATTTTTGTGTCTTCAGAGCTCAGGCCGAACAACAGAAAATTGTTGAACTTTCTATTCTGGAGTTTATTTTGTCCTGTGCAGCAGTACATTTTTTCTGTACAAAATACAGCTGAAAGCATTTTGCGTTCAGCAGTTGCTTAGATCTTGACAATCAACCTGCTTCAAGATAGCTGGTTTTTTCCACCTATCATATGTATGTCCATTGGATTAGAAATTGTCAGAGTTTGTGTTTTTCTCTATGTTCCTGCATATTGTAATGCACCCTTGGTACAGGGGCCAATTATGACACGATTTATGTATCTCATTGGCTGTATGTTTGAACGGAGATTTGCACTAAAAAGGTTCCTCAGAATGATTCTATGATGCTCACTGTGAATTGGATTTTAAGGTACTCCAAGTCTTAGATTAGTTTAGAGAAACAACATGGAAACAAGCCCTTTGGCACACCATTTCCACACTGACCAGTGATCGCCCATACATTAGTTCTATCCTAGGGACAACCTAGAAGATAATCTCTATAATTATAAAACTCTGATCTTGGATGTGTGTGTGTGTGTGTGTGTGTGTGTGTGTGTGTGTGTGTGTGTGTGTGTGTGTGTGTGTGTGTGTGTGTGTGTGTGTGTGTGTGTGTGTGTGTGTGTGTGTGTGTGTGTGTGTGTGTGTGTGTGTGATCATATCTTCTCGAAACAACGACGCACTAACAGTAACATTTTTACATATTCCAGTAGAGATTTATCCCTGGACTCCAAAATCAACTTATCTGAAAAATTAATGCATTATTTCTTGAATTATTAATCAAAATGTTCACAAATCTGAAGAAACTTTTTTTTTAAAGTCTGGCTTTGGCTGATGATGTCACAATGGATCTGCTGCCTGCCATTCTTGCTCGTGCTGCGAGTGACATCACACCCCCCCACCCCTCCCTTTCCCCCTGTTATTCAAAAGTCGGGCCATCGACTGAAGACCAAAGATCATAGCTGAAGACTGCGGCGGCCTATGTTCCACACGCTGCGAGTGAAGAACGAGCAAGTTGGGCCCTGTACTAGAGCTCTTGAATCCATCTCTGGTCGGGTCCCTCTCCCCCCTCCTCATCCTCTCCCTCCTCCTCCTCTCCCCCTCCTCCTCCTCTCCCCCCATCCTCCTCTCTCCCCCTCCTCCTTCTCTCCCCTCTCATCCTCCTTTTCCCCCCCTCCCTCTCCCCCCCATGTTCCCCCTCCCCAGCCTCTTTCCTCTCTCCCCCACTCTCTCTTCCCATCCTCCTCTCTCCCCTCACCTCCCCGTCTGCTCTCCCCACCCTCTCTCCCCCTCTCTCCCCCTCCCTCCCAACCGCCGTCATCCCACCCCCCCCCTCCCCCCCTCTCCCTCCCCCTCTTCCCCTCTCTCTCTCTCTGTCTCTGCCCCTCTCTCTCTGTCTCTACCCCCTGTCTCTACCCGCCCTCCCTCTCTAGATGCGCCTGCGAGTTGGGGGCTATGCATCAGTGGATAGGGCAGGGATGGGGTAACAGGAGCCAATTTATAATATTAATATTAATATAATATCAAGGGGGGTGGTTAGTGTATGTGTATGTGTGTGGGGGTGTGATGTATGTGTGTGTGATGCCTCAGGCCACCCCCGGGTGCCACTTGGTCTAGATAACCTACAAACCTATACGTCTATGGAATGTGGATGGAATCTGGAGCACCCGGAGAAAACCCACAGTCATTGGGAGAATTTACAAACTTTGTACAGACAGCAGCCATAGTCAGGATCAAACCCAGGTCTCTGGTACTGTGAGGCAGCAACTCTACCATTCCTCCAATGTGCTGCTCTGTGAACGTTTGAGTCACCCATTGAGTCATTTGAACTTCATGGAAAAATTAGCATTCTTAAATCCTCTTGCAAAGACATTTCAGGAAAGGTTATATGAAAACACAATTGGAAGGAAATTGATAACCTTGGACATAATCTGGAACTGTATGAAATAATTGTTCTTTATATCAATGTATCTTGTGCATTATTTCTGTGTGCTGTTTGTCAATAATATTCCCTCATGAATCATGAACACTTTTGTTTAAACCTGTTGCAGTAAGTGAGGACATCGATTGGACATGTTTTGAGAGGCAGACAGAGGTTGCTAGACATATTCAAAAACTGCAGTGTATCACATAAATCAATATTTGGGATGGCTTCAAAATCTGGACATACTCAACCAGTCCACTTATGTACATAATTTATCTGTAATCTTCCAATATTTCCACTTGAAGGGAACAAAAAATCCTTTCAGCCATTTGATGCTCTTGATCTTCAAGCTTTTGTCTAATTGAAGACTGAGTGTTGGGTGTTGGGTGTAATTGATGGTTCTAGTGTATTTCCATCAGAAAGGTTCCTGTGATAACTGAATATAACAGTTATTCTCCAGTATTGTATTAACCTCCAGTCCACGTATGCAAATTGATTTTAAGTCATTCATCATTTTTCCAATAATTCAAATGGGGATCTTGACATATTATCCTACCTTTATGCCCATATACCTGTATATCTATCCTATCTGTACTTCTTAAGACTATTTTCTTTTGAACCTAGTCTGTTTAAATGCTGATCTCAAACAAAAAATGCCACTCCCTGGTTAAATCATTCTCCTGGACCATTTGCTGTGTAACACACAACAGACATTTCTGTGGAAAATATATGTTTGTTAAGATTTCTTCCTGGTTTTCTTTTCGGAATGAATGACTAAATTAATAACGTAGAGGTATGTAGATACAGGTAGATGTAAAAACGTGTCCCTAGTGTGTATAGGATAGTGTTAATATGTGGGGGATCTCTGGTCAGCACAGACTAGGTAGGCCGAAGGACCTGTTTCCACACTGTATATCTAAACTAAACTAAACAAGATTCATTAGCCAAAAAACCCTTTAATTACATACCCTGGTTTTAGCCTATGCTATTCAAAATGCTTGTTTTGGCTCATTGTTAAAAGATAAGTGTTAATGCATTGAGATAACTCAAAAATTAGATATTATGTCAATGTATTATGAGATGTCCTGGTGACCCTGGCTATGACTGTAACCAAATGCACTAATGAAGTACAAGGTTCAGTCCCTGATTTATTGTCCATTAGCTGGATCCATTATCTTTGCGGAGGTGGATGAATGTGGCCGGTGGGTTAAAAAGGATATAGCATTCCGCAGTCAATCCATCATTAGGAATGCCCACTCAACATTTATCCCCTAACCAACACTGTAATCCACTCATTTATTTGACTTACTGGACACAGGAGCTTCTGTGTGTGTAACTCACTGTCACAATATTTACAACTGTAACGTCACTTCAAAGTTGGTACATTGGTATTGAAGCTCCTTGATGAGTTCCAAGGAAAGGAAAGCACTCAATAAGTGCAAGGATTTTCTTCCCACAACTGCTGGGATATATAGGAGCACTTTTCTGAAGGAAGATGATTTTCAAGTTACTTCTTATTTTATGCTCCAGCTAATAGCCTTTTACTGTGGCATGTTTATAAATTTGTTAAAGGTGCGCTATTTATTAATAATAAGACGCTCACTAAAATCGGACTAAATTAATGGCAAAATCCACAACCGTGGCAAATCATAAAATAATTCAGCAACATTAAGCCTTTTTAATTTGAAGGAAATTATTCGACTGGAAACAATCTGAAAAGTGATGATACATTGAGAAATATACTGCTTTTACAGAATCGCAAGAGGTACTTTTCAAAACTAAAGATAAGATGAACCTGAGTACGGCGAAGTACATTTGAGGTTGCACGGTGGTGCAGTGGTAGAGTTGCTGCCTTACAGTGCCAGAGACCCAGGTTCAATCCTGACTCCGGGCGCTGTCTGTACAGAGTTTGTACATTCTCCCCGTGATCACGTGGCTTTTCTCCAGCTGCTCCAGAATTTTCCCACATTCCAAAAACGTACAAATTTGTAGGTTAATTGGCTTAGGTAAAAATTGTAAATAGTCCCTAGTAAGTAGGATAATGCTCATGTACGGGGATCGCTGGTCGGCACGGGCTTGCCGTACCTCTAAACTAAACTAAAACTAAACTATGTGGCAGCTTTGCATTAAGACATTCAATAAAAGTGGCATTAAAACAGTAACATCTTTAAAAATCATGCTACTGTATCAAAATCTGGCAGAGTAGAGCCACAGAGATGAAAATAATAGAAATCATTTCCCTTTTGCTGTTAATAATTTAAATGCCCAGGAACATCCACAATAAACCCTTAAAAATGAATCATTCACTGTGAATGAAACCAATAATACCCCAAAGAGTATAATTATAACCGTATTCACATTTTTCTTTCCTTTCTCACTTTTAACCAATTAAACAACTTCAAAGGCTTAAGGGCCTGTCCCACTATACGAGGTAATTCAAGAGCTCTCCCGAGTTAAAAAAAAAAATCAAACTCGTGGTAAGCACATAGAATGTACGGCGCGGGTACGTCAGAGCTCGGGACGTCTCTTAGCGGCTCGTAACACTAACGGCAGGTACTCGGGAAACGCGGTAAGCTCGTGAAGATTTTTCAACATGTTAAAAAATGTTTAAAAATCTCCACGAGAGCCCCAAGTACCTACGAGCGGCTATTACCGTAATTCTCCGAGTTCGAATCAGGGGAAACTCGGGAGAACTCTTCTATTAGCTCGCACAGTGGGACAGCCCCATTACTTGGGGACAGCTAAGTTGCAAAGGCTCATTACTCTGGAACTCCTTCTCCAAAACTCTTTATCATTCTAACTTTGTCCTTTTTTAGGTCGTTCCTTGATGTGAGCGGACGGGGCGTCGAACGACGAGAAGCCGCAGAGAAGAAGTGGAAGCCATGATACCGACCGGAAACGACGCCGAAAAGCCAAATAAACGCATGGACGCAACACGAAAGGCCAAATACGCAAAGCCGAAAAGCCAAATAACGTTTCATTTTCCTTCGCCGCATTTTGACTGCCAAAGATCGTAGAGCGGGTTATTTTTGTAAACGTTGATTTAACACAGTGCTTTGGGTTGAAAGGCTGAAATCTATCTCTCTCTATCTCTCTCTCTCTATCTCTCTCTCCCTCTCCCTCTCCCTCTCTCTCCCTCTCCCTCTCCCTCTCTCCCTCTCGCCTCTCTCTCTCTCTCTCTCTCTCTCTCTCTCTATCTCTCTCTCTCTATCTCTCTCTCTCTCTCTCTCTCTCTCTCTCTCTCTCTCTCCTCTCTCTCTCTCTCTCTCTCTCTCTCTCTCTCTCTCTCTCCATCTCTCTCTCTCTCTCTCTCTCTCTCTCAATTCAATTTCAATTTCAATTTAAAACCTTTATTGGCATGACAAAGTACATTGTTATATTGCCAAAGTATCAAACATGACATACATATTTAAAATACATAAGCATAAATACAAGTATAGAGTGCATGGACAGATATGTCCCTGTGCATAAACTCGCAATAGGCCTATAGCCCTTTATTGATTGCTACACGTTCTTGCAGCTGTAAGCAGTACAACAGAATAGCAAGTTTAGCAATTCAATATTAATTTCTTAGCGTCAGTTAACGTCAATTAGTGTGTACGTGCATATTGGTCATTCACCATGTCTCAGGTTATGGCGTGCAGTTACGTATTGTGCACCAAGATGTGCCGTATTTCCTTCACCAAGGATTATTTTTAGTTTTGATGTATCATCTAGCTCTTTAAAATCAGGGGTAGTCAGACTGAGTTTGTCAAAGTAAGTTTTCCTTGTTCTGTCAAATTCTTTGCATTTTAGGAGGAAGTGCACCTCTGTTTCAACCTCATCTGTCAAACAGTGGCCGCATATTCTATTTTCTCTTGGTTGCCAGAATCTCTTCTGTCTTCCTTTTTCAACTGCCAAATAGTGGTCACTTAACCTGTATTTGGTGAGGGTCTGTCTCTGCTTTATGTCTCTAACAGTTGAGAGATAGTCTACCAATTTATAATCTCGTTTTAGGGCACGGTAACATTCTAATCTGCTTTGACTTTTGGTTTCTTTATCCCAATGTTCCAAATATGTTTCTTTACATTGTCTGATAATTTGGTTCACCCTAACTGGTGATTGGGGATCAGTATTGATCTGAGGCTGGTCAGGGTTTAACTGGATAGGTTTTAAGTGAATAGAGGTAGTTAGTCTCAGTACCAACTGACACAGGGAACTCTTTCCTGGGCTCCCCTCTTGTGTTTGAAAGGCTTTTTTTTTTTTTAAACTGGAGGGAATCTGGGGGGCTAGATTTAAGGTGATTCCAAAAATGTAGTGCTCTTTTCTGGATATTTATTATCAGTGGGTATCTGCCTAATTCACCCTACATCCGTTTGTTGGTGTTTTCCTTTGGATACGGAGGATGCTCCGACAAAATTCCGCATGCAGGGCCTCCGTTGTATGTTTTTCCCATTTACTATAACTATGGTGACTGAGCGGACCCCATACTTCACTACCATAAAGCGCAATAGGCTGGTTAAACTGGGACTTAACTATTTTAAGCCTGATTTTAATTGGGATTTGGATGTTGTAAAATCTTCTTTTTATTGCATACAGAGCTCTTCGAGCTTTCTCTTTTGGTGCATTCACTGCCATATTGAAGCTCCCTGATGCTGCAACAGTTAGACCAAGGTAGGTATAGCTCATAGTGTGTTCGATAATAATACTATTGAGAGTAAATTTGTATTTATCTTCCTGACATCTGGTCTTTTCTGAAAAATCATGATGGTGGTTTTCTTTAGATTTACTGCCAGGGCCCAATTTTGGCCGTACTCATCAAGTAGGTCCAACTGTTGCTGCAGTCCCTGTTCTGTGGGGGACAGCAGAACCAAGTCATCCGCAAAAAACAGGGATTTTACCTCTCCGTCCAGGAGACTGAGGCCCAGAGCTGTGCTCTGGTCCAACTTTACTGCCAAATCGTTGATATATACATTAAACAGTGTCGGGCTCAGATTGCAGCCTTACTGGAACACTCTTCTCTGGGCGAAGAGATCAGTGCATTTGTCCCCAATTTTAACGGCACATTTATTATTCAGGTACATTGATTTGATAAGGTCATATACCTTTCCTCCTATACCACAACAGAGGTGTTTGTAATAAGAGGGTCATAAAACAGAGGCGTGTGCCTTTCATGCGGGTCAAATCGGGAGAACGTTCTTCAATTAGTCAAATTGCTCTGAAGAAGTCCTTCAAAATTGCGCACCCGCAACCACCCTCGCAATATTTTTCCCTGTTTTGTTTGGTGTACATGTTTTTCAACGAGAGTGTGGAGGGTATAAATGTGGTCAGTGGTACGGTGTCTTAGGAGGAAGCCAATTTGGTTTTTACTGAGAATGTTGTATTTGTTAAGGAAGTCCTGCATTCTGTTATTTATGATACTGCAGAATAACTTCCCTAGGCAGCTACTGACACAGATGCCACGATAATTATTTGGGTCTAATTTGTTTCCACTCTTATAAATGGGTGAAATAAGCCCTTGACACCAAATATCAGGGAAATAACCTGAACGTAGTATGATGTTGAACAGCCTAAGCACTATGTCCTGCATCTCCAGAGTGCTGTACTTGAGCATTTCATTTTTAATGCTGTCTGGACCACAGGCTTTCTTTGGCCGAAGAGATTTTATTTTTTTGGTCAATTCTTCCAAAGTAATTGGGGAATCAAGGGGGTTTTGATAATCTTTAATTATTGTTTCTAGTGTTTGGAGTTTTTCTTTGATATGAGAATAATTTGAGTTTATTTTATTTATTGGGATGTCTTTATATAGATTTTTGAAATGTGCTCTCCAGATATCACTGTCTTGAATTGGTAATGTTTGTAGTTTTGTTGTGCTCAGGTTATTCCACATATCCCAAAATTGGTTTTGATTTTATGGAATTTTCAAATTTCTTCAAGTCTTTTATGGGTGTAATTTTGTCTTTTGTTCCTAATAGTGTGCTTATACCTTTTAAGAGTTTCATTATATCTAATATGTAAGTCTGGATTGTTTGGTTGACGGTGTTTTTGGTTCGATATTTTCCTCAGATCTTTTCTGACATTTTTACACTCATGGTTGAACCATTTTTCATGGTTGTGTTTTTTGATAATTTTTCTCTTCTGTTTCACAAGGTCAGCTTTGATAGCTGCCTTGTGAAAGATCATATTAATGTCATTTATTGGCATGTTTACACAATCTCTAGTAGTCTCATACGGGTTTGTCTTGAATTTCAGTATTTTATTTTTGAGATCAGGTGAGTTCAGGGCCATGATGAATTTATCTCCACTATCTGAATCCCATCTGTAAGTCTGATTTAGTTTGTACAGCTTACTGGGTTCCTTTTTTACATCTTTAGTTTGAACAGGAAATTTTAGGTACACGTTGATTTGACTATGGTCTGAAAGAGGGGACTGCTGCCTAACAGTGAATGCACTGATAGTGCAGGGGTCTATGTCAGTAATTGCGTAGTCTACCACGCTAGACCCAAGAGCTGAGGAATATGTAAACCTTCCCAGCGAGTTCCCTCTGAGCCTGCCATTAACTATGTACAGTCCCAAGGCTCGACAGAGATGCACTCACTACCTCTCTACCACTTTTATTTATTTCACAGTCAAAGTTGTTCCGGTTAATGATAGTTGGTGTGACATACAAGGGGATTTGACCGAATACATGGTTGTTGCCCTGTGGGTCTATGGAATCGGGTTCACATCCGGTCCTTGCATTCAGGTCTCCACATAGTAGCACATTACCCTGGGCCTGGAAATGATTGATTTCCATGTGGAGAGTTTCAAATATATCCTCTTCAAAATATGGTGATTCTATTGGGGGTATGTAGGCGGCACAGATATATAACTTTTCCAATTTTTCCAATTTTTTAATCTAGTTTCAACCATACATGTGATTTCCCTTGTTTTATTGATGTAATGTGACTGTCTATTTCTTCTTTGTACCACACCAACACCCCCCCGGAGTTCTGCCCTTATATATATCAGTAGTTTTTACTGAGGGCACCATGACTTCATGGTACCCTGAGGGGCAGTGAATGAACGTATCCTTTCGGTACCATGTTTCTGTTAATATCATTATATCGGTGTCTTCTATAGACTTTAGGAACTCAGGGTTCCCAGTCTTCATCCCGAAGGTTGAAGAGTAGAGATCCTGGATATTCCAGCAGCCGATATGGAATGAACTCATTTATTTTGTATTTATATATATTTTTAAAAAATAAAATAAGACTTCCGGTGGCGCCATGGAGGGCTAGAGGACAACGCCAGCCAGCTCCGCGAAAAAAACGCGACAAAACGGGGGATTAACGGACCTACCTGCTGCCTGCTGATTGCTGCCTGCCGTCTCTACACCGATTGTTGTGAGTGACGTCATCAGGCGCGCGACTAATTATGGCTACAACACGCAGCCCTACCGACAAACAGAAAACTTGCCCCACCCGGCAGAAAACGGTAGAAGGCCCAACTGAAGCCTCGGACTCAAGTAGGACCTCATCCCTGGAAGATGTATCGAAGAGAACAGGGAAAAAAGCGGAAAGTGAAGATTTGAAAAGTTTCCTTTCTCGCGAAATTGCTGGCTTAAAGGAAGAAATAAACCAGATGAATACGCAAAAAAAACAGATGAATACCCAAATGAAAGAATTCCAACAGGAAACGAATTCAAATATTAATAATAAGACCAAGAAAATATCGGCAGATTTGAAGAAAGAAATTACAGAAATGATGAACGAAATGAGAAAGGAAATGGATAATAAAATTGAAAAGGTCAAAAATGACTTTGAAAAAAGGCTGAAGCCTATGGAAGAGGTACTGGAACAACAGACGGTCAGTATAAAAAGGCCTTGAAGAACTAGCTGCTTACCAGTGCTACGACTACAGCTAAGTTGATTATAGAAAACTAACGTCTAACGAACTTACTGACTAAAATATCAGAGAAATGTACTGAGCTAGAAGGTCGCCAGAGAAGACAAAACCTAAGAATTGCAGGTATTCCTGAAGGACGAGAGAAAGATGAAGATCCTCGAGAATTTACTGCGAACTTATTACAACAAGTCTTATCTCTGGATCAAAAGCCTTTATTAACCCGTGCCCACAGAGTCAGAAGACGTCAGACAAGAGCAAATGCCCCTCCAAGACAAATGATTATAAAGCTACAATACGACTATGTCTTGGATGAGATAATGCGGATATCCTCGAGAAATAGAAACCTGGAATTTGACGGTCACAGGATCAGTATCTACCGAGACTATCCTGCAGAAGTTTCCAGGAAACGGAAAGCATTCAATGAGGCTAAGAGTCTTATGAGAAGATTGCCACATTTGAAATACGGTTTGAATTATCCAGCTACTCTAAGAGTTACCTTCAATAACGAGGAGCATTTCTTTTCCAACCCAGAAGCAGCAATGGCCTTTGCGCGTCAGATCCAGACCTGAGAAGCAGCTACTTTCAAATATACTGACACTTAAGAACGCCACAAGGATCTCCAAGACTTCGCAAGACTCTATAAAACAATGCAGGACTGGATTGAACTGGGCAACGTTGGATGGAAGTCGGAGAAAGAAGTGGATCGGAAAACTTTACTTGGATACTAATAATTAATATCAATATATTACTAATATAAATAACTAATATACATTATAGACACTAGGTGGTATTCCTACTAACATAATTTTTACTAATTAATATTAATTACTTTTACTAATAATTAATGATTTTCTATGTTAGAATGAATAGAGTTAAAATTAGGGATTGATTTCCTTTAGAGATTTTTCCTTTTTGTCAGCAATTTTTTATTTTCATTTTTAATATCTTTTTTTTTTTCTTTCTCTTCTTTTTTTCTAGGATGGATTGTTTTTTTTTCTTTTTTCTTTTTATCCTTTTGTGTTCTTTCTGTTTAAAATTGATTGATTTTTAATTAAGTTCTAAACATGTACTTTGATATCTTTCCTTTTTTTTGTTCTTCCTGTTTATAATAATTAGATGTTTAAATAAGTCTTAAATAATGGTATTTCTATACTTTTATAATGGTTTATAAAAATTAGATGTTTAAATAAATCTTAAATAATTGTATTTCTATACCTTTAATGGTCATAAGCTAAATATGCCTTTACTAAATAAGTCTTTATTTTGTTCTTTTCTGTTTAAAATTGATAGATTTTTAATTGTTCTAAATATGTATTTTGAAATTCTTTCTTTTTTTCTGTTTTCTCATGTTTATAATAATGAGATGTTTAAACAAGTCTTAAATAATTGGATTCTATACCTTTATAATTGTTTATAATAATTAGATGTTTAAATAAGTTTTAAATAATTGTAATTTCTATATACCTTTAATTGTTATAAGTTAAATATGCCTTTACTAAATAAGTTTTCTATTTTATCCCTCTTTTTTCCCTTTCCCTTTTTTTTCTTCTCTAATACTACGCCCCCGGTAAAATATTTTTATGGAATAACAATTCCAAAAACCTGGGAGCTGGTTAAGTTACCAACATCAACGACGGAAGTCGGTAGATGGTTAGCCATGCTAGTATGGCTAGCACTGACTACAGCAACTCTAGATGTAGTTTTTTTCCTTTCTTTTTGCACATTACTAACCTCTTAATCTATCCTTTGTTCTTTTCTTATATAATTCTATTATGGTTTTCTTCAATTTGAATGGAGTTTATATACTGGATCAATGGAGATATATACGTGAGAGACATGCACGAGACTAAAATTCATCTATTCGATGTTCGGTAGTGTAAGGTCGGGTCTGACGTGCTGAACCATAGACACTATTGCAGACCTCCATAGTCAATAAGATACAAGACCCAAAAATAAATATAGGGAATGAGGGAATAACTTTTTGTAGTTGGAACATTAAAGGTATTAATGAACCGATTAGGAGAGGAAAAGTTTTGCACAATTAAAGGCAAATAAAGCTGATGGATTTTTATCAAGAAACACATCTAAAAAAAGATGCTGAACATAGAATTGAAAGCTAAATGGATAGATAAAATGTATCACTCTTCTTTTACACATAAATCAAGAGGCGTAGCAATATTATATCGTAAAGGTAATTTTATTTAAACATACATCAACTATAACTGATAAAGATGGAAGATATATTATCGTCAATAGGAGAATTAAATACACAAAAAATGATATTCGTTAATGTATATGGACCAAATTTTGATAGCCCATTGTTTTTTTAAGAAGGTATTTAATAGTATTCCGGAATTAGCACAACATAATCTAATAATTGAGGTGACTTTAATTGTACACTAGATCCATACTTAGATAGATCTACAAGGCAAAGGAAAACTAAATCACACTCAGTGATTTATTAAATGCATATATGGAAACTACTAATTATCAAAGATGTTTGGAGAATTGAAAACCCTACTGGACGAGAATACTCTTTTTATTAACTCGTCAGTACATAAAACTTACTTTGGTGGAACGCTAAACTTATTTCGCTTACTTATAAATCCCAAATATCATAATATCATAATTTCAGATCATGCAGCATTAACATTCAAGATCAAAATAAATGGTAAACTACAAAAATCAGAACAGTGGAGATTTAACCACAATATTAGAAAATACATAACCCAAATATATTACAGAACAAATTAAGATTTTTTTTCGAAAATAAATGATTAAACCGGAAATATCTTGTTCCTTATTATGGGAAACATTAAAGCATACCTCCGGGGAATCATGATTTCCCTCTCAAGCATTTTATAATAAAAAAAACGTAAGGAGCAGCAAGATTTGGAAAAGGAGAATCAAACAATTAGATATACAGAATCAATGAATCCAACTACTATATTACATAATAAAAATTGCAGCATTGAAATATAAATTAAACAAAATATTTACAGACCAAGTCATTAAATTTTATCAACATACTAAACAATTACAGTTTGAATTCGGTGATAAACCTCAAAAATTACTGGCTCGTCAACTAAGAAAAATGGAAGCTGAAAAAATAATCCATAGGATTTAAATCACATACAGGCGAACTGTTAACACAGCCTAAAGAATTAATGAAAGATTTTATGCAATATTATAAAAAACTTATACACTGTGAAAACAACAGATAATAAAATACGAATTGAAGCATTTAAAAAAAAATGTAACTTGAAAGGATTGGATTCACAAAATATAGAGTTACTGAATGCTGATATTACGATAAAAGAAATCCAAGAATCTATTAGATCACTAAAAAAGGTAAACACCGGGACCAGAACGGCATTGCTCGGAATTTATAAAGTATTTATGATCAGATTGTACCACGTTTGAAATTACTATATGATCATATATATATATACCAGCAAAAACTACCAGAAACATTAAATGAATCTATTATAACACTTTTACCCCAAAATAAACAAAGACTTGGATGAACCAGGATCATTTAGAGCAATAGCTCTTCTAAATACCGATCAAAAGATATTAACTAAAAATATTAGCACAAAGGTTAAGTTTAGTTGTTACTAAATTAGTTCACCCCTGATCAAACAGGATTTATACCAAAACGATACTCTTCGTATAATTTGAGACGGTTATTCAATATATAATACTTGAAAAGAGATATTTTATAAAGACCTAGTAGTTATTTCCGTTAGACGCAGAGAAAGCCTTTGATCAGGTGGTATGGCCTTACTTGTTCTCGGTTTATGGAAGCTTTTAAACTGGAGAAAAGTTTATTAACTGGTCAAATTGCTATATACAAAATCCGACAGCTAGAATAATAACAAATCAAATGTTATCACCTAAATTCAATTTATCTCGAGGTTGCAGACAAGGTTGTCCTTTATCCCCTTTATGTTTGCATTGGCAATAGAACCGTTAGCTCTGATGGTGAGATCAACATCCGGAAATATATGGATACGATACTAAGAGACACTAAAAATAAAATCTCTCTATATGCGGATGATGTGCTACTTTACATCACAAAACCAGAAACTAGTATCCGTAATTTGTTAAAAATTAATAACTGAATTTGGATCCTATTCAGGATATAGTAATAACAGGAATAAAAGGAACTTATACCAATAACGGTAAACAATTTTACATATATTACAACAATTCCCTTTATAAGATAACAAATGTAAAAATTTAAATATCTTGGAATCTTTGTAACAAAAAGATTTGACTCCTTATTAAAGCTAATTTTCCACTATTACTGAAACAAATTAAATAAGAATATTATATATTGGAAAACTTTACCTATATCGATGATAGGCAAAATTAATATAATAAAAATGGTGTTTCTTCCACAATTATTATACCTTTTCCAAACATATCCCGATATATCTCCCTAAAAATTTCTTTAAAAAGGTGGACTCCTTTGTCACTAACTTCATTTGGTGGATTATAAGTGCCATAGAATAAACAAAAAACATTTATGTAAATCAAAAATAAATGGAGTCTAGCTCTACCAAATTTTTATGTTTATTACCGGGCAGTTAACATTAAAAATATGAATATTTGGTTAGAAAAATAGATAATCAACCAACTTGGTAAATATGGAAAAGAAGATTGTTCTCCTTTTGAAATTAGTTCTATAATATTCGCTAATACTAATTTAGCTAAGAAAACATATAGTGATAATCCAATAATAGGAAGTGGAATACGTTTTGGAAACAAATAAAGAAAACAGTAAAATTAAAATCTATACCACTAATCTCTTAGCATTGTAAATAATGTTACGTTTAAACCTTCAATGATGGATAAAGCTTTTTCACAATGGAAAAAATAATGGAATTATTAAGATTGGGGATCTCTATAGGGATAACTCCTTCCTTTCATTTCAAGACATACAACAAATTTATGGACTACAATCTAAAGAGTACTTTAGATACTTACAAATTAGAGATTATGTTAAAGCAAATACGCAAAACTCAGAAATAGAAAGATAGAAATATTAGATGAATGTTTGAATAAACACTGAATATAGAAAAAATGATTTCATATATATATAACATCTTATTGGAAGGTGATGTTCCATCAACAGAAATACATAGACAATCGTGGGAAAATGAATTTATGTCAAACTATTAGACCAGAAATAGGGGATGATAGTTACAACATATACATCATTGTTCGCTAAATGCTAAACACTCTCTTATACAGTTTAAAATATTACATAGATTATATTATTCAAAAACCAAATTACATAATATGTTCCCAAAAGTATCTCCTATATGTGATAAATGTCAACATTTAGAAGCCAATCTGGCACCTCATTTACAAATTGTATAAAAATACAAAATACTGGATTGAATATTTAGGATAATTTCGAATGTTGTTTAATATAATTTTGACACCCGATTCAAAGCTAATAATACTAGGAATATTGGAAACAGAACAAATAGTAACAACAAACCAGAAGAATTTTTTATTGATTATGGGTTAATAATTGGGAAAAAATTAATATTAAAATTTTTGAAAGGCCCTACATCCCCTACAATCAAAATGTGGAATACAGAAATGTCGGAGACTCTTCATCTGGAGAGATTGAGGCTTGTCTTAATGGAACAGGTAGATCTCTTCAGAGGGATATGGTCTCCATATATTGAATATTTACAGAGTCATAATGGCTCGGTACGAGGGCTTGACTGAGGCCTGAATATTAGAATGGATGAAGAAAGAAATATAATAAATCATGCCTATATCTCCAATGACGGAATAATGATTAATACTCCATTCGTTTTCTTTTTTTTTTCATTATTTATCTCTATCTTTTCTTACTTTATAAAAAATAATTAAAAAAGCGTATAGAAGCATATAGTCCTAAATCTCAATATTAGTAATAATATTAATACTATTTACTTTCATAATATTAATATTATTAATATTATGAAAGTATTTAATGATGTATTTTCGTTTATGTAAAATATTGTAATTTTCATATATATGTTTCTATAATAAAAAATATTCAACAAAAAAAAATAAAACCTATTTTGTGGGACAGGTGCGAAAACACTAGTCTTTTCTATAATTGTGGAATGTTAGGTAAAGTTTTGTATGCCATGGTAAGGTATACTCGTACTGCCACCCAGTAATAATAACTATATTAATAATAGCAATATCAACAGTATTAATAGTAATATCAACAATATCAACAGTACTAATTCAGTGCAATCATATCAACAATATCAACAGTACTAATTCAGTGCAAACATATGCTGTTTTTATCAGTCACTCGGAAGGGATTGTTTATATATACAGTGGCTTGCAAAAGTATTGATACCCCTTAAACTTTTCCACATTTTGTCACGTTACAACCACAAACGTAAATGTATTTTGTTGGGATTTTATGTGATAGACTAACACAAAGTGGTGCATAATTGTGAAGTGGAAGGAAAATGATACATGGTTTCCAAATTTTATTACAAATAAAAAACTGAAAAGTGTGGCGTGCAAAAGTATTCACCCCCCCCAGAGTCAATACTTTGTAGAACTACCTTTCGCTGCAATTACAGCTGCAAGTCTTTTGGGGTAATGTCTCTACCAGCTTTGCACATCTAGAGACTGACATTCTTGCCCATTCTTCTTTGCAAAATAGCTCAAGCTCAGTCAGATTGGATGGAGAGCATCTGTGAACAGCAATTTACAAGTCTTGCCAGAGATTCTCAATTGGATTTAGGTCTGGACTTTGACTGGGCCATTCTAACACATGAATATGCTTTGATCTGAACATTCCATTGTAGCTCTAGCTGTAATGTTTAGGGTTGTTTGTCCTGCTGGAAGGTGAACCTCCGCTCCAGTCTCAAGGCTATTTGCAGACTCTAACAGGTTTTTCTTCCAAGATTGCCCTGTATTTTGGCTCCATCCATCTTCCCATCAACTCTGACCAGCTTCCCTGTCCCTGCTGAGAAAAGCATCCCCACAGCATGATGCTGCCACCACCATGTTTCACAGTGGGGATGTGTGTGTTCAGGGTGATGTGCAGTGTTACTTTTCCGCCACACATAGCGTTTTGCATTTAGCCAAAAACTTCAATTTTGGTCTCATCAGACCAGAGCACCTTCCTCCACATGTTTGCTGTGTCCCCCACATGGCTTGTGCAAACTGCAAATAGGACTTCTTATGGCTTTGTTTCAACAATGGCTTTCTTCTTGCCACTCTTCCATAAAGGCCTGATTTGTGGAGTGCACAACTAATAGTTGTCCTGTGGACAGATTCTCCCACCTGAGCTGTGGATCTCTGCAGCACCACCAGAGTTACCATGGCCTCTTGGCTGCTTCTCTGATCAAATGCTCTCCTTGCCCCGGCCTGTCAGTTTATAAGTGGACGGCCATGTCTTGGTAGGTTTGCAGTTGTGCCATACTCTTTCCATTTTCGGATGAAGGATTGAACAGTGCTCCATGAGATGTTCAAAGCTTGGGATATTTTTTTGTTAAGCTAACCTTGCCGTTAAACTTCTCCACAACTTTATCCCTGACCTGTCTGGGTGTGTTCCTTGGGCTTCATGATGCTGTTTGTTCACTAATGTTCTCTAACAAACCTCTGAGGACTTCACAGAACATCTGTATTTATACTGAGATTAGTTTACACACAAGTGGACTCTATTTACTAATTAGGTGACTTCTGAAGGCAATTGGTTGCACTGGATTTTATTTAGGGGTATCAGAGTAAAGGGGGCTGAATACCTTTGCACGCCACACCTTTCAGTTTTTTATTTGTAAAAAAATTTGAAAACCATGTATCATTTTCCTTCCACTTCACAATTATGCGCCACTTTGTGTTGGTCTATCACATAAAATCCCAATAAAATACATTTACGTTTGTGGTTGGAACGTGACAAAATGTGGAAAATCTCAAGGGGTATGCAAACTTTTGCAAGCCACTGTATATATATACATCCTTTGTTACCATAGAAGATGGGAACATAGGGCGTGCAGCAGCTGCTTGATCTCTCCCATCTCCGAGGTGGTCCGCGGCTGTGGCTGGAATGATGAGCCGGGGACAATGGCAGCCCTGGCTGGGCTGTTATGTCTCCTCGCAGTTTGGCGGGTGGTCCTGACATGGTGGGGGGGAGGGAGTCCAGATTGGCCTCTTGGGTTCCCATTGATCGAAGGGGGTGGGAGCGTTACATCCCAGGGCAGTATCTTTGAGGTTCTTTGCGAAGACCCTCACCCCGGTCTGTTTAAATGTATTCCATCATGGAGGTCCCATGTACCGATGGTCGGGTGGTGAGCCAATTGGACATTAGGGAGGGCGGCACATCCTCTGCTGATCTCCATGTTGGTATTGTGAATCACATGGGGTGGGGTATCCGTCCTGGGCAGCAGGGTAGAGATCACAATCCTCGATTCAGGGAATTCCTTGCTGGCCTTTTCTGCCATCCTCGTTACTGCCTCAGCAGTACGATGACGTAAGGTGCGCAAATCATTCGTGCCTGTATGGATCACAAGGTGTTGAGGGTTCCCGATGGTGTCTTTGCTCAGGACCCTCATTGCATGGTCTGTGGTGCTGCACGTTTTTACCAATACCTGGTGACCTGGGAACAGCCTCTGGGGGTCCAGAAACTTCCCGTTGGAATCAGTCAGTAGGACTACCTGGGGGTTTTGCTCTTCAGACTGGGGGGCAGGAGGTTGGGTGAAGCTAGGGTGAGGGTTGCCTGTTGACTGAGTACCTGGGGCAAGCTGTGTAACAGAAGGGGTGTCCAATAATGGTGTATTGGTGGGCTGAGTGGTTGGAGCAGCCATAGGGAAGTGAGCAGCAGCTGGGCTCTGTGATTTTTCATGTGGCCTTTTTGGGATTTCTGGGTGATTGTCCCTGACATTCTGGAGCTGCTTGTCAAATTCTTTTCCCTGCTTATACATGTCATCCTTCATTTTGGCTACTTGGGCACAGAGTGCACCGTTTTCTTGTTTCAGCTCTTCCAGGGTTCTCTTCATCTCAGAGGTGGTAGTCTCATTTTTTGTCGTCAGCTGTTTGAAGTCCTCTTTCAGCTGGTAGAGTTGCTTAGCCTGTGCTTGTTTAAGTTCCGTGAACTCGAGTTCTAGCTGGGCGAGATTCTCTCTCAGCTGGCGGCTTAAGTCGTGAGGTGTAGGAGGGGTAGAGATGGCCAAGGCAGCAGTTGTCTCTCGTGCACTCTCGTCTTCGTAGTTATCCTGGTGGGTATTGGTCCTTTTTTCATTTACCTTCTCTTTTAGCAGGGGAAAGACCTCTTCAAAAGAGTCCAAGTTCTCTATGTTTCCCTGTGTCATGATTTTGCCTCTATTATAGTATGAAATAGTAAGGAGAGGATCATCTTTATCCAGGCTTTGATCTTTGCATACTTTTAGTCTGGCCCCATGTCCAACACCCTCCCTATGGACACGTGGGTAGTTTTCGAGCAGAGTGTCTCTCCATGGATAGATGTATTTAGTGATGAATATTAGGTTATTCCTCTCTCTCTCTCTCTCTCTCTCTCTCCCCCCCCCCCCCCCCACCCCCCCCCCCCCCCCCCCCCTCCCTCTCATCTATATTATCTATCTATCTATCTAGTTTTCAGCATTGCGTCCGTTAGGTTATTTGGCTTTTCGGCGTCGTTTCTGTTCGGTATCTTGGTTTCCACTTCTTCACTTCGGCTTCTCGTCCTTCGACGCCCCGTCCGGGTACCGTTCCTTGAAACTGTGTAACCAGGTTTTTGCTAATCTGCCACTTCGTCCTCAGGGAGCGACACGGGTGGCGCAGCGGTAGTGTTGCTGCCTTACTGCACCAGAGATCCGGGTTCAATCCTGACTGTGATGATTCTCCCCGTGATCGTGTGGTTTTCCTCGGGTGCTCCGGTTTCCTCGCACACTACAAAGACGTACAGATTTGTAGGCTAATTGGTTTCTGTTATGATTTGCAAATTGTTCTCAGTGTGTAGGATTTTGCTCGTGTATGGAGTCAGCACAGACTCAGTGGGCCGAAGGGCCTGTTTCCATGTTGTATCTCTAAAACTAAAACTATAACGTGTCAAAGTGTTTTTTAAACATGTTGTTGGAGAAAACTCGTGTGAAGCACCTCAGCATGTGTAAACATTTTTAATGTGCTTTATAAAAGCAAATTGATATTCATCCAGCAAAATTGAGATGGGATAGAATAGTATGAATGGAGATTACAAGATAGAGCACTAAGCTATATTAAAGCACAGGATATTCTTGACACAGGTAAAGATGCTTTATATGTTTGCTGTACTGTGCACCATCAATGGTTTTGTTTTGTGAAAATTCAATAGCTCTAGGAAGCCAATTCTCAATGAGATCTAATTGAATTGTCTTCACTAAGTCCCCTATTTATGACGTTCTGGAAGCCATCATCAGCCAAAAAGTAATGTAATTGCAGTGGTTACAAGAACAGGTCAGAGGCCACATGCAATGAGCAATGCAACTCCTGACTCACCAAACGTCGTCCACAAATCAGTCTGAAGAAGGGTCCCAAATCAAACACGTCATCAGTCCATTTCCCTCAATAGATCATTCCTGACCCAATGAGTTCCGCCACAGTAGAAAGAAATAACAGCAGATGCAGGTTAATACACAAAAGGACATAAAGTGTTGTAGTAACTCAGCAAGTCATACATTATCTGTGGAGAACATTGATAGGTGGCGCCTCGGGTCGAGACCTTCTTCAGACTCAAGTGTCTGAAGAAGGCTGTGAAACAAACTTCCTCTGTCAGTTTGTTTTATTACTCAATATGCCAGCATTAGCAGCCTCTTGTGTTCCCAGTTCACCGCCCACCATACACCATTATGCTCCCTTAATGGCCTGTCCCACTTACGCGACCTTTACAGGCAACTGCTAGCACACGTCATAGGTCGCTGAAATTTTCAACATGTTGAAAATTCAGCGGCGACCAGAGAGTTGCTACGACTCTTTGAAGACCTCTCACGACCATAGGCTGTATGGTCGTGGGAAGTCTCCTATGGTTGTGAGAGGTCACCCGCAACATGTCGTTAGGGGTCGCCTGTATGGTCGTGAGAGGTCTCCTATGGTCGTGAGAGGTCTCCAAAGAGTCGTAGCGTCTTTCTGGTCGCCGCTGAATTTTCAACATGTTGAACATTTTGGCGACCTATGACGGGTGCCTGTAAAGGTCACGTAAGTGGGACAGGCCCTTTACACTTCACACATGCTCTCAGACATCCCTTCTTCACTTACAAGCCACATCATCAAAGTCCCCAAGAGCTGAAATTATGTACAACTTTATGCTGCGGGCAGCCAGCTGCTGGGTAAATGTTTACCCTGCCCAGGCAACACCCATGTTCTTGTGGTATCACCTTGTCCTTGTAGATAAGAGATTGTGATCTTCCTTACCTGGCTTCCACTGGTGCTAACCCCTCAAAAGTATTGGCCAGCTAAGACCGGCAATATTCCAGTCAGCGCTGAATGAATTAGAATATCTTGAGAATAGGTTAAGAGCATACATTTCATCAGCGTCCTCCTCCACATTAATTGCAAAGGTAAATTTTTAATCAGATTACCAATGAATGTTTTCCAGTGCTGTTCATTTTTAGCCCACGCATCCCTCACAACTCTCATAAAAACCTTAAAATGACAGAGTCCTCCCTGCATTAACCATATAACCATATAACAATTACAGCACGGAAACAGGCCCTCTCGGCCCTTCCAGTCCGTGCCGACCATTTGTTTTCCCCTAGTCCCATCTACCTGCACTCAGACCATACCCCTCCATTCCCTTCACGTCCATATACCTATCCATTAATGCTCCTTAATTACATCAAAACTTTAGGGAAACACTGTGGTGCAGCAGTAGGACGTCTGCCTCTCAGCGCCAGAGACCCGGGTTCGATCCTAACTGTGCGAGGTTTGTACATTCTCCCTGTGAACGCATGGGTTTTCTCTGGGTTCTCCTCCCACATTCCAAAGATCTGCAGGTTTGTAGATTAATTGACTTCTGTAAATTGTCCCTAATGTGTAGGACATAGAGTATAGGTGATTCGATGGGCCGAACGGCCTTTTTCCATGTGGTATTTCTAAACTAAACTAAAATGCTATCACAGAGACAGTGATGTTTCAACTGTATTCAGAGTAGCTTAGATGTATTAAATCAGTGATTAATATTCCATTTAAAATCTTTAAGATTTACTTAAATGATGGAACTAAATAATATATTTCTTATTACTGTATTAGACTGACTATGAGTTTCAATGTTTTAATAGTTGATGCCCGGGGAACTGAGCCTGGATCTACTGGTCAATAGATTTCAATCGAGAAAAATAGCCATACAAACATAATCATATCAATATGTCCCAAGCAAAAATGCACTGGAGATAGGTGGGGCCCAGTCCTGCTCTGCTCTATCTTGTTGTAATAAGAATCCATTTGACTGGCATTAGAGATTGAGCAGAGGACATCCTGAATCCTGTTTACACCCAGGGAAGTACTTTGCTATGTCCCTTGGTTGTAGTATTGGAAATAACCTGCAGCATAGGGATATCAGAGTGCGCAAACAGGGAATGGTCACAGTGTGAATTTCAAGCTGGTAAGAACCTTTTTAATTACTTTACCCCAGTCAGTAATGTTTCAATGTTATGACCGGGTAGTTTGTTAATGACAACTGATATGAGGTGGCTTTCCAGACAATGGACAGTATTGTGTGCTTTAACACACCTCACTTCTTCATGGTGTGTATTCTAGAAAGGTGATGTATAAATTTACAAAATTATTTTGTGAAGGAGGTGGCACTTAAAAAAAATATGAGGAACCTATTGTAAGCTTTTATTTACACCCCAGAAGCTAAGCCGCTGCTTGCCAACTGTGAGCCATCCAAGTCTCAGTTAAAGTGAACAAACATGAAGCTCGATTTTTAAACTTCGTTACATTTTACATACAACATTTTCAGAAAATGTAATATAACAACACAAAGCACACTCAAAGCCACCACTCTCAACAACTCTGTTCTGGAATAGTGTCTTCTATTAACCCTGTGATTACTGCATCTGGGACACATTAGCATATACATTAGGAGTAGATGAGAGATTGATTAAGAATGTAGAGGGTTTTTTTAAACGTTAGTTTGTGCAGCCGTGGTCCTGGGATGTGGCAGAAACACTGTGGTTCTTAATCAATTGCCCAGGTGAACATTCCGTTTGCCTTTGTTTACTGGTATTGCAGTGTATTTGGCCTGGCTGTTTCTGAAAAGCCGTAAAACGTCCAACTGCTTGTGAAATCTATGTCTGCAACAGGTATATGATTAATTGCCTATCCTTTATCAAGTTACTTTCCATTAATCATTCATGACTCGTAACTTTTTAAGACTTATGATGTGCCCTTTCAACAGGTAATTGGAAGGTCCTGACCCCCATCAAATTGAAATGGGATTTTTGGATAAATAAACCACTTGGATAAGCAAGTCAAATACATAGAATTCCCCAATCGTGAGCACTGAGCCAAATATTTCTGAACCGTTATCAGAGGGTGGTTTAGCAAATCTGGCTGTGTGTGTGTCAAGTGAGGCATTAGCTGCAATTTCAGTGGTAAGAAGGACTGAGATATAATCTCAATGGGTTTAGTGGATATAGTTGGCAAGTGAATGGATTAGGAAAAATAGAAAGGAAAAGCATGGATTTTACATGGTACTTTTATTTTGTGGGTGCAGAGTATTTCAAATGGCCTTGTAGACAATTAAGTGGTTTTGAAATGTAGTTACGACTACAGTGGCCTTTTCAGTTACAAGGCAGGGAATCAGCAGACTCTGTGATCACACATCCTCTCAGTGGTGCTTGTTGAATATTGACCAGGTCACTCGGGACGGCTTGTCAGCATCTTTGGTTAATATTAACCCCAGAGAGTAAATTATACCTTACTTTAATATCTTACCTAAAATAAAGCCACTCCAATGGTAGAGCAACCCTGAGGCAAATGTACAGCAAGGTCTGATTTCTGGAGTGGGACTTGTGCTTGCAACTTCAACCTTTTGAAATGTTGTTCTACCAAACTCTGTCTGGCCAGCTGCGTGCGTGTGCCTGTGCGCATCTCCGTGCTGATGATTTATTCGGTTTACTGCATCCAAAGGAGTATTTGCAATGTAAATTCTCCTGAATTCCATCTTGTCCTGCAAATATAAACTTCATGAATACAAGATCCTTTCTGATTTTAAAACGAGACATGTTTCTGAGGACCTGTTGAGTATACCCTATGTGACAACGGGTTTGGCATTGTATCTGTAAACCGTGGATGGCTCAGTTGTAATCGTGTATAGTCTTTCCGCTGACCGGTTAGCACGCAACAAAAGCTTTTTGCTGTACCACAGTGCACGTGACAATAAACAAAACCATGCCCATGTGCTTCAATTTAAATTTAAGCCAACTATTGCACAAAGTTTAAAGAAAAAGATGCAATGTGGGCATTCAGCCCTTTGAACCCAGCATTCTATTAAACTTTGTAATTGTTTTTTTAAGTTTGAAGCCTTTGTAGATGAATAATAAATTACATTTATTCCTCAACTGTAATTGCTGCTGAGGAGGTGTTGGGAGGCATCTGATCCTCTTTACTTCTTGTGCTGGAAGTCTTCCCACAAAATTGTTTGCTAAGGATTTTCTTGATGTCATTGAAGGAAGGGAAATGTACATCCAAGTCAGAATGGTGTGCGGTTTGAAGGGAAACCTTGTCCTTCTTGGTGATAGAGGTCATGGTAATGGAAGATGCTGTCCTGACTGATCTACACCTTTGTGTTTTTGATAATTGCTCGTTTCTAAGCTTCCCCCCCAGTCTATTTTCAGTAAAAACACTGAATCAAGCACTTGAAACAACTAAATTTTATTTTACCAAAAGCGCGTCACAGATCACACAGTGTACCTATCCCATCGCAGGTTCGATCCTCACGTATGCCTGTTCAAGCCCTCTAGGCCTCGCTCAAACAGAGACACTCCAAAAGTTCACGCAGTCCCGAGCGCTCTTCCAGAAGATCGAAGCTGAGCCTCGTGATCACGGACTTTTATATGTCCCGGGACCTCAAGGGGCCAAATCACATGGGGGGTGGTCTCTCAATAACCCAATTACAGATATCAATTAACCCCACATATAACAGGCATTTTCCTAACCCAACAATACAACAGCTCAATACATTGTATTCACAACGGACTTCGAGAGAAAGTCCACTTGGAAACATTTACCCTGATTTACAGAAAACCCAGACAAGTCTCAACACCTCATCCAATCAACACTTGGCAAAGTCAGACTCTGCAACATTATTTACAACTATTTACAAGGTGTATGTCTGGTTTGCAGCCATCCAATCCATTCTATGCATTTTGCGCCAGACTGATAGGGTTTACAGATCTTCCCATTCTGTGCTTGCAAATTGCATCTAAGCTCCAGACACTCTGGCACTTCTTCGCAGCTTCTCCCAGCTCTGCAGAGAGTAATTCCAATTTGTCCAAACCCTGAAACTTAACCTTATTTTGAAGTCCTAGCTGCTCCAATTTAGCCAGGATTGACATTTTAAAACAACTTCCCGACATCCATTTGAAATTTGCCCTTCTGCTGATACTGTATCTGTCCTTGACTTACTTTTTATGGCTTGCACTGAGATATTGCTCCAGATTTATCTTTCCCATTCAACATTTTGTGTCTCGAGCACTTTTTGTCTGTTCTCTTTGCAGTTGCATTGCTATCCAGAGACCTCTCTCCAGTAGATCAATCCTCAATACAACAAGGGCTAGGATTGCAGACATCCCTTTTATAATGTTAAAGATTATGGTATCATTACAGCAAATACATTTCCACTTCACTGACTAAGTTAAGTGTTTTTTGTCTACATATTCAAAACGGCAGGTTGGATTTGTAAATGCTTCAGGGTGAAATGGACTTGTGAAGTGAGGCAAAGACAAATGAGTAATTCTCCCAGAGGAACATTATTTTGAAAGGATGCTTTCTGCCTTAACACCTTGGGACTGTGTTCACACATGGTTTCGCTACATCATAATGCTATCATCAAATATTGCCCTCAGCATTAAATCATCTTGTGTCCAAACGACCTTAATTCCCGTTTGACCCTGGCATTGATGAAGAAGTTTTGACTTGGAGACATCTGCAAAGAACGTTCGTGGCTGGTTAGGAATGAAAAAAAGGGGGGGGGGGAAACTAAAGTTTAAAATTTGTTAAACAAAATGCCATCAAGGATTGCACTGAATTATGAGGCAAGTCAAAAAACAACAAATGCCCAGTGAGAACTGAATTCTAACCTGGCTGGAAATGAATATAACCAACTCCAATGTACTTTATAAACAAGGCTTGGATGCAAAACTTAAGATCACACTGGTTTATGCTGTACTAATTGAATTTACTGCTGCCCAATGTTTATATGGTTGGCTTGGGTTGTGCCGTTGGATTGGGTTTAAGAAAAAGTGCTGATTAACTATCAGTGCATTGACATACAAATAAATGCTGCCACAACTGTTCAGCAACAGGTCATAAATGCTTATTCTCACAAGTTCAATTAGATTTTGTAAATGAAAAAATGTTTCTTATTGAAAACTTGACCCAGTGATATTTTGTCAATAATATACTAAATGAATTAATGTGACCCAACAGAAGTTGAGTATTGCCAGCCATCATTGTAGCAAACTATGAAAATAATGGAGAAAATAATTGGCTGAGAAAAGTCAGACTAATTAGAAGAAGGGCAATACAAGAGACTGCAGATGCTGGAATCTTGAGCAAAAAACAAAGTCCTGGAGGAATTCAACAGGTCAAGCAACATTAGTGAAAGAAATAGATAGATGACTCTTTAGGTCAGGATCTTTCTTCAGACAGATCATTAGAAGAATATGTTCAGTGTTGTCAATTCAAAATTGGACCACAATGCATTGAAGAAAATGTATGACAATATGTCCATGCGCTGCCCCAGACAAAGTTTGAAGTGTATATTTACATCAGCTTGCGTATAAAGCTTATCCATTCCAAGCCCAATTTGCTCCACGGGGTTAAATTGTGAAGGATAACCTGCAATAAATTGGACCACACAATATTGATAATGTTCAAGCCAAGCAAAGTGGTGGAGCTCTGTAGAGACCACAAAGTCGCTAAAGCAAGCACAGAGACATGCATCAAGAGGAAAGATTTAGCTACTGTTTTTAATGGAGTTGCAAGAACAGTTTTTTTAAGGAGCTTTCTGCATTAACCCTATTTGCAATGTAATATATCGGTAAGCAAATGCAGTTTTTTGCCAAAGTTTATGAGAACAATCCTCCTAAAATCTTGTTTGAAATCGTGCTCATGACCATTGTGACCTTGCCAGAGAGACCTTGTTTCCTGGTTCTATTTGAAGTGAAAGACCTGGATGAAATATCTTTACTAAACATACCATGGAGTTCTTTGTACATGTCACGGTTTATCTGAGGGGATTGATCCGATAATGGTTCTCGGTTTCAATCCTGTCCGTTCACAATCATGAAACAGATTGGTATCAAACACTCTTCCTTCAAATGAGCAGTGGAGAGGTCAGTCAGATTAATCAAGGAGGCTCTTGAGAAGCAAGTGCAACAAAGTTCAGCAGATGGTTTGCAGAAGACGGATAAAAATATTTTGATCAAAGAGCTTGGAAAATTGAGCAGTGCTTGAGGCCCAAGTTGCGGAGGTCCTGCAGATTCCGTCTTTCGTTCACTTGCTCCATCACCGTGGAGCAGAAAATAAATTGCTAGTTCTTGACTGGGTTCAGATCTGGGGGGGTGCAGGGACTTCTCAAGGAGGAGAGGTCCAGAGGCCGTGAATTGTAAATGGATTTTGGTATTGGTTTATTATTATCATGTGTACCAAATACGGTGAAAAACATTGTTTTGCTCTCTCCCAAAAGAGGTAGTTGTAGAATAAAATATGTTGTCAGAAGAAGGACTTAGATGGCAGGGTTAACTGGGTATTGAAGATAGGTCTAGCAGTCTGTAGAAAGAATTGGTAATTGTTATATGGTCATAAGTAATTATACGGTATTGGTGGTTCAGTATCGATGTGGATAGAGAACTGGCTGGCAGACAGGAAGCAAAGAGTAGGAGTGAACGAATCCTTTTCAGGATGGCAGACAGTGACTAGTGGGGTGCCGCAAGGCTCAGTGCTGGGGCCCCAGCTATTTACAATATACATTAATGATTTGGACGAGGGAATTAAATGCAACATCTCGAAGTTTGCGGATGACACGAAGCTGGGGGGCAGTGTTAGCTGTGAGGAGGATGTTAGGAGGCTGCAGGATGACTTGGATAGACTGGGTGAGTGGGCAAATGCATGGCAGATGCAGTATAATGTGGATAAATGTGAGGTTATCCACTTTGGTGGCAAAAACAGGAAGGTAGACTATTATTTGACTGGTGACCGATTAGGAAAAGGGGAGATGCAGCGAGACCTGGTTGTCATGGTACACCAGTCATTGAAAGTAGGCATGCAGGTGCAGCAGGCTGTGAAGAAAGTGAATGGTATGTTGGCATTCATAGCAAAAGGATTTGAGTACAAGAGCAGGGAGGTTCTACTGCAGTTGTACAGGGTCTTGGTGAGGCCACACCTGGAGTATTGCATACAGTTTTGGTCTCCTAATCTGAGGAAAGACATTCTTGCCATAGAGGGAGTACAGAGAAGGTTCACCAGACTGATTCCTGGGATGGCACGACTTCCATATGAAGAAAGACTGGATAGACTCGGCTTGTACTCGCTGGAATTTAGAAGATTGAGGGGTGATCTCATAGAGACTTACAAAATTCTTAAGGGGTTGGACAGGCAGGAAGATTGTTCCCGATGTTGGGGAAGTCCAGGACAAGGGGTCGCAGTTTAAGGATAAGGGGGAAGTCTTTTAGGACCGAGATGAGAAAATCGTTTTTCACACAGTGAGTGGTGAATCTGTGGAATTCTCTGCCACAGAAGGTAGTTGAGGCCAGTTCGTTGGCCATATTTAAGAGGGAGTTGGGTGTGGCCCTTGTGGCTGAAGGGATCAGGGGGTATGGAGAGAAGGCAGGTGCAGGATATTGAGTTGGATGATCAGCCATGATCATATTGAATGGCGGTGCAGGCTCGAAGGGCCGAATGGCCTGCTCCTGCACCTAATTTCTATGTTTCTATGTTTCTAAGTGGGAGTAGAATTAGGCCATTCGGCCCATCAAGTCTACTCCGCCATTCAACCATGGCTGATCTATCTCACCCTCCTAACCGCATTCTCCTGCCTTCTCCCCATAATCTCTGACACCTGTGCTAATCAAGAATCTATCTATTTCTGCCTTAAAAATATCCACTGAATTGGCCTTCACAGCCTTCTGTGGCAAAGAATTCAATAGATTCGCCACCCTCTGACTAAAGAAATTTCTCCTCATCTCCTTCCTAGAAGAACGCCCTTTAATTCTGAGGCTGTGACCTCTCGTCCTAGACTCTCCCACTAGTGGAAACATCCCCTAATTATGGGCCAGGCAAAAATTTGTTAGTTGGGATATTAGATCATTGAGGAAGGTTTGGTTGTATTATAGGTTTAGTAGTTTTGAATGATAGAATTGGGATGTGACCTGCTGTTGGGAAATGTAAACATCTTGAAGTTAATGATCCAGAAATGTTTGGTAGGTCAGTGAATGTGTGGTGGCCAAACATTTGTGATTGAAAATGGGGCAAGTGGCATGAAGGTTCATAGAAACATCACTGGATGCTGCTTCAGTGATCCAAGATCTTGCATGTATTGATGCACTGGGCACAATGAGGAACTAGAAGAAGAATCACAGACATTGTGTAACTCGCACAAAGAGCCTAGCTCCTTCAATAATCATTTATTTTTCATTGAAATTTTGTCAGCTTGTGCACAAAATAGTCGTCCTGCATGATCCAGTTTTTAAACATGAATAAGCTATGTAATGCGAATCCATGAATGTATGCAATACTCAAGTGATATCTTGCTGAGGATACATAATGTAACATGTGGGAAGAAACTGCAGATGCTGATTTACATCGAAGATAGACACAAAATGCTGGAGTAACTCAGCGGAACAGGCAGCATCTCTGGATAGAAGAAATGAGTGATGTTTCGGGTTGAGACCCTTCTTCAGACCATATCCAATGATGCTGCCTGTTCTGCTGGGTTACTCCAGCATTTTGTGTCTACGCACAATGTAACGTTGTGGGGAAGATCTCCCATTGATCACAGGGTCACCGGTTGCTTGGGCCATGTTATCGTGCTTGGTGGGACCCACGCACAGTGCAATGTAGTTGAGATCTTCAGTGCAACATGGACAGTACCACTGAAACTCCACCTTTAGGTTTGCATCTGTCAGAGATTCTTATTGAATGTTTGTATTATTTTGGACATTTGCAAACCTCAAAAGCACTTAGGACCAGTATTTTTAAAAAAAAATTAAACATTAACGTTAACATAACAACTAAGAGCCAAAACTGAAACTCACTTCAAGACAATTAAAATATTTAAACTTGCATTTGAATCAAATGGGAAGCTTTCTTCCCCTTTTTTTCCCCCTAGCAGAAGATTTCTCCCTTACTGATTTGGTGGGGAGCATTCCCGAACAGGGAGCTGCAAATCCAAGAAAGTCGATGGTAACTAGTTGGACTCCATCGGGAGTCTAGCTTCAGAACACAAGTGTCCTGAGCTCAAAGATTGCAGCTCAGCCTGTGTGTGGGGAAAGTCCAAATACAGACATTTCTTCTGACAGATCTGGAACGGTTCACATTGATCCCAGCAAGTTATCCTAAAACCAGCACCAGAACTGGACTCATTTGTTTTAATGTGGCAGTGTAGCTCTTTGGATGACCTTTCTTTCTCAACCTTTCTCCCAGTCAGACGGCATATTCACTGTTTTCAAAAATCATTGATAATCAGAGAAATTGAAAATGTTTGAACAATAATTTTATTTTTTTATTATTCAATGGAACTCAAATTTTATTAACAAACAAAAATTTGAAAATAACAAAAATAGAGATTTACCTCAACTTTATTTTTCGATGAAGTTCAGAGACCTTATTGAAATGAATGGGGTCAGTTGCTGTTATCAGGCAGGTGAACTATCCTACCGCAACTAGACAGCAGTCCTGAACTACTACCTACCTCATTAGTGACCCTCGGATTATCTTTGATTGGACTTTATCTTGTACTAAACGTGATTCCCTTATGTATCCGTACACTGTGAATAGCTCAATTGTAATCAGGTATTGTCTTTCTGCTGACTGGCTAGCACGCAACAAAGCCTTTTCACTGTACCTAGGTACATGTGACAATAAACTAAACTGAACTGAACTGGCATCTCGCTAGAGTCTCATTATGTCTCAACACAATGATGAGGGGCCAGGCATGAAGTTATCTGGCACCTTGGCTCTGGTCACTATGGAATCTGTCAGGACACAATGGTGAATCTGGGGACAGAACAACTTTTCAGATGTGTGCACATCACCACTCCTCCTTATAGCCTGAACATTACTGACAGTGGGTTTATGCTGGTATTCTCAAAGTCCCAGAGCATGTTTGCCCAGCAGAGATTTTGCACAATGTGGTGCTCTCTTGCAAGAGTGAGGCTGGCAGGGAGCAGATTGTTGTTCATGTTGGGAAGTCAATGAAGGAATGGTTGGAAGCCAATAAATAATCAACATGAAAAGAGCCTGAAAAAAATACATTTAAGCAGCTGGGTATTTCAATATGAAGGGCAGGAATGCCCTGGATTGGATTTTCTTTGCCAAACAATAGCTTTGTTCCCTGTAAATTAGGTTATAATGATAGTCAGGGGAGCTCAAATAGAGTTCAATAAATTACACTTTGTATTTGAGCTTTGATGTTTCATGCCCATTTGAGCATGTGGATTTATTGTGCTAATCTTCCCAATAAAGCAATGATCTTATTGTTCAATAATAACCGCACAAAACATTGCAACTGCCAATTACAGTTGCGAGAAAATATGTTGGTTATTCTCCGGTGATATTTCATAATTATGGGCAAATACACTCCAAACCTTTCTCGTCATAATGTGCCAGCCATTTCTTTCAGATTCTCCCTGTTGCCTGTGACATTTCATCCACCTAAACTATACCTTATCTCTATAACGCTGTTTGAGGCACTGTCCTGTAAGATTTTTATTTTCATTTTAATGACGGGCAGATTTATTAAAACTCTGTAATCCCTGTGGCTCATGCTGATAAAACTATAGTTATGATTCTCCATTTGGGCTTTAAGGCACTTGTGTCCCTCAACAGCCTCATGGGCCTGTCCCACTTAGGCGATATTTCAGCAGACTGCCGGTGACTGTCAAGTTGCCGAGAGTCACCTGAAAAACCGGCAACTGGAATGGTGACTGTCAGAGTGGAACACACACAGACACACACAAACACATCGCCTCCTTCACCCGCCCATTATGCAGGCGGGGACAGGGCAAGCGGGGGGAGTGCTGTCTAAAAAAATCATACAGTGCAAAGCCAAGGTGATACAGGCACACACCACGATGAACAGGAAGGTTGGCACTGTAATTAAGACAGCTAAAGCACAGTGTACGGTAAGTCCTTTAAAAGAAGCAGGGGAAAAGAAGAAGGGGGAGGTGAGGAGAAGGCGGGGGGGGGGGGGGGGGGGGGGGGTGGGGGGAGAGAAAACATTTAAGAAGCCAGAGATACACGGCTGTGAAGCTCGGCGGACATTTAACATTACCGGTCGGTATCTACTACTTATGGGGGGTTTTTCCCAGTGTACGGTAAGCCCTTTAAAAAAGGGGGGAGATGAAGTGGAGACAACTTTTAAGGGGCTGTCCCACTTGGGCAACCTAATTGGCGAGTTTAGAAGAGTTTGAAAAAATGACATGTTGAAGACCTCCTTCGACTATGTAGAAGACCTCCTTCGACCTTCGACTATGCGTAATACCAGCTTCGACTAGCTACGACAAACTTCGGGAAAAATAGACACCGAATAGTGGAGAGTGAAGACAGCCTCCTTCGATCTCCTTCGACCTCCCTTCGACTATGATGAAGACTATCTACAACTACCTTCGACTACCTCGATTACCTACGACTAACATGCCGACCGACTGCGACCTATTACGACCTACTATGACTAAACATACGACCTACGACCTACTACGACTAAACAGTACGTGGAGACCACTCTCGAGCATGAAGGAGAGTCACAAAGACCTCCTATGACCACGTGACGACCATGTTGCGAGTATAAGTCGAGGGCAAACTTGCCAGAACTCGCAGATTAGGTCGCCCAATTGGGACAGGTCCTTTAAGAAGCCAGAGATACACGGCTGTGAAGCTTGGCGGACATTAGCATTACCGGTCGGTTATCCTTAGTTCTGAAAACTGCTGCTTAAGGGCCTGTCCCACTTAGGCGACTTTTTAGGCTCATGCAGGAGACTCTGCGCTCGCCACATGATCGCCACATGGTCGCCACATGTTCGCTGGTGGTCTCTGGTGAGTCTCCTTTATGGTCGCGAGGAGTTCCCGCATTCTGGGAACTAGTCGCAGCCTCAGTATGGTCGCCGCAAATTTTTCAACATGTTGAAAAATTATCGCTGACTAGAATGAAACCGCCATGGAGAGTAGCGAGAAATCTCATGCCGTAAATTGGTCATCATGGAGAACATCATAATCCTGTAGTTGTAAGTGCAGTGGTAGTGGGGTCGCCATGTAGTTGTAGGTAGTCGAGATAGTCGTAGGTAGTTTTAGTTAATCGCCTTTAAAGGACTTACCGTACACTGTGCTAGCCTTCTTAACCTTCCTGTGTGTGTCTGTATCACCTTGGCTTTGCATCGTGTGAATTTCAGACAGCGCAACCCGAGCTTGCCCTTTACGATGTGGTTGTGCGTGTGTGTTCAACTCTGACAGTCGCCATTCCAGTTACCGGTTTTTCAGGCGAGTGCCGGCAACTTGACAGTCGCCGGCAGTCCGCTGAAAAATCGCCTAAGTGGGACAGGTCCACTTTACCTTTTTTTTCCCGTTGAGCCAATGAAATTCACCAGTCAGCGCAGGTTACAACCTATGAGAACGTCTGAGAACCTTTGACCTCCTGGCAACCCATTAGGACCTCCTGGTGACCCACCTATGGAACGAGATTCCTCGCTACTCTCCATGGCAGTTTCATTCTTGTCGGCGCTAATTTTTCAACATTGAAAAATTTGCGGCAACCATAATGAGGCAGCGACTAGTTCCCAGAATGCGGGAACTCCTCATGACCATGAAGGCGACTTCCCGGCAACTACCCTAGAACATGTGGCGACTATGTGGCAACTGCATAGTCTCCTGCGGTCACCTGGAAAGTCGCCTAAGTGGGACAGGCCCATCACAGCCCAGGGGTAACAGAGGAACGGAGAAATAACGTTAAATGTTTCTTGTCCTGAATGTTGACAGAACTAAGGAGGTCATCGTTGACATCAGGAGAAACCGGCACAGTCACACACCACTACACATTAATGACATGGTGTGGAGTTGGACAGTAGCACAAAGTTCCTGGGGGTGCAGATCACAAACAATCTGACCTGGTCACGAACCATCGCATCACAAGTTAAGAGAGCGCAGCAGCGGTTGCACTTTCTGTGCCGGATGAGAAGAGCTCACCTCGCCCATCCCGTCCTCACCACTTTCTACAGGGGCACCATAGAGAGCATTTTGACCAGCTGCATCTCTGTCTGGTTTGGGGACTGCAAAGCATCCGACTGGAAGTCCGTGCAGAGAGTGGTGAGGATGGCAGAAAAAATAATCGGGACTTCTCTTCCTTCAATTCAGGACATTGAGTGCAAACGTTGCTCGTCCAAGAACAACAGCATTATAAAAGACCCTACACATCTCCATCATGGACTGTTCACTCTGCTGCCCTCGGGCAAAAGGTATCGCAGTATAAGGAGCAGAACGGATAGGATTTGCAACAGCTTCTTCCCCCGAGCCATCAGACTCTTGAACTCCATATAATGTGCCGCCACTATTATCTATTTTATCTTTTTATCTATTTTATGGGATGCAAGCAGAAGCCTCCACGTGGCGCATCCCGGGCAATGCTGACGACAGAAACTGTACCACAGTGACTGACTGACGTGGCCAATTCTGCAACCACCGGCCGTCAACCGTCACTGACTGACCGGAAAGACGTGATATAGAAGATGACCAGACACGAGGAAGAATCTATTTTATCCTTTTGTTATTTTATGTTGCACGATGAGCCAGATGCAACACAATTTTGTTCAGACTTGCATTTGTTGGTGTATTTTTGAATGACAATAAAGTCTTTGATTGATTGATTGATTGTTAAATGTGAGTTTTATTATTTTCATTGGTTTAATGTCAGCCATTTGATTGCAAACCAGAATTTAGTTTCAATAATACATGGTGCCGCAGTTACTGCCTTCCAATGCCAGTTCCCCGGGTTCGATCCTGACCAAGGATGCAGTCTGTATGGAGTTTATGTTCTCCCCATGAACACCTGGGTTTTCCCAGGTGCTTCGGTTTCCTCCCACACTCCAAAGACATACACGTTTGCAGGATAATCGGCTTTGGTAAAAACTGTAAATTGACCCTTGCGTGTAGGATAGGGCTAGTGTACGGGGATCACAGGTCAGCACCAACTATGTGAGCTGAAGAGTCTGTTTCCGCATTGTATCTCTAAACTAAACTAAAATACAATTTTTTTTAAATGTTAGAATCTGCAGATTCATTGCACATTTTCAGGGGGTGAATGTGACTGGTCTTCAATCCTGATCTCTGAAGTGAGTACCAGGAGAGCTTCAAGCAACATGCCCCAGGATCTCCAGCCCGTGTTCTTCACAGAGTGCACACTATCAGACACAGGGTCACATCTTGGTGTCTTCTCTGATAAGTTCCTGTGAGCACAAGCATAAACCTTTGCTTCAACTGCTTCCACCAGTAGTGATTGCACAGTGTGCGGCAGAGCACATATTGAGTGGTTGCATCATGGCCTGGTTCGGCAGCACAAACACCAAGGAATGAAGGAGGTTCCAAAAAGTGATGAACACTGCGCGGTCCATCAGTCATGGGTTCTGACCTTCCCACCATTGAAGAGATCTATAGAAGGCGCTGCCTCAAAAATATATCATCAGAAACCCACACCACTCTGGTCATACTCTTACTTCACTCCTGCAATTGGACAAAAATATAGGAGTCTGAAAACAGTAACCACCAGGTTTAGGAATAGCTTCACCCCAGCAACCATCAGGCTCTCAACACTACAAAACATTAACCAAATAACTATGGGCTGTCTTTGCTGGCACAAATAGCTTCAATCGTATTAGGATTATTACTGTATTGAATTTATGTGTATTATATTTTATCTATGCGTGTTGTGTTAAAGGCCTGTTGGGCTGCTGCAAGTAAGAATTTCATTGTTCCATTATTGGTACATATAACAATTTAAACACTCATGATTCGATGCATAGTTTCACTGATGTGTGTTCCATGTTGTGATAGTAGACCACCGGTGTTGATAGATACCCGGGTTTTTGCACACATTCACATGTAGCCCTGTGTAGTCAATTGGACTTTGTGACAGTGGAATAAATCACAGGAGACACAACAGATAAAATCAGGACTGAACATCACTAATAGTTTTTTCTCTCTCTCTCAAGCACCAGTAGTTAGCTGGAAATCGCTGCCACATAGGACATTAGAACTAGATTCAGTCACTGATTTCAAAAGGGAACTGCGTAAGTACTTGAAGGGAAAAAAAGGGTTTGGCAGAGCAAAAGGGAAATTGCCAATGGAGCAATATTGGTTGTTCTTGCACCAAACCATCAACCTCAGCTGCAATAATTCTAGTTCTGTAAGAGTCAATCATAAAGCCTCCCCTAACGCAGCTGTCTTTAAACTTTAGAGATACAGCAGAGAAATGTGGAATTTCGGCCCCTTGATTCCATGCCAACCAGCAAAAACCCTTACACTAGCATTATCCTTCAGACTGGGGACAATTGGGTATTTTACTGTAGCCAATTAACCTACAAAAATGAACGTCTCTGGAGTGTGGGAGGAAATCGAAGCACCCGGAGAAAAGCCACCTTGTCACAGGGAGAACGTACAAACTCTGCACATACAACACCCATAGTTAGGAACAAACCTGGGTCTCCGGAGCTCTAAGGCAGCAGATCTACTGCTGCGCCACTGTGCTGCCCCGAATTTGTAATGTCATAATCACAAAGGATAATAACAAATAGAAATGTGGAGAACTGCAGCCTGACAAACCAAAAATTCCTCAAGTACACAGTAGGCCAAGCAGCATCTACAGAGAACAAAACTGAATTAATGCTTCGGAAAGACCTTTCATCAGAACTGGTAAGTTCTGGTACACACCTGTGAGATATGCACTGTGCTCACAATCACTACTCAGAGACTAAATCGTGGAAACAAGAGATTCTTTATTTGCGAGTCTGCAGAGTCGGGTGCCCCTCCAAGTTGAGACACACCAAAGTCAGAAAGGTAAACCCCTTTATACACACAATTCTACATTTAACCTCCCATTCTGACCCTTTCCAATAAGGGCACTGAGATGCACAGTCTGTAGGTACGTCCCTCCAGTACCTCCCACATCATACATCGCATGTCCTTACATGTGCATGGTAATGAGCAGTTTCTTGACCAGGGGTGTGTTGTAATATTCATTTATTTTATTAAGCATGCTCAGTTGTCTATGACCTGCCCTAGTTTTGCTCACCTCCAACTGAACTCTCTCAGTTCTCCTATATCAGCACTAAAGCTAGGCTATAGTGACAAGGGTCCCATCTATCACTCCCTTCTACTGATAGGGGTCTATCTACATCACTCCCTTCTACCGCTATACAATGCTATCAATTCTTACTCAAGGACGGCTCTGGTAACTTTTATACACAGCTGTGTCAGAATCCTCTCCCTGGCCTCCATCGGTTTGAATCCTCTTTAAAGCCCCTTACAATAGTGGGGTTTAATCACTTTATCCCTCACAATCCTCCCTTTTTCTTTTGCTACGCATCTATTGATTAAACCTCAATTTCAAGTTCCTTCAGTTCGAATTGAAGAAACATTGTCCTAATCTCCTTTTCCTGTGGATCCTGGACCTTCCCTTGCCGCATTATCATTATTTTCTGTATTACCGCTTTCTCTCCCATAGGCACGACTACAGCCTGCATCTGACTTATACTCCTCGTAATACGTTCCCTAAAACAAGGAATGCAACAGGGGATAAAGATCAGTCCAACCACTGCACATAGAAACACGAGTCCCACCGTTCTCCACCATGTTCCTCCGAGGATGAAATCCCACCATCGGGTACCCATAATCGAATGGGTATTGGAATATGTGCCAACTTACGGATTCCTTCTGATATGTCCATCAGTGCCTGTCCATTGTCATCAATGTTTAGACAGCAATTAGAGAGGTTGAATTTCCCGCATACCCCTCCTTCTTCTGCCAGGAGATAATCTAGGGCGTACCGGTTCTGGTATATTGCTGCTCTCATCTGTGTCTGCTGCTTTGCCAGCATCTCCAGTGCCACCGCAGTTTGGTTGGTAATTACTTCCAGTACTGCCTGAAGTCTTATGATCCGGTTTAACATTTACCGGGGTTCGGTAGCCCCAGGATCCATCCTGTGCCCAAGTGGCTGGTCCATAGTATGAGATGATTCTTGCGGGTGGCCATTCATCATCTTCCCATTCTCCAATGTCTATTTTCCTCTTCTTCCGATATAGGTCGTCAAATACAGGTGTTCCTAGCGACCGCCCTTCTTCGGTGTTTAACAGGAAAAATCCCGGTTGTACCAGTCCAATAAAGCAAGTCCCGCTCCAATTTGTTGGTAACACCGAATATGCCTTGTGTCCGCATATCCATAACAGTCCTTCAGGGGCTGGTCCACTAGAGGTAACCTTGTTCCATATGTCTCGCAACACCGGGATTCCTTGATAAGGGTTGTTCCCGGTGCAGTTCCATAGTCCAGTCAATTCCATTCCATCGGTCTTCATCCAGATAGTGCAGTTTCTCCTGTCTTTCTTAGTTGGATACCATTTAGGCTCCTCTGGCCACCACACTTGGGACTGATTTGGCCACTGGGTGATGATGCGCTGGCAGGGGCTGCTGCCTACTAGGATGGCATCCCTTGCCCAGGGCCTAGCGATACACTCAGCCCCAACCGGAGCGTCTGTCAGGACCCATGCCTGGGGATCTCGGTCTTGTCCAACTGTCAGGTTCCACTCCATCAGGTCCCATACTTCAACAATGAATCCTCTCCACGGCCAACGTGAGCTCATCAGTGGTCCGCCACAGACCCAATAGTTAGTCACATTCAGGGTTCCAGCTATCCGGAGGGCCAAGTCCACAAACAGGTTTTTCCCTCCTTCAGGGATCTCAATCTGCTTCTTTATTTCTTCATACAGTGTCTGGTGCAATTGAGGCTGAGTAGGTGGGGGAGGGGGTGGCTTGGTGACTACTACTTTTGTTAACCTTGATAATACTTCCTCCTTCATTTTGTCTAATGTCCATCTTAAGGCATGGAAAGGGAGATCTAACTGCCCTGTCCTAGTCATACAACCCCATCTCTCCCCCTTTGGGCAGGTAACGTACCCAAACCTCCCTACATATCCTCTATTTTCTACCCTATAATACTTCTTTTCCCCGTCCTCACAAATAGTTCTAGTCCTCAGGTTATGGCAAGCATCGTTCACATGGGAATGATAGGTAAATGATCTGGTTGTCCACCCTCCGTGTCTGATAGGATGATAACATTTATCACAGTTATTAATACTTTTTACCATAATTACATGCAGAGCAAGCAATACCATGACTGCTCCTTTCATACTGCTAGTTATACATTTATTTTTTTTCTAAAAGTTAATGTTAGGGGCTTATTTCCTGTCTTCACCATCCACTGTTCTTCTTTATCAGGAGCGGGTGGATCAACGGGTCCTTTAACCCGGATTGCGTGGGTCCACCCTTTTTCTTTTGTTCGTACTGCTGTCTCGGTTGTCAGTAATACAAGGTATGGGCCGGTCCACCTGGGCTGGAGTTTCTCCTCCTTCCAATTCTTGACCAGTCCCCAGTTGCAGGCCTTTACAGCATGTATTGGAAAGTCGAGTGGTGGGCTTTGAGCCAATAATCCTTTAGCTTTATATTCTGTAAGGGAACGAGATACTGCCAGTAAATAGTTCCTTAAGAATACATCACTGCCCTCTATGGTGGGTATTTCTTCTATCTTTCCCAAATAAGGTAACCCAAACAACATTTCATAGGGGGACACTGCTTACTTTGTATGGGGACTCCGTTGCTTTTCTCATAGCCTTTCTGTTTCCCTACTGCTCCAAACATGTGCCAGACTCCATGTACATATGCTGCTCTTAAAGCCTTAATTTCTGCCAATTGAGCTAAGCAAGATTGCAGGCAAGCTTCCAATTTGATTACCTTAAAGTCTAATTCATCCTGATGCATCACTTCAAACCCTGCATACTTGCTATTATGATCCCTTTAACAAGAAACATCCACAAGCAAAACCTTTTTGTCCCCTTCATTCAAAGGCTCTGACTGTAAAACATTTCTCAGACTTGTGTGTCCTTCTTCCTTCATTGTTTTTCTTAATGGCATCACAATTTCAAACATACTTCCCAATCTAGTCTGAACTATATCCTGCCATTCCCAATATCATCATCATCTGTTCTACTGTCTGAGGTTTGGGAACTTAAATTATCGCTTCAATTTGATCCTGCGCTATAGCTTTTACTTCTTTAGATATTACTCGTCCAAAATATTCTACCTGCTGCTGACAAAACAACAACTTCTTCCTTGATGCATTATGACCTCCTATGCCATCTTTTCCAAGATAATTACAATGTCTCTCTCTCACATTGCTTCTCACTTGTGGAACAAACCAACAAATCATCCACATACTATATCAACACCTTCCAAATCTGCCTACAACATCCGATTAAAATCATGGGGCTAGTATTTAAAACCCTGCCGCATCCTAGCCTAGGTGTATTTAATACCTCTTCTTAATGTGCTTACCATAGCTATGTTCACCATTATCATAATATTATTATTATTATTTCCTGATTACCGTACCTGTTCACATCCCCAACACACCTTATCCATTACCTATCTCCTTACTAGCCTTCCTTGACCTCTTCCTTGAGATCCCTCCCTCCCTTGGGGACCCCAGTCCTGTCTTAGCTTATATCCAGATTTATTTCACTCCTGATAGGGCATTTGAGGAAACACTCTCCCAAATACATTTATTATTGGCATGGAATCTCTGGCCCCTGTTTGACTCTGTCATAGGACTCACTGTGTGTCGGTGCATCACTTATTTCAGACTTTTCAACCAGGTTTGTTGTTACTGACAACATTGTCTTTCCTTTTTCATTCTCTTTCTTTTTTAACTTTTCGTACTCAAAACATTTGGCACTGTGATTTTCCTTAGATTTTTGCAATGTCTGAGTGATACTCTGAATATTCTGTACAGCCCAGTGCCACCAGACTGAACTCCCCCTTATTGGTTCCTTTGGTTAATCAAAATAACAGAACTTAATCATAGTCTCCTTATCTTTACCCCCGGGGCTTCTTTCTCCCCAAGATTGCCACATTCGCCCCAATGGACTATCAGGCGGAATGTGCAGCTCTTCACCAGTGTGAGCCTTGTCCTGTTACCCCGGACCCTCACTTTTCCCGTTCTGGTTACCCATTGTCTTATCGTACTATTCCCGTCCGACAGACCCTCGGTCGCCCAGGCAATACTTAATAGTCAGTTTTCTTACCCAGGTCTTGTGCACAAGAATCGCTCGACCGTCCCTTGTTTATTTATCTGACACTCCCTCTTGTTTCCCGAGTCTCATGTCCGGATATCACTCGCTCAAACCGCTGATGGCAAGCAAGGAGATTAGAGACTGCTGAAATCAGCAGGGTGCACCTTCCCTTCCTTCTGTGCTTCCACCGAGCGGCCGGAGTAGGAATCCCGGACGAGCCCCCACCTTGTGAGATATGTGCTGTGCTCACAATCACTACTCAGAGACTAAATCGTGGAAACAAGAGATTCTTCATTTGCGAGTCTGCAGAGTCGGGTGCCCCTCCAAGTTGAGACACACCAAAGTCAGAAAGGTAAACCCCTTTATACTCACAATTCTACATTTAATCTCCCCTTCTGACCCTCTCCATTCAGGGCACTGAGGTGCACAGTCTGTAGGTATGCCCCTCCAGTACCTCCCACATCATACATCACATGTCCTTACATGTGCATGGTAATGAGCAGTTTCTTGACCAGGGGTGTGTTGTAATATTCATTTATTTTATTAAGCATGCTCAGTTGTCTATGACCTGCCCTAGTTTTGCTCGCCTCCAACTGAACTCTCTCAGTTCTCCCAGATCAGCACTAAAGCTAGGCTATAGTGACAAGGGTCCCATCTATCACTCCCTTCTACTGATAGGGGTCTATCTACATCACTTCCTTCTACAGCTATACAATGCTATCAATTCTTACTCAAGGACGGCTCTGTTAACTTTTATACACAGCTGTGTCAAAATCCTCTCCCTGGCCTCTATCGGTTTGAATCCTCTTTAAAGCCCCTTACAATAGTGGGGTTTAATCACTTTATCCCTCACACACCTGGTCCATATTTATGTTTGGCTGCACATCTGGCCTGACCTCTGACTATGGCCATACATCCAGCCCCCATTCTCAAGTCCCAGCACTGTTCATTGAGTCTCAAATTCACTTGTGCCGAGGAGAGAGGTTTAAGGTAACTTAGTAAGGGATCAGGAACATAGTTGCTCTTCTAATTTGCCATTTTACTTCCTCTTTCTGAAATCTACCGATGTCTATTTTGACTGATTCAGTGGCCACAACCTTGGGTAGTTCACCCCCGATAGAGAATTCTAAAGATTTGAAGAGAGGGAATTTTCCCTCGTCTCAGACCTACATGGGCTACCCCTTATTCTGAAACTGTGCCTCTCGTTCTAGTCTCCTCATCCAGGGAAAACATCCTCCCAGCAACTAGTCTGCCGAGACCTCCAGAAATGTTGTAAGTTGCAATATAAGAATGAAAAGTCATATTAAACTCCAAAGAATAAAGAATAGTCTACACAATCTCTCCCGAGCCCACCATCTCAGGAACCAACCTTCATTGTAATTATTCACTGCATTCCCTCAAGTGATAAGCACAGTGCATTCAGAAAGTATTCAGACCCCTTCACTTTTTCCACAATTTGTTACATCATCTTCTTGCGTATGGCGTGCACAGCCTAAAGTTGTAGGACAACTTGTTCTATTTGATCTTATTTGATTGTGCACGCCAGGTTGATTGCATTCGTCGAAACAGGGCGGACCACGTGAAAGTTGCAATCACCCACCCCACAATTTGTTACGTTACAGCCTTATTTTAAAATAGATTAAATTCTTTTTTTTAATCAACAATCTACACAGAATACCCCAGAATGAAGAAGCAAAAATAGGTGTTTAGAATTTTTTGCAATGTCCTTTTTATTCGGTAAGGATACCAAAATTGTGTCCTGTATTCTAAGTATGGTCGGATTAAGGATCTATATAATTTCAGCAAGATATCTTTACACCTATATTCAAATCGCTTCATAATGAAGGCCATCATTTGCCTTCCTAATTGCTATCTTAACTTGCATATTAACTTTCAGTGACTAATGCATAAGCACACTCAAAACCACGTGAAGATCAACATTTCCTAATCTGTCAGCATTTTAAAATAAATACTCTGCCTCTCTATTATGTACATCAAAGTGTCTGGCCTCTTTTTTTCTACATGATATGTGTGAATTTATTTGACAGGACTTGCATCCGATCTGTTTTTACAATCCCTTTTAAAATGTCCTTAATGTCTTTCGAGATAATTTGTTGTTAAAATCGGGAGCATATAAAAACGTTCAACATTTGAGGGAGGATTTGCAATTGTGAAATATTTGATTGCTTTACCTGAATTATCAACAACACGAGGAATATAAATTTGAGGAAAGCGAATACATTACATGCCTCAGTTGCTGCCCAGGTATTTAACTATCATCCCTTAAGAATGCATATTCAGTGAAAGTTGTAGGGAACAGTAACTTCATTATTTGTGTTCAATGTGAGGCAGGAATTAAGAGATGTGATTGTACCCAGTAAAGAGCTGGGTATGTCAATAGGTTCTAACATGATAGAACAGAATAGGAATTTATATTTACAGCAATGTACTTACTAAGGAACAAAATACTCTTGAATTGAACTTGCTGTTACATGTGCGGACTTTAATGACCAATTTGTATACAGCAGGTGCTCACAGACAAAACTGCAATTATGGCCAAACAAAATGCTCTTTGGTGTTATTTGAATATTGCCCAGATGATAGAGGGAGAACTCCTTTTCTCTTTGACTAGATTCTTTCATCTGTCTGAGAGAGAAAACAACACTGCTGATGGTGTAACATTCATAAGTTCTAAGAGCAGAACTAGGCCATTCGGCTCATCAAATCTACTCCACCATTCAATCATGGCTGATTTATATTTTCCTCTCAACCCTATTTTCCTGCCTTTGCCCCATAGCCCCTGACACCCTTACTAACACCACTCCTAGCAATTAGGAAGGCAAATGATTGCCTTCATTATGAAGCGATTTGAATATAGGTGTAAAGATATCTTGCTGAAATTATATAGGATATTCCCCTCGTGCCCCTAGAATGTTGCTTGAACCTGCAGCCTTTTCAAAGTCAAGTCAAAGTCAAAAGAGTTTATTGTCATGTGTCCCTGACAGGACAATGAAATTCTTTCTTTGCATAGCACAACAGAACATAGTAGGCATTCACTACAGTTATATACTTAAATACACACATTAATTAATAAATTAATAAAGTGCAAATAACAGATGGAGGGGTATTAATATTCATTGTTTTGTCCGAGCCAGGTTTAATAGCCTGATGGCGGTGGGGAAGTAGTTATTCCTGAACCGGGTTGTTGCAGTTCTCAGGCTCCTGTACCTTCTACCCGAAGGTAGCAGGGAGATGAGTGTGTGGCCAGGGTGGTGTGGGTCCTTGATGATGCTGCCAGCCTTTTTGAGGCAACGGCTGTGGTAGATCCCCTCGATGGAAGGAAGGTCAGAGCCGATGATGGACTGGGCAGTGTTTACTACTTTTTGTAGTCTTTTCCTCTCCAGGGCACTCAAGTTGCCAAACCAAGCCACGATGCAACCGGTCAGCAAGCTCTCTACTGTGCACCTGTAGAAGTTAGAGAGAGTCCTCCTTGACAGACCGACTCTTCGTAATCTTCTCAGGAAGTAGAGGCGCTGATGAGCTTCTTTAATAATTGCATCTGTGTTCTCGGACCAGGAAAGATCTTCACAGATGTGCACGCCCAGGAATTTGAAGCTCTTGACCCTTTCAACCATCGACCCGTTGATATAAACAGGACCGTGGGTCCCCATCCTACTCCTTCCAAAGTCCACAATCAGTTCCTTGGTTTTGCTGGTGTTGAGGGCCAGGTTATTGTGCTGGCACCATATGGACAGTCGCTCGATCTCTCTTCTGTACTCCGACTCATCCCCATCAGTGATACGTCCCACTACAGTGGTGTCGTCAGCGAACTTGATGATGGAGTTCGCACTGTGACCTGCTACGCAGTCATGAGTATAGAGTACAGCAGGGGGCTGAGCACGCAGCCTTGAGGTGCTCCCGTGCTGATTGTTATCGAGTCTGACACATTTCCACCAATACGAACAGTCTGTGGTCTGTGAATGAGGAAGTCGAGGATCCAAGCCTTTTGACTGCTATTGCTAAAAAGGATCAAAATAACCAGAGGTTTCTCAACCATCAAGGCGCATCCTTCCAAATCCAAACCCTCTTGGATTAGCAATTCTTTTTTTTCCCTGGCCAGCCCTTCCTCCTCCAAATATTTTCTCTTTTTCCTTGTTCCTAATGTCTTTCCCCAACTTTGACATACATATCAGGGTTACTTCACTGTCCAAGCTAAGTGCTTCCCCCCCTCCCTCCACCACCACACATCCCCCACCCATCTCCATCCTGCTGCCTTTCTTTTAAACTGCACAAGTCAAATGCTTAGGCAGGGCCTCGACCCAAAACCCAAAATCTTGACCATTCCTTTCCTACTATAGTTGCTATCTGATGTGCTTTCCTCCAGTAGCTTGTTTTTTTTCTACAGATTCCAGTATCTAGAGTCATCTTATGCCTGCTGTTTTCTAATCTTAACACTTTAAATTTGACTTCTTAACAATGCTTCCTGCCATCTCTTCCCTGCAACCTTTTAAGTCTACATGTGTATAATATATGTATGTAAGCAGGGAGAGAGAAAAAAATGTTGGCTGGGAAAACCAACAAACAAGTATTCTGACATGTACGTTAGAAAGCTTTAGCATAACTTCTGAAGAATTCTTATGCCCTGATATACTATATAATTGCAACAGTCTGCTTTTCCTGCCCCACCATGATATTCAGACTGAAATTAATAAAGCAGCAGCCTCAGGCAATTTATTTCCTTTGTTGTTTGCTTATGATCATGATTTCTTTTCAACAAAGATTCAGAAGAAAAAATATAGGTTTAGGTTTTACTATTGTCACATGTAACAAGGTACAGTAAAAAGCTTTGTGCATGTTACCTCATCGAATCAGATAATACAATACATTGATCCAAACAAGCTGAACTCATACAATAGGTAGAGTGAAGAGAAACATCGTGTAGAGTATATATTGCAGCAGTGTAGCACACCTGTTCCAGAGATAAAGTCTAATATCCGCAATAGGGAAGTGGTGAATTTGACAGCATCATGGCTAATGGAAGGACCATTCAGAAGCATGATGATATAGGGGAAGAACCTGTTCTTGAGTCCGGTGGTGTGCACTTTCATGCTTCTTCTGTACCTCTGCCCAACGGGAGCAGGGAGGAGAAGCGATGCCCGGGATGGGACAAGTTTTTGATTACGTAGGCTGCTTTTCCAAAGTAGCATGAAATGTAGAAGGAATCGATGGTGGGGAATCTAATCTGTGTGATCCACAACTCTCTGCAATTGCTCGCCGTCTTGGGCAGAGCTGTTTTCAATCCAAGCTCTGATTTACAACACCAAATTATATTCTCCAATTCAATCCATTAGTTATTCAGTTTCCTATTCACCTCTCCACCTGAGGTCCTTGCATCATGACATCTGAGCAGGACAAGACACCGATGATGAAAAAAGCCTCATAATGACACAGACACCTTTAGCTGCTTCAGCAGTCTATATCTCCATCCTTGGCGACTTTCATGCTGCTCGCTCCCTCATTGCTTCACACCCAACTCATCTCAATTGTTTCTCCATCTTATTTAGATGCTACACCATTATGACAGTATCCTTCAATTTCCTTGTGTCCAACACCAACACTTGGCCCCATCTTTAAATCGCTTTACTGCCCCTAAGTTGTGCTATTTGCAATACAATGAAAGGGTGACATAATTCCATTATGCTCCAATGAATTCCAGACATCCCAAAGATTCATGGCCATAACTCCCTGAACATGGCAACATAAGTAGATAGAGTGGGAAGGAAGGCATATGGTAGGATATAAAGCTGGCCTTCATCAGTCACGCATGATGTCAGGAAGAGTCAGGAAGTCTGTTTGCAACTTTAGAACTTTGCTTAGACTGCATTTGGATTATGTGTGCAGTTCTGGTTGCCCCATTTCAGGAAGGATGTGAAGGTTTTGGGAAGGATGCAGAAGAGGTTTATCAGAATGCTATCTGAATTAGAGGGTATTGGCGATAAGGAGTGGTTGGATAAAACTTGGATTGTTTTTTCTGGAGCACTGGAGGTTGAGGGGAGACCTGATAGAAGTATATAAAGTTATGAAAAGCATGGATAGGGTAGACACGGAAGCTTTTACCCAAGGTGGAACTGGGATTAACCTGAGGACATGGCTTTAAGGTAGTGAGGAATTGAGAAGACAGATTAAAGGAGATGTGTGGGACAATTTTCTGTTTTACACAGAGTACTAGAGGTCATGGCCTCAGAATTAATGGACGATCTTTTAGGAAGGAGATGAGGAGAAATTTATTTAGTCAGAGGGTGGTGAATCTGTGGAATTCTTTGCCACTGACGGCTGTGGAAGCCAAGTCAGTGGATATTTTTAAGGCAGAGAAACAGTAGATAGGTTCTTGATTAGTACAGGTGTCGGTGGTTATGGGGAGAAGGCAGGAGAATGGGGTTAGGATGGAGAGATATATCTGCCATGATCGAATGGTGGAGTAGACTTGATGGGCCAAATGGCCTAATTCTACTATTCCTTATGACCTTATTAGCTAACTATTTTGTAAGTGAACAAATTTCTCCAAACTATTTTAGTGCCAATTTCTTTCATATGGCAACATATTTGGGTTATGTTCTTAGTAGCCATGACTAAATGTCTTTCCATTCATTGGGTACCTATCATAATTTAAGAGTGTGATGCTTCTTGTTTTCCTCCACTTATCACGTATACTGATTAAGTATTGATATCTCTCTCATTGATACGTGGCTGTCTACTTTAACCAACAATTGGCATTATTAGTGATGTTATCTAAGGCAATGACTAAAAGGACATCCATTGTAGAGACAGCTGTCAGCAGTCAAGTGGGCAATAAATTCAAAGAGAAAAGGCAGGCAATGAGTTTACAGATGATGTAATTATCTGCCAAAAAGTAACTGTGTGACTGCAGACACAGTGACACAGCTTGGCAAAGTGTATTCATGTAGAATAATAGGTAGCTGGGAGTAAGTTTAAAAATAAAGCAGCTGCAATCCATTTGAGGCGTGCAGGAAGCCTTCTGGTGCTAAAGTAAAGGAATGGATTCAAAATTTGATTTGTACCTTTACCATCATGTTAGAGTCATGAAATAGCTCTAGGGTATCTGTTTTTATTTTTTAAATATGATTACTCTTTCATGAAATGGATTTATTGTACAGTCAACAATTCAATAAGATTGTTTTACAAAATATTTCCTTTTTAATATAATTTATATTTTGGAGAAAGCTAATCTCTTTGTTTCACTGTTCTGTTTTGAGGAGAAAAAGCATGAGCGAGCATGTTTTATTTCCTTCAGTCACGAAGGCAGAGTTATGAGTCCGTTCTTATTGCCCTGGTATCTAATCCATTGCATTGGTCTTTTGGAATCTGGTTTTGAACAGAAATAGAGTCTATTAGAGTCTGGGATCACAAACAGAAGCCATGGATGCAGCAGGAGGTACACGATCTACTAAGGACCAGATCTCGGTCATTCATGTCTGGCGATACAGTTATATAAAAGAAGTCCAGGTACAATCCTAAGAAGCCCATTGACAATACAAAAATATAGTTTTGGTCTAAACTGGATGGACATTTGACAGCTGTGGCTGATCTTGCACGCTCTCACTTCCTTACAAGTAGCTTAAGTGACAATGATGCGTCATACCCTGACAAGTTTAATGCTTGCTTTGATAGGGAGAGTATTGAAATGCCCCCTCTGTCACTCTGCAATTGGAACCTTGATGTCCTCATCGGCAGATCTCAATCAGTATGAATTGGCCACAACATTTCCTCCTTGATAACCATCAGCACAGGATCACCTCAAGGCTTTGTGCTCGGTCGCCTATTCTGCTTCCCATGACTCTAAGGCCAGACACCATGACAATGCCATCTTTATATTCGCTCACAATATCACCATTGTTGGCCGAATGATGGGCCATGATGAGTAGGAATACAGAAGGGAGATTGGTGAGCTGATTGAATGGTGGCAAACAACAACATTCATGCTCTCAACATCAGCAAGGTGGGAGCTGTTTGTTGACTGCAGCAAGGAAAAGCCAAGCATCCCATGAACCTGTTCTCATCGATATGATGGCAGTGGAGAGAGTCAACATACCTGGGGGTCAAGAATACCCTTGTAAACTTCTGCAGTGGAGACCAAACATTGTTTGCATCATGTCCTGGTTTTATCATTCGAACAGCCAGGAACGATGGAGACAGCAGAAAATGGTGGACATTACCTGGACAACTTCTTCCCAACAACCATCAGGCTCTTGAACAACACTGCACAACCTTACCTCAGAAGCAATCTTTCATAAACTGTTTTAGATTGCACTACATACTTCAGTATTGCGCTGTTATGATATGTGTACCTAATATTACTGATAAGTTATTGCATTTCTTGGTTGGTGTATATTTATTTGTGTTATTCCATTCATGGGCATATAGCAAGTAAGAATGCCCTGTTCCCTGTGTGTATGATTATTTGATTCCTCATCCTTATCAACACCTCCGCAACATTTGACATCATAGAAAATACGTGCAAGAGTGGGCCATTCGGCCCTTCGAGCCAGCACCGCCATTCAATATGATCATTGCTGATCATCCAAAATCAGTACCCCGTTCTTGGTTGCTCCCCATATTCCTTGATTCCGTTAGCCTTAACACCTATCTAACTCGCTCTTGAATGCATCCAGTGAATTGGCCTCCACTGCCTTCTGTGACAGAGATTTCCACAACTCTCTTGGTGAAAATACCCATACCCTCATCATGCCCTCCATCATTCTCCAATGGTGCCCAGTTCAATGGAGTTGGCCTCATTTCAGTTTACTTGAATTTATCAAATCATGGTCAGAGTGTATCCAGCAATAGTTTCTGTTCTTGCCTATGAGTGCAGAATCAGCCATATTTTCCTTCATTAAACATTCCAACTCCTGACTACCACCACCACCATCACAAATGTCTTTCAATTCTGAGCAACTCCAGTGGATGGAAGCTCAATAGGGGTCTAGGAAATTCTGTTAGCTTGATTGGGAGATGTGGGAGGGAGGGAGAGAGCAGCTGTGTATGGTTGCAGAGAGGCTTACCCAGGGCTGCCAACATCGGGTGAGAGTTGGGCGTGAGAAATTGCGAGACCAAGCCCGAGGGAGCGCAGCGAACTGGGGGGGTTGGTACGGAACTTTTGCACTTTTCAGCTTGAAATTGTGTAATATGGTGCATACTGTAGCAAGTCTTTTAACTTACACTTGAATGCAATACAGAATGCTTTAAATTTGATTTAGCTGTGAATAGGTTAGAGTACATTACATTCCTAATTACATTCCACAGTAGAGCCCAGGCTCTGATCCATACATGCAGCACATGAATGATCTTAGTGTATTCATGTATGGAAATCAGATTATAATCGAACACTTGGCCCATGTTGGCCAACCTGGGTCTCACTGCACACCTGGTACTATTCCTGGCCCTGACTCCAGTTCCGTACCTTCGCTCATTCCTGTCCCTGAGTCCAGCCCTACACCTGGCCCCCTATTCTACCCTGATCATAGCTGCTTACCTGCTTAGGTTCCCAGTGCTGAACACTTCCCTGGTCCCAGCTTTGACTGCACACCTAGTACTATTCCAGACATTTACTCTGGATGCACAGTTGGCCTTGCTCCTAGCCTCTTTGCACTGACAATATATCTTGCCCACACATAAAGCCCCATATCTGACCCCCTGGACTTAACCTATTACGTTCAAGTTCACAGGTGCTTAGCTAATGCAGTAACCCATTATGGGGCACTTCACAGACCAAATTATGGATAACAATCTTTGCTACATTCATTGGCTTCCTTGTTATCTAACATGCTAGTCACTTTGTCAAAGAAGTCATCAATTGGTTGAACACTATTCCCATCCATAAAATTATACTCACTCAGCTGTATAAGTATTCTGATACCATTTATTTCATTTTCGTAACAAATGTCCTGAAGTCATCAGGCCAATAACAAATCAATAACATTAGCCAACTCCAAAACATGAAGCGCTGAGCATTGGGATCCAAACATCATGGACAACTGGCCTCAGTTCCCTGCTCACATCTGGCAGTGTTCCCCATCTGAACCAGGGGCCGCGGAGCGTTTTTGAAAGTGGGGTGGCTGCGCGATCACTAATCACTGGCCTTGGGGGTACCCGGTGAGGGAGTGGAGCAACCGAGTGGGGAGAGGGTGTGGAAGAAGGGTATCCCCCCTCCCAAAATAGGAACTTTTTGAAATTTTATGTATTAAAATCATGTTTTTAGTGCATTGTAGAAGTATGATTTCAATGTTTTTTGTATGAAGTATTTTTAAGAGGTAACTTCTTAAGGGGTAATTTTATCCACACAAAGGGTGGTGGGTGTTTGGAACAAGCTGCCAGTGGAGGTAGTTGAGGCAGGGACCATCCCAACATTTAAGAAACAGTTAGACTGATACATGGATAGGACAGGTTTGGAGGTATGGACCAAAAGCAGGTAGTGTAGCTGGGACATGTTGGCGGGTGTGGGCAAGTTGCGCTGAAGGGCCAGTTTTCACACTGTATCACTCTATGACCACATTATACCTCCACCATGCATGAATGCTTCAAAATCAAATGATCGAGCTTTATTGCCATATACTCAAGCGTAGAAACGTAGAAAATCGTGCAGGAATAGGCCATCGGCCCTTCGAGCCTGCACTGCTATTCAATATGATCATGGCTATTCATCTAGAATCAGTACCTCTTTCCTGTTTTTTCCCCATATCCCTTGATTTTGTGAGCTAAATGTAACTCTCTCTTGAAAACATCCAGTGAATTGGCTTGCACTGCCTTCTGTGGCAGAGAATTCCACAGATTCACAACTCTCTGTGTGAAGAAAGTTTGTCCTCATCTCAGTCCTAACTGCCCCCCCCCCCCCCCCCACAATCCTTAAACTGTGACCCCGGGTTCTGAACTCCCCCAACTTCGGGAACATTTTTCCTGCTGTTACAGTAAGTGAAAATCTAGCAGCCACTGGTTGCCTGATCCATGCCGGTCACCTGGGCGAATTTGGCACAGAGACTCTCACGGCAGCGGCGCAAACGCTTCCGACACCTTGCACTGAGGCTGCTCCATTGCCGGAGCTGCAGTGAGCAACTCGCCAGACCAGCAAACACTCGCTAGCCCCGCTCCCCGTCTGCATCTGTCCCCGTCGCTGCTTCTGCTTCCAACTCCCATGACCCATGCAGTTGATATGAGTTTTGAAATTTTCGTTGATCACAGAATTTCTCACGAGTGCGTGAGAAATTTGTGATCAGCGTGAGAATTTGGTGAAATGTGTGATTCTCACGCTCAGTGCATGGGAGTTGGCAGCCCTGCCTCTCTATCCCCTCTCTCCCCCCTCTCTCTCTCTCCTCTCTCTCCCCCCTCTCTCTCCCCCCTCTCTCTCTCCCATCCCCCTCTCTCTCTCCCGCTCCCTCTCCCCCCCTCTCTCTCTCCCTCTCCTCCACTCTCTCCTCTCTCTGTCCCCCTCTCTCCTCCTCCCTCCCTCCCCTCTCTCCCCCTCTCTTTCTCTCCCTCTCTCTCCCTGCCCACCTCATTCTCATCCCTCTCTCTCTCCCCTCTCTCTCTCACTTCCCCCTCTCTTCCGCTCTCTCTCTCTCCTCTCTCTCTCTCTCTGTCTCTCTCCTGTCTCTCCCTCTCTCTCCTCTCATCCCCTCTCTCTCCCCTCTCTCTCCCCTTCCCTCTCCTCTCTCGCCCCTCTCTTGCTCTCCTCTATTCCCTTCTCTCTCCTCTCTCCCACATCTCTCTCCCCCCTCTCTCCCTCTTCTCCCTCTCTCTGTTCCACCTCACTCTCTCCTCTCTCTTGTCCCCTCTTTCCTCTCTTTCCCCTTCCCCTTCCCCCTCTCTTCTCTCCCTCCCCTCTCTTTCCCATAACTCTCATTCCCCTAACTCTCTCTCCCCCTCACTCACTCCCTCTCTCTCTCCCCCTCTCCCCCCCTCTCTCTCTCCCCTCTTTCTTCACTCTCTCCCCTCTTTCTCTACTCTCTCCCCCCTCGCTTCCCCCTCTCCCTCTCTCTCCCCCTATCTCAATCTCTCCCTCTCTCTCCCCCCTCTCTCTCTCTCTCTCTCTCTCTCTCTCCCTCTCTCTCTCTCTCCTCTCTCTCTAACCTCTCTCTCTTCCCCCTCCCTCACTCTCCTCTCTCTCCCCCTCCCTCTCCCCCATTTCTCCCTCCCACCTCATTCTTCCCCTTGCTCTCTCTCCCCTCTCTCTTTCTCCTCTGTCTCATCTCCTATTTCTCTATGCCCCCCATCTCCCTCTTTCCCTCGTTGTTCTCCTTTCCCTCTTCCCCCTCTCTCCCCCTTCTCTCCCATTCTCCTAGCCTCTCCTCCCTCTCTCTCTTCGCTCTTTCTGCCCTCTCATCCCTCTCCCACCTCACTCTCTCTCCCCCCTCTCCCTCTCCCTCTTCTCTCTCCCCATTCACTCACCCTCTGTCTGTCCCCTCTTTCTTCCCTCTCACCCCCTCTCTCTCTCCCCACTGTCTCCCTGTCTCCTTCCCCTCTCTCCCTTCGGTACAGAGACTCTCGCGGCAGCGGCGCAACGCTTCCGACGCCTCCGATCCGCCCGGGACTCTTGCACTGAGGCTGCTCCATGGCCGGAGTGACTCGCAGGCCCCGCAAACACTCGGCAGCCCCATAAACACTTGCCAGCCCCGGCTCTCCGTCCGCATCTGTCCCCGGCAAACACTCGCCAGCCGCGGTTCCCGCCGCTACATCTGCTTCCACCCCTCCCTCAGCCCCGGCTCTCCAACACCCGCGGACTATGCAGTTTATCTGAGTTTTGAAATTTTCGTTGATCACAGAATTTCTCACCACTGAGCGTGAGAAATTTCTGATCAGCGCGAGGGCGTGAGAGTTTCTTGAAATGCGTGATTCTCACGCTCAAAGCATGAGAGTTGGCAGCCCTGTAAGGCTTACCACATGCACCGGGGTCCTCTCTGCACCCTCAGTGCTGGTAAAACCTTGCCCGTGGCTCAGCAGGACAATGAGAAGGGAAGCAATCTCCCTCTCCCATCCCTCTATCAGGCCAACACTTGAAACAATCTGGCATTCCACCCATTTTCCTTGCATGTACACCCGAACAAATAAACATTAACCGAGGTAAGGCATGCGAGTTGGACTGGTCTCCGCTTCACGTTCCTGCAGTGTAACCATCACAGACAACCAGGTTATATATTTCACTGCTGTGAGCAGTTGCTGCATACATTAGTCTGCCTCAATGGTCCTACAAAACCACACTGACTACACTTCATTATTTGTGACCTACTTTGGGATATTCTGTAGACTTAAATGGAATAATAGAAGAGCAAGTACTTTCTTTTTGTCCAGTGCTCTTGCCTTTTCTCCACACTCTAACATTTCAACTACATTTTGATGATGCTCATGTTTTCGTAAGTTTTAATGTGGCTCGATACTCTCCCCTGTAAGTTAGTATGTTGTGAGTACTCCTTTCTCTCCAGCCTGTGAACGGATGATATTAAATGTTTATTGTAGTCTTGAGGCAGGTTGTGTTACTGGGATGTTAAAGTGAGGTTTGGTGGAGCACTCGCTAAAAGTCCCACAGCAATATTTTGTTTTTAAACGCAAGATTAGTTTAGTCCAGCAATATAGCGTGGAAACAGGCCCTTCAGCCCATCGAGTCCACACCGCCCAGCGATCCCCGCGCACTAACACTACGTACACTAGGAACAATTTACAATTATACCAAGCGAATTAGCCTACAAACCTGTACATCATTGCATGTCCTGATCAACATTTATCAACAACACCAAAATTAGATTACCTGTTAATTTACCTAACTCATTGCAGACATTGATCGTAGAATCTTATTGTGTTTAATCTGCATTTCATAGAATCTTATTGTGTTTCATCGGCATTTCAAAAGAGAAACGGGTACCCTATTAAACAGCATTTCCTGGGTATGACGCAGTCATTAACCTTGAAAGGTGAATTTAAATTTCGGCTCACTCTTGGGCAAAATGAAAGTTGTTTTTGTTTTAGGCCACCTTTGTTAGTTTGGTAGTTGAAACGTGTAGGGGATGTGCAGTTTGTCCACTGAACCTGCACCAGTAATGAGTGTAGCAGCCGTTTTAATTTGCTTCTTGCAGATCGAAACGTGCTTTGGCAAAGTTCCAGCTTTCTTCTAGGCACAGCAATGCTCTGCAAAACTCAACCATTATTAAGGCTGCTTTTTTATTTTTTAAATGCAAAAATGTCAATGTTAAATAACTTGATGTTTTTCACTCAACTGTGAACATTCAGAGGGAGGGGTTTGTCAATAGGAAACAGTTTTGATGAAGGTCACTCTCTCGGGGCATTTTTCTGCTGCAGGTGAAGAGCTATCCTTTTGCTCCAAGCAGCTGGATCAACCAGGACAGACGACGGTCCTTGTGGAGTTGGTTCTCCGTAGAAAGATTAGTGGCCATGTTCAGGCTTGTTATTCATGAATCACTTTCTCGGTTAGTGTGCTGGCCTTTTTTTTTAAAGTACATTGCCATGACTTCTCAAGGATTTTGCCAGCGTTGCCAATTTAAGAAAGGGGGTGCAGTAATTCCCTAGAGGGGTGTACTACATAAGTCACGGAGGATAAAACTAAAACTTGAATAGGGACGGGACTTTAGCCAGGAATAGATATCAACCGCAAGGCTGGGCAACCAAAGAACATGAATTTAATTGGCAAAGAGCCATGTTTGATGAGGAAAGTTTCTTGCATAAGTTGATATGATCTGGCATGCACTGCCTGAAAATGTTGTGGCAGCTGATTCAATTAAAACTTTCAGAGAAAGTTGGGTATGCATTTGAAATGTAAAGCACTGGAGAGTCACACAAAGAGCAAAGCTAATGAGGCAAGCACAAAGGTATGAATGTCCTACTTCTGTTTTAAAGTTTGATTCCAACAAGCAATTTGCATGTGGGAACAGCTCAACGTCATTTCCCCAACACAAAAAAAAATATTTCAACCCTCTATCTCTGATCATTCCCAAATTCATTAAAACCTCCAACTTCCCAATTTAGTTTAGTTTCACTATCATCAGATCTCTTCGTGTCCCAAAAGAAATAAGTTATTTGATAATTGAAAACATTTTCATCTCGGCTACTGCCCTGAGGATCTCTTATAGCAGCATCCTGGGATTGATTAGCCTCCAATAGCTGCAGTCATCTCATGACCCGGATGTGGCTTCAGCCAGGGGAATGTTTTCTCCAAGATGTTCATTGGCTTTGGTCTGTACATGGGTTCTTCAATGTAATGTTTGGTCAAATGGCATCCTGGTATAAAAGCACAATCACTGGCCCTTATCTCTCGGCTTTGTTTTTTTTAAATGCATGTTTTTTTAAGGTTGTGACACTTTTCCAATCATCCCTCATGGCTTCTGTCTGAAACAGATTCTGTTTCAATTGGCGCATTCGTCTACGATTTGGTCGGGAGAGAACATTAGTGATACTAAGTCACATTTTCATCTCCAACATTGCCGGACTTCTATCTCTCATCTCTAACCACTCTCCACACACAGTCTAAGTTAGTATAAGCAAAGCCTCATCCATCTCTATGCTTCTCCACATATAACTATTCCGACATACTTTAGAGTGTCCTCTCCTCCTCTCCTCCTCTCCTCTATATTCTTAAGGATATCTAAAAACCTTTCTGCCCATGTCTCAACGGGCATCTACTCCAGTTTGTCCATCATCTCTTGCTAGTTGGTCTACTTCATGTCCCTATTAAACAACACTTCAAATTTATAGTTCCCAATCAGTTTTCAATCCTGCCATGGTCTTCCTTTTATCTCTACTGTCCTCTAGCCTTGCAAGCATCTCAATGTTATTCCTTTGATCATACCTTTTGACACTTATTGATGATAGTCAGGACCCTAATCTTTTGAATGTGCCTTCAACATCTATGCATTTAATATTGTCCTAAAGCTTACTCCTGCCTTTGTGGCATTTGTTTTGGCTTATTATTGACACATCTACAATGAAAAACTTTGTTTATGTACTATCCAGTCAAATGGAATGGAATGCCTTTTATTGTCACTCAAACAACTTGGTTTGAACGAAATTGCAGAAACATTGGCCAAACACAAGTGCAACAAGTAGTGCAAAGAGAAGAATTCCGCAGAGAAAGTTACAAAGTGCTGGAATAACTTGGCGAGTTAGGCTGTATCTCTGGGGAACATGAATAGGCTGTTTCGTGATGGGATGCTTCTTCTGGTCCCTGGTTAGAGACCGACTTCGGGAGCTCCAAGCACGCGGGGGCTTCGATCGCCTCGACGTGGGAGCTTCGATCACCGGCTGCGGGAGCTTCAATCACCCCAACTGCGGATGGTTCGACTCCTCCGACTGCGGGAGAAAAGAAGGAAAAGAAGATAAGACTTTTGTGGGGAATGGGGAGGGGCTGCTGTGGTGGATTTTTATGCCAAGTTTTATGTTGTTGTGTGTTTTGTTGCATTTTTGGTATGACTGTATGGCAAATCAAATTCCTCGTAGGTTGCAAAACATACTTGGCTAATAAAATACGATTATGATTCATAGTGCGGAATATGGTGTAACAGCATTATAGTATTACAGTTACAGAGAAAGTGTAAATAAAAAAAGTACAAGGTCCACAATGAGGTAGATTGGGAGATGGGCACTACACCCTAGCGTCTGACCACAGCAAGGAAGAAACGTTTCCTAAATCTTGTGCTATCTGCTTGTAAGCTTTTGTATCTTCTCTCGGATGGGAAATGGGAGAGCAGTGAGTGACTGTGCTCTAAATAACCTTGATTACATTGACTTTTTTTGCAAGTTAATGTGAAGTGCAGATGGAGTTGATTGAGTCTGAGGGTGGGAAGATGATGTGAGGGTGGGAAGAGGCTGGATAATGTCAAACTTTGCTGTTAAACAGTACAATACACTTTGGAGTTTTATAAAACAAGATTAAATGCGCAATATAAATGCAAGCTAATGATGATGGATGTTTTTATTGGGCCAAGTCTACAGTAAGGATTGGAACTACATAATTTAGCAAAGGCCAAACTTGGTATTGTTATGGATGTTATACCGAATAAGTATCATTTTATAGCTCTGCTGCCAGACACCGTGTATCTCTTTGTTAATTTCAGTGAGCAAATGGCCATTATTTGACCAGGTTGAATTTAGTCAGTTCTTTATGTGAAAACACATTCCTGGACAATTTGCCACCTTAGTGAGTAGATGTCCGTGTTGTACCTGTATTAGAACAGCTTGGTTAGGGCTGAGGATAGTTCAGGAGCACAAATATTTGGTAGTATAACGAGGACCTTGTCTGGGCCCTGTGTTGTTTCTATCCAGTTCTGCTCAGCTGATCCTTGAATGAAATTGTCTGTCATGATGCTACAATTGATAATCAGCACTTTTGGACCTGACTGAAGATTGTTGTATGTACCTCAGTCTTGTTTCCACTAGATTATGTTATCATTTGGAATGCAAATATTTACATATTCTTCTTTCCCAGTTAGTGGTTCCACTGTTTTACCACAAGCTTACTCTGGCAGGGATGTCCTCCAAGACATGGTCAGATCCTTAAAGGTTTACTAATCAACCTTTGGTGATTTGCATTGATCCCCTCCCAGGGAACAGTCTGCATCCTTCATGTTTTTTGGTTCTGCTTCCAATTGCTGCCCAACATGGAGGAGTACTGATTCACCAGCTGTAGGAAGACTGCAAATGATAATTTGCAGGAAAGAAAAACAGCTGAGGCAATACATAAATGCTCCTGCAGTTGTAAACTAGTTAAACCTCCAATCCTTATAGTGGATGCATGTTTTTTTTAATGGGATTTGCCCACAATAAACCTTTGGAGATTAAAAACCATGAAAGTTTATAAGCCGCTGGAGATTTTGAAGCACATCATTAAAAGTTATAAAGCTAAAGCAAATCCAAGTATGTTAAAGGTAGTGAAATATAACAGATGTTTCTGATTGAAACCGATTTGAAAAACAATAAATGAGCCATCTGGTTTAAACTGAAAAACAAAGGGGCACCCTCATTGATGCTAGTGTATCATGCAATCTTAAATACTCAAGGGGGGGTATGTAAAATGGCTAAGAGGTATAAACCAAGGAATTAATAGTAGAGAATTACATAAAATAGGTTGGATATGAATAGAAAGGCATGGAGACTGTCACATCCTTAAAATATGTTTAGGAAATACATTATTAGTAAATAGCAAGGGTGGTGGGGTCTGCAATGTCTCATCATATGGAGGAGTATACAGATGCTCATCTTCACAGTGGGGTGATTTTATTTTTGGGGTGGAGGGAAGGGCTCTCTTGTACATTTTGTTTCCTTCGTTATATTTTTTTGTTTCTTATATGTTTCAAAATATCTCTTGAGTTTGCATGCCAATTATTTTCATGTCATTTTTCTGCTAAATTTACCTCCATTAAATTCATCCATAGGCCTTCTATAATCCTTGAAGGTCTCTGAGATCCTAACTCCCTGACATAAGCTTCCCTTTTTCACCGTGACATCCTGAAGATCTAGGCTTGGGAGTCCTCGTCTTTTCCATGTCTGCTCAGAATCTTCACCACCACCTATTTACCTTCCCTATGAAATTGCCATGTTATTGCTGATTCCCACCAATTTCCAGTTTATAACCTCCCCCAATGGATTGGACTTAAAATGTCCTCCATCCATTCCCTCCACAGACGCTGCATGACCGGCTGAGTTCCTCCAGCACTTTGTATTTTGCTCACGATTTCAGCATCTGCAGTTTCTTGTGTCTCCCCACTCGCGTGCTGAGCAGCAATATCGACAAGCAAGTTATCCATACCTTGGCACCACTGTAGAAATTCGGATCATTGATGGATGTCCAAAGCAGTTGTCATTTTTGGTGTAAATTCGATTAGGAAATTAACAAGGTCTTGGGTATTATTACATGCTGAGTCACCGTAATGTGGGTCAACAAACAAGACATTGTTTAACCTGCCAAATAACAACTGCATGAATGCACCTTTGTAGCCATTGCCCAAATTTTAGCCCATATTTTTTTCTAAAGCAACGGTTGGTAAGTATATGGACCACATAAGTAAATGTTGAAGTACAGGTCAGCCAAGACCTACCTGAATAGTAAACCGGGCTCAAGAGGCTGAATAACCTCTTCTTACTGGAGAACATGGATAGGTGATGTTTTAAATCGGGACCCTTCCTAATCCAAAGCATCACCTATCCATGTTCTCCAGGGATGCTGCCAAACCCGCTGAGTTACTCCAGGATTGTGTCTCCTTTTGTAAAGCAGCATCTGCAGTTCTGTATTTCCATTACTTCTTCCCAATCCTTTGTCCCTGAACCAGGGACATAAGGAGCGAAGGAGATGGGCGACGTTTCGGGTCGAGACCCTTCTTCAGACTCTTAGCCAGGTTTTTTTTTCTCCACTATCCAACAAAAGAACATTTAAAGGAGCAAGGATTATTGAGTCACTGAATCAAAAATCCATTATTAATTTTCGGCATCAAGAGTTGTGGAATATGAAACGGGGGTCAGAGTTGACCCGTCCCCAATACCTAACTAGTAGATTAACTTTCATGTTTCATCAGTTTTTGTGATACTGCAGAAAACGCTACAGGGGGGGAAAAAAATCAAAATTTCAGCTTTAGTTTCAAAACAATCAATCTTAATGTTAGATGAGAGTGAAGGAGAAGGAGCTAATACTTGCAAGCATTCATGCAAAAAATACCTCATTTTATTAATGGTTTTCTCCAACCTGTACATATGATCCAAATATATTTGACCTTGAGTACATATTTTAAAGGCCAGTCCAGTTCTTGTAGCAGAGATTCTTTTTTTTCTTTTGAATGGTATTCTTTTTATTTTCATTTATGGGACAAAAGAGGCCCCGAGCCACATTGAGTTCATCTTTGATGATTACAGTCAATGATTCCAGCTCATCATGTGGGTGATGCACATGTATTATGTTGCATGAGACACTGAATGATGGTTTGCCATCTGGTGCGCCTTTCAGAAACAATGAACTATGTTCTGAACAATGTTCTGAAGATAGACACAAAAAAAAACTGGAGTAATTCAATGAGTCGGGCAGAATCTCTGGAGAAAAGGAATGGGTGGTGTTTTGGGTCGAGACCCTTCTTCAGGGTACAGGATACAGTCTTACTCCAGTTTTTTGTTTCTATCTTCGGTTAAAACCAGCACCTGCAGTTCCTTCCTACACATATGTTCTGAGCTTGTTGAAACTTATTTTCATTGTTTAACTTGTTTGCATTGGTGGTGTGAGTGATGTGTTGGAACATGAGTTTCCATGTTGCAGTGGTATACTTTGTGCCCCCAATCTCTCCCCGAGATGCCCAATTTGGAGTTGCCAGATCTGTTTTGGTACTATCCATGCAGCACATGTTTAGTGTCACATGACTATCTTCTGCCACTACCTTTCATCAGCTAGTTGAATTTGTGCTCACAATGAAGGACTTTTCATTCCACTCCCTTCCATTCAAAGGTGCAAATGACCTAAATCTGAAAAATGACTCTCTCTTAAGAGGATAAGCCAAATGGCCATAGCTTCAGCCTCATCAGGGTCCTCTTCATCGTGGCTTTCTCCATTTACGTAGCATCTGACCTGTCGCTGAATATTCTATCACACATCAGCAGGTGTACGGTAGAGAGCATACTGACTGGTTGCATCACAGCCTGGTTCGACAACATGAATGCCCAGGAACAAAGAAGGCCGCAAAAAGTGGTGGACATTGCATGGTCTATCATGGGTATTGACCTTCCCTCCATCAACGGAATCTACAGGAGACTGCCTTAAAAAAGAAAACTGATATCATCAGACCCACACCACCTTGGCCACACTCTCATAAAATAAGGTACAGGATCCTGAAAACCATGACAGCCAGGTTCAAGAACAGCTTCTTCCCAGCAACTATCAAGTTTTTGAACCGCACTTTACAACCCTAACCCAATCCCTACCTCAGCAACGATCCCACATGGACTTTGTTTTCATTGCACTTTTTTCATAATTTTCCACTATTATGGACTAGTTATTGATTATTAGCTTTTGTATTATTGATTTGTGTGCTATTATGTTAATGGACCAGTAAATCTGCAACAAGTAAGAATTTGTAGGATAGAACTGCAGATGCTGTTTACCGAAGGTAGGCACAAAATGCTGGAGTAACTCAGCGGGACAGGCAGCATCTCTGGAGAGAAGGAATAGGTGAAAGAGGACATCGAGGAGCTCGCAGTCTCGGGTAGAGACTGATGTTGAGAAGCTCCAAGTCGCAGAAGGTTTGACCAGCTCCGACCCGGGGTCCGATCGCATGGCGCGGGGAGCTGAGATCGCCCTGATGCGGAGGGATCGACCGCTGGCTGTGGGAGCCAAGATCGCCCCAACAATGGAAGGTTCGAGTGCCCTGACCGCGGGAGAACAAAGAAGGGAAGAAGATTTAACTTTTTTTGCCTTCCATCACAGTGAGGAATGTGGGGGAGTCACTGTGGTGGATGTTCATGTTACACCAAAATGTATTTGGTGTCTTGTTGCTCTTTAGTGGTATGACTTTATGGCAAATCAAATTCCTCATATGTTGCAAAATATACTTGGCTAATAAATGACTATTATGATGATGATTATTATTATGATTCTTCAGACTGACCTGTTTCAGATCTAGACCCTTTCTTCAGACTGATGAAAGGTCTTGACCTGAAACGTCACCTATTCCAGAGATGCTGCCTGTCCCGCTGAGTTACTCCAGCAGTTTGTGTCGACAAGTAAAGATTTTATTGGTCTGAGTATATTTGAAAATGAAACGCTCTTGACTCTGGATATGGTTACTTGGGCTTATGAAACAAAATTGTACTATGGGAAGAAATGTGTTTGGACCCACATTTTGAATCTGTTTTTGAGGAATGGCAAATGTGGTTCAATCAGCATTCTAATCTAGAATTGTTGATTTCCCATTTTGAATTCAGTTGACTGGATAACTCTGATCCATCAGCAGGAGGGACCCAATCACCATCACTAACACCAAGCAGATTTTGAAAAGATCACCAGCTGTTGGTTGCTGATGTGAATTTCTTGCTTTTTAAGACTCGCAGAAGAAAAGCTTCCAGAGAAGAGAAGGGCAGGTGTTGAAAGAATTTGTTCTGACATGCCTGTAGGGAGCCAGCAAATCTCTCTACTGCATTCACCGCAAGTGATGATCTGTTTTCACATTAAACTTTTCTGAAAACATTTGTTAACCCATGCTGGGCCAGGTCTTTGCTCCGCTATGGGGAAAATACATGAAAGTGTATGAGTCATGATCAGTTTTACATTTCACAACAGAAGGAACAATAACTGAAATAACAAAAAGGAGAGTTCTGCAGCATGCTGACATCCCTCTCTGTCTCACCCAAAGTTATATCAGTGGCACTAACACAAACTCTACTCAGCTCTACTCATACTCAATGGACCATAGTGGGCTCCACCTTTCGTCGATCATCATTACTGTTTTGCGTATCTTTAATTCATTTGTTCCTTATCTCTCTATATCACAGTCTGAAGAAGGGTCTCAATCCAAAACATCACCTATTCCGTTTCTCCAGAGATGTAGCCGGACCAACTGAGACCCCAGCTTTTTGTGTGCATCATTGGTTTAAACCAGCATCAGCAGTTCCTTCCTACATATGACCTTCACCTGATCTGGATTATGTAAAAAAAATTATAGTTTTCTTTCAGCACAGTCCATAAAAAAACACACTTAACAATTAACATATTTAATGAGTTTGGTGTGTGAGTAAGAGAAGAAGGGAGTTGCTTTATTGGTTAAGGAGAGTATCACAGCAGTCATCAGAGATAACATTAAGGACGGATTACCAAGTGACACCTTGGGTGGAGCTAAGAAATAAAAAAGAGTTGATCACTTTTTGGGGATTGTACTGTAGGCCCCAAATAGTCAACGGAAACAAATATCCCTGAAGATTGCAGACAGCTGAAAGACTAATAGAAACATAGAAAATTGGTGCAAGAGTAGGCCATTCGGCCCATTGAGCCAGCACCGCTGTCATTGTAGGGGTTTGTCATTATAGAGGATTTTTAATTTCCTAATATAGACTGGGATTGCACTAGTGCCAAGGGTTTAGATGGGGTTGAATTTGTCAAATGTGTTTGAGAAAGTTTCCTCCAGTAATATATACAAAGTTCTATAAGGGAAGAGGGCTAAGCTTAAATTACTTTTCAAGAACTAAGCCAGGGCAAGTGACTAAGGGTATTCAGGAAGTGAATACTTTGGGATCAGCCATTGCAGTTCTACTAGTTTGTAAATGGTCATAGAATTGCACATGGCTGGTCCACAAGTTAAAGATCCAAACTGGGACAAGGCCAACTATGAGACAGGAACTTGCAAAGGTTGATTGCAATAGCTGGTTGGCGAGCAAAGGGACGTCCAGAAAGTGGAAGGTTTTTAAAAGTGAGACGGTGAGAGTTCAAGTTTTGCATGTTTCTGTGAGAGTGAAGGGCCAGGCAGGCAGGAATAACCTGGATGACAAGAGAAATTGAAGTTCTGGTTAGCAAAAACGGGGTCTGGTTCAGATATAGACAGCTGGGATCAAGTGTATCTCTGGCGAGGTTTAGGGGATAGAGGGCCATACTTAAGAAGGAAATCTAGAGGGTAGATAAGATTAAGGAGAATTTAAAGAGATTTTATAGCCACAGTAAAGGGAAAAATGTAACTATTAAGATAATTGGGCTCCTCAGAAATGAAAATGATCATCCCTGTATGAGGCTGCAGGAGATGAGAAAGTTCTCACTGAATATTACTCCCATTTTTACCATCGGGAAAGACATGAAGACAAGGGAATTTGGAAAAGTCAATGGTTATGTCTTTAAGGTAGACTGTATTACAGTCAAGGAGGTGCTGGATGTCTGAAAACATGTGAAGTTAGGTAAATCTCTGGGCCTGATCAGAACTATCCAAGGACATTGTGGGAGGTAGTGTAGAAATTGCAGGAACCTTGGCTGAGATATACCAATCATTGTTAGGTACAGGTGAGATGCCAGAAGACTGGAGAGCAGCTAACTTTGTGGCACTATTTAAGGGCTGCAAAGAAATACCAGGAAACTATAGGTCAGTAAGTCCAAAATCCATTTTAGGCAAGTTACTGGAGAGGATTTGGAGGGATAAGATTTATGTGCATTTGGAAAGGCCGGGGTTGATTTGTGATAATCTGCATGGTTTAGTGCAAGGAAGATTGTGTCTCATGAGTTTGATTAATTTTTTGAAGAAGTAATCAAGGTTGATGAGGGAAAGGTCGTAGACATAGTCTACATGGGGTTCAGCAAAACCTTTGATGAGGTTCATTATTGGAAAGCGGGTGGTGGGTCTATGGAACAATCTGCCACAAAAAGTAGTTGAGGCAGGTACAGTAACAACATTAAAAAGTCATTTGGACAGGCACATAGATAGGAAAGGTTGAGAGGGATATGGGTCATATGTGGGCAAATGGGATTAGCTTAGACAGAGGAGCAGACAATTTTGAGTCTGAAGAAGGGTCTCGACCTGAAACGTCACCTCCCTCTCTCCAGCGACCTAATCTGTGAGTTTAAAAAAGTTTGCCCTCGACTCAAACTAGCAGCATGGTGGACACGTGGTCCTAGGAGGTCCTGTGAGGTCACTGGAGCTCTCCTTCAGGCTCGAGGGAAGTTTCCACATACTCGCGGCCTCAGCTAGGTTGTGGAAAAATTTTCAGCATGTTGAAAATTTTTCTGCGAGTAAATATTGGTCGGCATGGTTCTTTTTAACTCGTAGTGCAGTGGAGTGGGGTTACTATTTAGTTACAGACAGTCGAGGGCAGCCGTAGGAAATCTCCTTCGCTGACCGGGCATTTTAATTGGCTCTTTGGAGTTTTCAGGAACAAGGAAAACCGATCGGTAGGTTAAATGCCCGCTAAACTTTATTAAGCGTTGTCTGACTTCAAAGTGTCTCCATTCCTTCTCCTCCCCCCTTCTCCCCCCTTCTCCCCCCTCTCCCCCACTCTCCCCCTCTCGCCCCCCTCTCTCCCCCACTCTCCCCTTCTCTCCCCTTCTCCTTCCCCCCCCCCCCTCTCTAAAGGACTTACCATACACTGTGCAGCCGTCTTTTACCTTCCTCTTCATCGCGGGTGTGAATTTCGGACAGCGCTTCCCCACTTTCCCTGGCCCCCGCCTTTGCGATGTGTTTGTGTGTGCAGTCGGTCGATCCAGCTTGTGGTTTCATCGCTGATGGTCGATCCAGCTCGAGGTTTTCCAGGCGAGTCCCCTCGAGCTTGAAGATCGATGGCTTTCTTCTGTACTCACGGATTAGGTCGCCGTAGTAGGACAGCCCCTTTACTCCAGCATTTTGTGTCTAGCCTAGACAGGGGATCTAGGTCAGCATGAACAAGTTGGGCCACAAGGCTGTTTCCGTGCAGTATGACAATGGCTCTTTTACCAAATTTAATATGGGTCACTGATAGATTCAAAATGACTGTTCAGGCACATTGGAGTTGGTTGTGCTTCACAGACACCAGATAAAGCAAGGTATGGAGATAATGAAACTCAACAGATTGACTGTGAAACTAGTACAAAGACTAAGGTGGGGGATGGATGGAGAGAGAGGGGATGCAAGGATTTCTTGAAGTTAGAGAAATCAATATTCATACCGCTGGGCTTCTACTGCTCCTGTAGGTGATGGAAGTCATGGGATCAACACTCCAATGTTGCAACCCAGCATATGACTCTCATTCCCACTGGACATCACTTGCCAATAAGGTATACAGCATGTGCATTTACTCGATTTGTTCAGATGAGGTCAGAATGAATACTAAATTGCACTCTCAAATAGACATATGACTGCGCAGATGATGACTAAGTGGATGACTAACTGTTTTCTAAATCACTGAGCTACACAGACTAGAATATCTTGAGTTCTATATCTGGCCTGTGTTCAGTTAACTGATCTTAGCTAGACCGAGAATTGAGTCATTACAGTTATGCAGGAGGATAAAATCAATATTCCTGTTCTTGATCGTTATTTATAAATGCTGCTATAAAGTGCAACTGTGTGGATATGCCTTTACGTCAGGCCTTGTGATAACCTTCACAGTGACGTAACCTGCAAACAATCCTGGATTAATCTCTCACACAAATAGTTGCTCAGACAATGTACAATCCCTGGCTGTATCTGATGAACAGAACACATCAGAATCCCGTATGGAGTTTGTACGTTCTCCCCATGACCTGTGTCGGTTTTCTCCAGGAACCCCAGTTTCCTCCGACACTCCATAGAAGTACAGGTTTGTAGGTTAACTGGCATTGGTAAAATAGTAGAAAAATGGACCCGAGTGTGCAGGATAGTGTTAGTGTGCGGTGATCGCTGATTGGCGCAGACTCGGTGGGCCAAAGGGTCTGTTTCTGTGCTATATCTCTAAACTAAACTAAACCAACCCCCTGTTTGGGCCTCCAAAAGAAGTATGTAAAACAGCGGGAAATCTGGAGAAAACAAATTGCATCATCTCTTTTTTATTTCTTCGCTTCCTCTGCACCCACCAACCCTGCGCTTGTGAAATGAGCCACTCAAGAATACATGATTCTTTTTTTTTTAGGAAGGTCAGAAGCGAAGTTAGCCCCCAGTGAGCTCCCAAGATGCAAAAAAGTATTTGAGCTAATAAAGAACTGTCGTCAGACTCGGCTTAATTTTCCCCATATGGATAATGAGGATGTCCAAATACTGATTTATTTCCACACCACTCTACTGCATCACTTTGGAAAATGACATGTAGCTGCATGAGGTTGTGTAATGGCAGTCATTTGCTGACTTAAACTACTTACATTGAACCTAGTGATGAAAAGCACCAGAAAGAATGGATATAAACCTTGAACAAGGTCATTATTTTGGACCTGAATATTCAAAAGCTTAATTTTAATTTCAAAAATTAGAACATTGTGCCTTTTGGACAAAACAACAAATTTTGCATCTTATTTTTCAAATATAATTTTGAACCTTTTTTTGGAGTAGTTGTAAACGTATAAAGACACACCGTTCCAAAGAAAATATGACCAACACTAAAAGATAAATCTTTTAACCATCACAGGCATACTTAAACATTTTTAAAGCACTTGCTCTGTCTTTTGGTAATACGGTATTTAAACGTTTTCTAGTCACTGTGACAGCTGGGGAATTAAATTTCAGATAGTTAAAAGAAGATCTGGAATCAGAAGCTAGTATCGGTAATGACTACAAACAAAACAGATTGGCATTAAAACCCATTTGGTTCATCAATGTCATTTGAGGAAAGAAAGCTCTATTTCTCTTTTGCTTATTTAAGATGTTCCTTGAAATCTATCTAAATGACAAATATCCCAGAGGTCTCCTAAGATATTAGTCTGATGGTGCTTCTGCGGAGTGATTTGGTATTTCGTTGTCGCTTCATCTGGGAGTGTGGGCTGGAAGGGTGTGGTCTTCCGAATATATTCTATTACATATTACGAGGAATGTTTAGTTATAGATTGAGTACATTCATTTGTCAGCAAATACCGCTAAAAATATTCTACGCAATTCAGCAGCACCAATCTGACTCATGAGTTTGATTTACAGCCCAAAATGTTATTTCTGGATAAGGTGAGCAAGTGAAATCACTTGTTAAATAATACCAGTGGTTTGTTTTCTTACTTGAATTAAAGTTTGCAGGATGACTTATCTTTCCCACTTGATGTCAAGTTTGCATGATGCACTCGTTTGTTTCTGCTGACCAATATAAAGGCTCGTTCTTATAGCGTGATATTACGTCATCCCTTGATCACGATGAAACTTTTAAATGCCACCCTCATACCTCATCCGTAACGTTCTAAATCCGTAACGTTCCATTCAATTAATTGGGCTTGAGGAAGCCGCTGATTGGTGGACTTGAATACGCAGCTGATTGGCAGTCAGATTCCAGCAGTTTGTAGTGTACTGTACTTTGTATTTTGTATTGTATTTTTGTATTGTATATTGTATTTTGTGTTGTAGCTATGGTAAGGGAAGTATGAGGGACAGCCTACCTGGGGGTAGCAACAGCGACCTGGTCTGCAGTACAGACACCGGCCCTGTTGCTCAGAAGGGTAAGGAAAAGAAGAGGAGGGCACTAGTAATAGGGGACTCTATAGTTACGGGGTCAGATTGGCGATTCTGTGGACGCAGTCCGGAGACCCAGTTGGTAGTTTGCCTCCCTGGTGCCAGGGTCTGGGATGTGTCTGAACATGTCCAAGATATCCTGAAAAGGGAGGGAGAGGAGCCTGAGGTCGTGGTACATATTGATACCAATGACATAGGTAAAAAAAGAGAAGAGATCCTGAAAGGAAAATTTAGGGAGTTAGGAAGAGAGTTAAGGAAAAGAACCGTAAAGATAACAATTTCAGGATTACTTCCTGTGCAACGCAACAGTGAGAGTAGGAATGGAGCAAGGTGAAGGATAAATGCCTGGCTGAAGGACTGGTGCAGAGGGCAGGGATTCAAGTTTCTGGATCAGTGGAACCTCTTTTGGGGAAGGAGTGACCTGTATAAAAAGGACGGGTTGCACTTGAACCCGAGGGGGACCAGCATCCTGGCAGGGAAATTTGCAAAGGCTACTGGGGGGACTTTAAATTAGAATGGCTGGGGGGAGGGACTCAAATAGAGAAAGCCAGTAGAGAGGGTCTGAGGCAGGAGGCAGAGAAGGGAAGCACTCAGACCCAACATGTAGGGGGGAACGAAGAAAAAAATAATAAACAGAGAATAAGAGGTGGTGGGTTTCCAGGGTAAAAATCAAAAGGGGCCACTTGTCAACATAATTGTATAAGGAGTAAGAGTGTTGTAAAAACAAGCCTGAAGGCTTTGTGTCTCAATGCAAGGAGCATTCGTAATAAGGTGGAGGGATGATTTGTGCAGATAGCTATTAATGACTATGCTGTAGTTGGGATCACGGAGACATGGCTCCAGGGGGACCAAGGCTGGGAGCTGAACATCCAGGGATATTCAATATTCAGGAGGGATAGACAGAAAGGAAAAGGAGGTGGAGTAGCGTTGCTGGTGAGAGAGGAGATGAATGCAATAGAAAGGAAGGACATTAGCTTGGAGGATTTGGATATGGGTAGAGCTGCGAAACACTAAGGGGCAGAAAACGCTAGTGGGAGTTGTGTACAGGCCACCTAACAGTAGTAGTGGAGTTGGGGATGGCATCAAACAGGAAATTAGAAATGCGTGCAACAAGGGTAAAACAGTTATAATGGGTGACTTCAATCTACATATAGATTGGGTGAATCAAATGGGCAGGGGTGCTGAGGAAGAGGATTTCTTGGAATGTATGCGGGATAGTTTTCTAAACCAACATGTAGAGGAACCAATGAGAGAGCAGGCTATTCTAGACTGGGTATTGAGTAATGAGGAAGGGTTAGTTAGCAGTCTTGTTGTGCGTGGCCCCTTGGGCAAGAGTGACCATAATATGGTTGAGTTCTTCATTAGGATGGAGAGTGACATAATTAAGTCAGAAACAAGGGTTCTGAACTTAAACAAAGGTAACTTTGAAAGTATGAGACGTGAATTGGCCAAGATAGACTGGCAAGTAATTCTTAAATGGTTGACAGTGGATGTGCAATGGAAGGTATTTAAAGACTGCATGGATGAACTACAACAATTGTTCATCCCAGTTTGGCAAAATAATAAATCAGGGAAGGTAGTGCATCCATGGATAACAAGGGAAATCAGGGATAGTATCAAAACCAAAGATAAAGCATACAAATTAGCCAGAAAAAGCAGCCTCCCAGAGGACTGGGAGAAATTCAGAGTCCGGCAGAGAAGGACAAAGGGCTTAATTAGGAAAGGGAAATAGATTATGAAAGAAAACTGACAGGGACATAAAAACTGACTGCAAAAGTTTTTATAGATATGAAGAGAAAGAGATTAGTTAAAACAAATGTAGGTCCCTTGCAGTCAGAAACAGGTGAATTGATCATGGGGAACAAGGACATGGCAGACCAATTGAATAACTACTTTGGTTCTGTCTTCACTAAGGAAGACATAATAATCTGCCAGAAATGGCAGGGGACCGGGGGTCAAATAAGGTGGAAGAACTGAGTGAAATCCAGGTTAGCCTGGAAGTGGTATTGGGTAAATTGAATGGATTAAAGGCCGATAAATCCCCAGGGCCAGATAGTCTGCATCCCAGAGTACTCAAGGAAGTAGGCACAGAAATAGTGGATGCATTAGTGATAATTTTTCAAAACTCCTTAGATTCTGGAGTAGTTCCTGAGGATTGGAGGGTAGCTAATGTAACCCCACTTTTTAAAAAAGGAGGGAGAGAGAAAACGGGGAATTACAGACCAACATCGGTAGTGGGGAAACTGCTAGAATCAGTTATTAAAGATGGGATAGCAGTATATTTGGAAAGTGGTGAAATCATTGGACAAATTCAGCATGGATTTACGAAAGGTAAATCATGTCTGATGAATATTATAGACTTTTTCGAGAATGTAACTAGTAGAGTGGATAAGGGAGAACCAGTGGATATGTTATATCTAGACTTTCAGAAGGCTTTCGACAAGGTCCCACATAAGAGATTAGTATACAAACTTAAAGCACACGGCATTGGGGGTTCAGTAGTGATGTGGATAGAGAACTGGCTGGCAGACGGGAAGCAAAGGGTAGGAGTAAACGGGTCCTTTTCAGAATGTCAGGCAGTGACTAGCAAGGCTCAGTGCTGGGACCCCAGCTATTTATAATATATATTAATGATTTGGACGAGGGAATTGAATGCAACATCTCCAAGTTTACGGATGACACTAAGCTGGGGGGTTGTGTTAGATTTGAGGAGGATGCTAGGAAGCTGCAAGGTGATTTGGATAGGCTGGGTGAGTGGGCAAATGCTTGGCAGATGCAGTATAACGTGGATAAATGTGAGGTTATCCACTTTGGTGGCAAAAACAGGAGGGTAGACTATTATCTGAATGGTGGCAAATTAGGAAACGGGGAGATGCAACAAGACCTGGGTGTCATGGTACACCAATCATTGAAAGTAGGCATGCAGGTGCAGCAGGCAGTGAAGAAAGCAAATGGTATGTTAGCATTCATAGCGAAAGGATTTGAGTATAGGAGCAGGGAGGTTCTACTGCAGTTGTACAGGCTTTTGGTGAGACCATACCTGGAGTATTGCGTACAGTTTTGGTCTCCATATCTGAGAAGAGACATTCTTGCCATAGAGGGGGTACAGAGAAGGTTCACCAGACTGATTCCTGGGATGTCAGGACTTTCAGGAAAGACTGGATAGACTTGACTTGTGCTCACTAGAATTTAGAAGACTGAGGGGGGATCTTATAGAAACTTACAAAATTCTTAAGGGGTTGGATAAGCTAGATGCAGGAAGATTGTTCCCGATATTGGGGAGGTCCAGAACAAGGGGTCACAGTCTAAGGATAAGGGGGAATTCCTTTAGGACCGAGATGAGGAAAATATTTTTCACACAGAGGGTGGTGAGTCTCTGGAATTCTCTGCCACAGAAGGTAGTTGAGGCCAGTTCATTGGCTATATTTAAGAGGGAGTTACATGTGGCCCTTGTGGCTAAAGGGATCAGAGGGTATGGAGAGAAGGCAGGTACAGGATACTGAGTTGGATGATCAGCCATGATCATATTGAATGGCGGTGCAGGCTCGAAGGGCCGAATGGCCTACTCCTGCACCTATTTTCTATGTTTCTATGTTTCTATCATAATCATACATAGTATTTTCACTGGGGTACACAAAAGGCTGGAGAAACTTAGCGGGTGCAGCAGCATCTAAGGAGCGAAGGAGATAGGCAACGTTTCGGGCCGAAACCCTTCTTCAGAATTTTATTTTCACTGACTGGATAGCATGCAACAAAACAGCTTTTCACTGTGCAAGTGACAATAATAAACTAACCTATATAGACTATATAGGGGCCATCATTGTCAAAGATTTGAAGGTGGCAGACTGATTAATTGTGAGGAAGATATATTTGGACTGGTACGTGGGTACAAAACGGCAAACCAGATTCAATCTAGAGAGGTGTGAGGCAACAATAAGAAACAGAATACACAAACAATATTAGGAAATTAAGAAATGTAAAGAAATTGCAGGATATTGGAATACATATCCACAGTTATCTGAAGGCAGCAGGAAAGAGAAATAAGTTAGTTATGAAAGCTTTATGAAAACCTGCCTTTTTTGGGAGAAGCATAGAACACGAGAAGTAGATTGTACTAGAACTATCCAAAAGATTAGAATCCATAGTTAAGTGCAGAGTGCATTTTTATCAAAAGCATAATCCAGGAAGGATGTGATAACATTAGAGAAGGTGCAGGGGAGATTGGCAAGGATGTTGCTGACGCTGGAGAATTATAGGGGGAAATAATGGAGGTTAGGGTTGTTTCTTTGAAATAAAAGAGAATGAGGAGAAATTTAGTTAATTGAAGTAAATATTATGCGTGGTCTCAACATCAAGAAAAGGAAGGACTGATTTCCCTTTGCATGCAGGTCGACAACTATAAGGCATATGTTGACTTTAATTGGAAGGAGGATGAGAGAGGAGTTGGGTAAGAATGATTTCACTTGCTGAGTGATGGGAGAATGGAACTCTGTCCAAAAGGGAGGTGAACTTAGAAATCCTCAGCACATTTAAAAAAGTACCTTGATGAGACTCCCACGGTCACTCCCGTTCTCCCCTCTTCCATCAGATAAAAGGTAGGATTCAGATCATACCTGAATCATACCTGAATCATAAAAAATTATCAGATTCATCCTCAGATTCAGGAAATGTTTTTTCCCAGCTGTTATCAGGCAACTGAACCGCCCTCTCGCCAGCTGGAGAGCGCGGTCCTGATCTCCCATTTACCTCATTGGAGACCTTCAAACTATCTTCAATCAGACTTTATTGGATCTATTTTGCACTAACCATTATACCCTTTATCCTGTATCTGTACACTGTGGACAGTTTGATTGTAATCATGTATTGTCTTTTCGCTGACTGGTTAGCACACAACAAAAAGCTTTTCACTGTACACTGTCAGTATGCGTGACAATAATAAAGTAAACTAAACTGAACTAATTGAAGATCTAGTATCTGGACCAAGACGAGATGTTGAATTGATCTAAATATTGTCAGTCGACACATACAGGATGAGCTGAAAGACTCCTTTCTCTGCTGTGAAACTATGTTTCACCAACTAACCACATTAAATTCAGCCTTAGTGTACAGGTTACAGGTCCTAGAAACCCATTTCTGTCACTATAGAAGAGGAGCATGAGCCAAGAGCTTGAGTCCACTCTCACTACATGCCCAACATGCCCTTTAATGTGAAAAGGCACAGTGGTCCAGCAGGTAGAGTTGCTGCCTCACAATGCCGGGTCTGATCCTGACCTTAATCATAGAATCATAGAAAATAGGTGCAGGAGTAGGCCATTCGGCCCTTCGAGCCTGCACCGCCAGGGCCTGACCCGCTTGCCGATTTTTTTGGCGACTGCCGGCATCATTGACTGACGTATCAGGTCACCGGAAAATACGCAGCGGTGATGCGGCGTGATGACGTATTGACACGCGGTGTTCTTTCAAGTGTCCCAACATTTTTTTTGTCACCGCTGGATTTTGAAATGTTCAAAATCTTTTGGCGACACTGATATGACGCCAGCAGTCGCCGAAGAAATCGGCAAGTGGGACAGACCCTTAAGGAACTCTGTGTAGAGTCTACACATTCTTCCTGTGACCATGTTGGTTTTCTCCCATATCTCAAAGACATGTGGCTTTGTAGGTTAACTGGTCTCTGTAAATTGCCCCCTAGTGTGCAAGGGGTGAATGCAAAAATGGGATAGCATAGAACTGTTGTGACTGGGTGATCGATGGCCGGCGTGGATTCGGTGGGCTGTAAGGCCAGTTTCCATGCTGTATCTTTCAATCTACCAATGTATAACCCCTCACACGATAAATAAAAATGCAATTGCATCTGTGTGAGGGCTATTCTGCATGCAACTTTACTTAACCATCTGCCAGATGCTTATTATATGAATCTCGAGAAGCTTACTCTCTGGAAGAAACACAAATGGAAACGTCGGTCAAGGTTAGGATTGGGCCTGCCAGCTGGCAGCTGAGTACTTGAGTATGATTATTACTATTGTTCCAACATGTCCTCTCACTGACTCACTGAATTACTGATACCATACCATTTCCAGCAATTGATTGAGCGTGTGTGTCACCACAGTGATGAATGTTAATGTTATGTGAGAACATTGCGGGTATGTCAAAAGGATGTGTAGGAAAGAACTGCAGATGCTGGTTTAAATCGAAGGTAGACACACAATGCTGAAGTAACTCAGCGGGACAGGCAGCATCTCTGGAGAGAAGGAAGGGTGACGTTTCGGGTCGAGACCCTTCTTCAGACTATCTCATGGGTGGGGGCGAGACAAAGATAGAATGCAGTCAGAGACAGCAAGACTAAGTATGTATGTCAAAAGGATGTTAGCAATCTCTTAATCTTTTTATTTTGCCCCACAATTGGCCCGCTGATTACTTCCTACGGTGATCAGGTGATGGCTGGTTTGGTCCCGCCGTTAACCAGCTGATTGTTTGCTTCTGGCTCACTATTGATCTGTTGATCGCTCTGTTTAGTTCCATTTATAATAGCCAAATTATGGCCATTTTAATAGTTACCACAATCATCAGTGCAACTTATAATTACGTCAATGGAAAAGTACGGTGGTAAATTAGCCGTCTTTTCTAAAATTATGCTGCAGTCAATCTTGGCACCCTGAAACGTGCATTATTCCCATGCAAAGTAAGATTCACATTATTGTTGCATTTTTCAAGACATCTTTAAACCTACAGTGTACTTTTTCAAGTGGGCTCTCTGCTGTAACGTAAAGAGTACGGCACCTTATTTATGCACAGCAAGCTGTATGATGATGACTCGATAATCTATTTTATTGATTGAAAGATAATAATTGTGCAGATAAACCAAGAATATGTAGGAAGGAACTGCAGCTGCTGGTTTATACCAAAGGTAGACACAAAGTGCTGGAGTAACTCAATGGGTCAGGTATCATCTCTGGAGAAAAAAGATGGATGACGTTTCAGGTCGGAACCCTTCTTCAGACTGAAAGTAGAGGGGGGACGGGGCAATAATCCCCAAAAAGGGGGAAACAGGAATATTCCCTGCTCATCTTGAAGAGGTGCCATGGAATTTTTCAACTGAGTGCGTAAAGGAAAGAATAATGTTGCATCGAAAGGGGATCTATGACTAGCTTGACACACCCTCAGTACTGCACTGGAATGCCAGCCTTTGGTTCAAATGCTCAATCCACTGGGGATTTGCCAATCATGGCTATCATTGCTTCACATCTGACACTGGAAGACCGCACACCAAGTTAGATGGTGCGTGGTGCCATTGCAGAAGCTGCATTGCAGTAAGTTACAGTAGCTCCCAAATAATGTGTGATTGGATATTTAAGTTGATGATGAAGTTTCTGCCACTTAAAAAGAAAGGAAAGTTTTGTGTCCCTTGTGCTGATATACCATGACCTAATTCCCATTTAAGACCGCACGCCTGATGCGTATAGTGAATCTAGATGTCTCTGAATCAAATTTACTTTCAGTAGATCCGGGGCCCAAAGTTGGGTAGGAAAACTGAAATTCTCTAAGGAAGAGCAGGAAATTCTCCAAGGAAGAGCCTACTATGCCAGAAAGCTGTCAAATGCTGAAGCAAGCTTTCAAATTAATTTCATTGACAGCTACTGCTTTGCCTGTGGCCCTATGTGCGACAGGTGCAATCCATTTCCAGGCACCTTAGGGCGATAATACAGGCATTGTACAATCAACTATGTCCACCTGAACATCTAAGGTGATTGATGCACTAACCAGGGGGCTGGCAAATGATCCATTTTTTTCTGAACTCCAGTATGTTGCGTTTGTGCAAGTGTTGAGTGCAATGTTCTGAAACGTTCATCATATCCAATGGTGAGTGTTAATTTTCCTTAGCAATTGAAAACTCGGACGTAATCTTTCAAATGGGCATCAGACTCAACTTCACATATGACTATTATTTTTAATTAAACTTTTGCACATGGCTTATCTGAATATATACTTATTTGAACATATGGGCCAGCACAGTGGCGCAACAGTAGAGTTGTTGCCTCACAGCACTAGAGACGTGGGTTTGATCCTGACTGTGGGTGCTGTCTGTACGGAGTTTGTACGTTCTCCCTGTAACCACGTGGGTTTACTCTGGGTGCTCTGGTTCCCTCCCACATTCCAAAGTCATTCAGATTTGTAGGTTCATTTTTAGTTTAGTTTAGAAATGCAGCACGGAAACAGGCCCTTCAGTCCACCGTGTCCACACCAACCAACGATCCTAGCACATTGAGACTACCCTACACACACTAGGGACAATTTATTTACAATTTTATTTAGCCAATTAACCTACAAACCTACCTACGTCTTTGGAGCGTGGGAGGAAACCAAAGATCTCGGAGAAAACCCACGCAGGTCACAGGGAGAACCTACAAACTCCTTTCAGACAGCACCCATAGTCAGAATCAAACATGGGTCTCTGGTGCTGTAAGGCAGTAGCTCTACTGCTGACTTGGTTTCAGTGAAATTGTAACATTTTCCCTAGTGTGTGTAGGTTGGTGTATGGGGTGGTTGTTGGTAGGCGCGGACTCAGTGGGCCGACTGGCCTGAATCTCTAAAGTCTAAAGTCTAACCAGGAAACCTGCAAGGCCAATATTTAGATCAGTTTCAGGTTGAGATAAAAGATGAAGACGCTGCCTGTTTTATACCGTAATAAAAACTGTCACCCAATCGGTCTTTCATCGTTCTGTTGTCTGAGGTAATTAGCCAGTTGTGAGAATGTAACATTGACTTAATGTCATTGGTTATTGGTTTATTATTTTTCAAATGATCAAGACACAGTGAAAAACTTTATGGCAAATCATACCGTACAGAAGTATGTCAAAGTAATGGGAGAGAGAAAGAGAAACTGAGTGCATAATATAATGTTTAGCTGCAGAGAAAGTGAGCTACAAAAATGTGCACGGGCCACAAAGGTGGTGAGAGATCAGGAATTTATTCCAAGCATATGAGAGGTTGGCCCAAATTGCCTGAAGACAGTGGGGCACTTCTTCTCTAAAACCATCAGCCTATTAAACACTACAACCTCCAAATAAGCTCCGAACTACATAGACGGGGGCATTCTTTTTTGACTTTGCACTATTATCATTTGTTTATCTGTTTATTGCTGAACCTTTTTTTGTTGCTTACAGTTTTTACAGAGTACTATGTTTCCATATCTATTGTGCTGCCGAAAGTAAGAATGCCATTGTTCCGTTTCAGGGCATATGACAATAAAACACTTTTGACGCTTGGCTTGTCTATCTCCTTCCTGTACTCTGTCTTGAGGTCATTTGAGATCTGGCCCTTCATGTTGGTGTCATCTGCAAGCATGTGAAAGGTGTTAGAACAGAATCTGACAGCACAGTCTTAAGTCTGTTGGGAGTATAATAAAGTCATGACAGGCATCATTGCTGAGAATTATAGTGGAGGAGGTGTTGTTGCCTCTCCTTATCAATTGTAGTCTGTGGTTCAGGAAGTCAACGATCTATGTTAGTGGGGGATGATGAATCCAAGGTCCAGAAGTTTGGAGATGAGTTTGGATTGAAGACAGTCAATAAATAGGGGTCTGTTATAGATGGCCTTGTTATCAAAATGCCCCACAGAAAGGTGCAGGGCCAGCGAGATGGCATTTGCATGGACCTGTTGGGGTGGTGGGTAAATTGCAGTGGATCAAGGCTGGTTGTGAGGTTGAAGCTGAGGTGCACCACCACCGGCCACTCGAAGCACTTCTTGATGCTGGATGTCAGAGCCAGTGTCAATGATCATTGAGGCACGCCATCTTTCTTTTATTTTGTGCCAGGACGATAGTAAAGCAGATGAGAACTCAGAATGGAGTTGGGAGAGGTTAAATATGTTCACAAATGCTCCTGCCAGCGAGGCCACGCAGGCTCTGAGGACACATCTGCGGAATCCACGCGGGCCCATTGCTTTCTGTGGGTTCACTCCTAGGACTGTAACCTGACGTGTGTGACAGTGACCATTGTTACAGGTGCATACAAAGCTCTCGGGGTCCATGGCAATGTTCCACCAACCTGTTCAAAACTAGCATAGATTGCATTTGGCCCATTGGGTAGGGTTGCATTGTTGACAGCAATTCTGCCTGACTGCGCATTGCAGCCCTTGCCATAATCTGCTGTGGTTATCCTGGGATGGGATGGATATTGTCTCTTGGCATCTCTGATGGCTTTACGAAGGCCGTAGCTAGATTTCCTGTACAGGTGGGATCACACTGCAGCACGGTGTTGCAGCGGTAGAGTTGCTGCCTTACAGCGCTTGCTACAGGTTCAATCCGACTATGGTTGCTGTCTGTACAGAGGCTGTACGTTCTCCCTGTGACCGCATGGGTTTTCTCCGAGATCTTTGGTTTCCTCCCACACTCCAAAGACGCGCAGGTTTGTAGGTTAATTGGCTTGGTAGCAATGTAAATGGTCCCGCGTATGTGTAGGATAGTGTTAATGTGCGGGGATTGCTGGTCAGTACGGACTCAGTGGGCCGAAGGGCCTGTTTCCACGCTTTATCTCTAAACTAAACTAAACTAAACCTGACTTGATAACCACAAATCCGGACTTAATAGGGAACGGATGCCACATGTTCATCACTGGTTTCCAGTTGGGTTGACGCCTTTGACATGGAGTCCTCTGCAAATTTACTTTGGCAATGTAATTGTTGGTGCAATTGAGACATCAGTAGGAGAAACTACCCAAAATGCATCAAGATTCCCACTGTGTCTTGGCAATGTATTTACAAGCATGGAAATTGCCATCTGTGATGTGAACTATGCAAATGTCTAATTTCAGTCAAAGTAATACTGTTCACCAAGGGCATGGCTTATCATAGCAATTGTATGGTTTTGCATATATGGTGAGCCGAATGAAACTCTACTGGAAACTTAACAATAAGGGCTCATTCAGATTTGCCTAGCCTCTCCATTGGCTAGCCTCTCCATTTAAACTCACCCCGTGACCATTTTAGAATTATTGTTCTAGAATGGAGCAGGAACCTGAGGTACAATAAGCATTTGCTGATTTGAAGTACAATTTAAAAATGATCATACAATGCTGAAACCAGTAACATGATGCAAAGCAATTCTCTCTGTGCTCCATTCTGACAGAGGGAGATGGATATGCAGGGAATGGTAGGATGTGGGTCATGCAGAGGTGGATGAGATTAGTTTTTCTTGGCATCATGTTCAGCACAGACATTGTGGGCTGGAGTGCCTGATCCTATGCTGTGCTGTTCTATGGTCTATGTTCTAGTTCCATAAAGTTCTCTCAGTGTATATGTTTTATTTTACTTCGGAGTCATGTGAGTGATTCTATGAAGAAGGCCCGCCAGTGCGCACGCGCGTCCATTACGCATGGCGCAGCGACGGGCTGGAGAGCGCAGCTCCACCAGAGGTAAGTTAAAACTTGCAGGTAAGTTTTAAACTTCGCTGCGATTTTGTTTAAAGTTCCATAAGGAGCCAGCAGGAACAATGGAGAAACCAACTAAAGGTAGGGCGAGGCCTGTCACCGACAAAATCAGAGAGCTGACCGCGGGACCGCTGCCAGCGGGCGGGCGCTTACGCCGGCTCCAGAACCGCCAGCAGTACAGCCAGCGGTAGCAACTCCAGTGCCTCAGAGCACCATGGCCACTCCAGTCGGGAGGAAGGCCAAGAGAAAATCAATCAGGCCTGCCGACTCTGATGAGTCAGGCCAAGAAGACTCCCGTCCCACCAGTAAAAAAGTTTGGGGACGTCTAGATAAATGGAACACCTCTTAGAAAAAATACTCAATCATGAGGTGTTCCAGCCAGGGTTTTATACCCCCGGGTTTCCCCAGCAGCCCTCAGCAGCAACCTCCAGCAGAGGTCCATATAGGGAGGAACTATACCTTCAGGAGGAACCATATGTACATGAGTCTGCATGGGGACCCATACCAGTAGTGCCATGTCAAGGGTTGCATGATACCTCACTTATGCATGAGCAGGGAGAGCCAGGGCAGTATGACTCTGACCTTGATGTTGGTGGTATAGCGGAGGAGCATACCCCAAAGCACACGAGCTTAGCTCCAGGTGTGCCGGATGTGGCATGTAAATTCGCCATACCGGCAGGAACTGGTGAGGAAATGGAAGAAAATCTGACCAGGAACATCAATTATATGGCCGCTCACCAACTCCAAGAAACCATTATGGAAGAAACATCAAAGAGGTACGGAACACCTGTAAACTGTGCATCGTTCAGAGTGCCCACAGTGAACCAGGCTCTCTGGGGGCAAATGGGCGCAACCAATGCAGCTAAGGCTGCAAAAAGTCTTAAAATTAATTGCAGGAATAACGGCATTTGGGCGAACAGTTGAAGGGGCACCACTATCGAACACACAACATGATATGTTGGCCCTGCTATGTAATGCCCATTTCAAAATTAATTGCCTAATAAAAACCACCATCAAGCCTACACTCAACCCACGATTCGCAGCCTTATGAAGACCCTCCAATATTCAGCCACCCAACTTGCTATTTGGGGAGGATCTAGCAAAACAAGTTAAGGACTTGGATGATGAGGCAAAGACGATCGGCCTCATCAAAACACATCCCTCAGGCAGGATGCCATCTCGTAGACCATACCCCTTCAGACGGGCCACAGACGCTGGTGCGGGGCAAGGACCAAGCTGAGCTATTCCATCTCTAAGCCATTGGCATGCACCAGTGCATACCCCCAACAGGACTAGGAGACAAAGGAATCCAGCAACTATGGAGGTACGAGTAACTGGACTTGTCCAGGACATATCCTCTAGAGACCAGTCACCAGTAGGGAGTAGATTGCAATTGTTTTACGATGAATGGTGCTGCATAACATCAGATCCGTTTATACTGGACAGTATCCGGGGATCTCAAATTGAGTTTATCTCTGAAGTACATCCACCTGTACAACATAAACCAAGTCGGGTATTGGTGTTTTCAAAACCAGAAACTCTACAGGTAAATGATGAAATTGAAACATTATTCAAAAAAGGGGTAATTGAAAGGACAGCTTATCAGCCTCAACAATTTGTGTCTAATATATTCCCCAGGCAAAGGAAAGATGTGGGTGTTGAGTCATTCTAGACCTAACCTGACTGAACTCCTATGTCCAGTATAAACATTTAAAAATGGAAACTTTCAGTACTGCTAAGCAACTGGTTTCCAAGGGATGTTATATGGCGAGTATAGATCTGAAAGATGCATATTATTCAGTACCAATTCATCATAAATAGTGTAGATACTTGAAATTTAGTTGGATGAGACAGCTGTGGCAATTTAAAACTTTGCCCGATGGGTTAACCTCAGCCCCTAGGTTATTTATAAAATTGTTGAAACCAGTATTAGGACTACTCCGGGCTCAGAATCACATTGTGATGGCATACTTGGATGATGCTCTGATCATAGGCAAAACTCAGGAGGCAGCTGAATTGTCGGTTTCTGTTACCAAACAAATGTTTGAGAGGTTAGGTTTCCTCATCCATCCAACTAAATCCAGATTAGTGCCATCTAGAATCATTGACTATTTGGGGTTCACCATTTATTCAACTAACATGTCAGTGACTCTGCCTATGGCCAAAACTTTAGAAATTATGGAGGCCTGCAGCAATCTGGTAGATGAACAGCAACCTCCATCCGACGAGTAGCCAGTGTTATTGGTAAATTAATGGCGGCTTTCCCTGGAGTGCAATTCGGGCCTCTACACTATCAGAATGTGCAACGAGCTAAGGAACAGGCACTCTGAAAACATGCAGGTCATTTCAATAGACCAATGCAGTCGCCAGTCGAAGCTATCGCCGAGTTGCAATAGTGGATAACTAATGTCTCACATTGTACTAGAAACATTCTGACTAAACAACCTTCAGTTGTTTTACAAATGTGAGTGCTTCGGGATGGGGAGCCACTGATACCAAGTCTAGATGTGGTGGCAGATGGAATATGCAAGAGGCATTGATCCTGCAGATGCATGGGATAAACTATTTAGAATTGTTGGAGCAACCTATGGCCTAAAAGTGTACTATTCAACAATGCATGATTTACATGCTCAGCTCCAGATTGACAATACCACAGCTGTTGCATATATCAATCACATGGGTGGAATTAAGTCATTATCACGTCATAATCTGGCTAACCTCATCTGGCACTGGTGTATTACGAGAAACATCTGGGTATCAGCTATCTACCTACCAGGTAGAGATAACGTGGTGGCAGACACCAGGTCACGTAAATTTAATGACAACACAGAATGGATGCTGAATCCTAAAGTTTTCAAAAAGATTGTCACCCAGTATGGATTGCCAGACATAGATCTGTTTGCATCCAGGCTAAATCACCAGTTACCTAGATACGTCTCATGGAAACCGGATCCAGGCGCAGTAGTGGTGGATGCATTCTCGCTACATTGGGGAGGTATGTTCTTTTACGCTTTTCCCCCATTCTGCCTCATCAGTCAATGTCTCACCAAAATAGAGCAGGACTCCGTTTCAGGCGTTTTGGTAGTTCCTGACTGGCCCACACAGCCATGGTTCCCATTGGTTCTGAGACTGATGACACAGCCAATCATGATTATCCCCAAATGCAGCAACTTGTTGGTTCACCCTGTTGCAACAGAGAGTCAACCTTTACATGATCGTATTAATCTGTTGATTTGCAGATTCTGACCAGACCGTTCCAGGGGCTCGGACTATCGAGTCGGACCATGGATGTGATTACTGCGGCCTGGAGGGATAGTACTAAAAAATAACACGTACCTCATATAAAAAATGGAAGATGCTCTGCTTACAGTCAAATATATCTTATCATACTGCAGGCATACCTGATGTATTGGAGTTCCTTGCTACATTGCATTTTGATGAGCATTTGAGCTATAGTGCCATTAATAGTGCTCGGAGTGCTTTGTCCTCCTATTTATGGCAGGGGTTGGAACAACACTCTGTCGGAGCTCATCCATTGGTGTCCCGATTCATGAAAGGTAGTTTTAACAAGAACCCTCCCAGACCTAGATATATGGAAATCTGGGATGTGAGCATAGTTCTCACACTGCTTCAGCAATGGGCTCCAATTACATCTCTGTCTTTCCAAAAACTAACGCTCAAAGTGGTCATGCTCATGGCGCTCGTTTCAGCGCAACGGGTCCAGACATTGCAAAAGCCACGACTGGGCAGCATGCATTCTTCTGTAGATAATATTACGTTTTATGTATATGATCTAATCAAACAAAGCAGGCCAGGGACGTCTGGAACCAAAATAAGCTTTAGACCATACCCCATTGACCGGAGACTATGTGTAATTACGCACCTGCGTCAATATATAGAGGTCACCAAGAGTCTCAGAGGCTCTGAAACAGCGATGCTCATCAGTCACAAAAAAACTTCATAGAAAGGTGTCGGTACAAACCATTTCTAGATGGCTGAAACAGGTTTTGGATTGTGCTGGAGTAGACACTGATGTGTTTAAATCTCACTCCACGAGGGCGACATCAACATCTGCATCGAGGGCACTGGAAGTCCCTTTAGACCAAATCCTCGGGGCCACAGGATGATCCAGTGAAGGGACTTTTTCACGATTTTATGACAAACCTGTCCTCACGACGGAAGGATTTGGGCATGCCGGTTTTAGATTCTGTTTTGTAATTTCCCCCTGAGAGAGAGGGGTTATTACGGTTCCTTTTTGTTATTAAAAACATTCATTGTATAATTTAAACAATGTTCAATACATTATTTGTTTATCCTGTGTCAACCGAAGCAGTGTGTCGTATGGAACTGGATCTACGGCATGAAATCACAGAGCTTTGAAATCTTCATGGAATCACTCACGTGACTCCAAAGTAAAATAGTAAGATTAAACGAGAACTTACCAGTTTGAAGTTTGATCTTTATTTTATGAGGAGTTGCAGTGAGCGATTATGTGCCCTCCGCTCCCGGCCCTCATAATCGCAAAGATCATCTGGTAGTTCTAGTCTTCTGAGTCTTACTATATTACTTCGGTTACTGTGGTTTCACGCCACTGCTTTGAAGATTGATGCGCATGTGCACTGGCGGGCCTTCTTCACGTAATCGCTCACCGTAACTCCTCATAAAATAACGATGAAACTTCAAACTGGTAAGTTCTCATTTAATCTTACAATTTTAGTTAAACGTTTCTCTTCCTTCTTTGCAAAGTGGCATAAATACACAATTTGAATCATGATTCCTTCTTGGAACTAGAAAGCATTTGAACTAATGCAAAAAAACTGTGCAGCAAGGGAGAAGATATTTGCAATAGTGTGTGTGAATCATTTATTAGTTTCACCTCAATAGACACCAAGCCTATAAATAATACTGTGTGTCAATCTAGCTGTGATGTGAACAAACCTTACTCACATAGGAACCAAAGCTCCAAAGACTGGTCCATATGTAAGATCCAACAACCTTTCGTGAAAAGCTTGTGACTACGGTGAATTGAAAGTGCAACTTACAAATGTGGGATGAAGCAAAATATAATATTCTACATATGGTGCTCATAATATGGTTCTTCTTCCTACTTGGGAGAAACCATAGGGAAGTTAGGTAATCACATTGTTAAACGCTGCTGTTCAGTCTGCAAGCATAAGTTAAAATTCCCCTTGGCCATCAATGTAGCTCTCAATTCCACTCCCAATCTGATCTTTGATCTGCTTTGATGCTCGACCAACTGCACATTCACTTCTATCCAGCCTTTCTTTTGAACCTTCATTTTGAACTCAAAAGTTTCAGGTCATCTGTAAAAACAAAGAATTGCCAATATGTGTTTTATACCAAAGATGGACACAAAGTGCTGGAGTAACTCAGTGACCCAGGCAGCATCTCTGGAGAAAATGGATGGGTGACATTGAAGAAGGGTCCTGACCTGAAATGTCACCCATCCTTTTCCTCCAGGGATGCTGCCTCCCCCATTGAGTTACTCCAGCATTTTGTGTCTTTCTTTAGTTTCAGGTAATCATCCATTCCAGTCTTGTAACTTGCATTTCAACTCATTCTTTGATTTCTTCCACATCTCCTGGTAATTCATATTAAATTCACTCCTCAACTCCTCCCACAGACAAAATCTCCCTTTTGTATTTGAGCCCAGCACAACTATCTCCATGTGTCATCCAATCTCTCTGCACCCCCTTCCTACTAAAGACCTTCCTTTTATTTTGTTCCCTTCATTCCAATATTTTAGCAACGTAAAACTTGTTTCATTTTGAGCTTTTCCAGTTTTGATGGAAGACCTGAAGTGTTCATTCTGTTTCTTTCACCAGCTGTGCTGTTAGTTCCTGCTGAGCATTTCCAAAATGTTCTCTTCATTTCAGATTCCCGTCATCCGCAACATTTTTGCCATTGGATGGGGTAAAATGGGTCTGGGAGGCAATTTATGGAGAACAGATCCTGCCATCCACTGTATCTGGAATCTTATATGGAGAAATGTATCTAACCTGAAAGGAAATAAGTATTATGTTCAAGCTGGGAAAGACTTGCATGTATTTATCTTGAAATCTCAGCAAACCTCAGTCAGTGCATTGCTCCCAATACACTTTCACTGTTGCTGAATAAGTTTGGACAGGAAATCTAATAAATGATTTTGGTTTTGTGTTACGTTGGTTTGAAAATTTTAATGGGGTTTAAATTCTGGTAATGAAAACAGAAACTCCTGCCATTAAAAATAAGCATGAATAGTTTGATGGCCTAATTACTTCATTAATGTTGTTCACGAAAGCAAACCTGCGTTCCTACCCATTCTGCTAATATACTTGAATTCTGACTGTCTTTTGAATTGGTCAAATAGAGCACTCATTTCTGTCAGTGACTCTCTGAATATTCCAAAATGTAAGAAGAACATGCAGCCTTCCCACGAATATCCCAAGTATAAATGAAGAAATATTGTGTGGACAGTGTGAGACGTAGGAAAGACCAATAGGCAACAGTAAGGTAGACAACTATTTCTGATGCTTGATGGATAAGCGTTAACTGAAACATGAGAAGAATGCCCCTCTGCTGAATTAACTTTAGAGGTACAGCACGGAAACAGGCCCTTTGGCCAACCAAGTCCATGACGACCAGCGATCACCCTGTACACTAACACTATCCTACATACTCGGGACAATTTACAATTTTACGAAGCCAATTAATCTACAATCCTGTACATCTTTGTAGTGTGGGAGGAAACCAGAAGAGTCACAGGGAGAACATACTAATTCTGTACGGACAGCACCCGTAGTCTGGATCGAACCCGGGTCTCAGGCGCTCTAAGGCAGCAACTGTACCACTGTACTTCCCACTGTTACATCCACATGAATCCAATGCCTCAGCTTAGAGCTCAGTGTAAAGAGAAACTCCTTAAAAGAAATCCCAGCTGGAATTTGGATCTCTTTCAAAATAAGTAGTTGAGTATTGGTATTGATGCAATTGCTGTAACCAGCTAAGAGTGGCACAGTGGCACAGCGCTAGAGTTGACAAAGGACCTGTTTCCACACTGTATCTCTGTCCCTAAACTAAACTAAACTAAACTACATAGTGTGGAGACATCCCTAGCTCTCAAATTGCCTGACAACTGCCTTCTGTGAAGGCAAGATCCACAGGAGGAAGCCAAAGTTAATCATCCACTTCGGGCTGAAGATGTTTGCCTGGACATTTTATTTTCATGTACTGGTATCGAAGGGATGTTCATAGAGCCTCTTCATCCCATTTGTTGTTTAATTGTCCATCGCTATTGAAACTTGGATGTTGCACAATGACAGAGTTTGGAGCTGAGAGTGCATTCACTTTTATTCCGTTCAGAGCAAGCTGCTTCATCTGTTCAGAGTTCATGTTCTCTTCCTCTGTTGCAGGTCTGCAACTGTTGTGTAAGTGCTGCCACAGCTGTTCCTGGCAAAATCCCATCTCACTGAAGCAGGGCTGAAAAACGATTTCACCCAGAGAGTTGTGAATCTGTGGAATTCTCTGCCTCAGAAGACAGTGGAGGCCAATCATCTGGATGCTTTCGAGAGAGTTAGATAGAGGTCTTAAAGATAGCAGAATCAAGGGATATGGTGAGAAGGCAGGAATGGGGTACTGATTGTGGATGATCAGCCATGATCACATTAAATGGCAGTGCTGCCTCGAGGAGCTGAATGGCCTACTCCTGCACCTATTGTCTATTCTAAGACTTGACAGGGTCATGCAGTGTGGAACCGACCTTCCTCCTGCAGTCTACTCCTGCCGTTCAGCAATCATCAATACCCATCTCATTTCCGTTAGTTTAAAGATACATCATGGAAACAGGCCCTTTGGCCTTCAGGATCTGTGCCAACCAGCAACCACCCCGTACACTAACACTATCCTACCCACTAGAGACAATTTATAATTTTCACGGAATGCCTGGAGAAAACCCACGCAGTCCCAGGGAGAGACAGCACTCATGGTCAAGATAGAACCCGGGTCTCTGGCACTGTGGCAGAAACTCTCCCACTGCGCCACTGAACCACCCTTATCTGTGGGTTTGTCCCACAATGGTATTCAAGGAAGTTGAGTTACGGGGTGTACAGAGCTGCTGGTGACTTTGACCTGGCAGAGGCCAAACCAAAATTAAAGTAGGTAGGCCATGAGGCAACAATTTACAGTGCCATTTCAAGAGCTGTTGTGTTTTTAGTTCATATTATTTCTGGAATAGGATAGAATAAAGTTTAGAGACTAACACCACTATTTGAGGTGGGGAAAAAGGAAATCAGTCTACAAAGGATACAAAGGACATTTATTGTCACATACACCAATTGGTGTAGTGAAATTTGACTTGCCATGCAGCACACAGATAAAGATAAGACACAACATTAAAATGTAACAATAAACATAAAAACATCCCCCCACAATGGTTCCCACTGTGAGGGAAGGCACAAAGTCCAGTCCCCATCCCCTTGTCCACCCATAGTCAGGCCTAGTGAGGCCTCCGCAGTCGCCGCTGCAGAGGCCCGATGTTTCAGACCGTTCTCGCCGGGTGATGGTACTCCGGCGTCGGGAGAATCCTCTCAGCGGCTTGGGGTGCCAGGAACAGCTGCCCCCCTTACCGGAGACCGCGGCTTCCAAGCCGACAGGCCGCGCTGGACGGAGCTCCACCACTGCCGATCTCGGTGCGAGATCCCAGGCTCCGCGATGTTTAAGGTCAGCGCCACCGCCCGCGGCTGGCCGCTCCACAATCCCGCAGCCCGCGATGTTTTTGTCGGTGGTCCCAGCCCAGCATTTTGTTGGCGGCTCCAGCGTGGTGACATGGGCAAGGCATCGCCCGCTCCGCTCCACGATAGCGCTCCAGCCCTGCGCCGCCGCCGAAGCTGTGGTTCTGGCCGGTCCCGTCAGGAAACGCCTCTCCAGACCCGCTGGTAGGCCACCAGGACGGGTGGAAGGGGCAGCCCGGAGAAAGCTGCCTCTCCGACCAGGTAAGGACCCTGAAAAAGCAGTTTCCCCCTTCCCCCTACCCCCACATGAAAAAGGCTAGAACTCCGAAAACAAAAACTCAACTAACTAAAATTTTAAAAAAAGAGATGAAAAAACGGACAGCTGCAGGCTGGGCAGCCATACCCATACAGGCCGGCACCCCCTTGATGAAGGGTCTCAACCCAAAACCTCACGTATCCATGTTCTCCTGAGATGCTGGCTGACCTGTTGAGTTGCTCGAGCATTTTGTGTATCAACCAGCATCTGCAGTTTTTTGTTTTTACAATATTTTTGTACTGGTCAGGTCCATCTGAGTATGGTAAGGAGTGAATTGGTCTTTCACTGCTGCTTGTAGTCGTTTCCACATTTCTAAACTTTCTGTAATTTGTTTTATACTCCCAATTTCATTGAGCAGCATTTTTTGAGGCACTTTATGAATTCAGCTGATTGGCATTGTGATTCCCACAGAAAAGAGTTTGTGCCACTTATGTTTATGACTCCGGTTTGTTTTATGCGGGAGGAGGGGTGGGGGAGGGGGAAAACGTTTTTTTCAGTTTCTCACCTTGGAGATTCGATTATTTTCCAGCTCACATCTCCAGTCAGTCTGCGGCCTACCATCGATGGTGCTGGAGGACTCCGCGGACTGACCTTGAGCCCCAACGCGGCGAGTGGACTTTACATTGAAGTCAATCCCTTGCCTGGGATCGCTCCAATCGCAGCCTGCGGACTTTACATCGAGATCTCACAGTCTCGGGAGAGGCTAGTCGGGAGCTCCTACGACGCAGAGGTTCGACCAGCCCCAACCCGGGGTCCGATCGCCGGCGCAGGGGAGCTGACATCCCCCAGATGCAGGAGCTGATTGCCCCGATGCAAAGGGCCCGAACGCTGCTGGCTACGGGAGTCAAGATCGTCCCGTCAATGGAGGGCTTGAGGCCCCCGACTGTGGGGGAACAATGAAGGGTAGAGATTTGAATTTTTTTTTTCGCCTTCCATCACAGTGAGGAATGTGGAGGAGTCACTGTGGTGGATGTTTATATTAAAATGTGTTTTGTGGGTTACGTTGCTTTTTATTTATATGACCGACTTGGCAAATGAAATTCCTTGTATGTTGCAAAACATACTCGGCTAATAAAGTATTATTGTCATTGTGATTGTGAAATTCATTCCCATGGTGTTTGGCTAGATGAAACGCTGATAGTCCACTGAGCCACTCCTGGTGATGGGCCTTGAACTTCCAGAGCCCATAACTTTGAAACCTTTCATGTTTCTTCTAAGCAGATGAAAGGTGATCCCACGTGACTGGCTCACACTTGATCTTCTTACACCAAGGGAAATGTGCTGCCAATTGAACCAAACTAACTAACGAGGGCCAATTACCTTAACATTGCAATTTGTCTCAGGACTGTAAAGGGTCGGTGCCTGCTCTCCTCCACTACTAGAGATAATAAACAAGGGGGCTGTCTTAAGTAGCTTCACACAAGTCACACCATAGGATGAATTCACTCGGCAGTAGAGTTGCTGCCTTACAGCGCCTGAGACCCAGGTTAGATCCTGACTATGGGCGCTGTCTGTACAGAATTTGTATGTTCTCCCTGTGGCCATGGGGGTTTTCTCTGCGTGCTCCAGTTTCCTCCTAAACTCCAAAGATGTACAGGTTTGTGGATTAATTGGCTTTGGTAAAAATTGAAAATTGTCCCTAGTGCATAGGTTAGTGCTGGTGTATGGGGGTGTTTGCTGGTCGGCATGGTCTTGTTGGGCTGAAGGGCCTGTTTCCTCACTGTATCTCTAAAGTAAACTCTAAAGTCCAAAGATAAGACGAGAAGTGGGGTCAGGTCCAGAGTGCCATGTCTTAGAAGCTAGAAATGGGGCAATCTGGGTCGAGAAGGAGATATCGAGAAGGTAGAAAATCCAATGATTGCTTGGAAGGACTGATTAGTAAGGCAATCATTGGATAGTTCATTGGTGGCATGTTGCCCGAGGACCATTAGCTTGACAAGTGCAAGGGTGGAGACAGAGCGGAGTGTGGAAGCTCCATTGCGAACCAGTAAAAAACTGCTTTCAAATGGGAATATCTAACTTTAGTTGTGACTTGCTCTGGAAGAACCACTGCAAAATTCTCCTGTTGATTTTGTGAGCACCCAATATAGGCACTGTTTGGAACAACATGACTTAATTTTTGCAGCAATGGTGTGAAGTACATTGCACTGGCATATCTGTAATTAAATGTACATCTAATATATAAATCATTTCAAATTTGATGTTTTCCAAAGAACCTCTCCACAAATTCTGCAACCCAAGCTGCTTCCAGAGTCACTCAAGGAAAATTCACAAGGCTGCAATATTGTCTGCAACTTCTCAGCTCCCTCCAAAGGTAGTCTACTCTCCCATTATGGCAAGGTATTGAGCACAAAAGATGGAACAACATTATGCTGCCTTTGGTAAGACCATCCTTGGATTATTGCGTGCAGTTCTGGTTGCCCAGCTATAGGATGGATGTCATGATGTTGGAAGGGATGCAAAAGAGATTCACCAGCATATTACCTGTACTTGAGTTACAGGGAGAAGTTGAATAGGCTAGGACTTTTTCTTAGGCACGAAAGAGGCTGAGGGATGATCTTCTTCAGGTGCAGAAGATCATGAGGAGAACGGATAAAGGGAACACTCACAGTCCATTTTGCAGGTGGAGGATTAAAAACGGAATAGCATAGGCTTAAGGTGAGAGGGGAGTGATTTAAGAGGGACCTCAGGGCAACCTTTTCACTCAGGTGGTAGCTCGTATGTAGAATGAGCTGCTAGAGAAAGCTACTGAAGTGGACACCACTTGGACTTGTATATGGATAGGATGAGATCACAGATATATGTCAAAAGCAGGCAAATGGAACTAGCCCAATTTGCCAACATGGTCAGCATGGACACAATAGGCCGAAGGGCTTGTTTCTGTGCTGAACTGACTACCATGCTTTGGGAAGTTCATGCAAGCCCACTGCAAAACTCACTCAGGAAAGAATGCATGAGGTTGAGTGTAGAATGTGACATGACCTTGATACATTCTTGAATCAGATACTATCATTTGTTGAGAGTTAACCTCCTTCAAAAAATATGTTTTGTTCACAATCCATCCATCTCATTTTATTTGCTTGTGCAAGCAGCTTCATAAAAGAAATCTACAAGTCCCAGCATTGTTGCGCAGTGACAGAGTTGGTGCCTTGCTGCGTCAGAGACCTGGGTTTGATCCTGACTGCAGGTGCTGTCTGTGTGGAGTTTGTACACTCTCCCTGTGACCACTTAAATCCACGTTCTGCACATTGTACATTCTGCATGGGTTTTCTCCAGGTGCTCAGGTTGCCTCCCACATTCCAAAGATGTGCAGGTTTGTAGGTTAATTGTCCCTAGTGTGTAGGATCGGACTAGTGTATGGGTGATCGCTGGCTGGTATGGGCTTTGTGGGCCGAAGTCCCCGTTTCCACCCTGGATCTCTGAAACTAAACTAAAAGTATTATTCATCAACTGGAAATACTTATGTTCCATGAACATGCCAATACCACACACGTCAGAAAGGATTTCCATGCACAAGGTTTCCTACACAATGCGCACAAGGTTTCCTGCCATCATCCTACACAATGCACACAAGGAGTAACGCAGCAGGTCAGGCACCATCTCTGGAGAACGTGGATAGGTGACAGTTCTGGTTGCAAGTGATTTATTTGCTCATCATTGCTGACTGCTTAAAAATGACATATCTTGAGGAACAGACAGACTGTTGGCGAGGTTGCCACCGTGAAATGGCCTAACCCTTATTCTTATGACCCCTTTATACTTATGACAAGGACCAGATTGATCTCAGATTTATTCAGGCTTTTTCAATTCATATATCTGACATCCAGAAGTCAAGCACTCTTCCCCAACCATCCCATCCACTGACAGAAACACTGACTGCAAACTGCAGAGTGATGCGTAAATCACACGTGGGTAATCCAAGGACCCACTGAGGTGTGGGTAGGTACGTGGTTGGCATAAGGCATGTGACAATGACTCTGAGGTGCAGTCATTATCCTGTTATAAGTCTTGTGTGTCAGGTTAAATGTCCTAAGGGAGATTTGCTCCTAAATTAGAACTGTCAAGGTAGGCATGTTTTACGCTTAATATTATGCACATAATCATTTCTCGCTTGCTACTGTCTTCAAGTTTACTTGAGTGAGTGCCCTTTTCTAGTGGCTGGATCATGCGTAATTCTGTCTCAAAGTAGCTGGGAGGTTTCTGTCTTACCGTTGCTGATGGTCTTGCATCGAGATACTCTGGTTACCTCTTTCATGGCTGCAGGTGTAGGTTGTCATAACTGAAGGATGCCTTCCCTAGCTCTCTGCCTCAATCCAGTGTGGTGCTCTCCTTAAAGAGGGAACGGCTAGACCTTTGAGAGAGAATAATGGTACTTGTTGAAGAAACGACTGGAGAATATTGATCAAATGTGTCCTCGATGAAATGCAATTATATCGCCTCAGGCAAAGAACAAATGTCAATGGTCGTTGGACTCACGGTATTGTGAGGAATTAGATGGAAATGTGTCTAGCTGGGAGACAAGATGGTGAGAAGAATGATGGAGTAAAGCGTATTTAAGTAGGTGGATTGGAGGAACGGGAGTAACATACTTGAGGTTTTGAACTGGAGTCTCAGTGTACTTATCGTAACTAGTGTAATAAAATCACTGAACCACTTTTCACAGAATCAAAGATAGCAGGAACAAGAAACTACAAAAAAAAACTTAAAATGGTGGAGTAACTCATCAGGTCAGGCAGCATCTCCGAATGACACGGGTATTAAATATTATGCACCACACATAAACTGCCAAAGGCATCAAAGCAATAGTCTTGACCTGAAATGTTGCCTCAGATGGCAGACCTGCTCGCAATGGCATTGGTGGTTGGCTTCTGATGTTCCTGCAAAACAATAAAGCCCTAGCATAACGTGCAGCAAGTTGCCACTGATGGGTCTGACTCACCTCTGTTCCTGCAATTCCTTTCAAAAGAGTTCCCTATGTATAGAGCGTGTAGAAAGGAACTGCAGATGCTGGTTTAGAAGTGTCCTGATCTGAAACATCACCCATCTTTTTTCCCCAGGTGTGCCGCTTGACCCGCTGAGTTACTCCAGCACTTTGCGACTATCTGCGCTTTGAAAAGTTTTGTTTGAAAAAGAGGACCAAACATTGTCACTACAGTACCTGTGTTCAACTTAATTGCTTAGAAAACCTGGAGAATGAGAACGATTATGCGTTTAAGTGTTTTTGCCTTGGTTAAAAACCAACTGAATTTCACCTGTTCTGGTGGAGAGCCAGCATAAGAATGACGGGCCAAATGGCCTCCTCTATGATTCTGTGAGATGTGTGGCACAGGAAAGTTTTAAATTCCAAATGAGTTTCCAAGCACTGATCTTAACATCAGATCTCAACTTCCACCCCCGCCACCTCAAATGGATCATGTAATTGCACGCAAGGTTACTGAAAATTATAATTGTGGATGCACCACCAATTTATGCAATGATTGCCCAAACAATTTCTGTGGAAGAGACTTGCAGTTTAGTGAGGGCCAAGAATGTTGCTTTCCTCCGCAATGACCCCAAAGTGCCATTTCAGTGTAAGAGTGTTCATCCTGTACCATCATGTTTTACAGAAAGTCCTTAAATCTCAGAGGCATGATACCATCCTCAGCTTGGCAGACTGCCTCAGCCAGATTATGTTCAAAGGCATGTGGAACGTTGTTTATGAGTCTGAGAAGCAATAACAGAATGAGTCACTCTTCACGGGTGAGGAGGTAAAGCAGCTGATGCCATAGACTGCTGCGATTAACTTTAAGGAGCCAAAGGTTTGAAGATCCTTAAATACCCAGTTGGGGATCTGACTGGGGTGAGGGTGGCTTTCTATGTTTTTGTTGGTTAGGGGTAGTAGTTGGGGGAGTGGGGATGGTGTGGGCTTATTATTTAGTCAGTGGCTAATAATTGGTTTGGTTCCATTCTTTAGTTTCATTTTTTTAGTTTAGTTTAGAGATACAGCGTGGAAACAGGCCCGTCAGTCCACCGGGTCCATGCCGACCAGTGATCCCCGGACATTAACACTATCCTACACACACTCGGGACAATTTTTACATTTACCAAGCCAATTAACCTACAAACCTGTACGTCTTTGGAGCGTGGGAGGAAACCTAAGATCTCGGAGAAAACCCACACAGATCACAAGGAGAACGTACAAACGTAGTCAGGATCGAACCCGGGTCTCCGACGCTGCAAGCGAAGTAAGGCAGCAACTCTACCGCTGCACCACCGAGCCGCCCTTCTGGAAGAGGTAAACTTCCCAGGGTAAGCTTGTTGGATCTAAATGATGCACTCATGCTCTTTGTCCTTAATTTTACCTTAGTTTAGAGATACAGCATGGAAGCAGGCCCTTCAACCTAGCAGGTCCACGCTGGTCATCAATCACCTGTTCACACTAGTTTTGTGTTATCCCGCTTTCGCATCCACTCCCTACACAAGAGTCTATTTGCAGAGGCCAATTAACCTACAAACCCCCATGTCTTTGGGATGTGGGAGAACACCCAGAGGTAACCCACGCAGTCACAGGGAGAATGTGCAAACTCCACACACTCACGAGTTTAGCCATCGTATCTCCTTTCAAAAACTGACTTCACATGGCATGTATCAAAATAAAAATATTATTTAAACAAAGGCAGGTAGTCAAATTATAACATTTAAATTGTCAAAACACTTCTTCCAAGTAGATTACTCCCCTTTTCCTAGTCCCTCCTCCTTTGAAACTGATGAAATCCTCTTTCATATCTTATGCAATCTAATCCAAAACATTCAAGTTTAGCTTACAATTTAAAAATCTCAATGTGCTCCTAAATTGAGGGCTATAATTGTCATTCCATGTGGAAAATTATATAGAAATACAAGACATGAATACATTTTCAGATAGAGGATGTAATTGGATATAAATTTCAATATAGTTAATTACAAAATAAAAAGCAAATAGCTGGAGGAACTCAAAGGGTCAGCTGTGGAGGGAATGGGCAGACAATGTTTTGGGTCAAGACCTTCTTCAAAACTGATGTAGTAAAGGGGTGAAAGCTGGAAAAGAGAGGTGGAGATGGGGCAAAGCCTGGCAAGTGGTAGATGGACACAAATGAGGTGGGTTGGGTTGGCAGATGGGTGGAGATAGGTTAGAGGTGATAAAGAGACAAGGGTGCCAGATAAGGAAAGAAGGTGAAGTGTGAGGGGGAGACATGGAAGAATTGGAACAGATGATAGGGGAAGATGAAAGAGGGGGGAGAGGGGTAAAAGGGAAATATTGGAAGATATTACTTGAAAATGGAGAATTCAATGTTCATAGCATTGCAACTCAAGCTGAATATGAAGTGTTGATACAATGACGAAACCATGGCTCATTGGAAAATATCAAAGTGGGATTGAGAATCAATTGGCTTGGATATAAAGACACAAATCACTGAAAGTAGCATCCCAGATTAATCATTATCATAAACGACGCGCTAACGGTAAAATTTTCCGTGATCCAAAATCACCTTATCTGAAAAATTCATGCTTTATTTCTCCAGTTATTAATGAAAATTATCAAAAATCTGAAAAGGCTTTGGAAAAAAAAAAACCCGCTGACATCACCCCACCCCCCCCCCCCCCCCCCCAACCAATCTCCCCCGTACTCGAGCCCTGCCGCCTGCAGCATGCAGCCTCGTCTGCAGCTGTAGCCGGGTGCCGCGACCCGCCAGCCGCCAGCTGGGAGCTGGGAGCGAGGGAGTATTGCATTCGGAAACCAGCCCTCCCCTGTGACGATGGACTGCCCTTGGTCTAGTAAGATCATAAAAAGAAAGGGTTTGGTAGGATTGATGTAGAGAAAATGGATTAGTAATTGTGCTTGTACTGAAAAGATACATTGAAACTGCACTGTTGTGTCACACATATTGGGCATTATCTGAAATAGAACAGGCCATGTACACCTAAGGGGCTGTCCCACTTGGACGATTTTTCAGCGGACTGCCGGCGACTGTCAAGTTCGTGGCATTCATTGAAAAACCGGGAACTGGAACGGCGACTGTCAGAGGGAGAGAGAGAGACGCACGCACGCACGCACGCACGCACGCACGCGCACACACACTACAAAGGTGGGGGCCAGGGAAAGCGGGGGAGCGCTGTCTGAAATTCACGCGGTGCAAAGCCAAGGTGATACAGACACACACCGCAATGAACAGGAAGGTTAAGACGGCTAGCACTGCATACGGTAAGTACTTTAAAAGAGGGGGGGAGGGGATCACCCTGCACACAATCACCCTGTACACCAGCACTATTCAACACACTAGGGGCAATTTTATAATTGTACCAAAGCCAACCTACAAACCCATCTTTGGAGTGTGGGAGGAAACTGGAGAGCCCGTAGAAAACCCACGTGGTCACAGGGAGAACGTACAAACACCATACAGACAGCATCCAGTCAGGATCGAACTCGGGTCTCCAGTGCTGTGAGGCAACAGCTCTACCAAGAGTACCACTGTGCTACCCTTTAACGATGAGTTTAATTAGTGCATTGTTTGTAATCCAGGTTGCCCAGTCATAGGAAGGATGTCATTAAGCTGGAAAGAGTGCAGAATAAATTAACCAGAATGTTACGAGAATTGGAGAACTTCAGTTATAAAGAGACACTGGATCGGCTGGAACTTTTCTCCCGAAGGCATAGGGGGCCGAGGGGTAGGTATATAAAATCATGAGAGGTGTAAATAAGATGGACAGTCACAGTCATTTTCAGAGTAAGGGAGTCTAAAACTAGAGGACTTAGATTGAAGGTGAGAAGAAAAATATTTAAAGGGGACCTGAAGGGCAACTTTTTCTGCACAGAGGGGGGTGGATACAATTACAATGCTTGAAAGATACTTGGACAGAGCATAGGTAGAAATGTTTCGAGGGCTATTGAACAAATGTAATCAAATGGGACTGGCTTGGAAAGACCTCTGATCAGCATGGCCATATATGGCCAAAGGGTCTGTTTCCATGCTGTATGACAAGTTAAATGGGTATCAATAATAATCATTAAGAAACACTTAATATTCTCCACTTACACTTTTAAAGTAAATTTTAAATTGCATTGAATTCTCTAAATTCACAAAAAATGTAAATATAAATTAAAAAATAAAAACTAACAAAAACAACAACAAAAAAAACTTTTTTAATGAAGGTCAATAACAGGATTCAAATGAATGGAGTTATTCTTCTGCATTCATGGAATTCTTTCAAACGTGCATGAAAAATAATTTAATTACCCTGAACATAGTGAGTCAACATCATAAGAGCAAATTATCACTTTGTACCTTAATTGTTATTTATGGATCTAAGTAGCAATTTGCTGCTGTGTCCTAACACTAAAATCCAAGCACAGAACCAGGCAGGTGCCATTATTTATTTTTCAGCATCTGCCTTTGAGTAGAAAGCAGATAGGAAAGAGATGGACTATTCCCAGTAAGGGCGCAGAACTGTCTCAATCTGCAAATGAAACCTACCAGGAATTAGTAGGTTAACCTATGTTGAGCATTTGTCAGCACTGGGCCTGTACTCGCTGGAGTTTAGAAGAATGAGGGGGGGACCCAATTGAAACATGCAGAATAGTGAAAGGCTTGGATAGAGTGGATGTGGAGAGGGTGTTTCCACTAGTGGGAGGAAGGAAGTGAGAAGGAATTTTTTTAGTCAGAGGGTGGTGAATCTGCGGAATTCTTTGCCACAGAAGACTGTGGAGGCCAAGTCAGTGGATATTTTTAAGGCAGAGATAGATAGATTTTTTATTAGTACGGGTGTCATTGGTTATGGGAAGAAGGCAGGAGAATGAGGTTCGGAGGGAGAGATAGATCAGCCATGATTGAATGGTGGAGTAGACTTGATGGGCCAAATGGTCTAATTCTACTCCTATTTCTTATGACCTTATGACCTTAATTGACACCGTGGGTGTTTTGAAATCCAAGGATCCTGAGGTGAATATGCAGCATAGAGCATATCTTCATACCTACCTTCATATCTTCATATCTAATCCGTCCAGCAGTGACATTGTTGGTAGTGCAGCCACCTCAGCTCCAGCAGCCTGGATTCAATCCCAACCTATGATGCTGTCAATATGCAGATTGCACCATCTCCCTGTAATTGCCTTTGCTTCTCCAGAGTACTCCGGTTTCCTCCCACATCCCGAGGACATGATGATGATAACAAGGTTAATTTGCTTCCATAAATCACACTTGGTGTAGGTGGATGGTGGGAGTATAGCTTGAAAATGTAAAAAAACAAGAAGATGATGGATAGTTGATACTACTCGTATCCCCCCCAAAGACAAGAGACATCTAATGCCACATGTGCACCATTATATTAGACTTTGCCACAAGATTAGTTATTTTCAATTCAATTATTTTAAAATATCTTGCTCCTTTACAATCTTGCTTTGTCTTTGAAATTAGGTAGTTAAAGCAATTTACAACATTCACATAAATTTCTCCTCATTAATTATTTGGTCTCACATAGCCCAATGGCTGCACTCTTATGCCAGAGTGAAAATATTGTCCAGAAATTCCATCGATAAGAAAGACTGGAACGCTAGAATTTAGAAGACTGAGGGGGGATCTTATAGAAATTTACAAAGTTCTTAAGGGGTTGGATAGTCTAGATGCAGGAAGATTGTTCCCGATGTTGGGGAGGTCCAGAACAAGGGGTCACAGTCTAATGATAAGGGGGATTTCCTTTAGGACCGAGATGAGGAAAACATTTTTCACGCAGAGAGTGGTGAGTCTCTGGAATTCTCTGCCACAGAAGGTATTTGTGGCCAGTTCATTGGCTATATTTAAGAGGGAGTTAGATGTGGCCCTTGAGGCTAAAGGGATCAGGGGGTATGGAGAGGAGGCAGGTACAGGATACTGAGTTGGATGATCAGCCATGATCATATTGAATGGCAGTGCAGGCTCGAAGGGCCGAATGGCCTACTCCTGCACCTATTTTCCATGTTTCTATGTTTCTATGACTTCATACCACGAAAGGTCGATCTACAATAGAAAAGGGCGGCACAGTGGCACAGCACTAGAGTTGTTACCTTACAGCACCAGAGATCAGAGTTCGATCCTGACTGACTACGGGTGGACGGAATTTGTACGTTCTCCCCGTAACCTGCATGGATTTTCCCTGAGTGCTCCAGTTTCCTTCTACAGTCCAAAGATGTGCAGATTTGTAGATTCATTGGCTTTGGTAAAATTGTAAATTGTCCGTAGTGTGTAGGATAGTGCTAGCGTGTGCGGGAATCGCTGGTCGGCGCGCTCTCAGTGGGCCAAAGAGCCTGTTTCTGCGCTGTATCTCTAAACTAAACTAGGATGATGTCTTCCTGCTGAAGGTTTAAAATATCCCATGTTATTTTGTTATCTTGGATAATACTCCTGTGCCAAAATCCCATGAGCAGTTTAGTTTAATCACAATACAGTTGCTGATTATGGACCATGATTATGTACAAATTTGATGCCATGCATTTAACATTACACCAAAATAATTATACTACAAAAAATATATTATCCGGCAGTGAAGCTGTTGTGATATCCAAAGGTCAATAAAGTGTTGGATAAATGGAGTCTTCAATCTTTCTTGCTACAGGCATTTATTGTGTTCCTCATCCTTATCCTAGTGTCTGGCATATTGAATCTCACCTTAAGTAAACATGTAAATATTTTACTAAATCGCTATGTGGTTCAATGCACAGAGACTATTTGCAATGTCTGCTCATTTCACATCATGCTGTAAGGCAGCGTATAGCAATCAAAACATTTTTTTTAATTGTTTTAACATGCCATGGCCTGTCCCAGTGACACTTGCCTCTGAGGGAGGAATGTGGCAATGACGCAAAGATGCTATGAATAGGTAAACAACGTGTGCCTGGAACTTGCCTTGCTTTCTGCACTTTTCCTGCATATTTTTGGAAAAAGCCTTTAGTTCTGTGCATTCATCTGTAGTTTCCCAAACCAGTGATTTGCTTTTATTTCACCCAGGTGGACAAGCGGTATTCTGAATGTGATCTCCTCTACATTGGAGAACCCAATCCTAGATTGCTTTCAAACTGTTGCCTTTCTGTCTGCGTGGTTGACCCTGGGCTTCCAGGAATCATTTACTACTATGCTCATTTTGAGTCCTTGATTATGTCCTTCCCCCACTCTGTCCCATTGAAGCTCAAAGAACAGCCCCACATTCTCTGGACTGGTATACCACTTTTTTTTTCTCTCTGTGGTAATTTCAGATTTCATTTTTACTCCACCCTCCAATATATCTTTTGTTACGCTTTAATCTTCCTCTTTCAATCAGCATCTCCACCACTTCTGACAATCACTCCCTCCTTGTCTCCATATGAGCACTCCTTTTTCTCCTATTTTCACAACCTCTCAGAAACTTTAAGAGCGATCTATTTTATATCTGTTTTTTTCCAAATCAGATGAAAAGCCTCTAACCTGAAACTTGTTCATTCGCAACACACCCCAGTTGCCCACTGAACATTCCAGCATTGTCTGCTGTCTTTCTTTTATTTTCTTTTGTGGGCTGAGAAACAAAAGCGTTAACAATTACACCTCCATGAAGATATGGGTGGCGGGCTCTTAAACTGTATTTTTGTTCTAGCCAAGGTGCGTTATTCAGAGGAACCTAATGGATAGTCGGTGGAAATGTATCAGACTCGATAACAATCAGCACGGGAGCACCTCAAGGCTGCGTGCTCAGCCCCCTGCTGTACTCACTCTATACTCATGACTGCGTAGCCGGTCACAGTGCGAACTCCATCATCAAGTTCGCTGACGACACCACTGTAGTGGGACGTATCACTGATGGGGATGAGTCGGAGTACAGAAGAGAGATCGAGCGACTGTCCATATGGTGCCAGCACAATAACCTGGCCCTCAACTCCAGCAAAACCAAGGAACTGATTGTGGACTGTGGAAGGAGTAGGATGGGGACCCACAGTCCTGTTTATATCAATGGGTCGATGGTTGAAAGGGTCAAGACCTTCAAATTCCTGGGCGTGCACATCTGTGAAGATCTTTCCTGGTCCGAGAACACAGATGCAATTATTAAGAAAGCTCATCAGCGCCTCTACTTCCTGAGAAGATTAGGGAGAGTTGGTCTGTCAAGGAGGACTCTCTAACTTCTACAGGTGCACAGTAGAGAGCTTGCTGACTAGTTGCATCGTGGCTTGGTTCGGCAACGAGTGCCCTGGAGAGGAAAAGACTACAAAAAGTAGTAAACACTGCCCAGTCCATCATCGGCTCTGACCTCCCTTCCATCGAGGGGATCTACCACAGTCGCTGCCTCAAAAAGGCTGGCAGCATCATCAAGGACCCACACCATCCTGGCCACACACTCATCTCCCTGCTACCTTCGGGTAGAAGGTACAGGAGCCTGAGAACTGCAACAACCCGGTTCAGGAATAGCTACTTCCCCACAGCCATCAGGCTATTAAACCTGGCTCGGACAAAACTCTGAACATTAATACCCCTCCATCTGTTATTTGCACTTTATTAATTTATTAATTAATGTGTGTATTTAAGTATATAACTGTAGTCAATGCCTACTATGTTCTGTTGTGCTATGCAAAGAAAGAATTTCATTGGCCTGTCAGGGACACATGACAATAAACTCTTTTGACTTGACTTGACTTGACTTGATAGTCCAAGAGCAGTACTTGATTCTAATGCCTGTCTTATCTTTACTTCATCTTGGATCCATACAGCACAATAACAGGCCCTTCAACCTACTGAATCTGCACCATCCATTGACTTCCCATTTACATTAAATCCATTTTCATTCTCGAAAATCTCACCAGTCCCCCCTCAGATCCTACCAATTACCCACACACTGAGGACAATTTACCATGACCAATTATTTTTTTCATTCTACACACCTTTGGTTGTCGGTGGAAACCCATGTGGTCACAGGGAGAATGTGAAAACTCCACGCAGACAGTCCTCGATATCAAGATTGCCCCTGAGGTCAGGGTTGAACCTTGATGTTTGGTGCTATGTATGAAGCAGTGGTTTTACTAGCCATGCCACTGAACTGCCCACTTTTTTGATTATAGCCACTGAACTGCCCAAACGAGTTAAAAAAGGTCACAGCAGAGCAAACAGCAGAAGATCCTTCTACTGTGTGAGGAATAAACAGTTAGCAAACAAAGCACAGAGATATTCTGCTTCTCTCCAATCATCTAATACTGACAACTCGAAATGAATGTCGGATGTATTGAATAGTTTCGTTTTTGGGTTGTGTCCCAATATCTTCGCTTGAAATTCATCCCAAAACCTGCCTTTACATTATCTGCAGCAACTGGTGCATCCCCTCCCTTGGTATTTGGTGTACACCAGCTTGCCTATACCTTCTGCAAGGAGCTGCTCAAGGGTTTTAATCTGTTCCTGGCATCAGAGGTTATGAGGAGAAGACACGATAATGGGGTTAGGATAGAGAGATGGATCAGCCATGATTGAATGGTGGAGTAGACTTGATGGGCCAAATGGCCTAATTCTGTTCCTATCACTTATGATCTTATGAACCTATGAGATGCGTGCAGGCGCAATCAATTTGTAGTTGGGTACCTCTTTCAGAGGTGGCGTTGTCAACCTATGGTCTGTTTTTTAAGCTTGCCTCTTACTTTTCCCTTTGGCCATTTCACTGCCTTGCACTTGCCTCCAATCTAGTTTCCTGGATCTTTTGAGCATTTGTCTCATTTCCTCTCAGCTTTCTTCCTCTTGCCATCTTTTAGGAAGCAACCTACCACTTCAAAAGTGAGAGTGAGAGATCTTGATTTGCCTGAGTTTACTTTTCAGGTGCACGCAATGAATAATCAAGTTAAAATCAAGAGCGCTCCTTCCTGACAAATTAGTTGGCATAAAACCATTAAATTCCCTTATGATTATACACAAAATTGCCTTCATAGTTTGGTGGATCATCTTACTTGTTACAGTGTCAAAGGACTAATTGTATTTTTCTTACAAAGAACCAGCACCGACACAATAAGCAAATGGACTACTTCTTTGTTGCAAGATCCCTTGATTCAATGAACATTTTTCCTGAGAGACAAAGCTGTCTTGTTAATAATGGTTTTCTGTGAATGTGTGAAAAAGACAATGCAGCAAGGAACAAACTGTGGCATACATGCTGTCTCTTCCCCTATGCCCTCTCCCTAAGCCAGCTCCTGGGCGAGACCTAGAAGCTTCAGCAAATTCCTCTTCCGTTTTTGAAGCCATCCTACAAGTTGCTGGAGATAGACACAATTGCTGGAGTAACTCAGCAGGACAGGCAGCATCTCTGGATAGGAGGAATGGGTGACATTTTAGGGCAAGACCCTTCTTCAGACTGATAGCAGGGGATAGGGAGACACAGAGATAAGGAAGTGTAAGGTGTGAAAACGAGACAGCAGTGGGGATGCAGATCAAGGAAAATGTAGAATAGATAATTGTTAGCTAGGAGAAGGTGACAACGAAGCACACAGACATAACATTAAATCAGGGAGACAGCCAGACTGGTCAGAGGAGGGGAGGAGAGGGATGGGGAGGGACTACGAAGGGGGGAGGGATGGGGAGGGATGGGGAGATAGGGAAAGCAAGGGCTACTTGAAGTTAGAGAAGTCAATATTCATACCGCTGGGGTGTCCCCAAAGAAGGTACATGCCCAAAGTTGCTGGGGAGATTTTCCACTCACTTCATAGTTGTGACCCAATTTCATGGATGATCAACCATTCTTGAGAACATAATTTCTACTTCCAATGCTTTCAATAAGGAGGATTTTTAATGAGACACAACCCACAACATGTTCAAGGCAAGATGATCCATCCAGTTTTGTTCTGTTTCTGTTTTAATGTAGTGGTTATGATGCAATTGGAAAATTTCCTCAGCCACATAACAATCAATCAACTGCTGCAAATGTGGACGTAGGCCAGAGACGATAAGGACGACACATTTCCTCCCTTGGGGGCTTTAGGAAAGAGCAGTTTAGGTTTATGGTTATGATTCTGAGGAACAAGTTGTAAATTCCGGGTTATTAATTGGATTTATGGTCCACCGTTTCCATGGTGGAATTTAAGCTCGTGCCTGAGTTAGAAAATTGCAACCTTCACGCAGTCCGCCCTGCTCCGACGAATGCAATCAACCTGGTGTGCACAATCAAATAAGATCAAATAGAACAAGCTGACCTACAACTTTAGGTTGTGCACGCCACACACAAGAAGAAGAAGAAGCTTGTGTCTGGCTTGTTAACCCAGGCCTTTGGATTGGTCTCTAAATTTAAGCACAACATCTCCACAATATTTAAAATATTGCAATTGTCTGCAGACGAAGTGTGGAAAATACAGGAGGATTTAACAATGGTACTTACAAATATGAAGGGATACAGTTGATAAAGAGCGAATTAAAGCAAAGTCCAGAAAGAAGAATTGTGATTATCACAATATACTATACGTTGTTGATAAACTACCAGATAAATGTATCTGCTACTGAGATTATGAGTGTAGAATACATAAATAGAGCAAAGACTATATTAAAACATGAGAATGTTGCAGGGAAAATAAAATAAACGCATGTACAAAATGGGGATTGAAAAGGACTCTGAATGGTTTGAGTGGCATAGTCATTTTTTTTACAACCCTTATTGCTACTGAAGATAGACACAAAATGCTGGAGTAACTCAGTGGGTCAGGCAGCATCTCTGGAGAAAAGGAAAATGTGACATTTTGGGTCGAGACCCTTCTTCAGACTACTGTTTCCTGGTAATTGTGACTAGTTCAAGTGTATACATGGCCGTCTACGCACGATGAGAGAGCAAATGATGAGAGAACAGATTATTTTCATATTTTGAATCCAAATAATCTGTGCGACATCACAGCAAAGTTCAGGAAAAATGATTAAGCAGTGACTCAGTCCCACAGGGAGTTGTATGTTGTTGATTATTGTGGGATTTTCAGCGTACATTCTCTCTATTCAGATTCCTCCCTGCTTTGCCTGAGCATGTCGGCTGCACACAGGATATGAATCCACCACAATTGTGACAACTGACAAGTTGCTGAGTCATGTAACAGTTTAGACGTCGTTGTGACGTTGATCATAACCAAACCTCACATGACAGCCATAGTTCTGAAAAAGTAATCAGGAGCTGAACCATGGGCAGTTTCTCCCATCCATAACCTGGAAGACTCAATCCCAGTGATAGAGTGGAATAATCTGACAGGAGGCAGCAACTTCCATGGCACACTTGTACTTCACAGTCAGTGAAGTATCTTTAGGTTCTTGCAACGTGAAGAAAGAAAAACATCAATTGGTTTATGTACTACAGGTCCACCACTGATTTTCCAACAACTGGTGATTCAGCACCTCCTTTAATCCAGTTAAAATTACGAAAGCACACTTGAAATCCAACCCCTCACCTCCTGAGGTCACCCCTAAAATGCGGCGTCTAGGCTGGGTAAAACGGCTGATCTCGTCCTCATCGGGACTTCCACGGCAGATCGGCTGGTCAATTTTGCCCCCTGCGGCCGGGGCGCTCAAACTCCAGCTTGGCTGGAGCCGGCAGATCCACTCCCATAGCCGACATCCGAGAACAATTCTGCGGGCTGGTGTCTCGGCTCCTTGGCAGCACAGGCGGACTGTTCCCATACCGTTCGATTCCACTGGTGGCCATGACCTCTGGCAAAACGGATAATTCAGAAAGGCTATGGAACCAAGGGTGCCGGAAAATCAATGGTGGACCTGTACCTCATTGTTTGTGGATTAATAACCAGTTAATTTAAGCGAGACTACTTGGCAGATCAATTTTATTGAGGGCAGAAAGAAAACTTTCACTTTCTTCTGTGAATATGGCTAGTTGAAAATGTTAACAGGGATCACCCTAACGCCAGTCCTGAAAGGAGACAACATTACACTCCTTCAGGTGAACTCCCTGAACATGATCTTCATGTTCTGTTAGCTAATCCAGCATGGGAATGAGATTAACTGGAGGTCCTGTCTATTCTATATCATTTAGTATCTCACAGGTTAAATTCATGGAATGTTTAGTACACCGATTGTATATAATTTGTAACGATGACAAGTGCATAGAAATTACCTAGATGTGGCGCAGGATATTAATACTGGGATTGTAGCAAATTAGTATGGAGCTAATTTAGTGCAACTTTCGCACTCTGCTGAGAACATAGACAACATATCTGAATAATGTGGATTTTTTCCAACAGAGGGTGGTGGGTGTGTGGAACGAGCTGCCGGTGAAGGTAGTTGAGGCAGATACTATCGCAAGAAACACTTAGAGACAGGTACATGGATAGGATCGATTAGAGGGATATGGACCAAAGGCAAGCTGGTGGGGTTGGTGTAGATGGGACATGTTGGCCGGTGTGGGCAAGTCGGGCTAAATGGTCGGCACGGACTGGAAGGGCTGAGAGGGCCTGTTTCCGTGCTGTAATTGTTATATGGTTACATGGGCCAAAGGGTCTGTTTCCACGCTGTAAGAGTCTATAAATGCCTGATTTTAACAGTCCGTGTCTTCTCACATCCCAATTTTTTATTCGGAACCATGTACAGCCTCAGAGTATCTGTTAGTCAGTTATCGAAGCCTGCAGCAAAATATATTTTACATTTACCAAACATTCTACAGTATAAACCTTTCCGAGCCTGGAGTGAACTATAGGCTTCAGACAGTGCAGGAACATAGTTCTCATCCAAGCAAGAGAACCCATGGCTGGCTGGCTTTGCACGGCATACACTATTGTTCCACAAGCCTGGAAATCACAAGATCTCAGGATAAGTAGAGATGAGGACATTGGTCATTCTGTCAGGAACTAAATAACCAATCCCTCACCACCCCTATCTATCATATTATCTATCAGCCCATTTAGTGAATCAAAAAGGTTTACTTCCCTTGTCACTTTTTTGAATGATATCTGCCTTAAATGTTACCTCCATTGATTTATTTTACATTTCCTAATAAAATAAAACAAAATGTAGCTTAAATGCAGCTCTGCTGTGTAAAATGTTGAATGTTTCTATTTGAACTCTGCAACAGCCCCCTCCATTTCTAAATAGCACACAATATATAGAGCATAAAACAGAGCACAGCGCTGCACAGGAACAGGCCCTTTGGTCCACATATTTAACTTTTTTATACAATGGGTGGTGGGTGCAAGGAACGAGTTGCTGGTGGAGGTTGTTGAGGCAGGTACTATCGCAAAGTTAAAGAAACATTTTGACAGGTGCATGGATAGGACAGGTTTAGAGGGATATGGGCCAAACGCAGGCAGGGGGGATGAGTGTGGATGGGGTACATTGGCCGGTGTGGCCAAGTCATGCCGCAGGGCCTGTTTCCACACTGTAAGATTTTATAACTCGATGACTCTATGTCTATGTCCAACAGGATGTCCTCTGTCAGCATGTGATCCATATCCCCCCATTCCCTGCATATACGTAGGCCTATCAAAAAATCTCTTAAATGCCACTGTTATATCCACTTCTACCATCCCCTCTGGCAATGCATACGAGGCACTCACCATACTCTGTATACAAAACTTTTCCCATGCATCTCCTTTAAAAAAACTTGCCCCACACATTTCCCCCACTCACCTTAAAGCTATGCCATTTTGCATTTCTGCCCTGGGTAAAAGGTCCTGAATGTCTACCCTATCTAGGCCTTTCATAATTTTGTATACTTCTATCAGGTCTTCCCTCAACCTCCGATGTTCCAGAGGAAACAATCCAAGTCTGCTTTACCTCTCCTTATAGCTAATACCCTCCAATCCATGCAGCATTTTGGTAAAACTATTCCACAAAGCCTTCACATCCTTTCTGTAATGAGGCGACCAGAACTGTACACAGTGTTCAAACCAAATTCTTGAATGGGTCCGGCTAAATAAAGGGTTTGCCTTTTTTTTTCATTGGACAATGAGCGCACACAAGCTAAAGGACTGTGTTTTATATACTGTAGCACCTGCATTCATCTGCATTTTCATCAGGCAGAGTTGAACTCTTCATACAGAACCTACGACAATATCACTGACATGAAATAGTAAGATTCAACCAGAACTTACCAAGTTTGAAGGTTGATCTGTATTTTACGAGGAGTCGCGGTGAGGGATTTCGTGAAGACCCCGCCAGCACGCATGCGCGGCATCCTTCAAAGCAGCGGTGTGGAATCACAGAACCAAACCATGACTAAAAAATAGAAAGATGAAAACGTAGAACTACCTGGTTGACCTTATGATAGAGGGTGGGAGCGGTGGGCACGAAATCCCTCACCGCGACTCCTCGTAAAATACAGATCAACCTTCAAACTTGGTAAGTTCTCGTTTAATCTTACTATTTTACTTCGGAGTCACGTGAGTGACTTCGTGAAGATTTCAAAGCTCTGTGATTTCACGCCCTGGACAACGTCCATGCTTATCACACTGCCGCCAGTCTGATGGAGGAAGGCTGTTAATGGAGTTCAGTCGAAACTGGCTGAAAAATCAACACAATTTATTAATCAAATAAACAACAAACCCCTAAATCGGGGCCAGACATTTACTGAGCGGTACCCAGGATAGCTTCTGCGAATGTTGCAGGGGCGGCCAGAGGCTTGTTATAGAACCGTTGAAAGGTTTTTCCCACTGGCCCAGCCCTCGGTGGCGAGAATGTGGTCCATGGGCACCTCCATGGCCCTCGCCGCTGATGTGGATGCAGCCCTGGTGGAATGAGACTTAAAAATGTCAGTAGCAACTCCTGCTGCATCCAGCACCACCCTGAGCCACCTGGCGATCGTCTGTGTAGTCACCCGATGATGCAGAGGTTTATGACTGATGAGGAGCCCCTGTTCCTTCATCCTGATAACTCCAGTAACTCGGATGTAGTGGTGGAGATGGGTGACTATGCAGAGAGTGGCATCTACAGGGTACGCCCGAAATTCCAACTGCAGCCCATGCGCCCCTGGCCTGTGCTGTTTTAAATTTCTTTGTCAAAGAATTATTATTTGACCAGGGGTGGCCACCATGCTGTCCAGTCGCAGTTTCTGTAACGTCTGGGCTCGTTGGGCTGTAGTCAGTGCCATAAGCATCACCACCTTGAGTGTGAGCTGTTTCAATGGTAGCTCATCTATTGGAGCCCAGCTCCTCAGTAGGGTCAGCACGATCCCCACATCCCACGTTACTGTATATCTGGGTCGTGGAGGGTTGGTATTGAACACTCCCCTCATTAGTTTAGACACCAGGTGGTTGGAGCCGACACCTATATTCAGGTATGAGGACAGCGCACTCCTGGCGCTGTTGATGGCACTGTAGCTGAGGCCAGCATCGAAATGGAAGCCTGCTAGAAACTCCAACACATCAGGTATTGTTGCCTAGTTGGAAGACTTGTTAGTCCGGGCACAGAATGCCTCCCACTTTCTGATTTGGGTGAGGTATTGTTTCCGAGTTGATTCTCGGCATGATGCGGCGATCGTACCAGTTGCTCCCCAGCCTGGTGCGCTTGCGTCAGTTAGTAGCACAACATCAGGGTTGCTCACTATAATAGGTCAATGACATTCTTTAATATTATCTACCCACCATTGTAGCTCATTTCTAGCTTCCGGTGGTAACCGAATTGGCCGATCAAAGCGGCCAGCATTTGTTTTTTAATGCTGTGATTTTTGATCTTTGTAAATTTCGGTAGTGTAGCGGTCCGAATCGTGCAGCTGGGAATGTAGTTACCAATTTAGATTTACCAATACCAATAACTTTTACTATTTGCCGAATGGTTGGTACCCTGGCGCAAGCAAGATTGTGGCACTCTTCTATTATAGCAGTAGCTTTATTAGTTGGGATGATAAACTTCATTAAATTGGTGTCTAGGGTGAACACCAAATAATCCATAACCCGTACCGGGTGCAGTTTTGATTTGTCTGGATGGATTACAACCCCAGCTTCTCAAGCAGAGCCTTGGTTGTAGCCACTCCTTGAATTGCCAATTGGAGGGTCTGCCCCACTATAAGGATTTCATCCAATATGCCATCACTATAATCTTGTTGTCGGAGAAGAGCCAATACAGGTAAACACCAATTTGGTAAACAGCCTAGGGCTGTGATGATTCCATTGGCAATGCACCCTTCCAGACAACTTCAGAATTCCCTGTGAGCCTCAGCGATGGGCACCGTATAGCATGCTTCTTTCAAATCGATGCATGCCATAAAGTACCCTGGGTAAAGCATCTGCCTAGCTGTTCCAAAAGTATCCATTTTGAAATGGGTATATTGTACAAAAGTGTTCAACTCAGTTAAATCTATTATAATCCGACATCCCCCTTCTTTTTTACTGCTGGTGAACATATTAGACTCAAACTCAATAGGTCCATGCTTGGTTATGCCAATTACCCCTTTTTCTGTTCGCCGTATAATTTCAGCATGCCCTCCCTCCACCTCTTTTTGGGATAGAGTAAATTCCTACGAGGCGAATGCTGGGTAGGGGAATTTATACCTCCAACAAATTATATACCCTTGAACACTTTGTAAAATAAACTCATCTGTGGTGACAGTTTTCCCATATGTCCAAGGCAGCCCGCAATCGCCCACCTATTTGTGCAGGAGGGATACTGCGGCGTGAGAGGAGCCAGACCCCCTTACCTCCATAGTTAACGGCGGTTCCGTACATACGGTGCTTCGGGTGGACGTTATGGAGGTTGACGGGCCGGCGGCCGCATTTTCCATGCAGGCCGCTGTTGGCCTTGCCCTAAAAGGTCGTTGTGTTTGTTGAGATGGAGGTAGGTAGGATCTTTGTGCCCTGTCCGGCAGCCTTGGTTCACAGGTTGTATTAGGCTGTTGCCGGTGATATGGATGAACTCTGGCCGATGGAGTTTCATGAGGCCCGCTGTTTTGGCCTCCTTTGTCCAGTCCCTTCACCTGTTTGGACAGGTCTCCAAACAACTGATGCGGCGGTGGAGCGGTAATGGTCGGCACAACCCCGCGAATTTGGGGTTGAGTGTGGGCTATATGGAGCTCTTACGCAGGCAGTTTTATCTCATACTGGGCATTGCATAGGAGTGCCAGTGCATCTTGCTGTTTACTGGACACATTATCCCCGACCAGGGTCCTAGCAAACGCCGTTATGCCCGTGGAGAACCTTTCTCCAAGGTATTATTGAGAACCTGACTCCGGAGTTGGTGCGTAATTAGGCAATCAATGGTGCCCGCCAATTCGTGGTGCAGGGGTTCACCTGTCTGGGTGGAAACGGCAAACTTCACTCACCACATCCAGCATATCCTCCTCATGCTCTGGCTCAGCGGTCACTGGCTGTCCCGGGTCGTCTTCAAACACAGCAGCTGGGCAATCATTAATGCTTCTGGCTGGAGACGATGAGATGCTGAGTGGTGTCCTTGCACGGCTAGTGGATGCTCGCGAATCCCGCTCTTCTCGTTCCCGGTCCCGCTGGAGGCGTTGCACCACTAAGAGCTCCAACCGCTCTATGCGACCGTCCCTGCTATATGCAGCGGACAAGCCGACTTCCCCAGGCCCTGCGAACTCACTGGGGCTTCCACCATCGGACCACACCTCCATAAGGAGCTGTCTAGGGTCCAATGGCAGGTCGTCGTGACCTACAGCCAAAGTAGGATCATACGACTCCCGCACGGACTCTCCGCTAGTCTGTCTTCTCCCAGACTGTGGCGGCCCACCTGTTTGATAAGATGGCAGGTGAGTTGAATCGGCGCCGGCCCCCGGAACCTGGCTCCCCGGAGTCCGTGCAGGCTTACCTCCACTCTTGCCCATCTTTTAGCGTGGAGGCGCATGGTCGGCCGCTCCCAGAGCTGAGCTGACCGACCGCTTCCTGCTGCCACCTCCGCCCTTGACCGCAGCCTGACGGGGTGTGTTGTCGGCGGTATCTGCTCCAGCAGGCCTACTCGACGCAGCAGTGATGTTGCCAGGCTGCACTACGGCAGATTCCCTGGCTGTGGTACGTATTGCACATTGCAGGGCTCCCCTGTCGTGCGGCTGTCCCCCGGCCCAGCCCCCTCGGGTCTTCTGGAGCTCGGGGAGAGGTTGCCTGTGAAGAACAAGACCCCTTGCCACGTACCTGTATCCCCCCTTCTTCTCTTGGGGGATGGGGGCTTGGAGTCTGGATCCGTTGCATCCAGCTCCGGAGCGGTAACCCATTCGGGTGAGCTCCGGGGACAAGGGCCCTTGGCTGGCCGCAGCTCAGCTCCTCGACAGCGTCGTCCTCCGGCCCTTGTCCATGCTGTGAAGAAAAAGGTAATACTTACCTGCCGGTCTTGTGAAGGAGCCGGAGGAGAGAGCGCACTCCCCCCCCCAGCCTGCCGGTGCAAATGCGCGCGACGATAAGCCGCGCATGCGTGCTGGCGGGGTCTTCACGAAGTCACTCACGTGACTCCGAAGTAAAATAGCCCCATGATAGCAAAGGTGGCTATTTTGCGTTTCTTTTTAAAAGACAAGAAAGAGAGAACAACCAAACCAGAGAGTTAGCTTGTTTATTGTCACACATACAGAGATGCTCTGAAATATGTATTCAACATAGTATCCATTCAAATCATGTTCAAGAAGGAACTGCAGATGCTGGAAAACCGAATGTAGACAAAAGTGCTGGAGAAACTCAGCGGGTGCAGCAGCATCTATGGAGTGAAGGAAATAGGCAACATTTCGGGCCGCAACCCTTCTTCAGGGGTACAAACTCCGTACAGACATCACCCATAGTCAGGATCGAACCTGGGTCTCTGGTGCTGTAAGGCAGCAACTCCACCTCAATGCCACCGTGCCGACTGTAATTTACGGAGGGTGCCGCAGGTGAGTTTACACACCTTGCACAACTGCCAACTCTCCACTTGACCTTTCACTGCTACCATCTTGGAAGATGTCCTTCATGGAAGGTAGTCAACACTTAACCAAGATCATGCCACACGATTCACATAGTTCTCACAGGTGTATATGCCGATTATGTCGAATCCTAACATTCAATGTATCACTAAACCGAAGGCTGATAATTGCCAGTGTTCTACTGTTAACAACCCCTTCCTGTATGCTGTAACTGGATACCTTTTCCCTCCCCTTCCACAGAGTTTATAATCAAAATGAGAAGCTCAGTGGTGGATCTCTTCTGTGTTCATTACCCAGTCTGAGGTTTGCTTTGATTTTCGTCGTTCCGAAACCTTTGTTTTGGTTCTGTCAATGACTTCCTGTTAAAATTTGATATGAATCACCAGTCAGGGAATGAAAAAGTTTCAAAGCATACAACCACTTTGATGATAAACCTCTGCTTTGAGACGATGTATTGACTGACAGTGCCTCAAAAAACAACCACTACTTACACTACGGGATAGATTGCGAAACACCGCCAATAAAGGCAAACTATGCACTGTTTGTGTTGAAATAAAAAGGAATTTCTTGGAAACATGCCCACCAAACCAGAAACCGCCCACGTGGAGCAGGGATCTACCTTTTATCAGAATGGAGACATGTTTTTAGTTCTTTTGAAGTGCTTGTGCGCACAACGTTACTCCAGTTCAAGGTATCTTTTCACATTTGCTTGTGGGATTTGGACAAGGCTGGCAAGACCAGCATTTACTCTACATTAGAAACATGGAAAATAGGTGCAGGAGGAGGCCATTCGGCCCTTCGAGCCAGCACTGCCATTCATTGTGGTCATGGCTGATCGTCCCCTATCAATAACCCGTGCCTGCCTTTCTCCCCATATCCCTTGATTCCACTAGCCCCTAGAGCTCTATCTAACTCTCTCTTAAATCCATCCAGTGATTTGGCCTCCACTGCCCTCTGTGGCAGGGAATTCCATAAATTCACAACTCTCTGGGTGAAAAAGTTTTTTCTCACCTCAGTCTTAAATGACCTCCCCTTTATTCTAAGACTGTGACCCCTGGTCCTGGACTAGCCCAACATTGGGAACATTTTTCCTGCATCTAGCTTGTCCAGTCCTTTTATAATTTTATATGTTTCTATAACATCGATACCTGTCGATCGATACCACATTGATACATGTCTTCATGAAGATGTCTCAACCCTGCATTCTTAAACTTCTACCATCCTCAGGCTGACTCCACAGTGCTGCTGGGGAGATAGTTCCAAGGTTCCGACCAGAAACATGATGAAAGAACATCAATAAACTGCCAACTCTGAATAGTGCATTTAGAGGGAATCATGTAAGTTATGTGTCCCAAATGTCCGAACGGTCGTGAGGTATTATTATATGAGTGAGGAGTTGTGATTGGAATTGAAGTTTAGATTTGTCTGTCATTGACATGTGTGCTGAGGTACAGTGAAAAGCTTTGTTCTGCATGCTATCCAATCAGATCAGATAATACCATACCTAAAGTCAAACTCAAGTATAATAAGTGGTGCAAAAAGGAAGGTACAGAGTGCAGAATATAGTTCTCAGCATTGTTGCTCACCCGTTCCATAGACCAAGTCCAACATCTGTGATGGGGTAGAGGTGAACTGGACAGTAACCTAGCTTGTGGAGGGACCATTCAGAAGCCTGATACAAGAGTGGAAGAAGCTGTTACTGAGTCTGGTGGTGCGTTTTAAACTTTCTGTATCTTCTGCCCGATGGGAGCAGGGAGAAGGAGGAATGACTGGGGTGGAGTAAGTGTTTGTGCAAGTGCACAATTAGCAGCAAACATGTTATTTTTGTATATTGTGGAAGGTCATTGATGAAATAACAAAAGAAGGCTGAGCTTAGGACATTGGCCTGTACTGTGTGTCTACCCGATCTATTGCTCTCATGATTTATTACACCAAGTAATTGGTTTACTTGAGTTCCTCTGGTGTTAAAAACATGAAATTACTCAATGTATGTTTCAAGCAATTCAGACTTGAATTTTAATCTTCTGACATTTAAAATCATTAATTTTTTATTAACTTTATGCAATTACTTATTCATAAAATGGCAACCATTCACCTAAGTAAAACAAATTCCATTTCCTTTTTGCAAAATGTTCATCAGAAATTAAATTACTTTGTTTCGTTTAGCCTTGCCTCTCTGCGTTAAGTTCCATCATCGTGACTTTATCACCATGAATCATTTCCCAAGTTACTTGCCAACATTATCACAACTGAGATCACATAATGCTGTTGTAACAACAACAAATGCCTGCTTTTACATGGGCCAATGAATCAAAGTTTGACACAGATAGTTTGAGGCAAAAAGATTTGAAATAAGAACTCCTCTTTCGGGACCAGTTGAAGTGAATGTATAAAACTGGAGAATTGTGGCACAGTGGTAGAGTTGCTGCCTCACAGTGCTTACTTCGCCAGAGATCCCGGTTCAATCCCGACTACGGCTGCTGTCTGTACGTTCTGTCTGTATGTTCTCCCCGTGACCGTGTGGGCTTTCTTCGAGATCAACGGATTCCTCCCACACTCCAAAGACAAACAGGTTTGTAGGTTAATTGGCTTGGTATTAATGTAAAATTGTCCCTAGCGTGTGTAGCAGAATGTTAATGTGTGGGGATCACTGGTCGGCGCAAGCTCAGTGGGCCAAAGGACCTGTTTCCATGCTGTGTCTGCAAACTAATCTACACTAAACCAAACTGAACTAAACTAAACAAAAAGTTAAAGGAGGGAGTTCAAAGTTAAGGACCTAGGCAGCTAAAACTGTTGTTGCTGAAGCTGAAGAAGACTAGAAAAAAAAATAGGTGCAGGAGTAGGCCATTCGGCACTAAAACTGTGCAGAAGCTTGGGAATAGTTATGAAGAACACCCAACAATCTTTCCATCACCTCCAAAATACAGGAGTGTGATGAAACAAGGCAAACACGTTTGCCTTGAATAGCTGCAGCTCCAGCAGTTTTCATAGCATCCAGGGCAAAGCAATCCATTTGATCTACACCACATCCAACTCCCTTAGATATTAATTCCCTCCGCTGCTAACACATACTAGCTGTTGGTGTAGAATTGAGAAAATATACTGCTATTTACTCATCTAGGCTACTTTGACGGCATCTCCCAAACTCATGACCTCTGCCACCAAGCAAGACCAAAGACAACAAACACAAGGACACGCCATCACCCATAGGTCTCCCTCCATGACATCCATCATTGTGATTTTGAAATTTAGCATCAATCCTTCATCTTTAGGTCAAAATGCACGTGCAACTTGTTAAGACAAGGCGGCACGGTGGCGTAGCAGTAATATTACAGTCTTACAGTGTCAGAGACCCAGGTTCGATCCTCACTACATGTGCTTGTCTGTATGAAGTTTGTACATTCTCCCCGTGAACTGCGTGGGGTTTTTTCTGAGATCTTTGGTTTCCTCCCACACTCCAAACATGTGCAGGATTTGTAAGTTAATTGGCTTGGCGTAAATGTAAATGCCGAAGGCCCCGTTTCTGCGCTGTATCTCTAACCGAAATTAAACTAAACAAGAGTAGCAACGTTTTTTGGATGTGCTCAGGTTTTAAGGGAGAGTATTGGAGGTGGGGTCAGCACCAAAAGTAATACAATGGTCAAGATCACATAGACCAGGAAGAGGGTGTCAGCAGCTGCTATACTGAAGCAGGGACACAGACAGAGACTCTTAATATTACAAGTATATAAACCCTGTTAACCCTGGTGATGGGAAGACTTTGCATCCAATAGCTCAGCTCAGCGTCAAATGCAACATCCAGATCAAGAATGGTCTTGCTTAATGTCAGCTTAATATCAGTATAAAGAGTGGTGTTTGGTGTGGCATTTCAATGCTATACTATTCAAATATGGAGGAATTGCCTTCAAATCCAAAACTGAATGCTGGAAAACAGTATTACAAAGACAATCCACAACAATGGATACAGCAGCTTGGTGTGAAAGGGTAGTGATAGTTCAAGAGGAATAGTTACAGGGAATTGTATAGTTAAGGGAACAAACAAATGTTGCTGGAGTCAAGGATGTGATTCCAGACGTCAAATGGAGGAATATCACTGAGCAGCTGCAGAATATTCTGGAATGGATTGGTCATGGATTCTGTAATGAGCCAGAGTTCATATCCTATATTAGTAACTAGACTAAGTGGGACCCGTTGGGTCCCAGCATCACACGGGAGGGCTGGTCCCCCAACACAATATTCCACCTCTCCACTAATTCCAATATTAGGGGCCAGTGGGGGGGGGGGGGGGGGGGGGGTCTGGAGTGCTAGTATGGGTGTTGTGGGCTGAAGGGACTGGTTTCCAGAGGGCTAGTATGGACATTGTGGGCCAAATTGATTCTTGGCATCTTGACCTCTCCTGCCTCCATCTTGCAGAGACTGAGCCACACCCACACTTCTGGGTTTTATAGTCCCTCCCCTCTCCCACCAGAAAGGGCATGGCCTTCATGGCGTGATTGCCCACAGGAGCCGTTGGAAGAGGGAGGAGGAGCGGCACCCGGCTGGTGAGTGTAAAAGCCCAGTGCGGGGCTTGCTCCCACAGAGGCCCACAGGAGCCGTTGGAAGAGGGAGGAGGAGTGACACCTGGCTGGTGAGTATAAAAACCCAGCGCGGGGCTTGCTCCCACAGAGGCCCACAGGAGCCGTTGGAAGAGGGAGGAGGCGGCACAATCTCTAACGTTCCATTCAGATGAGGGTTTTTTTTTGTGAGGAAGCCACTGATTGGTGGGAAGTGGATTAGAGAAAGCAGCTGATTGGCGGTCAGATTCCAGCTGTTTGTAGTGTACTGTATTCTGTATTGTATCCAGGGTAAGCAGGGACTAGTGAGTACCCCGGTGGCTGTACACCTGGAAAATAGGTACTCATGTTTGAGTACGATTGGAGGGGACAGCCTACCTGGGGGCAGCAACAGCAGCCTCCGGCACAGAGACCGGCCCTGATGCTCAGAAGGGTAGCAAAAATAGGAGGGCAATTGTAATAGGGGACTGCATAGTTAGGGGGTCAGATTGGCGATTCTGTGGACGCAGTCGGGAGACCCGGATGGTAGTTTGCCTCTCTGGTGCCAGGGTCTCAGATGTGTCGGAACGTGTCCAAAAGATTCTGAAAAGGGACGTACCAATGACATAGGAAGAAAAAGAGAAGAGGTCCTGAAAGGAGAATTTAGGGAGTTGGGGGGAAAGTTAAGGAGAAGGACCAAAAGAGTAACAATTTCAGGATTACTGCCTGTGCCACGTGACAGTGAGAGTAGGAATGGAATGAGGTGGAGGATAAATGCGTGGTTGAGGGACTGGTGCAGTGAGCAGGGATTCAAGTTTCTTGATCACTGGGACATCCTTTGGGGAAGGCATGGTCTGTATTAAAATGACGGGTTGCACTTGAACCTGAGGGGGACCAATATCCTGGTGGGGAGATTTGCAAAGGAGACTTTAAACTAGAAAGGCTGGGGGGAGGGCCTCAGGTAGAGGGGGCTAGGGGACAGGGTGTGGGGCAAGAGGCAGAGAAGGGAAGCACACGGACCCAAAATGTAGGCGAGAAAGAGGAAAAAGATAATAAACAGAGAATAAGGGATGGTGGGTTTCTAAAATGTGTATATTTTAATGCTAGGAGCATTGTAAGAAAGGTGTATGAGCTTAGAGCCTGGATTGACACCTGGAAGTATGATGTTGTGGCAATCAATGAAAAATGGTTGCAGGAGGGCTGTGATTGGAAACTAAATTTTCCAGGATTTTGTTGCTTCAGGTGTGATAGAATTGGAGGGACCAGAGGTGGAGGTGTTGCATTGCTTGTCAGAGAAGATATTACAGCAGTGCTTTGGCAAGATAGATTAGAGAGCTCGTCTAGGGAGGCTATTTGGGTGGAACTGAGAAGTGGGAATGGTGTAGCAACACTTTTTGGGGTGTATTATAGACCGCCAAATGGGGAGCGAGAATTGGAAGAGCAAATATGTAAGGAGATAGCCGATATTAGTAGTAAGCACAAGGTAGTGATTGTGGGAGATTTCAATTTTCCAAAAATAGACTGGGAATCACATTCTGTAAATGCGCTGAATGGTTTGGAGTTTGTAACATGTGTGCAGGGTAGTTTTTTGCAGCAGTACATAGAGGTATTGACCAGAGAAGGGACAGTGCTGGACCTCCTGTTAGGAAATGAGGCAGGTCAGGTGACGGAGGTATGCGTTGGTGAGCACTTCGGGACCAGGGATCACAATACCATTAGTTTCAATATAATTATGGAGCGAGTCAGAACTGGACCTAGGGTGGAGATTTTTGATTGGAGAAAGGCTAACTTTGAGGGAATGCGTAAGGATTTAAAAGGAGTGAATTGGGACATTTTGTTTTATGGGAAGGATGTAGAAGAGAAATGGAGGACATTTAAAGGGGAAATTGTAAGAGTACAGAATATTTATGTCCTTGTTCGGTTGAAAGGAAATAGTAAAAATTGGAAAGAGCCATGGTTTTCAAGGGAAATTGGACACTTGGTTCGAAAAAAGAGAGATATCTACAATAATTATAGGAGGCATAGAGTAAATGAGGTGCTAGATGAGTATAAAGAGTGTAAAAAGAATCTTAAGAAAGAAATTAGAAAAGCTAAAAGAAGATATGAGGTTGCTTTGGCAAGAAAGGTAAAAGTAAATCCAAAGGGTTTCTACAGCTATATTAATAGCAAAAGGATAACGAGGGATAACATTGGACCATTAGAGAGCCAGAATGGACAGCTATCTGCAGAGCCAAAAGAGATGGGGGAGATATTGAACAATTTCTTTTCTTCAGTATTCACCAAGGAGAAGGATATTGAACTCTCTGAGGTAAGGGAAAAAAGTAGAGTAGCTATGGAAACTATGAGATTCAAAGAGGAGGAAGTACTGACACTTTTGAAAAATATAAAAGTGGATAAGTCTCCAGGTGCTGACAGGATATTCCCTAGGACATTGAGGGAAATTAGTGTAGAAATAGCAGGGGCTATGACAGAAATATTTCAAATGTCATTAGAAACGGGAATAGTGCCGGAGGATTGGCGTACTGCGCATGTTGTTCCATTGTTTAAAAAGGGTTCAAGGAATAAACTTAGCAATTATAGACCTCGTAGTTTGACGTCAGTGGTGGGCAAATTAATGGAAAGGAAACTTAGAGATAATATATATAAGCATCTGGATAAACAGGGTCTGATCAGGAGCAGTCAACATGGATTTGTGCCTGGAAGGTCATGTTTGACAAACCTTCTTGAATTTTTTGAAGAGGTTACTAGGGAAATTGATGAGGGCAAAGCAATGGATGTTGTCTATATGGATTTCAGTAAGGCCTTTGACAAGTTTCCCCATGGAAGGTTGGTTAAGAAGGTTCAATCTTTGGGTGTTAATGGTGGAGTAGCAAGATGGATTCAACAGTGGCTGAATGGGAGATGCCAGAGAGTAATGGTGGATGGCTGTTTGTCAGGTTGGAAGCCGGGGACCAGTGGGGTGCCTCAGGGATCTGTGTTGGGTCCACTGTTGTTTGTCATGTACATCAATGATCTGGATGATGGGGTGGAAAATTGGATAAGTAAGTATGCAGATGATACTAAGATAGGTGGTGTTGTGGATAATGAAGTAGATGTTCAAAGTCTACAGAGAGATTTGGGCCATTTGGAAGAGTGGGCTGAAAGATGGCAGATGGAGTTTAATGCTGATAAGTGTGAGGTGCGACATCTTGGCAGGACAAATCAAAATAGGACGTACATGGTAAATGGTAGTGAATTGAGGAATGCTGTGGAACAGAGGGATCTAGGAATAACTGTGCATAGTTCCCTGAAGGTGGAATCGCATGTAGATAGGGTGGTAAAGAAAGCTTTTGGTGTGCTGGCCTTTATAAATCAGAGCATTGAATATAGGAGTAGGGAAGTAATGTTAAAGTTGTACAAGGCATTGGTAAGACCAATTCTGGAATATGGTGTACAATTTCGGTCGCCTAATTATAGGAAGGATGTCAACAAAATAGAGAGAGTGCAGAGGAGATTTACTAGAATGTTGCCTGGGTTCCAGCAACTAAGTTACAGAGAAAGGTTGAACAAGTTAAGTCTTTATTCTTTGGAGCGCAGAAGGTTAAGGGCGGACTTGATTGAGGTCTTTAAAATGATGAAAGGGATAGACAGAGTTGACGTGGATACGCTTTTCCCTTTGAGGGTAGGGAAGATTCAAACAAGAGGGCATGACATGAGAATTAAGGGACAGAAGTTTAGGGGTAACATGAGAGGGAACTTCTTTACTCAGAGAGTGGTGGCTGTGTGGAATGAGCTTCCAGCAGAAGTGGTGGAGGCAGGATCGATTTTAACATTTAAAAGTAAAGTGGATAGGTATATGGATGGGAAGGGAATGGAGGGGTATGGTCTGAGTGCAGGTAGATGGGACTAGGGGAAAATGTTCGGCACGGACCTGAAGGGCCAAGAGGGCCTGTTTCTGTGCTGTAATTGTTATATGGTTATATGGTTATATGGAAATGTTGTATGTTATATGGTTATATGATTGACAAGAGAGAGAATCTCAACATTTTTCAAACACTAATAACTCTTTTATTTTTCATCAATGGGAAAAATCCTCGGCACCTGATGAGCGGAGGGGGGACTCTGAGTAAGATGGCCAAACATCACAACCGTACGTGTTAGCGTTTTTTTTTTAATAATATAAAGCGCAAACAGGAAATGGTCAAGATTAGACTTTTAATTACATAGAAGGCAAGGCAACTTTAATTAGGCAAGGCAACTTTAATTAGGCAAGGCAACTTTAATTAGGCAACACAGCTTTAGCATTTCCAAACGAAAGGAAACACAGCTTTATCATTTCCAAACTATATTTTCAAACCACATTAAGGGCACTGACAGGTCAGTAAAACCACTCACAGTTTAGTAGACATGTGTTCAGTGTTATTCACAGCTCAGACTGAGAGACGTGACCCTCTCGCTCCCCCATCTTGCAGAGACTGACTGAGGCACAACACTCGGGGTTTTATAGTCCCTCCGGAAGGGGCGTGGCCTTCAAGAGAGAGAACCTCAACATTTTTTAAACACTAATAACTCTTTTATTTTTCATCTGTGGGAAAAAATCCTTTTCTCCTGCGCAGCGGAGGGGGACTCTGAGTAAGATGGCCAAAGATCATAGCCATAAGTGGCAGCGTTTTTTCTAAAATCAATATACAGAACAGCAGGAAGTGGTCAAGATCAGACTTATAGTAATATAGATAATCAGCATAAGCAGAAAAGAGAAGGAGGTCCGGGAGGTACATTTTTTAGTTTGGGAAGAAAGGAGTTCCTAGATTATTCCTTGTACTGCGCAAGGAAACTTACAGAAATAGAAGGATGATACAAATGAATTTGTGGTACTAAAGAGAAGCTTTAGATTTCTGGGACCAATTTTGATGAGTGTAGGATCTATAGAGGCCAGCTAGTTTGCACGTCAACATGGCAGGGTCCACTCTTGAGCAGGGTTGCTAATAATGTATGAAAAGCGGGGACAGCTTCAAGGTAACTTGACAGAGGCATGGGCGAAGATTTAGAAAGGAGAAAAGCAGAAAGTGAAAGGCAGTAAATTAATTGGAGAGTATAAGATGCACAAAAAACAAAGGTTAGTTTGGTAATACCAAAAGTTCTATCCCAAATGCACAGAAAGAGGTGAAGGAGAAAGGAGACTGAGAATATTAATAGAAGCAAGGAAGTATGCTGCTAGAACTATGACAGAAATATGGCATTAACAGGGCCAAAGATGCCAGATTAACAGCTCTGGGTAAGTGTTTTTTCTCCTGAGTTGGAGAGGGAGATGATAAAAGAAGGGGGTGAAAGTAGTAAAGTAGTGATTAAGTAGGTGATTAAGCAATTATAGCTTTGAGAAGGGAAGATATGTTGGAAGGATCACCAAATGATGTTATATGGGTGAACTGAAAATAAAATAAAATAAGAAAAACAATCACACTGTTGGGAATGTACTATAAAAGCAAACAGTATGACAAAGACTAAGACAGTCTGACAAATTTCTGACATGCACTAAAGACATAATAGAGGGGAATTATAATTAACCCATTATTAATTGGAAAACTCTCATTGCATTAGGTGACTAATGATATCTAAAACTGCGTTCTAGTCAACTTTTTAAATTAAGAATTAGCAAGCAAAGAGCTAGTGGATTTAATTTTACAGAGTGAATCTGGACAGGTAGAGATCAGCAGGTGAGCATTTTGTTGACAGTGATTATACTTTGGAGAGATTTAACATAATTGCGGAAATATGCAAAAATAAGATATGGGTATGGGTTCTAAACTGGAGTATGGCTAGTTTTATTTGACTGACAAGTGATTAGGTAAAAATGGTCCATCAACAGTTACTATAAAGTAAATAAATTGTAACATTTAAGGATTCCAATAAAGAGAACAGGATTTCTTTTAATGAAAATAAAAATTTGGACTTGAAAAACAAGATGCACAGCGGGGAGGAAAGTGAAACAAATGAGAACCCCATGTAAGAACCTAGTACAGCAGATAGTCTGGAAAATTATAAATAGGGAGGAAAAACACATAAAAAGGAAATAAAATAAGTACAAAGAGGGCATGGAAAATATTGGTGAGAAAAAACAAACACATTCCAAGATATTTTTCTAAATATATGAAGAGCTTACAAGGACTAAATTGGTAGCCTCTGTTTAGTTTAGTTTGATTTAGTGATCCAGCGCGGAAACAAGCCCTTTAGCCGACCAACGATCCCCGCACACTAACACTATCCTACACAATTTTTCCGAAGCCAATTAACCTACAAACCTGTAAGTCTTTGGAGTTTGGAAGAAAGCCGAAACACCTGGAGGAAGCCCACATGGTCACAGGGAGTTTATCCAAAATCCATACGGACCCATGGTCAGGATCGAACCCGGGTCTCTGGCGCTGTAAGGCAGCAACTCAACCACTGCTCTCCCTGGGTAGTGAGAGGATGGGTTAAGATCCTTAATACGTTTTATGACAACTTTCTTCACAAAAGGCCGCATGATTCCAATGTTGTGGTTAAGATGGATGGCTGAAATGGATGATGTGGCAAACAGAGAGTTATATCTTTAAAAGGCATATGAACACCAGCACCTGCAGGTTAGTTTCCAAGTCGCACATTATCCTGACTTGGCAATTTGATGCTGGCTCAGCCTGCAAAGCCCACACCATTGAATTATATCTTTTTTAAATGAATGAATGAACACCTCCAAATGAAATGTATCCCAGTTAGAAAGGAGGAAATTGCAGGGGTTCAGATGGTAATTCTTATGACTTTCTAGCAACAGAAGTGATATCAGTGGATCAGAGAACTGGTACTTTGTCCTATTGTCTAAAGAGGGACGTGGGACTAAACTAAATAATCACAGGCCGGTTAATTTAATATTGGCGGATAAACTATTAGAATCCATTCCATCAACTTTGAAGGTAATATTTAATTAATATTTAGGAAAAATCATGTCAGACTAATTTGAGAAGATAATAAAGAGAATCAATGAGGGATGTGGTTTTGATGTCATCCATCTGTATTTTAACAAGGTTGTAACTTAGCCTTGCCTAGTTAAGGGTGGAAAATAAAACCCCAGGGTCAGTGACAAATTGGATCCAAAATTGGCTCATTGGCAAGAAAGGAAAGGTAATGAAGATAAACACAAAATGCGGAGTAACTCAGCAGAACAGGCAGCCTCTCTTGTCAGAAGGAATGGGCAACGTTTTGGGTCGAGACCCTCTGGTTTATTGATGTTTCTGTGACTGAAATGGGGTAACCAAGGAGAGCCAAGTTCCACACTGTCCCCACCACCAAATGATATGCTAGAGGAAAGGAAGAATGAACAGGAACAGAAGCTGTTCCAGATAATTGTTCTGATACTGACATATCTGTCAGTTATGACGGGACTGATAAAAATAGAACAAGTGGGCTGCACAGTGGCACAGCAGTAGAGTTGCTGCCTTACAGCGACAGAGACCTGGGTTTGATCCTGACGACGGATGCTGTCTGTTCAGAGTTTGTATGTTCTCCCTATGACTGCATAGGTTTTTCTCCCACTCTCCAAAGATGTGCAGGTTTGTAAGTTAATTGGCTTTGGTAAAACATGCAGAATTGTCCGTGGTGTGTAGGATAGTGTTAGTGTACTGGTCAGCGTGGACTCAGCGGGGCCGAAGGACCTATTCTGCGCTGTATCTCTAAAGTCTAAAGTATCAAGTGTCAGGTGGGTGGTGGTAAAGCATGGAGAAGATTGGTACTGTCAACCAAATTAAAGGCCGCACGCAGATAAAGAGGGGTACTTCATCTTGGTTACAGTCGCTTAGCTTGTTAAGTTTGATTTTGGTGGGAGCCGTTTCATTGCTGTGGCAAGGACTGAGTGAGTTGTGTGGAATTTGGATGTGGATTTGGAGAGGTGACAATATATTGAGGACTTTGGAGAAAATGTCAAGTTGGAGAGTAAGTGGTAAGTTTAAGGGACAGTGAAATCAATGGTTGGCTTTTTGAGTGGATTGATTATACTGATGGTTATCATAATAAAATGAAAATAACAATGTACATGAATGAACCCTTTAGATATCTGGAACATTGGTAATGTTTCTGGATCTGTGTAAATTGGATGGTTACACTTGAACTGGATCAGGTTCAGTATTCTTGTTGGGTGACTTGCTTTTGCTGTTTGGGTGGTTGGAAACCAAGGAAAGGGTGACGTTCAGTCTGAAGAAAGGTCTCGACCCAAAACGTCACCCATTCCTTCTCTTCAGAAATGCTGCCTGCCCCGCTGGCTACTCCAGCTTTTTGCGTCTATCTTCAGTTTAAACCAGCATCTGCAGTTCTTTCCACACATACAAATATGATATTGTTGCTGATACAGAGTCACGATTGAAAGAAGAACGGGACTGGCAACTAAACATTCCAGCGTATGGAAGCGTTTGGTGTTGATTGGGGCGAGAGGGAGTGGATTTAAAAGAGGAAGGGGCATTGCATTATCATTGCAGTAATGTGAGAAGATGATTTAGAATGTTTTACAAAAGCATAGGGTAGATCTGAGAATTATAAAAAGGGATGGTTACTTTGCTGGTATTCCCTAGAAAATTAAACCAATCAAGTGGATGAAGTGCCAGTGGAAAAACCACTGAGAAAGTAATTTTTAAATGTACTAAGGTACAGAAATGTACCTTGAGGGCAGCACAGTGGTGCAGCAGTGGAGTTGCTGCCTTACAGAGCCAAAGGTCCAGATTCCATCCTAACCACAGCGGCTGTCTGTAAAGAGTTTGTGCATTCTCCCTGTGACTGCATGGGATTTCCTCCGGGTTCTCTGGTTTCTTCCCACATTCCAAAGACATACAGGTTTGTAGATTAGCTGACTTCTGTAAATTGGCTCTTGTGTGTAGGATAGAACCAGTGTATGGGTGATCGCTGGTCGGTGCGGATTTGGTGGGCCGAAGGGCCATTTCCACACTGTATTTATAAACCAAACTAAACTAAAAAAAAAAATGAAAATAATGTCTGAATTGAGATAACAATTTTTGGATCATCAGATGGGATCTGATAGATGTGGTCTTGAAGTAGCTCCTCACAGGAAAGTGGGAGTTTTTTGACTGACAGGCTAATTTACATCTATTTTAATGCAAAAAACGAACTAGTGAGAGTTCAGGACCAACATGTCCCATAAGTGTGTTAAAGAAGGAACTGCAGATGCTGGAAAATCGAGGGTACACAAAATGCTGGAGAAACTCAGCGTGTGCAGCAGCATCTATGGAGCGAAGGAGATAGGCGACGTTTCGGGCCGAAACCCTTCTTCAGACTTGGACTGGGTGGTCTGGCGCGTCGATCTCTACAAAGTTGAGGCCACGCGCCAACTCTCGGACACCTCCTCCTACTTACCCCTGGACCATGATCCCACTGACGAGCACCAGGTCACCATCTCTAGCACCATCACCGACTTCATCAACTCCGGCTCCCTGCACCCCCGAGCCTCCAACCTCATCATTCCCCAGCCCTGCACGGCCCGATTTTACCTTCTACCCAAAATCCACAAACCTGATTGCCCCGGTAGACCCATTGTCTCTGCCTGTTCGTGCCCCACTGAACTCATTTCCACATACCTTGAAAAAAGGAGTCTGAAGAAGGGTTTTGGCCCGAAATGTTGCCTATCTCCTTCGCTCCATAGATGCTGCTGCACCCGCTGAGTTTCTCCAGCATTTTGTGTACCCTGTCCCATAAGTGTGACAGGTGAGGACAGCAAGTCCAAGAAATTGTGATGGTCGAGTAATATTGATGGGATGATAAAGACAAAAAGGAAGTACATGATAGATGTAGGACACTGGAAATGAGACAGGCCCTTCAGGAGTATTGAGAGAGTGTTGAGAATACTTAAAAATTGATTTTAGGAGAGAAAAGAAGGTTCATAAAATGTTTCTGGCCAACAAGAACATAGAACATAGAATATTACAAGACAGGACCAGGCCCTTCAGCCCACAATCATAATGTGCCAAACATGATGCCAAGTTAAACTAATCTCCTCTGCCTGAACACGATCCAAAATTAAGAGAGATTCTTTGGAATGTATTGGGTAGCTAGGTAAGGAATGGGGTCTGTTAGGGGACCCAAGGTGCAACCCGTGTATGAAATCAGAGGACACGGGTGAGATCTTAAATTAATACTTTTCATCTGTATTTATAAAAAGAAGGGTGGTGTAAATGGAGACTTAATTGGAGATGACAAAACTATAGCAAATTAAGAGTAAAAAGGAAAGGATATTAGATGTCTTGGTGGACAGAAAGGTGGATATATCTCCAGCCCCTGAGGAGATATATTCCAGGCTACCATGAGAGGTAAAAGAGAAGATTGCTATCACCCAAGCTACGCTGGCCACTAGTGAGTTGTCAAATGACTAAAAGATTGCAAAAGTGCAATCTTTATTCAGAAAGGGCAGCAGGGTTAAGGCAGATAGTTATAGTTCAGTTATCTTAGGATCAGAGGTCAGGGAATTGTTGGAAAAAATTTGGAAGACTAGGGTTAATCCAGACTTGGAAAGCTAGGGATTGAGCACAGTTTATTTTGTGGAAGATCCTGTCAAACTAAGTTAATTGAGATGTTTTGAAGAAGTAGCTAAATATATTGATGAGGCAATGTGATGAATGTAGTTTACAGGGACTTTGGCAAGGTCCAACGTGGAAAACTTGCCCAATATGTTAGAGCCCACGATATTCAAGGCAACGTCCTGTTTGTTCTATATATTAACAACCTGCATGTTAATTTTGGAGGTATGATCAATAAGTTTGAGGATAACACAAAATAGGCGTAGTGAGAAGGGTAATCTCAGGTTACAGAATAATATTGATCAACTGGTAATCTGAGTGAGGCAATGGCAGGTAGGATTATATCCTGATAAGTGTGAGGTGATGTACTTTGAGTGGTCTAATAAGAGTAGGACATGTCCTATGAATAGTAGAGCCCAGGGAGTACTGAGAGGCAAAGAGATCTTGGTTTACTAGTCCAATGATCCGAAAGGTGGTCATGATGGTGAAGAAGACAGGCACAATGCTTGCCTTTATTAGCAAGGACAGTGAATATAAGATATTGGAACAATTTTATTAAACAATGGTTTGGCAACAGCCAGAATATTTTGTGCGGTTCTTGAGGAGACTTGATAGGTTGGATTTGTATTCCTTGGAGTTGAACAGGCTGAGGGGCAACTGGGTAGAGATGGATACATTGAGATAAGGTGGATAGTGAGATAAAATTCTAAAATGGATTAAATTATTATTTTTTAAATCATCAATCTACATCAACCTTCTACATATACACAATTGTTTGATTAACGTTATGCATTCGTTAATTCAATTTAAACTACTGCGCAGAATATTATTCAAAGTCTAAACTGAATAAGATCTTTCCAAATGTATCTACTATTTGTGATAAATGTCTTCTTCAGGAAGCAACTATAACACACTCCTTTGTCTCTTGTATAAAATTGCATAATTTCTGGAGAGGAATTTTTGAAATTTTTTCAAAAACACTAAAAATAAAATTGGTTACCGACACGGAATTGATTATTCTAGGTACATCAGAAGCCTGCTCTGAGCTATCATTATTTCAAAGACATTTCCTTAATTATGGCCTGATAATGGTGAAAAAATTAATACTCAAATTTTGGAAACATACATCTGTCCCTACTCTTAGGATGTGGATTATAAACATGTCCGAGACGCTACATCTTGAAAATATTAAACTTGTCTTGGCAGAAAATCCAGATCATTTTTTGAGGACATGGACACCATTCATCGATTTATTACAAGCATAGTATGGTACAACACAACATTGGATTTAAATCTAAATATGGCCTGGGTGAGGTGGGTGGGGAGGGATGTGAGGCAGGTATATCACCACCCTTTTCCTTCTTTCTCTTGTTGTCCATTTATTTTTCTTATTTTTTCTATTCCTCTTTTCTTTCTTTCATTTATTCACTTTTTGGCTACACCATTTTGGTAGTCTAGGGGTTCTATCTTTGCACATTTCACTTTTTCCGTTCCTTGCTTTTTCTGGGTTCTTTTCTTTCGACTCTAGCTAAAAGTTAAAATTGAAGCTGTACAATAACTGTATTATTTGATATGCCGTTGGTTTTATTTTTGTACATTTGCTTCCAATACATTTTTAAAAATGTAAAAAATTAAAAAAAATCAATCTACACACAATACCCCAGAATGAAGAAGCGAAAACAGGTGTTTAGAAATTTTTGCAAAGTAATTAAAAAGAAATAACTGAAATATCACATTTACATAACTATTCAGACCCTTTGCGATGACACTCTAAATTGAGCTTAGATTCATCCTGTTTCCATTGATTATCCTCGAGATGTTTCTACAACTTGATTGGAGTCCACCAGTGGTAAATTAAATTGATTGGACATTATTTGGAAAGGCACACACCTGTCTATATAAGGTCCCACAGTTGACTGTGCATGTCAGAGCAAAACCCAAGCCATGAAGATGAAAGAATTGTCCGTAGACCTCCGAGACAGGATTATGTCGAGACACAAATATGGGGATGGGTATAAAACAATTTCTTCAGCACAGTGGCCTCTGTCATTCTTAAATGGAAGCATTTTGGAACCACCAGGCTCTTCATAGAGCTGGCCACCCGGCCAAACCGAACAATAAGGGGAGAAGACCAAGAACCTGATAGTCACTCTGACAGAGCTCCAGAGTTCCTCTGCGGAGATAGGAGAACCTTCTAGAAGGACAAGTATATCTGCGGCATTCCACCAATCAGGACTTTATGGTAGAGTGGCTGGACAGAACCCATTCCTTAGTAAAAGGCACATGACAGGTGCTTGGAGTTTGCCAAAAGGGTTATTTTCTCTGGTGCCCTGGTTTGATGAAACCAAAATTGAACTCTTTGGCCTGAATGCCAAGCATCACGCCAGAGGAAAACAGGCACCGCTCATCACCTGGCCAATACCATACCCACGGTGAAGCATGGTGGTGGCAGCTTCATGCTGTGGGAATGTTTTTCAGTGGCAGGAACTGGGAGATTAGTCAGGATCGAGGGAAAGATGAACGGAGCAAAGTACAGAGAGATGCTTGATGAAAACCTGCTCCAGATCGTTCTGGACCTCAGACTGGGGCAGACATTCACCTTCCAACAGGACAACAACCCTAAACACACAGCCAAGACAACACAGGAGTGGCTTTGTGACAAGTCTGTGAATGTCTTAGAGTGGCCCGGACTTGAACCCGATCGAACATTTCTGGAGAGACCTGAAAATAACTGTGCATCAATGCTCCCCATCCAACCTGACAGGGCTTGAGAGGATCTGCAGAGAAGAATGGGAGAAATTACCCAAATACAGGTATGCCAAGCTTGTAGGGTCATACCCAAGAAGACTTGAGGCTGTAATCGCTGCCAAAGGTGCCTCAACAAAGTACTGAGTAAAGAGTCTGAATACTTATGTAAATGTGATATTTCAGTTATTACTTTTTAATTACTTTTTAAAAAGTTCTAAACACCTGTTTTTACTTTTTTTTATTATGGGATATTGCATATAGATTGATGATAATAAAAAAAATAATTTAATCCATTTTAGAATAAGGCTGTAACGTAACAAAATATTATTGCCAGGGGTCTGAATTCTTTCTGAATGCACTGTAGATAAGACAACATGGACATGATAGTAAGATTAAACGAGAACTCACCTGTTCGAAGTTTGATCGTTATTTTACGAGGAGTTACGATGAGGGATTACGTGAAGAAGAGCCCGCCTCACGCTGGTAACGGCATACTTCAAAGCAACGGCATGAAAAACACAGAACACCAAAGCCGGAGTAACATAGTAAGGCTCATAAAAAGACTTAGAACCACCATTTGATCATTTATTTTACGAGGGTGGGAGTGGAGGGCACGTAATCCCTCATCGTAACTCCTCGTAAAATAACGATCAAACTTCGAACAGGTGAGTTCTCGTTTAATCTTACTATTTTACTTCGGAGTCACGTGAGTGACTACGTGAAGAGTTTTAAAGCTTTCTGTGTTTTTTATGTCGTAGAATTAATCCGTACGACAGTCCGGCTAAGTAAAACACATACATGAGAAAGCACACAAATGTTAGATCTTTTCATAATTAAGTTTTTTAATGGCTGAAAAACCATATAATACCCTCCTTATATTTGAGGGAAAAATGATTACAAGTGACAAAAGATATCAGTGACTACACAACTGATTATAGCAATTAATAGCAAACAAAGCAGGTGATTATAGTGCTCCCAACATCGCGTGTCCAAAGCTTGTCATAGTGTGAACAGGTTTGTTGTAGAACTTTGAAAAAGTTTCTTCTTTACTCCACCCTGCGATTTTTTTTTTTTAAATATGCTCGAGAGGTACGTCCCGCCCCTTCGCCGCGGACGTAGCTGCCGCCCTGGTGGAGTGAGATTTGAAGACATTAGTGTCTACTCCCGCTAAAACCAACACCTGTTTCAAACCATTTTGAGATAGTTTGAACTGAAGCTTTTGTGTGTGGCTTTTTGTGCGTAAGCAGCAATGTCTTTTCGTTTCCTCGAAAAGTGTCCGTCACTTTAATACATTGGTTCAAATGTCTAACCACACACAAAGCAAGCTCAATATGAAAAGCTTGAAAGGTTACCTTGTTCCAGATCTCCCTGATCTACTTTGTTTGATCAGATCGTAAACATAGAATACAACGTTATCTGTAGTCACATGCATACAGTCTAAACGCAACATTTGTAAAGTTTGCACTCTTTGGGCTGAGACCAGTGACATTAACATGACCAATTTCAATGTTAACCTATCCAATGACAACCCTTCAATTGGCGTCCATTCTCTAAGTAGAGCAAGTACTATGCTCACATCCCAAATCTCTGTATATCTAGGTTTTGGCGGATTCATGTGAAAAATTCCTTTCATGAATCGTGATATTAATGGATGCGACCCAATTGATTTCTCACCAGTCATAAGTCCTAAATAGGACGACAAGACACTGCGTGCAGTGTTAATGGCACTGTAACTTAAATGTTGGCCAAAGCGCAAATTGGCAAGGAATTCCAAAACATGAGTAACATTCACATAATCATCAGAAATATTTTGACTGTGTGCAAAATTCTTCCTATTTCTTAATATGTGTCATATATTGTTTCTGTGTGCTATCTCGCCATGATGTGCCAATAACTGTCAAGTTTGGTCCGACAATCCCAGTTCCTGTAGTGGTCTGGTCAAAACCTGCAGATTAACAATTTCATATATGCATATAATGGGTAATCTTCATTTGTTACTGGATTAGTCAAGATATCACTACAGTTAAGAATCTGCATATACGGTTCTTTAATCATATTCAGCATAACTGGGAACCAAGGTTGAGTTGGCCAATTTGGCACTACCAACAATCCGGAAGCTGAATCTTGCTCTATTTTCTTCAAGCATCTCTGGATCAGAGCAAATGGTGGAAAAGCATAAAAGAACATTTTTCCCCAGTGTAATAAAAATGCATCTACTGCAACTGCGTCCGGATCGTGTTCGCAAGACACATAATGAGGCAAGTGATGATTAAGCCTGGATGCAAACAAATCAATTTCTGGCAACCCAAATCGTCGAACAATATTCTTAAATATTGGTGGCTTAAACATCCATTTCGTATTATCTTTAAAAAAATCCTGGACCTTTCATCTGCTACCACATTGTCTTTACCTGGAGTATAGCTTACTGCAATCCATATCTGCCGACCAATACACCATTGCCATATCTCATTGACCAGACAATCACATGATAACTGATCCAACTCTCCCCATGTGATTAATGTAAACCACAGCTGTTTTATTGTGTAATTGTATTAACACATGCAGACCTTATTTAGCACAACAATATGCTTTAAGCCCATAAAAGGCCCCCAATAACTCCCAATAGTTAATACCATACTCTTGGAGAAACACTTGTTCTTCAGTTTTCCATCTACCTCCACAACTGGAGGATAAATCTGTGGCCCCCCCATCCGAGAGCACTAGCATCTGTATGTAAAAACCATTTCAGGCTGTTTAATCATAATATTTATTAGCAGCTTGTGGGACATTTTCCTTTTTTAACCCACCATTGTAAATTCCAATACAGCTTCTTTTGTTAATTACATAGGCCTGTCAAATGGCCTGCCTTCTCTTTGAGAGCTTGTATCTTGTACCTTCGAAGATATCAATAAATGTAATGAACCAAATTCTACTGCAGGAAAATGCTGCTAGCAGTTCACCAATGGTTCACCATTTCTCGGATGGAAGGATAAGGTTTTGAATGAGATAATGACAAGTTACCAAAATATCATCGACTTTAACTGTTGGTAAAGGTATTAACATAGTCACTGAGTTAATTACAAACCCCAAAAGTAAATTGTTTGTGCTGGCTGCAGCTGGGGCTTAATTAGATGAATTAAGAACCTTAGCTTACCACAAAGCTTTAGTAACTGAAACTGAGTCCTCAGCTGACTCCTGATAATCACTAATGACCAGAATGTCATTGAGATAAGCCATAATGATATGCATTTTGTGCTCTAATTGGGCTAAACTGGTTTCAACAGTTTCGTAAAGAGTAAAAAGCTGAACTCAATCCATTTGGCAAAGCTTAACTGCCATAATTGTCACAACCAATTAAAATTTAAGTACTACCGAAACCTGATGCATAGGTACAGAATAATAGGCGTCTTTTCATCAATCTTAGCCATATAAACCTGCTGAATTAAATATTTTGCAGTATTCAATGACTCCATTTGAACATGTTTGTATTCTACAAACTTATTTAGACCTGTAAGGTCCAGAATACTTCTGCAACCATCATCTGTAATGCCTTCTAATATTAAAGACAAATTTATGCTTGTGTTCAAAATCTTTTCCATTACCTCTTTTCCAGATAATTAGGCAATGTGAACATAAATCTCTGCTTTTTCAATTGCAGAAAACACGAAACATAAGCAGGTTTATTCTGTACAGGAGGATTAACCTCTTTTTTTTAAAAGTAATAGTAGTTAATGAAACTGCTCTTAATATACTGATCAAAAATAATAGTAAGCCAGTCTTAATAAACTTTTTGTAATCTCCCTCTAACTGGAGATTAATCCGCAGTTTCTTTAAGCAGGGAACAAGTCTTTAATTCCTCTGCATATGAGCGTGGTGGTCTCCTTATCCCCTGAATTCGGGTAAGTATTTGGTTGTGCAATACAATAAAACTTCCTTGACATATTTCTGCCTCTATTCCAATATCAAATCCCCTTCTGGGCGAAAATACCTTTTCGTCCAAAGACGAAGGTTTCATGCAGCTAAAATATTTAGCTTTTCATCCAATTTCAATAAGTTAGGCAGATTATTCCAAACAGATAACCAAGAGCTTAAACACCACTTGCTCGACACAGGTATGCAACCTTGGGTGAAAAATGGGCCAAATAGCCATTTATATTTATATAAAATTTCATAGAAAGAATTGCACAATAGCGTCTTTATTTATGTTTTCCTTTCATCTGCCCAAAAGCCATAATAGCAGCAGAATAATTTGTGAGGATTTTTAAACCTCACTATTTGACGCTCTCATATTTGGAGTCATGGATGCCCATATTAACGGATAAACCGTAGGCTCTTCCAATGAGGCACAATTTCCTGTGCTGTGCAATTTTAATATTTCAATCATCACAAAATCATGAAGTTGGTGAGATACCATATATATATGTTGGCAGCTAGGATTTCTTCCATAGCCTCACCACTTCCTTCATATATAGCAAAACCTTTTGCTATTCCAGGCATCTTTGGCCTCTTTTCATATTTTTTCATTTTATTTTTATTTTTATTTTGTGGTGTGCTTTCAAAATGCAAATCACCATCAACAGGGTCTGCCTTCTGCAGCCCTAAATCAATTGGGATTTCATCCCATGAGACTTCTTCCGGCCCAAATCCTGGGTCCGGAGTTCCAACTTCCAATTTAGGCCCATGGCCATATTCAGAATAATTAAACCCCTCAGGGCTAATTTTAGGAACCTTCAGGGTACTTTGACCCTAGTCTCATAATTATTTGGAGAACTTTCTCCATATGCTCCATAATCAGTTCCACATAGTTTTACTTATCTGGAGGACTTTTCAATGTCAGAGTCATCAGAACCACGGGCCTCTCAGATTTTTTATTTTATTTTATTTTCCATTTTTCATATTCGGGAGCATTTCTCTCCGTGGTTATCATTTTGTAAACTAATTCGCTAACGGGTATATCTGCGGCCACCGGTATCGGAACCGGCTCCGCACTAGCTTTCCCGTATATTTATTTTTCACCCCAGGAAGCATTTAACCCGCGAATATAAGTTTACTTGATCATCTGTGCTTATCCAGCACTATGACTCTGACCTGATTTAATATATTTCCTATACTGCTGGACCTACCCAGCGCCCGCTAAAAAAATCCCAACTTTACTGTTCTTACCTGCGGGCCGTTCCGACCGCTGCGAGGAGCTGCTCCTTACTGCAGCTCCACCTTCTGCCGTCAGCGTCGACGTCATGCCGTTACCAGCGTGAGGCGGGCTCTTCTTCACGTAGTCACTCACGTGACTCCGAAGTAAAATGGGCCTATGTATCTGCCCTGTGTGTCTCTGACTCCAGCTTTCAAATTAATTAAAATAAAAGATTTGAAAACAAAGTATAACGTTGATGCTTCAGAGACTCACTCCCAATCCTTACTGGAGTTTAGCGTTGTATAATTATTAAAGGGTAAAATCTATTTGAGATCATTAACCAAGATAACAATGAACAGATTGATAACATAAAGTATTCTCCCCACTGAGGTCTAGCATAGTGCCACTGCGTGCATCATTCCTCTCACCCCCACTCCCTGCCTCCAGCATCAATGGAATAAAAATTGTCAGAAGCACTTTCATTGGCAGTAATTTCATCCTGGTGCTTGCAAAGCAATATAAATTACTTTGAGATTCATCTTCATGGTATATGATACCATTGAATGTCCTTGTTAAATTTACCGCTTGTATTCCCTCCTGAGTTTATATTATCCCTAGCATCATTGTCTGAACGCCTCAATTAATTTGTAACCTGCTAATTGCTGTTAGTTATTTATTATTCTACATGTAACCATTCTCGGTACCTTGATTAAATTGCTGATTTATAATCATCCCCAGATATTTCTCCATTTGCACATAAAGTATTCATAGCTATATTATTGCCAGATATCCATGATTGTTTTATTTGATGTGTTTTAATATAGTAACTAATATTAGCTTTGAAATATCATTTAAAAATTACAAGATGTGCTTTTTCGATAGTGTTCCAAACTACTGTTATGCAAACTGTTTAATAAGGTAGATTCTGTAATTTTGAAGCATAAGATCAAACTAAGAATCACTGCTTCAGAAAAATCCAACATAATTTTGCAATCTGAAATTAGACAAAGCACAAAGTGTTGGAGTAGCTCAACAGATCAGGCAGCATCTGCGGAGGGAATGGATAGGTGATGTTTTAGGTTAGGGCCCTTCTTCAGGCTGATTTCAGTGGGAGGAGAAAGCTGGAAAAGAGAAGAGGGCAGGATATAGCAAGGCAAATGATAGGTAGATAAGGGTGAGGGGGGTTTTGATTTAAGATGGGTGGAAAAGGCTGGAGATGAAAAGGAGACAAAAGGGTATCAGATAAGGAAGAGAGAAATGTAAAAATATAAAACCAGAGGTGGGGGGAGGGGAAGGATGGGGGGAAAAAGAGGGGGTATAACCTAAAATACAATGTTCAAGATGGTGGATTGTAAGCTACTGAAGCAAAATATGCAGTGTTACTTCTCACTCTGGTAAAGGAGGAGGCCAAGGACAAAAAGGAAGGAGAGTTAAAATGTTTAGCAACTGAGTGATCCAGCAGGTCTCAGCAGACTGACTGCAAATGTTTGGCAAAATGGTGCCTGGTCTATGCTTGTTCTTGCCGACGCGAAGGAGGCCCTAAATGAAGCATTGGTTGCAGTAGATGGGGTTAGAGGAGGTGCATGTGAACCTCTTTCTCACTTGGAAGGGCTGCTGGAATCCCTGGACGGAGGAGGTGTAGGACAGGTTGCACATCTCCTGTGGTTAGAAACATAGAAACAAGGTGCAGGAGTAGGCCATTCGGCCCTTCGAGCCTGCACCGCCATTCAATATGATCATGGCTGATCATCCAACTCAGTATCCCGTACCTGCCTACTCTCCATACCCCCTGATCCCCTTAGCCACAAGGGCCACATCTAACTCCCTCTTAAATATAGCCAATGAACTGGCCTCCACCACCCTCTGTGGCAGAGAGTTCCAGAGACCCACCACTCTCTGTGTGAAAAAAGTCCTTCTCATCTCGGTCTTAAAGGATTTCCCCCTTATCCTTAAGCTGTGACCCCTTGTCCTGGACTTCGCCAATATCGGGAACAATCTTCCTGCATCTAGCCTGTCCAACCCCTTAAGAATTTTGTAAGTTTCTATAAGATCCCCTCTCAATCTCCTAAATTCTAGAGAGTATAAACCGAGGCTATCCAGCCTTTCTTCATAAGACAGTCCTGACATCCCAGGAATCAGTCTGGTGAACCTTCTCTGCACTCCCTCTATGGCAATAATGTCCTTCCTCAGATTTGGAGACCAAAACTGTACGCAACTGGTTGCAGGGAAAGTACCTGGGGAGGAAGTGGTTTGGGTGGAAGGTGATGAGTAATTGTGGAGGGAGCGGTCTCTACTTGGTTTGGATTGAATTCCATCTGCCACAGTTCCCTCAACTTTTCAGCTGATGTATGTTCTGCTGGACCCCGAGACAACCTTCTTCACAATCTACAACACCAACAGTTTTCATGTTGTCTGCAAACTTGCTAATCATACCATTTACATTCTCATCCGTGTCATTTATATAAATTACAAACAAAGATCCCAGCACTGATCCCTGTGGTATACTGCAAAAAACTGTTCATGGAACTCAGTGAGTCAGGCAACATCTGTGAAGAGAAATGGACAGCTGACATTTTGGGTCAGGACCCTTCCTCAGACATCAGAGCCTTCCCAACTACATTGAAAACTCTGCAAGCAGATCCTCTTGGCAGGCTGTACATCTTTGCCTGTTAATGGTTGTTAATGGTCGCCTCAATGGAGTAAAGTTCTCCGTTTTGGATACCCTGTTATTGGAAAGTTGTTTATCTGGAAAGAATGCAGATAAAATACAAGAATGTAGCCAGGACTTGAGGGCCTGAGCTGTAGGGATAGGTTGGGCATCTTGATTGTCATGGGCAAGTTGGGCCAAATGGCCTGTTTCCTTGCTGAATGACTATGACTCCTGCTCTCCCATGACCAGGTCCCCTTGGAACATTGAGCAGGCAGCGGGGTTCGAGAAAACTTTGCTGCCAGTACTGCAGGGTATCTCTAACTTGTTGAGCTATTTGAGGTGGTGCTTGAAGATGTTGGTAGAATATTTTCTCATTAATGCAGTAACAATGTGGAGTTCACATAAACCTGTGTGTGGCGATCATTTCAAATGTCCTTCTCAAGAGCTAGACCATGATCATCAAGAACACCAATGCCCCAACCTATGAATAAAGGTAGCAGGTGATTAATTTTAGATGTCTTATCTGTGTTAAGCAGGTATCAACCTGAAGGTTTAAATATCGTTATCACTATCAGATATGAAATATCTGAAATGATCACTATCAGATATGAAATATAAAATAATACCTCTTTCATATCTTATATAGCCACACAGAGATCATCATTGGTCCTCCTACACTTCTCTTCCCTTAATATGGGAAATCTGTTTGTTACTGCAGCTGCTGTTCAATTGGAAAAATAAATCTACCACACAACAGAATGTACCAGTCACTGGTTTGATGCATCTGATATATATTGACTCGTACTGCAGAGATTTCATGTGGGAGCCTGGAAGAAGAAAACAGAGACATAAAAGTTGAGAATCATTCTCTCTGCAGGTCAATTTGCAGCAGATGACACCGTTCTGCAACTGTGCTCCTGACAAACCAAACATGGTTACCTGGCATTGCCAGATGACCATGTCTGGGCTCACAGTGGCAGTCACTTGGTCAATAGCCCTATCGTCGAGCTCAGGGAAAAATGCTGAGTGTAATCACAACTTTCCATTCAATTAGAACAAACGTTATATGGAGCAGCCCAGCTGTTTTTTTGGGTTTTTTTAAACTTTGCAATAGGATACCTCAGAATGGCCTTATGTGGCCTTATTCACGTGGCCAGCATTTTCCATCAAACCTGCAGCAAGCAACTCGGGAAACAAAGCTGTACACAGTAAGAAAATGGTACACATACCCTGGTATACATAGATGGTAACGATGTTGAGATGGTTGAAATCTTTAACTTCCTAGGATTAAATATGACCAGCAACTTGTCCTGGACCATCCATATCAAGGCAATGACCAAGAAAGCACACCAATGCCTCTACTTCCTTGGAAGCCTTAAGAAGTTCAGTATGTCCCCAATAATTCTCACCAACCTCTACAGATGTGCCATAGAAAGCATGTTATTGGGACACATCACAGCTTGGTCTGGGAACAGCTCCATACAAGACCACAAGAAGTTGCAGAGATTTGTGGACAGACCCTGGACTATCACACAAACCAACCTCCCTTCCATTGATTCAATTTATACTTCATGCTGCCTCATTAAGACCACCAGCATAATCAACAACAAGTCTCACCCCAATCACTCCCTTTTCTCCACTCTCCCATCAGGCAAGAGGTACAGAAGTATGAAAATGTGCACTTCCAGATTCAGGGGCAGTTTCTTCCCAGCTGTTATCAGGCAACTGATGCATCCCATCAACCACGAGAGCTACTTTTTAACTCATTGAAGATCCTCGGACTATCTTTAATCAGATTTTACTGGACTTGAACTTGCACTAAATGTTATTCCCTTTATCATGTATCTGTGCACTTTGGATGGCTCAACTGTACTCATGTATAGTCTTTCTGTTGACTGGTTGGCATGAAACTGTGGCTTTTCACTGTACCTCGATACAAATGACAATTTACTAATAAACATATTGTTTGGTGCCTGGCTTTGGTATCTCTTGCATATTTCACGTTGTAGAAATCAATAGCAAATGCTCCTAATTTGGTTGCAAAGCTTACTCTTTGAATGCCAGCAAGACCATTCTCGCTTTCCAAAGAAAAGAAAGCCCTTACATACTTTTCTTACTAATCATGGATTAACAGCCAAGCATTTTGTAAACATAATCAGAAAATAAGCCACGGTCTTCAGACATGTTTCATCCTGTCTTTTTTCTTCCAAACTCTAGCATCGTAAACATCAATCTAAGTTCATATTTGTTCTGCATAATTCTCAGACCCAAGTTACAATATACATCCAATTATAACAAATAATAAACCTTTTATTAAATTCAACAAAATACACTGCTACCCATGCTGAGAAGCTAGTTTTACTTTTGAGTGTGCAGGTGGGAATGTTCTTTGCCTCAATGTCTCAGCCGTTTCACTGACTCTACTCCTGGCCCACAATGGGAAGCTGACGCCTGAGTCACACTACCACGTACATACCGCAGCAGAGCTGGCTTCAGTTTAGAGCAACGGAATAATTACAATAATTTATGATGTATACAGTGGGTTTTACAAGGATGAATTTATCCTATTTGTAGATCCTATATACGATTGTTCTAATTTGTAGTTACATTGATACTGGCAGGTGAGAGGAGCAAAATTACAATTGTACTGTCTGATCCAATTAGCAGTGGTGTTGCTTATGTATCCAAATCGTGAATAGAACACTGAAAGGTCCTAGATAGAGTGAATGTGGAGAGGATGTTTCCACTAGTGGGAGAGTCTAGGAACAGAGGGCACAGCCTCAGAATAAACGACATGTGTTCAGAAAGAAGATGAGGAGCAATTTCTACAGTCAGAGGGTGGTGAATCTTTGGAATTTATTGCCACAGACGGCTGTGGAGGCCAAGTAATTGAGTATTTTTAAGGTGGAGATTGATTCGTAAGGGTCAAAGGTTTGGGGGAGCAGGCAGGAGATTGTGTTTGATAGAAGATTCAAGCACATAATCTCCAACCCATCTTATGAATCTTGCACAGACACTTGTTTTAAACCATTGCCTGGTATACTTACTATCTGTATACGCTAATGCTCAGAGCTGTGCAACACATTGTTCCTTCCTCCACATGGGTGAGAAAATCCATTGTCCAACAAACAATATATGGTCTGAAGAAGGGTCTCGACCCGAAACGTCGCCTATCTCCTTCGCTCCTTAGATGCTGCTGCACCCACTGAGTTTCTCCAGCTTTTTGTGTACCCTCGATTCTCCAGCATCTGCAGTTCCTTCTTTAAAACAATATATGGTAGTTTAGTTTTAGTTCAGTTTGGAGATACAGTTTGGAGATAAGCCCCAAGTCCTTAGTGCAACCAAGACAGTTTGTCGTTCATAGTTTAATTAGTGTTAGTAGTGTTCAAGAGCATGGTGGTTGTTGGGAAGAACCTGGAGGTTTCCGTTTTCAGACTCCTAAAGCTTCTTCCCTGCGGCAGGATGAAAGTGCGTAGCCAGGGTGGTGTGGGTCTCTGATCATGCTGGCTGCCTTTTTGAGGCAGCGCCTCATATAGAACTCTTCAATGGCGGGGAAGTCAACTGTGCTCACTACCTTTGGTAATCTCCTTTGTTCCTGGCCCATCAAGTTGCCAAACCAGGCTATGATGCAACCAGTCAATATGCCCTCTACTGAAGGAGTCAAGAGAGTATTTGTCAACATACCAAATCTCCTCAGTGTTCTTGGTGGGGCAAAGAATCTGTTTTCATGCTGTATCTCTCTATGACACTGGACTCTAATCCATTCCTCTACTGATCAGATTTATATAATCCAATTAGCAAGTAACAAGCATGGATTATCTTTCCGCTTCAAGTTAAATTTGCGATCTCACAATGTTGCCTGAATTCAACGTCTGTGGCGTTATTAGATCAATCTACTTACTATTTTGCCTCTCCAGCTATTCAGCCAGGTTTGATCAGGGGATAATTATATGTCACAATGACCATTACAAGGGATTATCAAAGTATGCTTCCACATTTAGTAGGATTGATTTGGATGTCCTCTGCACAGTTATTGGTGCCTGAGGATTGAAGACCTCAGATTAAGTCACAGATTGGAACTGAGGCAGTAAAATAAGTATAATAGTATGATCAGACTGCTTAGATAGCATGCAGAAAAGGCAAAGCCTGTATAAGTGCAGGGGGGGGGGGGGGGGGGAGTTAGAAAGTAGACAATAAGATCCTTGGAAACTAAACAGTGGTTGACAGTTGAAGACTGGACAGACTTTCAGTCTGAAGAAGGGTCTCGACCCAAAATGTCACCTATTCTTTTTCTCCAGAGATGCTGCCTGACCCGCTGAGTTACTCCAGCAATTTGTGTCTATCTTCAGACAATGATAAATGGCATAAAGGCCATAGAGAAGGGGTCGATAAACCAGCTGGCCCCATAGCAGAAGCGTCCACGTCGCAGGGCTGGAAACGACGTATCCTGAGCTAATTCTCCTACCACCATCATGTATTGCGACAAGTGATGGCTTCCACTGATTGTCGTCAGAAGCTTGCGTTCTTTTCAGGATGGACGATGACAGCGATGTCAACGTTTGTAACAAGATGGACACAAAAAGAAGTAAACCAGCTCTGCCCGTTTGCAGTGAAGTGAAAATGCATAAGGTCAAAAAAAGAGAATTGAAAAGGGCATTGGTAAGTGAGACAATTTGATTCTGAAGAAAATAAAGATCCCATACATGTGATTACGAGAACAAATGGTGTTGAAATTCCAATTGACCAAAATTAAAGTAAAACTGAAGCAGAAGCAAAAGTAGACTTTTTGGAAGCTTAGTTCTGAGGGAAACAAGGAGTAAAAGTGCAACCCTCTCTTATCAAGAAGCAATAAAGGAGCATGGTCCATTGTGACTACGGCAGATAATAAAAAGTTGGGATGAAAGGAAAGACGTCCTTCATCCTAATTCCCTTGTAATATTATGCGCGAGTGAAATCTTCAGCCTCTTTTGTTACAGATAAAACAAATCCACCTCTCCAATCTCCACTCACATGTATAATTGGGTAGACCATCTGGCCCTTCGAGCCAGCACCACCATTCAATATGATCATGGCTGATCATCTAAAATTGGCTTTTTCCACTTATCCCTTGATTCCTTTAGCCCTAAGAGCTAAATCTAACTCTCTCTTGATTACAACCATTGAATTGGCCTCCACTGCCTTCTATGGCAAAGAATTCCACAGATTCACAACTTTCTGGATAAAAAGGTTTTTCTTCATCTCAATCCTAAATGACCTATCCCTGATTCTTAAACTGTGACCCCTGGATTTGGACTCCCCGAACTTCAGGAACATTTTCCTGCATCTAGCCTGTCCAATCATTTAAGAATTTTATATGTTTCTCCTCTGTATCCTTTCTAATGTAACTAAATTATGCAATGTGATGATCATAATTGAACACACTTACCTGAACTAGTGTTCCACTGTTCAAACGCATCCTTGCTGTGTTAGGAAGGAACTGCAGATGCTGGTTTAAACCGAAGATAGGCACAAATAAATGGAGTAACTCAGCGGGACAGGCCGCACCTCTGAAGAGAAGGAGTGGGTGATGTTTCGGGTCGCGTCTGAAGAAGGGTCTCTACCCGAAACATTACCCATTCCTTCTCTCCAGAGATGTTGCTTGTCCTGCTGAGTTACTCCAGCATTTTGTATCTTTCTTCAAATCTTACGCAGCTTTCTTCTGCCAACTATCTTAGGCCTCCAATATGTCGTGGCATCCACATTCATTGATGGACACCACATGTTGGGCATGTAGAAGATTATTAGTATGGATATTGAGAAACCTCAAGAAGTCTGCATTGATGACAGATCATGAAGTGTCTATTTAACCACAGCACCATTATTGAGGAACCGAGTAACCTTGATAGCGACCTAAGAGATTGCTGATGCTTGAATCTGGAGCATCAAACAATCTAATGGAGGAACTCAGTGGGTCGACTAGCATCTATGGATGGAAACCAATGTTCAGCATTTAAGGTCAACCCAGCATCAGGACTGATGTATTCCTTTCCATCCAAGGATTCAATGATTCAATTATAGTTTATTGTCATGTGTACCTAGGTACCATGAGATGCTTTATTTTGTATACAGCCCAGTAAAATCATACAGCAGACCTCACCTAGGCAGTACACAATAGTCACCATATTTCTGGTGCCAAGAAGTGTTACAAAAGTTCACCAAACAGTCTTATGGGTGCTGCTCTACCCTCTGAGTTACTTCAGCAGATTGATTGTAGCGTTATTAATCTCAATAATATTCTCTCTCTAGAAAGATACAGTTGTTAACTAGCCAAAGGAAGTCTTCCCACTCAACATTAGCCACTAACAGCCTCCAACAGCCCATCTCTCATAAATGCATAATTTCAGGTAAGTTGTTGGTTAATTACATGTGTATGAAAGGAGTTTGAGCTTTTTCTTTGCTGCAGTCAGATGTTAGACAGGTTCTGCCTATGCAGTAGTGGAACTTGGGGCATCAGATGAATGTGGCTGCAGTGCACTAGTAGTAAACATAGAATATAGGTGCAGGAGGAGGCCATTCGGCCCTTCGAGCCTGCACTGCCATTCAATATGATCATTGGACCTGCCTTCTCTCCATACCCCCTGATCCCCTTAACCCCAAGGGCCACATCGAACTCCCTCTTAAATATAGCCAATGAACTGGCCTCAACTACCTTCTGTGGCAGAGAATTCCAGAGATTCGCCACTCTCTGTGTGAAAAATGTGTTTTCTCATCCTAAAATACTTCCCCCTTATCCCAACATCGGGAACAATCTTCCTGCATCTAGCCTGTCCAATCCCTTAAGAATGTTGTAAGTTTCTATAAGATCCCCCCTCAATCGAGCCCAGGACGACAAATTACCCAAGTTACTGTTATGCATTGCCAGGAACAATAACAGCAATGGAGTAAGTAATTTAACAGTAGTTTACTAACTACTTTCGAACATGGTGCATCACCCGAATGGGCCTGTCCCACTTACTCGACTTTTTCGGCGACTGCCGGCACTTGTCATAGGTCGCCAAAAATTTTCAACATGTTGAAAATTCAGCGGCGACCAGAAAGACGCTACGACTATTTGGGCGACTGAGGAGATTTGAGCAACATGTCGCGGGGTGAAGCCTGTATGGTCATGAGTCATACTTTGTTCTGATCGCCACTGGATAGCATACCATAGAGACGTACCTTGTTCTGGTCGCCGCTGGATTTTCAACATGTTGAAATATTTTCGGAGACCTGCTGCGACTATGACATAGAAACATAGAAACTTAGAAAATAGGTGCAGGAGGAGGCCATTCGGCCCTTCGAGCCAGCACCACCAGTCATTGTGATCATGGCTGATCGTCCGCAATCAATAACCCGTGCCTGCCTTCTCCCCACATCCTTTGACTCCACTAGCCCCTAGAGCTCTATCCAACTCCCTCTTAAATCCATCCAGTAATTTGGCCTCCACTGCCCTCTGTGGCAGGGAATTCCATAAATTCACAACTCTCTGGGTAAAAAGGTTTTTGCTCAGCTCAGTCTTAAATGACCTCCCCTTTATTCTAAGACTGTGGCCCCTGGTTCTGGACTCACCCAACATTGGGAACATTTTTCCTGCAACTAGCTTGTCCAGTCCTTTTATAATTTTATATGTTTCTATAAGATCCCCCTCATCCTTCTAAACTCTAGTGAATACAAGCCTAATCTTTTCAATCTTTCCTCATATGACAGTCCCGCCATCCCAGGGATCAATCTCGTGAACCTACGCTGCACTGCCGCAATCATAAGGATGTCCTTCTTCAAATTAGGAGACCAAAACTGTACACAATACTCCAGATGTGGTCTCACCAGAGCCCTGTACAACTGCAGAAGAACCTCTTTACTCCTATACTGAAATCCTCTTGTTATGAAGGCCAACATTCCATTAGATTTCTTCACTGCCTGCTGTACCTACACGCCAACTTTCAGTGACTGGTGTACAAGGATATCCAGTTCTCGCTGTACCGCCCCTTACCTAACCTAACCCCATAGAGATAATAATCAGCCCCCTTGTTTTTGCCGCCAAAGTAGACAACCTCACATTTATCTATATTATACTGCATCTGCCACGCATCTGCCCACCCACTCAACCTGTCCAGGTCCCCCTACAACCTCCTAACAGCCTCTTCACAGTTCACACTTCCACCCAGCTTTGTGTCATCCACAAACTTGCTAGTGTTGCTCCTAATTCCCTCTTCCAAATCATTAATATATACAGTGGCTTGCAAAAGTATTCATACCCCTTGAACTTTTCCACATTTTGTCACGTTACAACACAAACGTAAATGTATTTTATTGGGATTTTATGTGATAGACCAACACAAAGTGGTGCATAATTGTGAAGTGGAAGGAAAATGATACATGGTTTCCAAATTTTATTACAAATAATAAACTGAGAAGTGTGGCGTGCAAAAGTATTCAGCCCCCCTGAGTCAATACTTTGTAGAACCACCTTTCGCTGCAATGACAGCTGCAAGTCTTTTGGGGTATGTCTCTACCAGCTTTGCACATCTAGAGACAGAAAATTTTTGCCCATTCTTCTTTGCAAAATAGCTCAAGCTCAGTCAGATTGGATGGAGAGCGTCTGTGAACAGCAATTTTCAAGTCTTGCCAGAGATTCTCAATTGGATTTAGGTCTGGACTTTGACTGGGCTATTCTAACACATGAATACGCTTTGATCTAAACCATTCCATTGTAGCTCTGGCTGTATGTTTAGGGTCGTTGTCCTACTGGAAGGTGAACCTCTGCCCCAGTCTCAAGTCTTTTGCAGACTCTAACCTTTCGCTGCAATTGCCCTGTATTTGGCTCCATTCATCTTCCCATCAACTCTGACCAGCTTCCCTGTCCCTGCTGAAGAAAAGCATCCCCACAGCATGATGCTGCCACCACCATGTTTCACAGTGGGGATGGTGTGTTCAGGGTGATGTGCAGTGTTAGTTTTCCACCACACATAGCGTTTTGCATTTATGCCAAAAACTTCAATTTTGGTCTCATCAGACCAGAGCACCTTCCTCCACATGTTTGCTGTGTCCCCCACATGGCTTGTGGTAAACTGCAAACGGGACTTCTTATGGCTTTGTGGAGTGCACGACTAATAGTTGTCCTGTGGACAGAATCTCCCACCTGAGCTGTGGATCTCTGCAGCTCCTCCAGAGTTACCATGGGCCTCTTGGCTGCTTCTCTGATCAATGCTCTCCTTGCCCGGCCTGTCAGTTTAGGTGGACGGCCATGTCTTGGTAGGTTTGCAGTTGTGCCATACTCTTTCCATTTTCGGATGATGGATTGATCAGTGCTCCGTGAGATGTTCAAAGCTTGGGATATTTTTTTATAACCTAACCCTGCTTTAAACTTCTCCACAATTTTATCCCTGACCTGTCTGGTGTGTTCCTTGGGCTTCATGATGCCCAGGGAACATTGTTTGTTCACTAATGTTCTCTAACAAACCTCTGAGGCTTTCACAGAACAGCTGTATTTATACTGAGATTAGATTACACACAAGCGGACTCTATTTACTAATTAGGTGACTTCTGAAGGCAGTTGGTTGCACTGGATTTTATTTAGGGGTATCAGAGTAAAGGGGGCAGAATACTTTTGCATGCCACACTTTTCAGTTTTTTATTTGTAAAAAGATTTGTAAACCATGTATCATTTTCCTTCCACTTCACAATTATGCGCCACTTTGTGTTGGTCTATCACATTAAATCCTAATAAAATACATTTACGTTTGTGGTTGTAACGCGACAAAATGTGGAAAAGTTCAAGGGGTATGAATACTTTTGCAAGACACTGGTATAGTAAACAGTTGCAGCCCCAACACCGAGCCTTGTGGCACTCCACTCGCCACTGCCTGCCGTTCTGAAAAGGACCCGTTCATTCCTACTCTTTGCTTCCGGTCTGCCAACCAATTTTCTATCCATGTCAACACCCTATCCCCAATACTATGTGCTCTCATTTTAGTCCCCAGTCTCCCGTGCGGGACCTTATCAAAGGCTTTCTGAAAGTCTTGATACACTACATCCACTGGCACCCCTTCATCCATTTTACTTGACACATCCTCAAAAAATTCCAGAAGATTAGTCAAGCATGATTTCCCTTTCATAAATCCATGTTGACTTGGACTAATTATTTTACTGCTATCCAAATGCTCCATTATTACCTCTTTTATAATTGACTCCAGCATCTTTCCCACCACCGAAGTCAGGCTAACTGGTCTGTAATTCCCCGTTTTTTAGCTATCCTCCAATCCACAGGGACTGATCCTGAATCTATTGAACATTGGAAATGATCGCCAATGTGTCCACTATTTCTAGAGCCACCTCCCTGAGGACCCTGGGATGCAGACCATCAGGCCCAGAGGATTTATCATCCTTCAGTCCCATACTATTTCCAATACTATTTCTCGCCTATTGAAAATGTATTTCAGTTCCTCTACCCCCTTGGATCTTCTGTCCTCCAGTACATCTGGGAGATTGTTTGTGTTCTCCTTAGTGAAGACGGATCCGTCAGCTGACAGGTGCCGGCAAGTTGCCGAAAAAATTGCTTACGTGGGACAGGCCCATAACTGACATAAAATGACTGGAGCCTTTTGGATTGTGCCCCAGCCGAATCCCGGGCTATTCCCCCAGCAGCGACCTCTTAATGGGCGGTGTTCACAAATATATCGGGCACTTATGCATCTGCGACGTTCCTGGGCAGCAGGGATGCTGGCGCGCATCTGCATAAGGTGCTGGCGCGCATGTGCCTACGATGCCAGCGCTCATCTGCGGAAGTTAACCGTTCAGGACGGTTCAGTTTCCATGTCAAGGAAGATGGATCCAAACTAAATATGAAGATCAACTTGTGCATCAACATTGGTGTTACTCTCTTCCTCCGTGTTGCTGGTGGGCTTTCTGACATGCCTGTGAGCATTTCAACATGCTTACTATCACAGTACTCTTGGAATCAGACTATTGCTTTCCATTTGACGTCTGCATATGAATCCCCTACAGCAGGCTCCATGCAGAATTTCCACTCTGCAAATTGGGTTTAGTGTGCATTGCAATCTCCATTGATTGCAGATAAATAGGTTATGGTTAGTTGTCATTTTTTTCTTGGAAACTGTTAGATCCAAATATTACTAAATAAGGGACCACAAATCTAATACACTCTCCAGTCATCTTTGCACTCCTTCTTCCCAGCTCACTTCATTCATCCTGCCCTTCCATCTGTCGTTATTGCATCCTGAACTACTGTATTTAACCAGTGTCTCTGTTTCCGTTCCCATATCCCCATCTTTGGCATCCCTCAATGCATCTGTTGAAATCAATAGAAACAAAGTTCAGAAGCAGAGGACAGTAATTAGGCCTTACCATTTTGAGGGGTTGGTGCAATTATTAGAGAAAATTTTTAATTGAGAAGAGGTTATTGCTGAGCAGGAAAGTAATTAAGTAGTTCAAAAAATATAAGAGATAAATCACGTAATGAGAGTATTTGGAGATGAGATACTACAGCAAATAAAAGTTTGAAATGGTTTGTAGTCTCCTAGATGGCACAATTGCATCAATTTATTTAAGGGCCAGATTTTTTCATAGCTTTAAACCAGTAGCTTGAACAAATAACACATGCACCAAACCTATTTCCCTTCGTATGGGAAGGATGTGATTTTGGGGCAGGTGCGATATGGGCCCAGGTTTGAATAAGATAGAAATTATATCGTAGCTCAAAAGAAACAAATATTGACTGTATAATCTGCAGATGCATCCCTCTCCAAAATATCAAACACATTTCCAAACCCTCAATATACATTTCCCTATTTTGAACCAATGTAACAAAATTTAAGTCTCGTCTTCTTTCTTTGGTGTTTTTAGAGCAGGAGAATTAACCATGGGGGAAGGTTGTACTTGTATAACCTTGTACATAATACTTCTACATACTTGGGATACATACATAACTATGTGGTCGCTTGGCTTACCTACTCCATGGTAAAATGTATGCCTTTTCCTTTGGGCATTGTGTAGCTGGTGGGCTGTGAGGGTGGAATTTTTATCTGGAGCCAGATGGTTAGAGGTTCAGGTTCTACTCAAATTGTGTGGGGAAATGTAGACTGAACTCTACTGCCTCACTGAGGGAGAATTGTTGAAGATGCTATCTCCAATAAGCTGTTAAACTGAGGTCGTGTTTCGTCCTGGCTAGTCTTTATTCCCGCAATCCACATCATTGAAAACAGATTTTCATCATGTGCGAGCTCAGAGTCTGAAAAAAGGTTGTAGTTTAGTTTAGTGTTATGTGTACCAAGTGAATAGCTTGTTTTTTGTTGGATGCTAACCAGTTAGTGGAAAGATTAACATAGAGTTCAGGTACAGGATAAAGGGAATAATGTTTAGCGCAAGATAAAGTCTAGTAAAGTGCAATTAAAGATGGTCCGAGGGTCTCCAATGAGGTAGATGGTAGGACCGGACTGCTCTCTAGTTGGTCATAGGATGGATCAGTTGCCTGATAACAGCTGGGAAGAAAGTGTCCCTGAATCTAGAGGTACGCATTTTTTAAAATTCTGTACCTCTTATCTGATAGGAGAGGAGATAAGATCTGGTATTACCTGTGTTACAGTACAGCCTGTATTTCAAATGCACTTCACCCTCTGTAAATTGTTTTGGGAATGCTTTAGGTTGGGGCAAAGGTGTTACATAACTGCAAGACATTGGTTATGGCAGTATTTTTTGTTCTTGTCTATGCCGGTTATGACAGACACATCAGGAGGGAAAATCACTTTATACAACATGGTATGAGAGAGTGGGTGGATGAGTTGGGTCCTTTGTTATTATAATTTTAATAAATTGAGGAGGTGTCATAGCAACAGAGCCATTATATTCCTTTTATTTTCGAGTACGAGACAAAGCCTCGTTTCCTGATAACAGCAGGTCTAGTTTATTACTTGGACTCACAAAAGACTGCAGATGCCGAAATCTTGAGCAAAAAATAAACTGTAGGAGGAATTAAATGGGTCAGGCAGCATCTGAGAAGGGAAATGGACAGCTAATAATAATAATAATATATTTTATTGTCATTACACATAAGTGCAACGAGATTTGGTTTGCAACTTCCATCCGATGTCATAACTTAATCGACAAATAAAATTTAGGTTTAAATACCCTGAGAACAAGGTTTGTAAAAACGAACATTAGACCAGTAAAATCAACACAGACTAAAGTGCGAGGCCGGGGGAGACAGTCCATGGGGGTGGGGGGGGTACTCAGCAGGGCTGGTTCAGAGCCATTATAGCTCTGGGAATGAAGCTGTTCCTGAGTCTGGTGGTGCGGGCGTAGAAGGCCTTGTAACGTCTGCCGGAAGAGAGTAGTTCGAACAGCCCATTACAAGGGTAAGAGGAGTCTTTATGTATTCTGACGGCCTTCCTGAGGCACCGTGTGTGGTAGATGCCCTCCAAGGCTGGTAGTGGTGTCCCAATAATCTGTTGCGCTCTATGGACAACGCGCTGAAGAGCTCTCCTCTCCGCCTCCGTGCAGCTGAGATACCACACACAGAGATGCCATACGTTAGTATGCTCTCTGTGGTGCAGCGGTAGAAGGTCGTCAGCAGCTGTTGGGGCAGACCAGTCCGTTTCAATGTTCTTAGCTATCAGCTATTTCCACGCCACTTCTTCAGTCTGAAGAAGGGTCCCTACCCAAAATGACCTAACTGTGCATTTCCCTCCATGGATGCTGCCTGACCTGTTGTGTTCTTCCAGCTGGTTTTTTTTTTGGTTTATTCATTTGCTTTTATTTAAAATTTGCTCATGGATTTTACTGAAATTCAGTTGTTTTTACTTGAGGGATGGAGACCATTTTGTCTTGCGCAGTTATCCACTTACTGTTTCCCATATCATTTTGACCTTGCCTATTTCTTTATTATAAATCTGCCTTTTGGTAGAACACCCATAACTTAATAAATCTAAAGAAATTTTGTTTTGTTTCTCTCAGCTCCATCATAGCTAATTCGAGGATTGCTTTGAGTAATGCCTTCTAATTACTGACCCAACAACTAATTGAAATAGTTCCTTCTAAATTAAGTTTATTGAATTCTGAACAGCATTGATATCCAGTTGGCTTTCTTTAAATGAATGGTTTTCCTCCAGAGATTACTGCTACAGAGAAGGAAGCCTTCCAGCCATCACTTTGAGAGCATTGTGAGAGAGTTGATCAATTAGTCTCCGCCTGACCCTTCCTCCCCACTCCTTCGAAGTTGCTTTTCATTTCCTTTATAATCAAATTCTCCTCTGAAAATTGCTATTGAAGCCACTTACACTGTTCCTTTAGCTAGTGTATTTTAAATCATAACATTGAAGAAAAAAATCTCATTTCACATCTGGTTGTTTTGACAATCATATTAACTCGGTGCCTTTTGCTTACTGACCATCTATGTGAAATCAATTTCTTCCTATCTACTGTACCAAAGCCTCTTTTCATTTTTATCATTTTCATAAAAACTCCTCTGAATCTGCTCTAGTTCTGCTTCACAGTTGTAAGCTAACACCTTCTCCCGTAATATCATTTTAAATGAATTTTTCTGCACCTACTTCATAGCTTAAACTTCTTTTTTTAGAATAAGATACGGAAAGTACAGTAAAACAGTAAGAACATATTTATCAAAAGAAACTGCTCTTCTCTGAATTTTCTCAGTTAATGTAAACCATTTATGACGTATAGATTTAACCCTACCTCTTTACTTTTATAATCTCTTCATTTATTAATAAGAATTCATTAATATTAACTCTCTGCTTTAAAATGGATGGTTACAGTCATAGAGCATGGAAAGGTTCTTCGGCCCAGCACTAATTTGCACTCTTTGACCCTATCTATTCCCCTCATGATATTATCCACCCCTACAAGATCACCCCACAGTCTCCTGTGCTCAAAGTAATAAAGTCCGATCTCTCCCTTTAGCTCAGGCCCTCGAGTCCCGGCAACGTCCTCGTAAATCTTCTAGGCACTCTTTCCAGCTTAATGACATCCTTCCTATAGAATGATGACTGAACCTGAACACAATGCGGCCTCACCAGCATCTTGATCTTGCAACAAAATGCAACACGGCACACCTATCTGCATCAAACTCCATCAGCCATTCCTCAGCCCACTTGATTAGTTGCTGTGACTTATTAGATTCGTCTTCACTATCTATGACATCACTCACTCGAGAGTCACCTGCAAATTTACTGATCATAACGTATATTCTCATCCAAATTGTTGATAGAAACTACAAACAGCAATGGACCCAGCACCAATCCCTGAGGCACACCGCCAATCCCTGAGGCAAGCCACCAGTCACAAGTTACATGTCTGAGAAACATATTTTTGGCACTACCATCTGCTTCATTCCATGAAGCTGATTCTGTGTCCAGTCAGCTAGCTCTCCCTGGATCCCATGCAAACTAGACTTCCAGAGCAGCATATCATGCAGAACCTTATCAAAGGTCTTGCTGAAGTCTGGATAGACAATGTCTATGGCTTGCACTCGTCAACCTTTGTGGTTACTTTCTTCAAAAACCTGATCAATTTTGTAAGACATGATTACCCATGTAGCAAACCATGCTGATTACCCACAATCAGACCCTTCTATCCAAATGCATAGATACCTTAGCCCTCATAATCCTTTTCAATAACTTGCCTACCATAGGTGTTTGCTTCACTGATCCAATCTTGTTCCAGTCATTCGATTACCTATCTTGGTTTCTTGGACAGTGCTAAGGAAGTGCTATGCTATCAGAGGTGGTGTTTACTGAATGAGACATCACTAACCTGCCTTCTTGAGATGAGAAGCATGTTCCATGCTCTCTTGATCAAGGTCAGGAGCATACTTCCTAGCTGCTTGGCCAATATTTACATCATACCCTAATTCAGTCTGGTCATGAAATGTTGAAGTTTGTTAGATCTTGCCTCAGAGTCATAGTGTTACTTTTTCCCCCAATTCATCCACACTCACAAAAATGCCTTTCTGAGTTTGTCCCATTTGCTTACTTGTGGCCCATATCCCTATGAACGTTACTTATTCATGAACCTATTCAAAAACTTTTTTTTAATGTTGAAATGGTACCCACCTCCACCACCTCCTTTGGCAGCTCGCCCCACAACTCTCTGTGTGAAAAACCTGCCCTTTGGGTCCTCTTTAAATCTTTCCCCTCCTCGCCTTAACACTTGGCCCTCTTGTTTTTAAGTTCTCTACCCTGCGGAAAAGACTGTGATTGACTAGCTAATAGTCACCCCTTATGATGTTATAAGCCACTATAAGGTTACCTGTCAGCCTTCTTTGCTTCAGGGGAAAAGGTACCAGCCTATCCTGTCTCTTCCTCAATAATTCAAGCCTCCCAGTCCAATCAACATCCTTGTGAATGTTTTCTGCATCTCTTTAGTTTAATCACATCCTTCCTATAATATGGTGACACGTCACATTCCAGATGCATCAACAACATCTTGTCCAGCTGTAACCCGACGTCCCAATTATTGTACTCTTTGCCTTGTTCACTGAAGGCTGGCGTGCCACAAGCCTTTTACACCACCTTGTCTACGTGTCGCCACTTTCAGGGAACTATGTACTTGCAGCTTGTGATCTCTCTGTTCTACAACAGTTACCAGGCCAGCTTTGGTTCCTAAACCAGAAATAACAGGTTTTAATGCCCTTTGGGATATTCTGAGATCAACGGGGTACCGATTTTGGATCGTCAGCCTTAATCATATTGAATGGTGGTACTGGCTCGTCGGGCCAAATAGCCTACTCCTGCACCTATTTTCTATGTTTCTATCATCAAATGTTTCCAATTCTATTCCTGTGATAGATCCTGTACTTGTTCTAATTTGCACATTACACCATGTCATGTTCCACATGATATTCAGTTGTACATCACTCTGCCAAATATCCTGATTCCAAGCATTGCTGGACTGTTTCTATGGAGGTGTATACAATGTTTGGCCTCTCTCCCCACATATTCTTTCTAACAAATGTTAGAAATACATTATTGATGTTGGTACAGAGTTAGTAACCCAGGATAATTAAAGCACTTTTACTGACACTGTGAATGTGTGACTTTTCTTCTTTTCTTCTGTTATTAACATCAAATTCAAATTCAAAACCGGCCAAATAGACCACTGGATTCAAACCTGATTTTCTGTTCTTAGAATCAGAAGGTATAACACCAATTCTGTATATTGGCCTTGTTTTTTTTAGTGGATCAGGAGCAATTTACTCATTCCCTGCTATCCATATGGTAACATTGAATGGGTTGCAGTAACTGCAGGTGCTGGTTTACAAAAAAAAAAAAGACACAACATGCTAGGGTAACTCAGGTCAGGCAGCATCTCTGGAGAACATGGATAGGTGATGTTTCAGGTCAGGACCTATTTTCAGTCTGGTGATAGGTGAGACCTTGGGTCAGGAATCTTCTTCAGTCTGAAGGGTCCCGACCAGAAACATTGCCTATAATGTTCTCCAGAGATGCTGCTTGACCCGCTGAGTTGCTCCTTTTTTGGGAGGCAATCAACCCAGCCCATGCCTGAATAAATTTATACCTACAATTCCAGAAACAATCCTGAGCACAACATTCTCAAACTTCTTCTGCCTATCTATCGTGATCAATGAATTAAACAGCATTTATTATGCAGATGAATGTGTCCTTTTGAAGAATGAAAGGTTTTGCTTGATTTGTTTGTGCCGTGACATTTCAAATTCCACACCATTCCTCCTTGTTTCCCCTCAGTCTTTGAATTGTGTCTTGATAATTCTCAGGACATCACCTCCTCAGGCACTGATTTCAATGTGCAGGTAGCATGATAACAATATTACCTCTTCCCTCAACAGCTGCAACAAAATGAGATAATCTAAATTTTCTATTCACCTTTCTTATTCAGTCTGAAAGATCATAGAACATTTGTGGCCACTGACCTGTGTGGATCGTAATTACAGCTGGTGAAGCGGGACCAGGATGGAGGGAAAAAGTAAACATCCCTCTCATTGATATTCCATTTTTGCTGCTCGTGTTTTGGAAGTCTGTAATGATGCGGAGCTCCCAATTGCCTTTTGTTTCATACATAATTCCAAAGAAGGCTGAGCAGGTAGTTGAGCAATTGCTCACAGTTAATCATCGATCTCTACTGCCAGGCAAATATATTTGGAACAACTCAGTGGGTCAGGCAGCATCTCCAGAGAAAAGGATCTAAGGAAGCGTGTCAACCCCAAACGTCACCTATTCCTTTTTTCCAGAGATGCTGCCTGGCCAGATGAGTTATCCCAGCTTTATGTGTCTATCTTCAGTTGAAACCAGAATCTGCAGTTCCTTCCTACATATATATTTGATATCTATAAAGATAAGCCCAAGTTTTATAATAAGGTCATCCACAGATAAATAAACTTTCAGGTGTAAGAAGGAACTCCGGCTACTGTTTTCCACTGAAGATAGACACAAAATGCTGGGGTAATTCAGCGGGACAGGCAGCATCTCTGGATAGAAGAAATGTGTGACTTTTCAGGTCAAAACCCTTCTTCAGATTGAAGAAGGGTCTTGACTAAAGTTTCAGGGATTGTTTTGCTGTTCCTTGACATTTGAACAAGCACAACATACCACAACTACATCATGCAGGAATGTTACAAAATTTTGAGATTTTAAAATCAAGCCTGTAGTTAACCCATCAGATAAAGCATAAAAAGAACTTTAATTTGATACCTAATTCACTTTCATATCTTCAGTATTAAAAAAAAGTTATGGTCATTTTCATACTCGGAAATTAGCATCTTGTTCCCTATTGCTTTTCCACTGACTTAACACAAGCTGTGATCGACGACAGGCAATTGACATGAAGGCCCATAAATTTCTTAAAAAATAAGAGAACTGAATGAAATTTTCAGTTATAATAGATTGAAGCATTCTGAAACAAAAAGGATACATCTTACTTGGATGACCTGAAATTAAAGCATATAAGTAGTTAGTTACCTTATTGTAGATAATTACAAAATTGTGACTGAAATAGTAATAAACACCCAGACTGCCTTGAAAATTCAAAAATGTGATATTCTCAAGATAAGAATTTGAATATTATTATAACATTAAAACAAATAGTAAATACCCAACAAAAAAATCATATTCATCAGTGTCATCAAATCAATTAAATTCAATTACCAGATTTGAACATCTATCCCATTCTTAAGAAAAGGCAAAAAATATTTTTTTTTAATAGCCAAAGTATCCAAATAACAAACTGATCCCATTCACACAAGAATTCACAATATAACATGATTTTTATGTCTCACTTTGTCATGAATTTCTACGCCAATGGAAGGAATTGAGTGTTTAAGTCCCATAAATTTTACTCTGTTGGTTTATAACACTACTGCAGACAAGGGTCGTTTCACACAGACATCTATTCAAAATCCACAAACATCCACTCAAGATAATCAAAATCATTGTTTTTTGCACAATCGTCATAAGAATATCTAAATTATCCATATTGTGTGTTATTGTCTATCCATGATCAATATTTTTATTCTAAACCTGATTAAAAACTAAAATCTATGTCCTGTGGAAGTTTTCAATCAGATATTTAGCATGAAAATATTGATCATGGATAGATAATAACACAAAAATTAGATGTTCTTATGGCATGATTGTGCAAAAAAAAAAAAAGAATTTGATTATCTTGAGAGTGGATTGAGATCGATCGGAATGTGGCCGCTGTCATGATTTAAGCTATGCGATATCGGCAGGCAAGACATGGCCAATATCAGGGCTTAAATAACATATTTTGAATCATCAGATTAAAATGAAACCACACAAAAAACAACGGTAAGATGTTAAATAAACAATATAACTTTGTTTTGTCCTGATGTGGAAGTCCTTGTTGTTGATTTTGATTTGTGATGTTGAAGGCATTAGAAGTCGTGTTTAACTTCAATCCAGCGATGCAATCGACCAGCAACTTTTTTTTTTTTAAATGGGAATGGAAGCGCAGAACAAATTTTTTTAATCAACTTGTAGTCTGAGCAAATACCTCTCTGACAACCAATACAAACCTGCATTTTAATCTTGCCCCAGCCTCCGTAATTGCACGCAAAGGCAGTGGCAGAGCTGGAGAGCCACTGATCGTAGGTTTTGTAACATCGCTAGTACTACATCTTGAGAAGGGTCTGAAGAACGGTCCCGATCTGAAACATCACTTATCCATGTTCTCCAGAGTTGTTGCCTGACTTGCTGAGCTATGTCAGCACCTTGTATCCATTTTCTTGTGCATCTCATCTGCCTATATGTAAGGACAAATAACACTGTCCAGTGTCAAAATTACCCAGACTTGACTTTCCAACCACTTTGTCATCATTTGCAAGTTTTCAGATTTGGCAACAGATCATGAGTTGAGGCTATAGGTTACTGTCACAGCCACGTGCCAAACAAAACCAATGCTAACCAACAAGACCATTGACTTTGACAGTTGAGGTTTAAGGTTTCACCTGGCACTGCTCCATTAATAAATTCTCCCTCCACAAGGCCATCAGACTGGAAAGGAAAAAAAGTTGTGGGCCCTGCCAAGATAAAATGAACACATCCGCAGTGATATCGTTCCACATCCCCACCAACTGCGCTTTGGTACGATGAAAAGCCTTCTCCTTTGGACTGGGAGGTGTACATGAGTGTGTGTGTGTATACATGTATGTGTGTGGGCATTTGTACATTCGTGTTCTCTCTTGCCAGGTATGGAGTGTGAGAATAGTTGTTGCAATGTTGCTCAGAGACCCATATGCTCATTGATATTAGCATGTAAACATGTGATTGAATAACAGGAGTAGGCCAGGAACACGACAGACTGGAGAAGCAGGTAACTTGAGCAAAAAAAAACAAGTTACTAAAGAAACTAAGTGTGCCAGGCAGCATTGTTGTGTTTGACGGCCAATAACTCACAATCGACTCTTATTGTTCTGAGCCTTCAAGTGCATTTATTTCAAGACAAAATGGCTGCATCATAACTAGTCAAGATGGCCCCGGACTCATTCCGAGGAAAACATACATATCAGGACAGATCCCTCTGGTGGTGACTATAAGGACAGTCTTACCCAGACACAATATATTTTCCCCTCCTTGTAAATGAAGGTGATCATTTAAGTCCAATCAAATATAAATCCATATAGAATCAGTCCAAGGTCTTTTCAAATTCCATGTCCGCTATTAATAAACGGAAGTCCAAAAAATAACTGCTCAGTGAACATAATGGTTTATGGCTTCACAGCTGAAAATCTTGCTGATACTGAGGTCTTCTCTTCTGCCGCTGAGAGCGTCGAGCAGGATTTGGCTGCTCTGCTTTATGCTGACCACGATCGCTGTCTTGACTGGATATTGGGAAAGGAAAAGCGTCCGGTTCGTCTTCTCCCTGTCCCTGTCTGCTTGCGATGAGAAGCCTCGCGTTCCACCTGGTGTTATCTTGGAGGAGTTACGTGTTCTTACCGAGTCTCCGTTTGATCTGTATCGGCTCTGAGAGTGCGTTTGCGAGCTTATGCTGTCTGTTTGGGCGGCTGAGTCGTACCCAGTCGCCGACCTTGTACCGCGGAGCGCGTACTCTGCGTTTGGCATCACAGTACGTTTTCTCTTTCGCTAGACTGTGTGCTGTCGTTTCCACCCTCGCTTTGGTGTCTGGATTTGGGCGCAATGGTGGTTGAAGAGCATTCCGTTTTGTTGGCAGGTTTCGCCCTATCTTCAGCTCCGCTGGCGTTTTCCCAGTCAGTGTGTGCAGTGTGGATCTGTAGGATCGGATGGATTGACTGTTTGAACGTTTTCCCCTCCGACATGCTCGCTTTTACGCTTTCTTTGATCACGCAATTGAATCGTTCAAACCCGCCGTTCGATTGGGGGTTGTATCGCGACGTCCGCTGATGTTGAATGTCGTAGGTGGAGAACTGTTCAGATATGAACTGTGGGCCATTGTTTGTCCTTATGACCTCCGGCAGTCCCCACTTGGTGAACAGCTTTTCGAGAATCGCGATGATCGAGCTTCTCATGTCCGAAGAAGTAGTTGCGATCTCAGGCAACTTGCTGTGGTGATCATGTACTACACGTAGAAACCGCTGGCTTCTTGGCGCAGCTTCCACCTCTCCGAAGATGTCGACTTGCAAGTGCTTCCATGGATTGTCCGGCCATGGGATTAGCTGAAGAGGGGCAGGATTGGGTTTTGTTCACTTCTCGCTAATTGTGCATGCTTCACAATTTTTGACGAAATCTTCTACGCGACGATCTATTGCTGGCCACACCACTGCCTCGCGACACCGTTGTTTCATTTTAACAATGCCCGGATGTCCTTAGTGTGCCAGTTGTAACACAGGGTGTTGCAGTGATTTGGGTATAATCACTGCAGTTCCAGGCGTGAAACATGTATCATCAAACACTGCCAGTTCGTGGTACGGAACCAAGTCGTCTGCTATCTCCTTAGGCCAGTCTGTCCTGAGATACTGGCAGACGGTTTGCAGTGTGCTGTCAGCTGTCGACTCTGCTTTCAGCTCTTCCCGCATTACTAGATTCGCCGTTGCATGCGAAATCACCGCGAGAACATAGTCGTCGATGTTGCTTGAAGCGTCGCTATCACGTGTGCGTGCCGGTGCCACTGTTGGGATGCGACTTGTGTCTGCGAGGTGATTACATGAACCTGCAAGGTATTCGACTTCAAAGTTGTACTGATGAAGGCAATCAAACCATCTGTAGATCCGGAGAGGATGATGTCCTAAGCCTGACGTGTCCAGTAACGTAGTTAGCACTTGGTGATCTCTGATTGGAGAGTGAATGGTCTCCCGTATAGGTATACGTGCCAGTGTTCACACCCGTAGATGCAAGCTAATGCTTCGCGTTCCCCGGTGGAGTACTTGCGTTCGGTTGCAGTCAAGGGATGGGACGGGATGCGAATGCGATCGGTTCTTTCACTTCCATCGATGCGCTGCGATAACACTGCTCCAATTGCAATACTGGAAGTATCTGTTGTGAGGTATGTAGCAGCACTTGAATCGAAGTGCGCGAGAACAGCGGAGATGCTATTTTCTCTTTCAGTGTGTTGTGCGGAATGTCCTGCTCTTTTGTCCATTCCGCACTTTGCGTCTTTCCGTAGCAGCTTCTGTAGCGGTTCTGTGATGTGCGCTTACTGCAGCACAAACTTGTGGTAGAAGTTGGTGGTGCCCAGGAATGAAGCTAACTCTTTTGTGTTTGTTGGGGTGGGAAGCACGCTGATGGCTTGGACGTTGTCCTGAGTAGGCTCAACTCCAGTCGTTGTCACTCTGTACCCGAGAAAATCGATCTCGGGTGCTGCAAATGTACACTTTGCTGCGTTGAGCGCCAAGTTGTGTTGCGCGAGACGAGCTAACACTGCATGCAGTCATCGATCGTGTTCCTCCTTGCCCTTGCCATGGATGACAACATCGTCAAGGAGGTTGAGTGTTCCGTCAATGCCAGACAGAACCGACGCCACGATCTTTTAAAATGCGCTGAGCGCCGTCCATACGGCATCCTACGTTACTGAAATACTCCTTCACGTGTGATGAATGCTGACAAATGCCGACTGCGTTCTGCTAGTGGTACCTGAAGGTAGCTTTGGCGTATGTCTAGTTTTGTGAACACTGTTAAACCACGCAGATAGCTCTTGCATTGTTGGCAGAGGATATTTGTCTGGAATGATGGCTTTGATACCATGATGTTCAATGATACCATCATGTTAGAGTCGCTTCAGTTCCTTTGAGACTTCCGAGTGAATGGAAAACGGTAGACATATGCATTGCGAAACAGGCCAGACTGATTGTGTCTACATGAGGTGCGTGACAGTACCTTTAACTACCCCAAAACCAGAGAAAAGGGAAGGATACTCATGCCCATAGTCGCTGATCACATTGATGTTCGTGCTGGTTGAGTCCTGAAGCTTGAGTCCTGAAGCATCAAACAAATTGACTCCCATCAGACTCTTTCCTTCTGCGACGTAGAATGAGAAGCGATCGAGCTTGACTCCTTTGTTGCAAATAGGAACTGTCACTAGCCCTATCGTGGGTATGATTGAACTATCATAAGAGCAAAGAGTGTCCCTCGGGGGAGCAAGTGGGTAGTCCGATAAAGACCTACTGTAGAGGTATACGCTCAAAATATAAACCTTCGCCCCCACATCTATGAGAATCGATACCGTGGTCCCAGCGATCTCGACCCTGCAGTCTTTGAAAGCAACTATTGATCGAACATCCTGGTCAGCCCTGTCCTTTATGGAGTATATGTCGTGTACAACCAGAGATTCTTCGTCTACATGGCGGACAGATGACGCTTTCTTCTTCGACGACCGGCAGACTTTCGCGAACAAGCGTTGCACCGTTTACCGTAAGCTGCACAATCCTTGGGAGCGTGTGTCCGGCCACAATTTGGACACTGCTTGTTTGAGCGATTGTTTTTTTTTTACTGTTTCTGAATGCCCTGCACTGGTGCTGTGTTCATCTGATGAGATGAATGACTAGATGCTCCCTCAGTGCTTGCCATGGAATGTTGTTTGTACAACTTAACATCATGCATCATACTTTCAATTTGCCCGGCTAATTCTTGTGCCTTTTTGAGTTTGAGATCATCATCCTCCATTAGAAGGTGCTCTCAGATCCGCGGGATAGAAATCTTTTCTATCAGCTGGTCTCTCACCAACTCATCAGCCAGTGCCCCAAAATTGCACTTTGCAGCCAGTTCTATCAATGAAGAAACAAATTGCTTCGCTGGTTCGCCATGTCCCAGTGAACGTTGACGAAAACGGTATCTCTCTATCATCACACTTGTCTTTGGGCCAAAATATTTGCCAAGTGCAGTAACAGCAGTACTGTACACACTCGTTGCAGCACTGTCAAACTGCGTGAAGATCCGCTGTCCTCCGTTCCGAGGCAATGCAGCAGGATCGCTTGGCGGCGAGCGTCCGATATGGCCTCGCCGTCCAGGCCGCTTGCGATCAAGTATGTGGCGAAACTTTCAAACCATCGTGTCCATGGTACAGGAGGCTCTCCTGGACTTTCCAAGAATGGAGATGGGGCAGCGAGAGTTAAACTAGCCATCCTCATCGACAGATGTTGTGCTTGATGGCTAATAACTCACAATCGACTCTTATTGTTCCGAGCCTGCAAGTGTGTTTATTTCAAGACAAAATGGCTGCGTCAAAACTAGTCAAGATGGCCCCGGACTCATTCCGAGGAAAACATACATTTCGGGGCAGAGTCCACTAGTGGTGACTGTAAGGACAGTCTTACCCAGACACTACTTGCATCTGTGGGGGGGAATAGACAGACGACCCAAAACGTTATCCGCCCATTCCCTCCACAGATGTTGCCTGATCCGTTGCTTTTGAACAGGAGCAAGTGGCAGCTCATGGCAGATACAAGTCTTTCATTTATAACCTTTCCTCATTAGACAACATAGCCATTAGATGTATTATTCTAGTAAACCTCCTCTGAACTGTCTCCAAAACTTTAATTCTTCTTTAATTAAAAAGACCAATATTGTGCACAGTACTTCAGATGTGATATCAACAGTACTCTAAATAACTGAAATATAACTCACTGCTTTTAAGTTCATTCCCTACATGATAAAAGGGATGAACTCCAAATCTGTTTTCACGGACAATTTAGTTCTTAAATGAATTCTGTATTTGGAATCTGGTCATGTTGATGAGGTATGTGAGCTTCAATCCAAACTATTTGTAAATTAAGATCAACTACCACATCTCTCCTTATTTAGGTGATATGTTTTTTTTTTAGTTGTTGCCATTCAAAGGTCATTCACCATAAAGAAAAAGTGAATGAAGCGCTGGCTGAAGAAACTGTGTATAAATTCTTATCTTTATTTATAATTTATGTGTAAAAATATATTTAATCTGAGGAACGGGGGTGGGGGGGTCACATTAAAGTAAAATTAATGTATTCCAGACTGGAACACAACGATAGTTAGTTTCTGAGTCAAGTTTCACTCTTCTGCTAAATTGAAGGCAATGGAATTCTTCAGCCAACTCCAGCCGGGCCAACCGATAGCCCCAGACTGGCGACACCAGCGGCCGCAGGTTTACTGCCAACGCAGAGAAGAAGCTCAACTCCCGCGGACCAACCGACAGCCCCAGACCAACGACAACAAAGGAACAATAAATACAACTATTTCATAGTATGAAAGCAGTATTTACTTACCTTGAAGAATCAAAGCTTGGAAAAAACAAAATAAATGAAGGTGCATGTACACAGCTCCACTGCTTTCAAGCAATGTTTATGCATGGTGACATTTGACATGAGCATGCAGAGTCGGAATGCTAACTCACTTTTTTTCCTATGAGTTGTTATCTTCAGGTTTTTTTTAAAACATTTTTCAAGTTATTTATTTCAATGTTATTACTTTTGAGAGTTCTGTGAATGTCAGAAACACGTAACAACTGTGAACTGTGAAACCTGTGGGAAGGCTTTGCCAGCTGTCCGTGTTTTCAGGGTTTTTAGATTGGGGGTTCCTTGTTGTGCCACCAGATGCCCTGTCCTTGCTCAGGCCATGGTGCTTCTCTCGTTGAAATTTTGGCCTGGAGTTGATCCACATCCAGGGCAGGTCAGTACAGGTGTGGAAGAACTGCAGAGGACAATTCCAGATAGGAGATCAGGCAGAGATAAATAAATACTTGATTAGTACGGGTTTCAGGGGTTATGGGGAGAAGGCAGGAGAATGGGGTTAGGAGGGAGAGATAGATCAACCATGATTGAATGGCAGAGTACACGATGTGCCGAATGGCTTAATTCTGCTCCTTTCACTTATGACCAGCAAGATCTGGTCCTGTGTGTAAGATATCTGTACATCAGTAAGAATATCCTCATTGAAATCTGTCAGGTGTAGCAATAGCAAATTAATATAAGATATAGACACAAAATGCTGAAGGAAGTCAATGAGTCGGGCAGCATCTCTGGAGAACATGGACAGGCAACATTTCCGATCGGGCCTCTTCTTCAGACTGATTTTAGGGGCATGTGAAAGAGCAGGGATTGAAAAGAGCAGAACAGAGCATGGCCAGTAACACTTGAGAGGGGATTATTTGATAGGCAGATTATTGGACACTGAGCTACAATGAGAGATTGGGCAGGCTAGTACTTTACTCCTTGGAGCATTGGAGGCTCTGGTGTGATTTTATAGAAGTGTATAAAATCATGTGGAGAATAAGATGAATGCACGGTGTAGCGGCAGATTATTATATCGTTCAAGAGATCGCTCCGTTATCTCTCTAGCCACTCTGGAGAGCACATGGCTTTAGGAGTATGTTGTTTCAATACGCATGCAAAGCTTCTCCATGTCCTTCAGCTCAAAGCTTCTCAACAGATAAATCTTCATAACAGTCTTTTGATTAATAGTTTCTTTGTTGTTGAAGAAAAACAGTAAGATATTGATCCAATCTTCTTTTTTTACTCGTACATTTTAAACTTCATCAAACTTCAGCTTATCGCTTAGAGACGTTACAAATATTCCCATGGTAAGAAAGTTATACCTTCCGGCACGGTCCTCCGAACTAAACTAACAAACTAAACTTCTGCGCAAGAGAACGCAGCAGCAAACACGCCACCGACTACGTAATAAATCCCACTCACATCATTACGGGCAGACTAAAATTTAAAGGCAAATCCCATAATTAATGAATTATGACACACAAAATAAAGCCAAATGGCCACTACACATGGAGTCTTTTTTCCAGAGTAGGGCAATCAAGAAATAGAGGGTACAGGTTTACGAAGTGAGAGGAAAGAAATAGAGGGTATAGGTTTACGAGGAGAGCGGGCAGTTTTTTCACACACAGGTTGCTGGGTATAAGAAATGAGCTGCCAGAAGAAGTAGTTGAGGTGGGTAGAATAATAATATTTAAAAGACAATTGGACAGGAAAGGTTCAGAGATATGGGCCAAACATGGGCAAGGGGACTTCTTTCAGTGGGGCATTTTGGGACATGGACAAGTTGGGCCAAAGGGCCTGTTTCTGTGTTTTATGATTTTCTGACTCTCTCTTTGGAGGTATTGCAAGTCAAGTCTGCCAGTTACTCGGCTGTGTGGGATATGCAAGCAAAGGCAGAACATTGATCTTTCCACAACATTCTACTATACCATTTACTCCCCACCCTCCCTCATGCCAACATTGGGCAGCACAGTGGCTTAGCAGTGGAGTTGCTGCCTTACAGCACCAGAGACCCAGGATGGGTTTTCTCCGGTTGCTCTGGTTTCACAAGTTATAGGAGTAGAAGTAGGCCATTCGGCCCATTGAGTCTACTCTGCCATTCAATCATGACTGATCTCTGCCTCCTAATCCCATTTTCCTGCCTTCTCCCCATTACCCTTGATACCCATTCTGATCAAGAATTTTTCAATCTCTGCCTTAAAAATATCCACTGGCTTGGCTCCACAGCCCTCTGTGGCATTGAGTTCCACAGATTAACTACCCTCTGATTAAAGAAGTTCCTCCTCACCTCCTTTCTAAAAGACTGTCTTTTAATTCTGATGCTATGAACTCTGTTCCTGGACTCTCCCACCAGTGGAAACATCCTTTCCACATCCACTCTATCTGTTCCTTTCATTATTCTGTAGGTTTCAATGAGGTCCCCCTCATTCCTGGAATCATGCTTGTAAACCTCCTCTGGACCCTCTCCAGAGCGAGCACTTCCTTCCTCAGAAGTGGTGCCCAAATTTGCTCACCATATTCCAAATGCAGCCTGACCAGCGCCTTATCGAGCCTCAGCATTGCATCTTTGTTTTTGTATTCCAGGCCTCTTGATATAAATGCTTGCATTGAATTTGCCAGTTTCCTCCCACACTCCAAAGACGTCCAGGTTTGTAGGTTAATTGGCTTCGGTAAAAATCGAGATTAGTGATAATCTTTCAAAACTCTTTAGATTCTGGAGTAGTTCCTGAGGATTGGCGGGTAGCAAACGTAACCCCTCTTTTTAAGAAGGGAGGGAGAGAGAAAACGGGGAATTACAGACCAGTTAGTCTAACATCGGTAGTAGGGAAACTGCTAGAGTCAGTTATTAAAGATGGGATAGCAGCACATTTGGCAAGTGGTGAAATCATTGGACAAAGTCAGCATGGATTTACGAAAGGTAAATCATGTCTGATGAATCTTGTGGAATTTTTAGAGGATGTAACTAGTAGCGTGGATAGGGGAGAACCAGTGGATGTGGTGTATCTGGACTTCCAGAAGGCTTTTGACAAGGTCCCACATAATAGATTAGTATACAAACTTAAAGCATAGGGCATTGGGGGTTCAGTATTGATGTGGATAGAGAACTGGCTGGCAAACAGGAAGCAAAAAGTAGGAGTAAACGGGTCCTTTTCACAATGGCAGGCAGTGACTAGTTGGGTACCGCTGCTGGGACCCCAGCTATTTACAATATACTTTAATGATCTGGATGAAGGAATTGAAGGCAATATCTCCAAGTTTGCGGATGACACTAAGCTGGGAGGCAGTGTTAGCTGTGAGGAGGATGCTAGGAGACTGCAAGATGACTTGGATAGGCTGGGTGAGTGGGCAAATGTTTGGCAGATGCAATATAATGTGGATAAATGTGAGGTTATTCACTTTGGTGGCAAAAACAGGAAAGCAGACTATTATCTAAATGGTGGCCGATTAGGAAAAGGGGAGATGCAGCGCGACCTGGGTGTCATGGTACACCAGTCATTGAAAGTAGGCATGCAGGTTCAGCAGGCAGTGAAGAAAGCGAATGGTATGTTAGCTTTCATAGCAAAAGGATTTCAGTATAGGAGCAGGGAGGTTCTACTGCAGTTGTATAGGGTCTTGGTGAGACCACACCTGGAGTATTGCGTACAGTTCTGGTCTCCAAATCTGAGAGAGGACATTATTGCCATAGAGGAGTGCAGAAAAGGTTCACCAGACTGATTCCTGGGATGTCAGGACTGTCTTATAAAGAAAGATTGGATAGACTCGGTTTATACTCTCTAGAATTTAGGAGATTGAAAGGGGATCTTATAGAAACTTACAATATTCTTAAGGGGTTGGACAGGCTAGATGCAGGAAGATTGTTCCCGATGTTGGAGAGGTCCTGGACAAGAGGTCACAGCTTAAGGATAAGGGGGAAATCCTTTAGGACCGAGGTGAGAAGGACTTTTTTCACACAGAGAGTGGTGGGTCTCTGGAACTTTCTGCCACAGAGGGTAGTGGAGGCCAGTTCATTGGCTATATTTAAGAGGGAGTTACATGTGGCCCTTGTGGCGAAGGGGATCAGAGGGTATGGAGAGAAGGCAGGTACGGGATACTGTGTTGGATGATCAGCCATGATCATATTGAATGGCGGTGCTGGCTCGAAGGGCCGAATGGCCTACTCCAGCACCTAATTTCTATGTTTCTATGTTTCTAACATGGATAGATGATGTTTTGGGTCAAGGCCCTTTTTCATTTTCCTTTTCCCACCTTAATTGGTAAAGTTAGGATCTATACTTTATTCTATCCTAACCCAAAAGTTATATAACTGGAAAATCCAACAGCTCTTGAAATGGCACAGTAAATTGTCATCTAATTTGGCCGGCCTACATCAATTTTGTTTCTGCCAGGTTCAAGTCACTAGGTGCTCTGTAAACACCTTACTCGTCTTTCTTGTACACCAATTTCTCCAGATGCTCCGGTTTCTTCCCACATCCCAAAGGCGTGCTGGTCAGTGGGTTAATTGGCCTCTGTAAAAGATGTCAGATGTCCCTAGTGAGCAGGGAGTGGATGAGAAGGTAGTATAGCACACACCTAGTGGTGCTTGGCATGGAGTTGGTGGACTAAAGGACCTTATTTCCATGCCCTATTGCTAAACTAAACTGTGAGTCTGAGCACCAAATAGACAAGTCAATGTATCAATTGCCATTTTTTGTCCTTGACTATCTCTCTCATTTTGTTAGGAACAGTTAGTAGGTGGCATGGTGGCACAGTGGTAGAGTTACTGCCTTACAGCGCTTGCAGTGCCCGAGACACGGGTTTGATCCCAACTAAAGGTGCTATCTGTAAGGAATTTGTACCTTCTCCCAGTGACCGCGAGGATTTCCTCCGAGATCTTCGGTTTCCTCACACTCCAAAGACGTGCAGCGTTGTAGGTTAATTGGCTTTGTGTATGTGTAAATCGTCCCTCGTGTGTGCAGGGTAGTGTTAATGTGCGGGGATCGCTGGACAGCGTGGGCCGAAGGACCTGTTGCCGTGCTGCACCTCTAAACTAAACTAAACTGTCGATTAACATTTCTTTCCCATTCTATCGAGATTTGTCACTGTTTTACTCTGTCGGCATAATTTGTTTTTCTAGGAAAGAGGGGCCAAGCTGCCTTGAACTCCACGTTAGACACATATTCATTGGTTATTCACTCCGTGCAGACAGACAAAGTGTTTCAGACTCCAGGATGTATCTGGGGTTTTTTTTGCATCTTTGAATAATTGATGATCATTTAATGTCTTTCAAAAGTTTCTCCCATTTTACACAATTGTCTGTCAACATCTTAGGCTGAACGTTGTTTTAAAGAAGCATTAGAGCAGAGGTTTCCAGCCTTTTTCGTCCGGTTTACCCCTGGCAACTTTAATAGCACATAACAATGTTATTTCACTTATTTATGAACAACAAACGTTGAACAGATACCGATATACCAGAACCAAACACACATCCTTCAATGAGAAAAAATATGTTCAAATCCAGAATCAACAAATTTACCCCCTGGGTAGGCAAAATGTACCACGGGTTGGGAAGCCTGGCATTAGAGGATTTGCTGAACATGTGATTTTATTTTTTTGATTCAAGATCTTTTTTTCTCTTTCCCATTTTGTCCCTTGCTGACAACATTGAACATTGCTTGCAGTGTGAACAAATGGCTCCAGTCCCCTTATACTATTTCACCCAACAGCCTATTATCATTACGGAAGTTGTCACTGGCAGTTGATAGATTATTCAGCACAGGATGCCTTATAGCCAAGGGCAGTCCTTCCCTAGTTCAACACAAAACGATACAGCGCTGCGGCAGGTAGTGCTGCTGCCACACAAATCCAGTCATCAAGGCTCAATAGTGATCTTGGCAACTGTGTTGGGTTTACACATTCTCGCAGTGGGTCCACATGGGTTTCCTCCAGGTGCTCTGGTTTCCTCCCATGGCAAAAGACTTAATGGGAGGTTAACTTGGCAACTGTGAATTGCCCTTGGTGTATCTAGGTGGTGGAAGAATTGAGGCGTGTGAGAGAGAACAGATTCCAGGGAAATAGGTACTGTAATTGGTGATGGGAATATCCAAGAGATGGCATTAACTTGGGGAACTTAATGGCCTCCTTCAATGTCATCCAATATTTGGACACAATACTTTTCGAAAGGAGAGCTGGTTTAATGTGGAGATGAAGATATTTGCAGAGGGGGAAATACAGTCTAATTGTCTTATTTTTATCCCAATGAATTAAACATTAAGTTAGTGCCCCATCTGACAACCAAATTGAAGTTAATTGGGCCACCACATGCTGGCGATTGAATTTCATCTGTATGAGACCACTACACTAAAAAAATGCTCTTTGAGCCTTAAAGAATAAGCTTAAACTGATCTTAAAAGCAAATATCCACCAAGAAAATAAGTGATACGATAAATGTTGTCTGGAACTGTTTCTGTGGTGTTGCGTGTTCAACTGTGGAGAAGCTGATTTTATTTAGAGGTTTGCTGCTGTTGATTCCCTGAGTCCACAGCTCCAGAACATCATTGATGGCGGTGGCTTCTCATCAGGGCAGGTGGGGCACAGCCCAACCAGAGTAAAATAACCACCACTCAATCAGTGACTCCTATCAACGAGTGCAGGAATAACGAGTGGAAAGGAATTAATTTTTTAACGTTTATTTTGCATTTTCATTCCCCCAAATGAAGGCTTGGAGTGCCGTCCATTGTAAATAGAGGGTGGGGTCAAGTCTGAGTTTCAGCGAGTCGCACGGATGGGGGTGCTTTGAGACAGTATTTCTAATACTTGTATCATTGCAAATACAATATTGACACTGACCAGAAAACCCCTGTTAATTCTCTTAGGATATAAAAGACAGCAGCACACCTAGACCATAAGACCTGTTGAATAGAGTCAAAGAGTGATACAGTGTGGAAACAGGCCCTTCGGCCCAACTTGCCAACACCGGCCAACATGTCCCAGCTAAACTAATCCCACCTGCCCGCGTTTGGTCTATATCTCTCCAAACCCTGTCCTATCCATGTACCTGCCTAACTGCTTCTTAAACGTTGGGATGGTCCCAGCCTCAATTTCCTCCTCTGGCAGCTTGTTCCATACACCCGTCACTCTTTGTGTGAGAAAGTTACCCCTCAGATTCCGATTAAATCTTTTCTCCTTCACCTTAAACCTATGCCCTCTGGTCCTCAAATCTTTTTGTCATCGAGTAAGACCACTGTTGAACTAAAGCAAAACACAAAGCACTGGCGGAACTCAGCTGGTCAGGCAGCATCTGTGGAGGGAATGAACTGACTGAAGATTGAAGAAAGGTCCTGATCCCAAACATCGTCTGTCCATTCCCTCCACAGATTCTACCTGACCCTCTGTGTTCCCCCAGCACTTTGTGTTTCACTCAAGATTCCAGCATCTGCAGATTCTTGTGTCTCCAAAGCAGATCTAATCATGACCTCAGTTGCAATTTCTCATAAACCTAACTTTCCAAAATCTATCCAAAAATCTACCTGCTTTGGTCTTCAATACATTCAATAATGATTCAATGATTAAGCCTCCACGCCTCTCAGAACTCTTGGATTCTAAGGGTTCTTTGAGCTCTGAGAGAAGAAATTTCTCTTCATCTTCATCTCCAAAGGCTAACCCTTATTCTGAAACAATGCTCTTGATTATTCTATAAGGATAAACATCCTCTCAGTAGCTCCCTCAAACCCCCTCAGAAAGTCATGTCTCGATGAGATTACTGTTCATTCAATTAAATTTCAGTGAAGCCAGCATGTTCAACCTTTCCTCATTAGACAATATTTCACCTCAGGAATCAATGTGGTGAACCTTCTCTAATCTGCTTGCAATGTTAATGTAATCCTCAGAGAAGGAGACATTGGTATGGTCTCACACACACTTTGTACAGTGGTGATAAGACTTCCAATAGTATAATCCCTTTACAATAAAGGCCAATATTCCTTTTTTCTGTCTTGATTATTTGCTGTGCCTGCATGGTAACATCCTGCATTTCATGTAGTAGGACATCTAAATCCCTAGTGTATGCTTCATCTCATTCACTGGTGTTTAGAAGGAAGAGGGGGGATCTTATAGAAACATATAAAATTATAAAAGGACTGGACAAGCTAGATGCAGGAAAAATGTTCCCAATGTTGGGCGAGTCCAGAACCAGGGACAACAGTCTTAGAATAAAGGGGAGGTCATTTAAGACTGAGGTGAGAAAACATTTTTCACCCAGAGAGTTGTGAATTTATGGAATTCCCTGCCACAGAGGGCAGTGGAGGCCAAATCACTGGATGGATTTAAGAGAGAGTTATCTAGAGCTCTAGGGGCTAGTGGAATCAAGGGATATGGGGAGAAGGCAGGCACGGGTTATTGATAGGGGATGATCAGCCATGATCATAATGAATGGCGGTGCTGCCTCGAAGGGCCGAATGGCCTCCTCCTGCACCTATTTTCTATGTTTCTGTGTTTCTGTGTAATGATTATTCTACTTTATGATTTACTTTACTTTAGACTTTAGAGATACAGCGTGGAAACAGGTGCTTCAGCCCACCGAGTCTGCACCGACCAGCGATCACCCCATACACTAACCTACGCACACTGGGGACAACTTTACAACTTACCAAAGCCAATTAACCTACAAACTTGTACGTCTCTGGAGTGTGGAAGGAAACCGGTGCACCCGAATAAAAAACACACGTGGTCACATGGAGAACGTACAAACTCTACACAGACAGCACCCATAGTCAGGATTGAACCTGGGTCTCCAGCGCTGTAAGGCAGCAACTCTACCATGTAGACAAATCTCGGATGTGAGCCTGAGAGAGTAAAGAGTTGCACATTTTTAAGCACAGGGATAGACAGGTTGTGAATTGTGTATCTATCATAAACAGTACAAGGGGAGGGGGGGGGGAGAGATAACCACTGCATGTCAGCCAGATTTCAGGGGGTGGGGAGCAAGAGGAGGGGTGGGAGTAGAAGAAGGCGGGGGGGGGGGGGGGGGGGGGGGGGGGGGGGGGGGGGGGGGGGGGGGGGGGGGGGGTCTTGGGGGAGAAAGGAGATGGACAAGGAATCTGTTGCGGGTTTGTTACTCAAAATTGGAAAATTCAGTGTTCATCCCATTAGGTTGTAAGCTACCTAAGTGGAATGGGAGGTGCTGCTCCTCCAGTTTGCATGGGGCCTCTCTCTGGCAATGGAGGAGGCCCAGGACAGAAGGTTCACTATGGGAACAGGAAGGGGAGTTAAAGTGGTTAGCAAACAGGTGATCCAATCAACCTTTAAGTGTTCGGCAAAGTGTTTCCCTAGTCTACATTTGGTCTTGCTGATGTACAGGACCAAGCGTCCACCAAGCGAGACCAAGACCTCCAGCACTTTGTGTCTTTTTTTTGTAAACCAGCATCTGCAATTCCTTGTTTCTGCAGAATATCACCTAAAGTAGGGCGCACAGTGGCTTAGCGATAGAGTTGCGGCCATACAGCACCAGAGACATGCGTTCGATCCTGACCACAGGTGTTGTCCGTACGGAGTTTGAAAGCTCTCTCTGGTCCTGCATGGGTTTTTTCCGGGTGCTCCACTTTCCTCCCACTTCAAAGACGTACATATTTGTAGGTTAATTGGCTTTGGTAAATTGTCCCTCGTGTGTAGGATAGTGCAAGCATTCGCTGGTCGATGCGGACTTGGTGGGCCGAAGGGCCTGTTTCCACGCTGTATTTCTAAAGTCTAAAGAATGCTGTGCAGAGCCAGAGGACCTGAGTTTGAAGTAGAAAAAAATTTTTAAACCAGATATTTGTGATATAAACTTTTCGTTGTCCGTCATGCATTCTCGAGTAAGACCATAACACCTAGATTGTGGCGTTGTGATGCCTGTGGAGGTGGCTGAATGGTCCAATTTAGGCTAGAATCTCTTACTTAACAACAGAACATTTTAATCCTGAATTATGTGTCAGTGGGATGAGATGATAAGACTGGAATGTTTAGACGGGGAGAGAAAAAAGATAGGGATTAAATAAATAAATTGGGACTTCGGGTAAATGATCAATGCAGATGGGTCAAACACTTTCATTTGAATGAGTTCCTTATTGTTAATGAGATGGACCCTGGCAGTGTCAGTGCTTCCCTCACTGGAGCTGTTTGGTACTGCAGCATTAGCACATGAGAGCCAATCAACTTCCTCTATTCCTTAACATAAATTATTTGTGTCACTGACATTCATTTACCAAAACAAGTTAGGCGGGAGATACATTAAACAAAAAAAATATTTCAACGCCAAGTAGATTCGTCATCTGGGAACTGTTAATTTTTATAATGCAAATGAGAACTATGTATATTTGAAATGCCAATTGTATCACATTCTGCATCATTTATGTATCATTTGTGACATTATGGATGGTGTGTTGCACGATCCAAACGAAGCTTTAGCTGCAATGCAAATAAACATGTCAAAGTTTTCCACTGGTTGTATCCTGAGGAAATTATTCTGTGCAAAATGAGCAGAAAAGTGCATACAAATTAGCCCCTGGGCCATGTTGCACATGGCTGATTTCCCCCTGAGCTCCATGTGTTCAATTTTAGACCCTATCTCTTTATGCTCTAACATGACAAAGTTCCATTAACCGCTGTCTTGAAGATTACAATGGTCCAGCAGCCAGGCGTTTAAGTAAGAAAGTGTTCAATCATTCTATTATCATTTTACATAAAACAACTAGTCTGTAATTGCCTCATTCAAAGGTTTCAAAGGTCTTTTATTATCACCAATTAAGGTACAGTGATATGCGAATTACCTTACAGGCATACTAAAAAAAGTAACAAGACACAAAACTACATAAGTTAACAAAAACATCCACTGCAGTGGATTCCCTACGTTCCTCACTGATGGAAGGCAATAAAGTCTAATCTTCTTCCCTCATTTTTTCTAATCTAAAGACAAAATGTCTAAAATCCCAGTTTGGAAAATTAAGTACACTTAATTTATACTCATTTTTGTCTCACTGTACTCTATGATCCTGGAAGCTTGTCTAATTTATTATTTGTCTTATTTCTTTCAATTGCATATTTTTGAGATATATTTAGTATATAAAATGAAACTCCTTGACTTCTTTCTGCATTGCCTTGTTTCGCTGACTGTCCTCGCCCTTCCCTGTTCAAAAACAAATACATAGAATTTTGATGCATTGGAGATAATGCAAGTTTGGAACAAGAGGACAAATATCTGAAGTGCTTATTGGCGTAGACTTACACAGCCTCACTCTTGGCCACAAAGATGACCATGTGGCATTCCATTTCTCTGCAGCAGGCAATATTTATTGGCATGTGGGACAATTTTGGGAATGAGCTGCCTGCAGTGGAATGTACAAAATATGTATGGTATCTGCTACCTTCTTAAAATAAATGCCATAGTCTTGCTCGGATTGTAGGATCCCTTCCAGGGTAAATTGTACTGATATCATTTGGGATACAAGGAGCAGCCTCTTTTTGGCTATACCGAGGGTAAACCAGTTGGGGTTCACAATCCTACAACGAGTGCCATGGGATAAGCTTACAAGGGAACTTGTTTTATTTGGCTTTAGGGGAAACAAATGGAAACAGATTTTCTCAGAGCGGTATTTGTACTGAAACCGTAAATGCATTCAAGAGAAACATTCTTATAGGTTTAATGGATAAAAACAGCCAAAGATACCCAATCTTTATTTAGGATACCATGGCATATGGAGACAGGACACTATATTCTCAACAGGCAATGGATATAAATTCAACAGTTAAAATTAATGTGATATTTAGTTTTGCCAACCAGATTTTTCGTAACTATAAAATCCTGGCCCTCCATTACCTTTATCACAATCGCTCTGCCATATCAGTTTCTTCTCGTGCAATTTAATCTTCCCTTCCCATTGCAACCAGCCTTCATTCACTGTGGAATGAAACATTAAAATTCCGAGATCCGAGAAATGTGTTTTAACACCAAGATCACATATAATAAGAGTGATATAATTTCAAGCATTCCTTCTGGGATTTCAGCACAAAATCCATGGCATTCCAGTGATTCTTCTTCTTGCGTGTGGCATGCACAGCCTAAAGTTGTCGGACAACTTGTTCTATTTGATCTTATTTGAATGTGCACGCCGGGTTGATTGCATTTGTTGAAACAGGGCGGACCACGTGAAGGTTGCAATCTCCCACCCCATTCCAGTTCTGAGCGAATGCTACAATGTTGGATCTACTAAGGTTGAAATGGTAAAGCAAGGCCTTTCTTAAGTAGAAATGAATTATCTCATACCACTGTTTCAAAATAGAGCTGGGCAACCCTGCCTTCTGTCTTGCCCAGCAGTTTTCCTCTAAAAATCAATTATTCGATAATATATTTCATTGTTGTTTGTGAAAATTGCCCACCGTAGTTCCTACATTAGAATAGTGACTACACTTTAACAAAGTATTTTGTTGTCCATTTAGTAGGGCAGCACAGTGGTAGAGCTGCTGTCTTACAGAGCCAGAGTTTAATCCTGACTACGGGTTCTTGTTTGTACGTTCTCCCCGTGATGTGCGTGGGTTTTCTCCGGGAGCTCCAGTTTCCTCCCATACTCCAAAGACAAACAGGTATGTAGGTTGATTGGCTTGGTATAATTGTAAATTGTCTCTAGTGTGTGTGGGATAGTGTTAGCGTGCGGGGATCGCTGGTCGGCGCGGACTCGGTGGGCCGAAGGGCGTGTTTCCACGCTGTCTCTCTAAACTAAACTAAAAGTATATTGGTACATCCTGAGGTGACTGAAGTGCTTATTGATAAAGCATTGGTTTGATTGATTGAAAAAATACAGCATGGAAACGCGATTGTGCCCACTGAGACCATGTCGATCATCGATCATCCATTCACACTCGTTCTATGCTATCCCACGATGCACACAGCGGGCAATTTACAGAAGGTCATTAACCTACAAACCCGCACGATTTTGGGATGTGGGAGGAAACTGGAGCAGCTGGAGGAATCTCACATAGTCACAGGGAGAACGTGCATATGTAGGCAGCACCAGGTCTGGATCCAACCCAGGTTTCTGGCACGGTGAGGCTCTACCAGTTATGCCACTGTGCCACACCTTGTGAAAAACATTAGTCAGCCAGATAAGAACATATCCTGGGGAACTTCATCATATGACTTTCAACTGCCTTTCATTACCCTCATCTCCAATATTTTCATGACCAATACACAAAAACCTTTAAAGGCTTCTGTCACTAACATTCTTTAATTTCCCATGGGTCACTCACTACATGAGGAAATCATATTTTCCTTGCCTCTCTTGGAAATTCTTGGAAATTCTTGGAAGGGTGACAATGATCTAAACCCAGTCAGTATGGTGGGTTCTCACACAAGGCAATATATTTGCCCATTAATGCCTTCAGTACATATGTTTGAACACCATAAATCTAAAATGCCCTCTTTTGAGAATTTGCTTTGCAAGAATGAAGTCCGACATGATGTATCAGCAACATGTGCTCTTTTACACTTGGCCAGACGTGTTTGCTTTCCAACCTATCTGTCCTGTCAGCTGATTTCCTGTAATCCTCATTGAATAATTGCAAAGGAGCAATGAAAATAAAATGTGCAGATCATTGGGGAGAAAACATATTAACCTTGTTGCATATTAAATGGGAAAAAAAAAACTCTACTTGAGACCTGAAAGGATTACACATTAATCCTGAAAGTGATATATTACTTCATTGACTTATTAGCTGCCCAGGAACACAAAAGAAATAACCAGCACTTACACTTACTTTTCCTACTCTGACTTTCCAATCTATCATATTTCTTTCCATTTCTTTGTACTGTTTTCCTTAGTTATATGGTGTTCAGTGAACCCAAAGAAGCCACAAACCTCCAAAGTGCACTTTCTCCACGCCCCACCAACCATCCAGATCCTTTCCCAATTCAGGAGTCCCAGTCCATCTCATACATTCTCATTAAATTTGAGAATCGCAAGTTAGGGCAGTACAGTGATAAAGTCGCTGCCCTACAGCACCAGAGATCTGACTTTATACATTCTCCCTGTGACTGTGTGGGTTTTCTCCAGGTGCTCTGGTTTCCTCCCATACTCCAAAGACATACAGGTTTTGTTTAGGTTAATTGGTTCCTGTAAAGTGTAAATTCGCCCTAGTGTGTAGGATAATGCTAGTGTGTGGAGTGATCGCTGGTCTAGGCGGATTCGGGGAGCCAAAGGGCCAGTTTCCATGCTGTATTTCAAAAATCTAAACTAGAGTCTGAGGTCATAAATTGAGCAACATGGGCAAGCTGCACCAACAGATCAGCCTTTGTGTTCCTGATATATTTGCAAAAAATCAGCATCAATTCTCGTAAAACACTAGTAGAATTTGTCAACAGTGGAAATGCAGATATGATCACTTCTTTGCACGACCAAGCGCAGGAAACATTTTCCATTGTATGCACCTGTGGTTCTGGAAGGATCGATTGTTGCTATGGAAAAACAAATCTGCTCCTAACCTAACATGTTGTGAGCCTTCGTGTATTGGCCTGGTTTACTAATGAGCACTTAACATGGTGTAATGCAAGTAGGGTTGAGGTTGTGGAAACAGGGGATCAGTGGCTGCCTGAATATGTGCAGGAGCACAGATCAGGAGACCAACACAAGCATGGAAGGCTGTTCGGCCGTCTTTCCATTTTATTTCATTTGGTTTTCTTCCCCTTCTATATGCGCCTTGGTTTTATGACACTCACTTCCTACAAAGGAAATAACTCCCTTTCTCCACCCACTCCCAACACCAGCATCTTGATCACTGCCTATCTCACTCATGGCATGAGACTCAGTCTTTTAGTTTCGGTTTTTAGTTTTCGTTTTAGTTTTAGAGATACAGAGTGGAAACAGGCCCTGAGGCCCACCGAGTCCATGCCGATCAGCGATCCCCCTACACTAGCACTGTGCTACACACTAGGGACAATTTACAATCGTCACCAAAGCCAATTATCCTACAAACTTGTACGTCTTTGGGGTGTGGGAGGAAACTGGTGCGCCTGGGGAAAACCCACGCGGTCATGGAGAGAACGAAGATATTCCATACAGACAGCTCCTGTAGTCAAGGTCGAGCCTGAGTCTCTGGAGCTGTAAGGCAGAAACTCTACCCTGCACCACCGTACCACAGTCAGTCTGTGTTGATGTTTGTGGAACGAAGGTGGAGAGCAGTGGTAGTGGAGACACACTGAAGACACACTTCACCTCAACCCACGGTACACAAAAAGCTGGAGAAACTCAGCGGGTGCAGCAGCATCTAAGGAGTGAAGGAGATAGGCGACGTTTCGGGTCGAGACCCTTCTTCACCTCAACCCACAATGTGTGCCACCACCTCCATGGCGACCTTTCCTAGAGCTGCGCTGTGGCTGCCACAGAGAGATGCTTTTTGAGGCCAAGTCGAGTCGACCTTTCCAATAACCTCCATGCTGCCACTGCTCCCATTGTTGTTGTGGGCTGAGGTTGGGGATGGAGACTGATGACAGTGAGCTGGGTGGAGAGGGGACCCTGGCAGTTAGCTGCGGCTGTATATTCCTTCAATTTTAGAAACAAGGAACTTGGGTGGTGGCATGGTTGCACAGCAGTAGCATTGCTGCCTTATAGCACCAGAGACCCGGGTTTGATTCTGACTACGGGTGCTGTCTGCACGGACTTTGTATGTTCTCCCTGTGACTGGGTTGGTTTTCCCTGGTTGCTCCGGTTTCATCCCAAATTCCAAAGAAATGTAGGATTGTAGGTTAATTAGCTTCTGTAAATTGTCCCTGATCGAATTGTTTAGGATCGAACTAGTGTTCAGGGTGATCGCTGGTTGACGTGAACTTGGTGGGCCAAAGGGCCGTGTTTCCGCGCTGTATTCCGTAAACTGCAGATGCTGGTTTACATAAGAAGGCATGGAGTGCTGGAGTTGCTTAGTGGGTCCGGCAGTAACTCAGGAGAACATGGATACATGACGTTTCAGGTCGAGAATTTTCTTTAGACCTTTCTCCTTCCTTTCTCCCTGGAGTCTGGCAGTAAATGCCTCACACATGAAGCAGGACGAAAATAAAGCCTGTGATCCCCATAAACATCATGGAACCTGACAGGAAATATGCACATTGGAGAACTATGAAATCACTCTTTGATTCTCGAATACACTGGCAGAAAGTAACCAAGGTAAAAATCAATAGCTTCTTCAATCTGAAGGGTTTTCAAGAAACAAGAAAGAATCACAAGGAACCGGTGCAGAAGGCAAAACCTCTTCATGCTTCCAATCCTCTTTCTTCTGGGCTTTTATAAGAAGGCACCAAAGAGAAGAGTCTGGATCATCTATTAACTCTGGCTGGCTAACTGAACGATGGCACAACCTAAGGGCCAGGACTGGCACAATCCAAGGTGTTGAAACCAGGTGCAGAGAGAACAACATGCTTTGGGGAAGGCCCACCTGTCATTGCACAGTGAGGGGCTTGAACTTGCGTGAGTACTGCTCAGACATCGCTTCTGGAATGTATGGGAAAACAAAATTAATGCCATGTTGATTTAACATCTGACTGTACTGCATTGTACATCTGCAGATGTTATGGGAAAAAAAAGGTTTATTTTGGGGGAAAATAAAAACATGGCATTTGAGATTGAGTGGGTGAAAAATGTTTGCAAGGAGGATGATCACCTCAAGGATCAGGTGAAAAAATGAGGTGCTTCATGAAGAACCACTACTCTCAGACACCTCCTAGTGGTTCGATCTGATAGTAACTTGTGAGAAGGCAAACTGTCCCAAATGGCTTCAAGAATTGCTGGAGCCCAAAGGAAAATGGGAACAAAAATTAAGCGTGGGGTAAAACATAGCTGGCACCAATCACTTTATTAAGGAGTTATGCCAATTTGTGTGTAGTGCCACAGTTCCACTGTTATCATGGTGCCAGGCCTATCGGTTCTCTATGTATAGGTTGCTACAGCCTGTTTAGGTTCAGATTTATTCTATTATCAGGTACACCGAGGTACAGTGTAAAACTTTATTTTGCATGCTATGCAATCAAATTTGATGATACCATACATAAATACAATCAAGCCAACCCCAAATATAATAGCTAGAGTGAAGGGAAGATACAGAGTACAGAATATAGTTCTAACATTACAGCACACGAATTTCAAGGACTAACTACAATGTCAACAATGAGGGAGAGGGGAATCGGACTGTACTCTATCTTATGGAAGGACCGTTCAGAAGTCTGATGTTTTGCTGATGCTTTGCCGTTTTGATTTTGAGTCAAGGAACAATACAGTACATCTACTGTTTTGCTGATGTAAAGATTTATCATCCACTCACTGAATGGGGCTTAAGATTGTTCCACCACTGTATGTCATAAAAAACAAAACAAATTACAGCAAATAAATCAGTTCCCCAAAGAGCTTCAATCTGATTGAAATGGAAAGTGTTTCCAAGTATAGCACAGGAACAGGCTCTTCGACCCACAGTAATTATTTTCATGATTTTCATCCTTTTTCTCCAGAGATGCTTCCTGACCTGCTGAGTTACTCCAGCGCTTGTGTCTATCTTCTGTATAAACCAGCACCTGCAGTTCCTTCTTTCTACACACAATGATTTTCATGGAACAGATCATAACTTGGGCACATCCTAAAGTGCTTCTGAAGGTGCAGTCACTGTTGCAATTCTGGGCGTAACTGAGCAAGACGGCCCAAGGAGAGCCTGGATCGGTCAACTATCTTATGCTGGGGAATTACAGTGGTGCCTTACAGTAAGGCTGGTTCACTGTATACACCGAGCAACTTCCACTTGGATGTGGTACTAGAGGCTGACAGACACTTGGGTCTGACCCGCAGCACGGAACCGGTGCCAGCAGGGAAAGGGGAAGAGAGAAAATAAAAGAGACATAAAAATTCTAACGCAAATGTACACTGCATTCTTAAAACGTACAGGACATGAGCAAATGTAGAAACAAGGATCCAGAGATGCTGGTTTACACAAAAAGACACAAAGTGTTGGTGTAAGTCAACGGGCCAGGCAGCATCCCTGGAGAACATGGATAGGTGACGTTTCGTGTCAGGACCCTTTTCCAAACCATGTTCTCCAGAGATGTCGTCTGACCTGCTGAGTTACTCCAGCCAAACTTTGTGCCGTTTTGGCATGAGCCAATAACCTTGATACACAAACAACATTGCAATAAAAGTCCAGTATTGCTTCCATTTTGGAGTTCAGATAAAAGTGAAGGAACCACGTAAAAGTTAAGATTTTTTTGGAGACCAAGATGAAACAACTTGTCTATTTCTCCTTGTTTAGTTTAGTCTATTGTCACATGTACCGAGGTATAGTGAAAACCCCTTTTGTTGCGTACTATCCAGTCAGCGGAACGACTATACATTATTACAATCCAGCCATCCAGTGTACAGATACATGACAAGGGGAGTAAAGCTTAGTGCAAGATTAAGTCCAGTAAAATCTGGATTAAAGATAGTCCGAGGGTCTCCAATGAGGTTGATAGTAACTCAGGACTGCTCTCTAGTTGTTGATAGAATGAATTATTGGATGCTTCAGTTGCCTGATAACACCTGGGAAGAAACTGGAGGTGTGTGTTTTCACACATCTGTACCTCTTGCCTGTTGGGAGAGGGGAGAAGGGGAAGTGTCTGGGTTGAGGACTCGTCCTTCATTAAACCGGTGGCCTTGCCATGGCAGCGTGAAGTGCAGATGGAGCAAATTGTTACATATTCTGTCAAATGTCCTCGACTAGATTAACTATTCCGGCCTAGCATCCTCCACATGGGTATTTAATAACAGCAGAAGACTGCAACAAACAGGAACATGATGATAATAAACAGAGTAGAGGGACAACGGGAGGGAAACATTCTTACCTAATACCCAAGGGTGAGACTGGAAGAAGCTTGACAAGAGGACACTGACTACTAAATAGCAATTGGGAACCATGTTGGGAAGTCATTGGGACATCAGTGAAATCCAGGTTAAAATGCCACTGTGGATTATCCAGTATTATAATAAACAATTTAAGTAGTACTTTTTATTTATGTTTTCTTCATTTTTAATGTATTTCATTGTGGCCCAGATGGGCCCCATGAATAGCAATGGCCAGGATGGCTTGTTGTATTTTATAATATCTTAATATCCTTTATGATATCCTGGATAGAGTGGATGTGGAGAGGATGTTTCCACTAGTGGGTGAGTCTATGACCAGAGGACACAGCCTCAGAATAAAAGACTACCTTTAGAATGGAGATGAGGAGGAATTTATTTCATCAGAGGGCGGTGAATCTGAAACTTTCATTGCCACAGATGGCTGTGGAGGCCAAGTCAATGGGTATTTATAAGGTGGAGATTGTTAGATACTTGATTGGTAAAGGTGTCAAAGTTATGGGGAGAAGGCAGGAGAATGGGATTGAGAGGGAAAGATGGATCAGCCATTATTGAATGGCGGAGTAGACCCAATTGGCTGAATGCTCCTATGATTTATGAACCTATAATGCCAATTTTGTGGCATATTGCTGCAGAGAATGGTAACAGTAATATTGTAGTTATGAAAGAGAATGGGAAAATATGTGAATAGTATTATTACATTTATCTCTAAGAAATGAAAGTGGTTTGTACAGTTTATGGACTGCATGGCTTCCACCGGGAGTGGGAGGTTTGGAAGGGTCATCTAGTCTTTTCTTGAATATAATTGGAAAAGAAAAGATAAATCTATATACTGCCTTTCGCAAATGTAGGATGTCCATGGTATTGTGCTGCAAATGCAGTAGATATTTTTTTCAACGAGGGAGATGTTTAAAACAAAATCAGATTAAAGCAGAGGCCAAAATGGGGGAAAAACAAAACATGTAACATTCTCCACAGAGAAGGAATGGGTGACGTTTCTGGTCGAGACTCTTCAGACTGATGTCAGGGGAGAGGGAGGTACATAGATAAGGAAATGTAAGGTGTGAAAATAGGACAAAGGGGACGCAGATCAAGGAAAGTGTAGAATAGTAATAGAAATGTAAATCTATTCTACATTTTCCACTGAGTTCCTCCAGAATTTTGTGTATATCTTCGATTTAAAGCAGCATCTGCAGTTCCTTCCCACAGCATTCTCCACATATTCCCTCAAATTATCAGTCAGTTCAGCGGGTTCCCTATCTTCGTCATTCTGGTCCCTTACACAACCCATAAATCCTACTGGGCCACACACTAACTCTGTAAACCAAAGACACTCGCTATAGGATATTTGCTGAAACCTCTCCGTCCTCTTCAGATTGCTCCCTCTAATGCTTCCCCCGTGTTGCCCTGATATCTTCATCAAGCAGCGAGCTCAACGTTCCTTGGAAACCACTGTTGTATGCGCTAAATAAATGCGAGTTATGGTTGCACCGCCGATCAAAACAGAACAAAGCTGCAGCTGGCTTTTCACCTCAAACGCCAAACAAAAATAAAATATGTTGGCTGCCTTTCGTTTGCAATATGTGCTCGTGTTATTTCAGGTTCGATTTCCGAACTTGCTTTTGTATCAGCATTGGCACATGGTGTGTAGGGAATGATAAGCCTGTTTGTATGAGTTATCTGGGCGATTTTCTTTTTTATTGGGGTGGGGTAATTTTGCTGAGTTTTCGCTCAGAGGAGGACTTTCAGTTTTGTGTGTTTTGTTGTGGTTGTTGTTTCCAATAGGAAGGGGGGAGGGAGGTCGATATTGCGAGCCCCAGGGTGAGTGGAGAGATAGAGAGAGATGGGAGGGGGAGGGGTTGGGGGTCAGCTAAAGATATGACACAAAATGCTGGAGTAACTCAGCGGGGAGAGACAGCGACCCTGGAGAAAAGGAATTACGTTGTTAAAGAAGGCACTGCAGATGCTGGAAAGTCGAGGGTACACTAAAGGAATATGGGTGAATATTCCTTCTTCAGACTTCTGAAGGGTTTCGGCCCGAAACGTCGCCTATCTCCTTCGCTCCTTAGATGCTGCTGCACCCGCTGAGTTTCTCCAGCCTTTTGTGTGCCCCCTTCTTCAGACTGCTGGGACCAGGGGACTTGGGTCTGGGACACAGAGCCAAGCAGACAGTGGTGGTGGGGGAGAGATAGAGAGGGAGAGCGCTAGTACTGGGAACCAAATCGTGTAAATATTTCCCAACAACTCGTGGTGCGGGCGAGCTCTGCAACCTAAAGTGGTTGTACGTGCGATCGCTGCCCCCACCTCTTCCTTCCTTCCCTCCCTCCCTCTCTCTCTCTCTCTCACACACTCACTTCTTTCCCAATCAGGTTGGGAAGCAGTGTGGTCGCTGTGCATGCTGGGCTGAGATTGCAGAGAGGATGGGTGATGGTGGGGAGAGGAGCAGCATTGCATTGGAGCAAGCAGCGGTGGGAGAGCCGCGGCGCCGTGCGATGTTGCAACTTGTGCAGGTAGCGAGTGCAGGGAGCGAGTGAGTGAGTGTAGCGAGTGAGCGAGTGTAGCGAGCGAGCCGGCCGGCCCCGGCCCCCAGACCCTCAGCCCCCGAGCCCCCCGCCAGCTCAGTTTCACTCTGGTGACTTCCAGCTACGCTGTAACCAACGCATCACAGCCCTGGCCACGCCGGGGGAGGGCTGTTTGATTATCTTCCTGCTCTATTCCCCGCCGCCGAAAAGGAAAAGGAAAAAAAAAGACACCTCGGCGTTTGTCAGCGGCAGCGGCAGCGGAGCCGGCTGGTGGCAGCGTTTGTTACAAAGCCATCCCTGCATCTCCTCACTGAGATGGTAACCCATGAAGCTCACTGTAAAGAACATGGTTGAAAGGACCAACAAATGTATCCTGATTATTACCGGCCTCGCAATTTTCATGATGATCGTTTTCCAGTATGTTTGCCATGGGACCAATTGCAGGATCTCGGGACCTCGGGGCTTCCTACAAGACCAGGCAGTGGATATCTTCCCGACCCCAGACCCGCACTACGTGAAGAAATACTACTTCCTCGTGCAGGACCTGGAGAGGACGGTGGATTTTGACATCAAGGGGGAGGACGTGATCGTCTTCCTGCACATCCAGAAGACGGGGGGCACCACGTTTGGCCGGCACCTGGTGCAGAACGTCAAGCTGGAGGTGCCCTGCGAGTGCAAGCCCGGACAGAAGAAATGCACTTGTTACCGGCCCAACCGCAAGGAGACCTGGCTCTTCTCGAGATTTTCCACCGGGTGGAGTTGCGGCTTGCACGCTGACTGGACCGAGCTCATCAACTGTGTGCCCGGAGTGTTGAACAAGAAGGAAACCAAGATCAGAACTTCGAGGTAAGTGAAGGGCTCTTCACAAATTCAGTCCCCACACGTCTCTGTCTCCCTCTCATCTCCCCCCCCACCCCCTCTCTCCTCACCCCCACACAACACCCCTCTCTCCACACCCCCTCTCCTCTCCCCCCTCACCCCGCTCTCTCCCTCTCCTCTCCCCCCACATCTCCTCTCCCCTCTCTCCTCTCCTCTCCCCCCCTCCTCTCCACACCCCCTCTCCTCTCCTCTCACCCCCACACCCCCTCTCCTCTCCACACCCCCATCTCCCTCACCTCTCACCCCCTCCCTCTCCTCTCCTCTCCTCTTTCTCCCACACACCCCACCCAGCTCTCTCCTCTCCCCCACCCCCCTCTCCTCTTCCCCACACCACCTCTCCCTCTTCCCCACCTCCTCTCCTCTCCCCACCCCCTCTCATCTCCCCCACCCCCTCTCTCCTCTCTCCCCCACCCCCTCTCCTCTTCCCCACCCTCTCCCTTTCCTCTCCCTCCTCCTTCTCCTCTCCTCCCCCCTCCCCCTCCCCTCTCCCCCTCCCCCCCTCTCTCCCCCCACCCTCCCTCCCCCCCTCCCTCTCTCTCCCCCTCCCCCTCCCTCTCTCTCCCAGCTCCACCTCCCTCTCTCTCCCCCACCCCCTCCCTCTTTCTCCCTCTCCCTCTCCCCTCCCTCCCTCTCTCTCCCCCCTCCCCCCCCCCCCCCCCCCCCCTCTCTCTTCCTCTCTCTCCTTCCCTCCTCCCCACTCTCTCTCCATCCTTCCCAGCAGTTTTGTTTGCAAGGCAAGAATGCTGGACACCCATTCCTTCTCTCCAGATATGCTGCCTGTTCCGCTGGGTTAATCCATCATTTAGTGTCTTATTTTCACTGGAAACACGCAGCAGGTCAGGCAGCATCAATGGAGAGAGAAAAGAGTTCATGTTCGAGCTTGCTCACCTTTAGTGACTACCAGCAGTTTGGCCTTTGAAACACTGGGAGTACAGATTCTCCCTCTCTCCCCTCCCCCATCTCCTCCCCCTCCCTACCTCCCCCCCTCATTTTAGACATTGTAACTGAAAGGGTGTGTCTGCAGCCTACATATTTGGGGTGCTGATTTTAAATTAAATGAATTGGCCAGGCCATGGTGCCGGCTTTATGTTATACGACTGAACCAACAAACAAACCATACATACAATCATCAAACAATCATTGGAATTGATGGATAATATTGCTTCAACCCCCACTCCCCGCACATACTTTTTTTTTTCAGCCTGTTTTTTTAGTTGTGTGACAAATCAGACAAGGAAATCAACTTTGAATATTTCTGCTGTTTCAGTTATTGGTCTCAGCCGAGACTCCCATCAAGATTCGGAGATCCCACATCTAATACTCAATTGGAATTTAGCAAAGTCTACCTCTGTAATTACCAGTGAAGGAGTGTAATTTTTAAATTTGACAGTTTTCTTTTAGAAAAAAAACTAGTCTTTAAATAGTATCTTGGCAAAATAATGTGTATCTTTGTTTGCATTGTGTCTCTTTAGTAATATGATACAGTGGGAGTGGGCTATTATCTCCTGCAATGTTGAATTGCCAGCCAATTTAATAATTTAATGACCTAAAGTATATAATGGTGCATTATTGTTTGCCACTGAGTGGTTTGTGTGTGAAATGTGCGTCCACATCAATAAAGCAAGTGCCACATTGCAGAAGGGCTTGCTGCTGTTTCCCCTATCTTGGTGTGGGAGGCGCCAGAGAAGCATTTTAGCACGGGACAAGTTTGTCAGAAGACTTTACGTAAAGGGATTAAGAATGCCTCGTTAAGGCACCCTTCTGCTGTGGCAGGCTCCTTATCAGCGCCCACACTGGGAGTGAGGTGGGACAGCTCTCCATCTCTTGGCCTGCTACCCACCTTGAGACAAGGGTGTCCGCCCCTCACGTTCTCTACCGTACCACCACCCACCCAAGTGAAAGGGTGATTCAGCGGAGCACCCTTCAAATATTAATTGCTGCAACACAGTTTATGATAAACCCTTGTAGACCTCTGAATACTTAACGCTGCTCCTTCCTGCACAAGCTTGGAGCGCAGAAGAAAGTCCCAGGGTATTAAGGATACACAACAACCAGCCAGGCTGCCTTAATACACACATTTGTGCTGTGAAATGCATTAGACATGTAGGTGGGTGGGTCCCAGGGTGCCAAGAGTCCCACGACATTTCAGGAGCTTTGGATTTATGATTTCAAACAAGCACAATAACAGTTCTGAGTCTGCGACTGACCTATGCTCGATTTCCTTGTCTCTGTCGTTCATTCCCTGATTTTGTCTTGGCTTAAAATCGTTCTCAGAGGACTGACGCATGCCGATGGTTTTATTGTGGCAGTGGGCTTTACGTGTTCTTGTACACTGCAGATTATTTGCAAACTCCGTCCAGTAAATTGCTGCTTGCTCTACATTTTTAATAGTTCAATATGGGATTTGATTTTCCCTCTCACTTGTCCTGCTTCAATGTATATTTGCGATTTTACTCCAACGGCAATTTATGTCGGGTGGGTGGATCGTGTATTTTTTATTTGAAAGGAATCACATTTTTGTTATAATGTATACAAGGTTAAAGCTTCCAAGATGGGAAAAAGTCTCCTTTCACAACACATTGCTCCCCCCCCCCCCCCCCCCCCCCCCCCCCCCCCCCCCCGATCCCCACCTTATTCCTCAAAGCAGCTTTAAACCTGTCGCTTTCACAGCTATTGCAGCAGCTTCTTTACAGGATGCTGTTGTGTCCTTGCTGCTACCTCAGCCGAGATTAGCTTACCCACGACTGCATCTGCAATTTTCCTAATCTTTCTTGGCTTTATTCCACACAATAGCTTGCTGATGGTGCTCTTAGCGGAGCAATTTTTTTTTTTTTGCAGAGTTATTTACTAAGTCTTTTTGACAACTGCTTTATTATTGTGACCTTTTCCTTTATTTATTAAAGGGAAAAGAGTGATGACTGGGAGTCAAAATGTTGTCATTTAGCAAGGGAACATTTTGATTTAAAAAAACTCTCATTCGGGTGTTAACAATTCTCCATGGCTTCGCCTTTACAATGGCTCAGCGGCATTGTCGCTTTTTGTCTTCTGAATCTCCTGCTGCACATCAACTCTGCAACTCTCCAAGGTTATTGTAGTCTGCCATTTCTGATGCTACCTCCACTCCACCCATTTTCATTGCTTCACTATTCAGATCGAGGCTTATCATATATCTGTACACTGTGGGTGGCTGGATTGTAACCATGTATTGTCTTTCCACTGACTGGTTAGCACGCAACAAAAGCTTTTCACTGTACCTCGGTCCACGTGACAATAAACTAAACTCAAAATTGAAGCCTGGCATTTCATCCACTAACCACTCCAGCCTTCTGCCTCTATTCCTTTTAAGATGTCTACCTCTATGACCAAGGTTTGGTCACCAGCGGCCAAATGGATGTCAGTTTTGTGCTGAAGCTTGTGGACATTTTGTGTTAGGCCAGATAGAGATGCCATGCAAGATAGCATTGGAATTAACAGGATGGGCCAAATCATTTTGAGAAGAAATCCACATAATGGATTACAACTCAAATGGAGAGAGGCAGGAGTGTTGATTCAACCAAGTCGCGGATGACACCTCGACCTGCCAGAAATAAGACCAAGCTGAAAAGATAAGAGGTTTGAAAATTACGGTAATGGATTTGGATTTGTGACAGTGGTGTGACCATCGACCATCTGAGCAGTTGAGGTCTGATGGGGGGGGGGGGGGGGAAGCAAATAAAAATATAGTTGCTGTTTGTGCAACTATTATTTGCACCACAATGGAGAGATGAGATGGGAAAGAAGACTTCAAAGCATAACAGATTCCAGTCCCATGTGCAACCAAAGAGGTTCTCTCCAGTTCTATGTCTCATGAGGCCTGCAATCTCTGAACATTTTTGATAGAAGTTACAGTTGCTAAGCGAATATTTTTGATTTATTTGACCTTGCACTGACTTTTGTGAGGGAACCTAAACCTAATTTCCCGGTGGCTAACACACTGGCTTTACACCCTGCGCAATAATGCTCACCATTGTTTGCCATTAAAAAGGAAAATGGTGCATCCATTTCTGTTCCTTCATCAAAGGGCAGATTGGCTTAAAACCGCACTGCACCTCCATTCATGAATGTCTACAGTTATGCTGGGTCATGGCCACATGCACATTGGAGGAACAGCACCTCATATTTCACTTGGACAGCTCGCAGCCCAGTGGTAGAAAATATTGATTTCCGTAATTTCAAGAGACCCTTGCATTCCCTCTCTCCCCGCTCCTTCACCACCCTAGTCGTCCCGCTGGTTCCACTGTTTGCATCCATACATTCCTTCATTATCAGCAGCCAACAATGGACCGTTGTGGGCTCCACCTTTCTTTGGTCATCAGTGCCGGCTCTGATTTGTTCTGAACCTTTTCATACCTCTAGATTCCGGTTCTCTCCCCCCCCCCCCCCCCCCCCCCCCGACTCTCAGTCTGAAGAAGGGCCTCAACCCGAAACGTCACCTATTCCTTTTCTTCAGAGATGCTGCCTGACCCGCTGAGTTACTCCAGCATTTTGTGCCTATCTTCGGTGTAAACTAGCATCTGCAGTTCCTTCCTACTCCTTTTCTAACTTACGGGGCTCTGCTGTTATAGAGTCATAGTGATAGTGTGGAAACAGACCCTTCGGCCCAACTCGCCCACACTGCTAACAATGTCCCAACTACATTAGTCCCACTTACCTGAGCTTGGTCCACATTACTCCAAACCTGTCCTATCCATGTACCTGTTTAACTGTTTCTTAAACGATGGGACAGTCCCAGCCACAACTACCTTCTCTGGCAGCTTTTTCCTTATACCCACCACACTTTGTGTGAAAAAGTTTCCCCTCAAGTTCCTATTAAATATTTTCCCCTTCACCTTGAACCTATGTCCTCTGTTCCTCGATTCCCCTACTCTGGGCAAAAAACTCTGAGTATCTACCTGATCTATTCCTCTCATGATTTTGTATACCTCCATAAGATCTCCCCTCATCCTCCTGTGAGCCATGGAATAGAGACCCTGCCCACTCAACCTCTCCCTTTAGCTCACACCCTCTACTCCTGGCAACATCCTTGTAAATCTTTTCTGAACCCTTTCAATCTTGACAATATCTTTCCTATAACATGGTGCCCAGAACACAATATTCTAAATGCGCTCCATTCCTTCCGTGGAGCCAATTTTCTATCCATTCAGCTATCTCTCCTTGGATCCCATGCGATCTAACCTTCCAGAGCAGCCTACCATGCGGAATCTTGTCGAACATGAACTGAAGTCCATGTGCACAACATTAACAGCTCATCTACACAACATCAACATCTACTGCTGTTCTTCAAGGACAGGCAAAGTATAACTTTAGAAGCAAAGTTCGGTTTATTAAAAAGTTATTAGCCATGCATTTTAATATATTGCAGATGTCTGGTAAATTTGCTTAAAGACTGAACATCAGTAACCTTGAATGGCGCAGAGACCCATGACTGCTAATAGCTGGCAAATATCGGCCCATTACCTACAGGACTTAGTCAGTTTAATTCTTGTTTTATTTAAAAGCGGCAGTGTCCCTAAGTAAACAGATTTATCTCTGAGTCCAACAGTCGGAAAATAGATTACACACACACAGTAAGTTTGTGATAGGATCATTTATATGTGGCCATGTAATCAGCTTATGGGCGGGCTCATTTGGAAATCTGTCTGTGTACATTCAGGTCACCAGCTTGTTTGCATTGAGAAAAGGTCTTCCTGCAGTTGGCTGCAAGATTATTGGAAAGAATATACACCTAACCCACTTTCGAGAGTCACCTCCCCTTCACTCTGCCGTCCTTCACTTTGAATTAGTTAAATTGCAGTCCCAGTCTGCAAACCGTTGGGGTAATGAAGAAGCAGGGAGTGTAACTGAGCAAATAACTATAATCTTGGTCTGAATAGGTTCCTCGGTAAGGTTCAAATGACATGTGGATTACAAGGTTGTCACTCTTGGAAGTTGGGGAGCGTCAACAGACAACTAGTCAGTTCAACTTCAAGGCTTTAAGAAGTTGCAACTAAATTCCATATACGATCCCTTGGAACTTATTAACAAAAAGCACAAGATTGCCTCCTTCATATTGCAGTGAACTTTGTCCTTTAGTCAAGTTCACAGAATAACAGGTTTGCCAGTTAGCCATAATTTCATTTTGCTTTGTTGGATTTGACGTGCACAATTTAGCTGCTTTATTTCTTGCATTAATAATGGGAGAACAAAGTTGGTGTGAATGAATGTTCACAGTCAGTGGGACGCGGTGGGCCAAAGGGGCTATTTGCTTGCTGTGTGATTTTATGATGACAGTGCCTTAAATTTTTGGAGTAAAAAAATTAATTAACTGCAAAGCACTCTGATGTCCTACAGCTTTGAAGGGCATTATATAAAAACAAGTTGTTTTCTGTTCCGTTTGAGCATTTAATTTGATTATGATAAGCGTCTTTTTCCTACCAATTTATGGATCTGTTATGAAATATATGGGAAGACCTTGATTAAGACTGCCACATTTAGTTTACATTGAAAATGAGTGGAATTGTGTAATGTTCTTCATACGGGATTGATTAGGGAAAGGTCTTGATGTCATAAATGATGAATTTGGGCCATTCAATCACTGTTAGGAAAGCCTTCTGCAGAAATGATTCCTGATTTTGGGGAATTGAGGCTGTTTTGTGGGATTTCAGGCAACTCCACTGATTTTACATTTTCATAACAATAGGCTAAATAGGGTAGAGTGAGGTTAAAATGGCAATTGAAATCCATGGAGACTCTTGGTAGATTGCAACAACCTGTAAAATAGGCACATGTGTAAACCAGTATCCCTGGTTGTAATACAATGCAACTTAATGATGAACTATTGCCCTAATGTATCACTGCAAGCCAGATGCGACTAAACCAAAAGCCATTTAACCTTTAACTTCTCCCCCTGTTTATTTCCGTTGGAACCATTTGTTTAATGACATCATGTAGTGGTTCTGGATTTACTAACAAGGTGCATTAGGCTTCCACATAAATAACATAATACATTCTCATACATTGACTATTGGGTTTGTATGCATTGCTTAGTGGTCAAGGACTTGGGTTTCTGTAGGCTCTGGAGGAAGTTCATTAGACTTGTCCAGTTTTCTTAGTTACCTGCCGTTACCCTTGTCATCACCCTGCACCTTTTGAGGCCCAAGACAATTTTAATAAGACTTAAGAGTAACAGTAAACCTCTGTAGGTAGTTCTGCTGTAATGTCATTTCTTACACTAGGAAACAATTAACAATAATATGTAATTTTTAATATTTTGTTCACAATCTCTGCATACCACAAACATTTTCTCAGCAAATAAGGCACACCATTGTTTCTAATGTAGAATTTGGGGTAGCACAGTAACGCAGCCTTACAGCACCAGAGATCTAGGTTTGATCCTGACTACGGTGCTGTCTGTATGGAGTTTGTAAGTCCTCCCTGTGACCACGTCGGTTTTCTCCGGCAGCTCGGGTTTACTCCCGCACTCCAAAGATGTATAGGTTTATCGGTTAATTGTCAGCGGTAAATTGTAAATTTCCCTAGTACGTAGGATAATGTCAGTGTACGGGGTGATCACTGGTCGGCACGGACTTGGTGGACCGAAGGGCCTGTTTCCGTGCTGCAGCTCCAAAGTCTAGCATATGCCAGCAACCACTTCATGAACAGCATTCCCCAAGAACAATATGATTATTATCAAATAATCCGTTTCATTAGCGACTGTGGGATAAATATCAGCCCCGAGACCAGGGAAATTTCTCTTGACTCCTGAGAATAGTGCAGGGAGGTATTTTTAATCCATCTGGGATGGCAGCTGGAGCCTTGATTTATTTCACAATCCACAAGAACTCACCTCTGCTCTGCAGTAATTTACTGACCCACTGAGTGCTTAGGAATTATGTCACTTACATTGGCGGAGTGGGATGCCATCATAATCTGGCCCAGAATGGTGCTTCTTGCCACATTATTGTATCCTCCACTAAATAGTAAGGTGAATTGAGAGTTCATCTTCCTGTACTGGGTGAAGCATATTTACTGACCTCTTTGGTCACCGAATGTACACCTCGTTGCAAAGTTAGTGGTTTTCTTGTTGCATTTAATCGTGTTGCACCTGCTCAAGAGATTGTTCGGGGAGCACCATAAACTATGCAAGCGATGCTGTAAATTTTAAATTAATTCCCATGGTTATTTCAATGTGGTTTTCTGTTCATCTGAGAGCAATCACTGCATTGTGCCTTTTTTCAGTCGCATGATATTAATTCCCAGTCGCAGCATTACACTATATTTTCATGACGCAGCTCACCAGGCCATTAACTGCATTGCTTCATAGCTGCATTAAGCAGTTAAAATCAGCAGGTCCTGGCATTTCAACCTGTTAATTAAAAAGCTGTATATATTAGCTGGATTTAATCTTGAAGCATTGTTCTTCAGCTACTCAAGCCTTGCATGCATCATCGACACATAATCACCAATGGAGCGTCATTTGAATTCCCTGCAAATTCTTTGTTTTCTAAATATTTTTTCTTTTTTGTCACATTTCGCACACTTTCCGTTTACTTTCACTCCAGCACCAATTCAGTGCTGCAGCGATGTTTAAATAATGTAGAAACCAGGAACTGCAGATGTTGCTTTACAAAAAAAAAGACACAAGTTGCTGGAGTAACTCAGCGGGTCAGGCAGCATCTGTGGAGTACATGGATAAGTGACGTTTCGGGTCGGGACCCTTTTTCAATAGACAATAGACGGTAGGTGCAGGAGTAGGCCATTCAGCCCTTCGAGCCAGCACTGCCATTCAATGTGATCATGGCTGATTATCCCCAATCAGTACCCCGTACCTGCCTTCTCCCCATATCCCCTGACTCCTCTATCTTTAAGAGCCATATCTAGCTCTCTCTTGAAAGTATCCAGAGAACTGGCCTCCACCCCCCTCTGAGGCAGAGAATTCCACAGACTCACAACTCTCTATATGACAGTCCCGCCATCCCAGGAATTAACCTTGTAAACCTACACTGCACTCCCCCAATAGCAAGAATGTCCTTCCTCAAATTAGGGGACCAAAACTGCACACAATACTCCAGCTGTGGTCTCACTAGGGCTCTATACAACCATTTTCCAGAATGTCACCTTCAACTGTGGACTGCATCCAACATTGTGAGAGATTTTGCAGTTTTGATCATTGATTAGTGTCTGCAGAGAGGTATATGAGCTAAAGAGCAGAGTGGAGCATTGCTGGGTGTGGGTCACTGGCTGATGGTGATGGTAAATTGAGCTGTCTATTCAAATGATACTGGATGCCAGAAGTGAATATCTTGAGATTTGATGTGGGGCATGGTGGGAAGAACCTGTAACATTCGGCCTATGGCCTCTTAAGCTTTCCATCTCAGGGTGGCACTAGGGTGCAGCATTGTAGTTGCTGCCTTACAGCGTCTGAAACCCGGGTTGGATCCAGTACACGGGTGCTGTCTGTACAGAATTTGAACGTTCTCTCCATGACCTGTGTGGGCTTTCTTTGAGTGCTCCGGTTTCCTCCCACAGCACAAAGATGTAGATGTTTGTAGGTTAATTGGCTTTGTACAATTGTAAATTGTCCCTAGTGTGTGTAGTATAGTTTTAGTGTGCGGGGATCACTGTCCAGCATGGACTCGGAGGGTCGAAGGGCCTGTCATCGCGCTGTATTGCTGAACTAAACTACTGGATTTTTCTTCCCATGTATGGAGATTTTGTAGTGGTCTAATTAATTTGAGTACCGTATCCAGTCAACCTCATTGTCACTGGATTATGAAGACCTTCACTTTGGTGTAAGTGAACCGGATAGACCTTTTCTCTTCTTTCATCCTGCCCTATCTACATCTTGTGGTTAATGTCGATCAAGTACACAGCTGTTGAAATTTGCCAAGTAGAAATGCGAGTTGAAATGATATCAAAGATAGACACAAAATGCTGGAGTAACTCAGCGGGACAGGCAGCATCTCCGGAGAGAAGGAATGGGTGACGCTTCAGGTCGAGGCCCATCTTCAGACCCGACCCGGAATGTCACCCTTTCCTTCTCTCCAGAAATGCAGCCTGTGCCGCTGAATTACTCCAGTATTTTGTGTCTATCTTTGATGTAAACAAGCCTCTGCAGTTCCTTCCTACACAGGTGAAAGAATATATTTGGTAACTCTTCAACACTATCAGTCTGGTGCTTTTGCATCGGCCTTATGCAATCAGTGCTTATTCGCGACCAACTAAACGGGAGTCATGCCTGGCTTCGGTGTATTGCACCTTAAATGGAACAATATTGGCCTCTGTGCTGAATTTAATTGGCCCAAGACATAGCTATTTATTCCATGCAATGATTTACTAATTTTATGGAGAACGGCAACTGTTATAGCAGTATATTAGAATCCTTGCAATTCATTTTCCCGTATTGCAGAGACGCCAGTTAATTAATACCTTGGATAATGCTGTTTGTGAGACTGGCCTGCTGCCATGGGAAAATCTACCCAAACCTCTCTCAAAAGAACTACTGGAATCCTCTCGTGGTAAAAAATTGTTGAGGGGAAGTTGGGTGTCTCCTCATTATGAAACTCTTTGGTAGGATTTGTGGACGTTTAAATTTGGACTCCTGCCATTCAGAATGAGGAATAATGGGATTGGGTGGCACGGTGGCGCAGCGGTAGAGTTGCTGCCTCACAGCGCCAGAGACCCGGGTTTGATCCAGACTGCGGGTGCTGTCTGTACCGGAGTTTGTACGTTCTCCCTGTGACCGCATAGGTTTTCTCCGGTTGCTCAGGTTTCCTCCAGAAAGGTGCAGGTTTGTAGGTTAATCGGCTTCAGTAAAATTGTAAATTGTCCGCATTGTGTGTCGGCGTGGACTCTGTGGGCCGAAGGACCTGTTGCCATGCTGTATCTCTAAAGTCTAAAGAAGCAGTGTTAATCTTAAGCCCAGCTTATCTTGGGTCCATCCAGCCTTTGTCTTTGTGGCCCACCGCTGTGTTGAAGGTGGTGCTTTCTGGTCAGGGTTAAGGATACATGACGATTTCCCAGAAAGTGGAATAAATATACAATAAATCTGTTTTAGCACTGATAATTGAGGGATAATTGTTACGCTGAAAATCATGGCATTTCCCCATGCCTGTTCCTCTGACTTTCAAGAGATTTTTTGCAGCCACTCAGGTTTTTTATGGAGTATATCATTTCACAGGACAAGCAGCAACGGCCCATTTTAATTCCTTCAGTATGCCGCTCACGCAGCGGCCCATTTATACCACGAGCGAGCCTCAAATCCCAAGGCCAACTGGCTGAGGTTGGCAGAGAATTAACGTGAAATGTTAATCATCAATGATGTGACAGCATTAATAAGTTCATTCCAAATAGAACAAATGGTGCAAGTGAGACATATTGGGGGCAAAGAGAACAATTCCCTGGACTTCGTTACAGGAGAACCGCGTCTCATAATCCACAACCTGTAATTTAGACATTAATTCTGAAGTCAGAACAGTAAAAAGATGGCAAGTGTTGAAAACAAATTTTCAAGAGCAGACTGTGACATGAGGCTACTACAAGTTTGCTGTTGTTATATTTCTTTGGGTGTGTCATGTATAGAGGATCACAGAGGTGGGTTGCTTTCATTTGAGAGTCATTAAATTGTGCTTCCAGGCTGGGGAAGACCACATTTATTTTGCCACTATGTTGAGTGAATTGCAGCTGGCTTTACCAGGAGATAACATGCATTGTCTATTAGCATCAGTTACGTTTCTTTGCTGGTAATTTCTTCCTGTTTGGACACATGCCAAATATTCTTCACCTGGTACAACTGTAACCAGAGTGAGTTCTACCGTCTGGGTCTTTTCCATTTGCCACATTCAGAATGTTCCAATTGGTGTCTATTATTGTCTTTGGATTATTATCTATTAGTCATGCCTACTATGTTCTGTTGTGCTGAAGCAAAGCAAGAATTTCATTGTCGTATCAGGAACACACGACAATAAACTCTCTTGAATCATATACACGATGGTGCAATGACATATTTGGTTCACATGTAGCTCCAGAGTAAACAATATAATTGTGGTAAATATTACAAACAAAACAATCAATGCAGCAAGTGCAAAAGAGCAAAATAATGCAAGATTGTAGTGCAAAATGAAGTAGTGCACCAAAATGTTAATGTACCATAACAGTATAATTGAAAAAGCCAGAGTTACAAGCAAAGGTATGCATGGCAGCACCCCCAGGAAGAGGGTGTGAGAGAAGTATTTGGTTTTGAGGTCGGATAACAATGGGAAAGAAGCTATTCTGGTTGTTTGGGTATCCTGAGGGGTACCAGTGTTGAGGGAGTTGAAGTGCTGAGCCACCGGGAGGTCGGGCTTGGTTATTGCGGACCGAGCGGAGGTGTTCGGCGAAACGATTGCCGAGCCTCCGCTTGGTCTCACCGATATAGATCATCTGGCATCTGGAGCAGCGGATGCAGTAGATGAGGTTGGAGGAGGTGCAGGTGAACCTCTGTCGGACCTGGAAGGACTGCTTGGGTCCCTGAAAGGAGTGGAGGGGTCCGCAAAAACCAAGCCGACCTCCCGGTGGCTCAGCACTTCAACTCCCCCTCCCATTCCGTATCCGACCTGTCCTGGGCCTCCCCCACGGCCAGAGTGAGCAACACCGCAAGTTGGAGGAACAGCACCTCATATTCTGGTTGGGGAGTCTGCATCCTCTGGGCTTGAACATTGAATTTTCTCAATTCTGTTAACCCTTGCTGTCTCCTCCCCTTCCCACCTCTCCCTCAGCCCTCGGGCCCTGGCATTCCCTCCCTCTCTATCTCTCTCCCCCACCCTAGTCGCACTAGCTTCTCATTTTCACACCACAAACAGTTTACAATGGCTTGTTCCCTTTATCATCGATACTTTTTTGCATATCTTTCATTCATTGTTCTTTATCTCTCCACATCACCGTCTATCTCTCTCGTTTCCCTTTTTTTTTAAAGAAGGAACTGCAGATGCTGGAGAATCGAGGGTACACAAAAAGCTGGAGAAACTCAGCAGGTGCAGCAGCATCTAAGGAGCGAAGGAACTAGGCGACGTTTCGGGTCGAGACCCTTCTTCAGAAGAAGGGTCTCGACCCGAAACGTCGCCTATCTCCTTCGCTCCTTAGATGCTGCTGCACCCGCTGAGTTTCTCCAGCTTTTGTGTACCTAGCGAACATTGTAGTTTAGTTTAGAGATACAACGTGGAAACGGGCCCTTCAGCCCACCGAGCCCATGCCGACCAGCGATCATCTGTACATTAGTTTTATCTTACTTTCTACACATTGGGGACAATTTACAGAGGCCAATTAACCTTCTGGTTGGAAACTGGGGAAACCCATGGGAGAACATGTAAACTCTGCACAGACAGCACCCGTAGTCAGGATTGAACCTGGGTCTCTGGTGCTGTAAGGCAGCAACTTGCCACTCTGCCCCACAAGTGGTCTGGATCGTATGGGAGAGTGGTGCAGATGTGGGCCGTTATCAATTTTTCAAAACACTTCACTATGCTCGATGTTAGTGCTGCTCCATTGTTTGGAGGAGTTCTTTAAATTCTCCATTTTATCATTTTATAGAAAAGGGGGATCCTTATAGTTAACCACTTTCACATATTAATAATGGTAATATGTTGCAATCAAGCATATTGTTAATTTGCCCACGTATTTTATCTATATAATGCATGTTTACCGCTTTGTTAAGTAGGTGATGTGGTTAAAGCATGTGCTAAAAAGCAGTAATAGCCACTTCAGTAATGGCTGACTGATTTTACAGTGCGCTGCTTGTAAAGTAGAGGCTGTTTTTCAACATTTTGCAGACACTTCTCGCAAGTAGCCACTTGATGAGGCGATGTAGTGTGTTCTGTAATACTAGAAGCAGCCTGGGAACAAATGGTGCTTCATAGCAACAAAAATGAACACGTCCATTGCCGCTTTAAAAAAAAAGGTTGCTTGCCCTTTGCAGTGGTGTTGCAGTTTCTCGTCGCAGCAGCTGAGGATCATCCACTTCACAACCACTGTGTGGCAATCTGTAAGCATGAGTGTTCTTTTCAGAATGCAAGAAATAACCAAGAACATCACGAATAGCTAGATAAACATCATACAGCACTCCTCCCTGCTCACCTTCCCTGAGTGTGCCTCCCCATTCAGTAATCCTCAAACACACTTTTTCTCCTTTTTCCCTGAACCTTTTAGTGCCTAAAAGTGTACCCGTCTTAACCCTGAACGTGGGACAGACTGAAGAAGGGTCCAGACCCGAAGCGTCGCATAACCAGGTGCCACAGAGCTGCTGCCTGACCCGCTGAGTTTCTCCAGCACTTTGAGTTTTGCTCAACCTCAACGACCAAATTTAGCAGATGACACAAAGCGGGGTGGCAGTGTGAACTTTGAGGAGGATGCTATGAGAATGGAGGGTGGTTGGGGGAGTGGGCAGATGCATGGCAGATGAGGTTTAATGCGGATAAATGTGAGGTTATCCACTTTGGTAGCAAAAACAGGAAGGCAGATTACTATCTAAATGGCATCAAGTTGGGAAAGGGGGAAGTACAACGGGATCTGGGGGTCCTTGTACATCAGTCTATGAAAGTAAGCATGCAGGTACTGCAGGCAGTGAAGAAAGCAAATGGCATGTTGGCCTTTATAACAAGAGGAATCGAATATAGGAGCAAAGAGGTCCTTCTGCAGTTGTACAGAGCCCTAGTGAGACCACACCTGGAGTATTGTGTGAAGTTTTGGTCCCTAATTTGAGGAAGGGCATTCTTGCTATTGAGAAGTGCAGCGTACGTTTACATGGTTAATGGTGGGACTGTCATATGCTGAGAAAATGGAGCGGCTGGGCTTGTACACTCTGCAGTTTAGAAGGATGAGAGGGGATCTCATTGAAACATATAAGATTTTTAAGGCCTTGGACACACTAGAGGCAGGAAACATGTTCCCGGTGTTGGGGGAGTCCAGAACCAGGGGCCACAGTTTAAGAATAAGGAGTAAGCCATTTAGGACAGAGAACCGGGAATCAATCATGTAAATCTGTGCAGGAATGAACTGCAGATGCCGGTTTACACCGAAGATGGACACAAATTGCTGGAGTAACTCGGCAGGTCAGGCAGCATCTCTCGAGAAACGGAATGGGTGACATTTCGGGTCGAGACCCTTCTTCAGACACCTGTCTATCTTGTAAATCTGTGCTAACTCTGGGTCAAGTACATCCTTCCTTAGTGCAGAAGAAGGGATGTCTTATCTCAGTTTCAACGTGTTTTGCAATTTGGAACAAGACTGACATGGCCTGATGTGCCCACTCACCCCTCATTGGAACAACTTGTCAGCTGAGATGATGCTTGAGCAACATTTTTTTTTAATTTGTGGAGCGCATGCAAATTCTAAAGAGCTTTGAGGCCTATTTTTACTGGCCAGGCTCCAGTATATAAAACATTTTCCTCTCCTGCAACAGAGACAACGTGTTAAATGTATTTCATTATCTGTAAAGTGCTTTGGGACATCCAGAGGTTATGAAATGAATGAAAGCCTTTTCTTTTTAGTATTTCCTTTCGGAAGCAAATACTTCAGCAAATGCACCATTCCACATGTAACATCTCAGTGGAAGGGAGAGCGATATTGGTTTTGGAGCACCTTTTAAGTCCCAGTTTAAAGTGTCTTTTGAGTTGTGTAGTGAGCACCAGGACTCTGCTTTTGTGGAAGAGTGTTTGCAAAACGTTTTCTCGCTCACCCCAACGGAGTATTATTTCTGATGCTGATTATCACACTGTAGGAATGATGTGAAGTCCTTGAGAAGCTGCAGAGGATATGTGTCAGAATGGTTCCTGGGCGAAGGGATTTTAACCACGTGGTTAGGCTGGAGAAGCTGGGACAATTCTCCCTGGAGCAAAGGTGATTGACGGGAGATTTGACGGAGCTGTAAAAAGAAAATCCTGATAGATTTAGATAAAGAGGGGCCATTCTCGTGGATAATGGCGTGAGGTGGGGTGACTATTGGGGTAGGTGAGTCAGGGGGATACAAGGACAATTGACACAAAGGTCAGGCAACTTCTCTCGAGACCTTAGGTAGGTGACGTCATGAGCGGTCCCGACCCAAACCATCACCTATCCAAGATCTCCAGAGAAGCTGCCCAAGCCGTTGAGTTCCTCCAGCACTTTGTGTCCCTTTTTTGTCAACCAGCATCTGCAGTTCCTTGTTTCTACAGATACGAGGAAGAATTTTGTAAGCTGCGAGATGCCAAAATCTCAAATTTGAAGCCTGTGAAGGCGGCGGAGGCGATTTTAAACAGCTGGTGGCTGCGTACCTTGGTGTAATAAGCTTGCAGGGCCATAGAGAACAGGGATAGGTACTAGACGCTCGCTCTCTGGAGAGGCAAAATGGACTAGATGGGTTGAATGGTTGCTTCGAACTGTTGTTAAAAACAAAGAGGTTCTATTCTACTTGTGTATAGTATAATTTGACTGGAAAGCAATGCAGAACAAGCATTTCACCATATCTCTGTACGTGTGAAAATAAAGAAACCATTAACCATTAAATATATGAAGAAAAATTGCAGCTGACAATTGCCTTAATGTGACACTTATAATTAAATGTTGTATTTTGTCTTCCTGTAACCACTTAATCAGAAAGCCGATGTGTTTTAAACTTGCTGATTTAATCACTGAAACAAATATGTTATTGTGATATTCATACTTTGATCCAGAATGCTTCCGATTCCGGTAAGGTAAAGAAACGTCTTCTCATCTGCCAATACTCAACATTTCCACCTCACCTTGAAGTCTAACATTAGCCCTTTGAAACTTTGTCCATTGAAAGCCACCTTCTTTAAATTGCTTCCCCTTCTCATCCAGCTTCGCCTTCAATCTCGAATGTCATTGAACATTTTGTCAATAAGATTGCATTCATCTTGTCTGCTGCGACCTTCACCAAATCAAACTTCCGAATTCCTTCCCCCACCAGACCTCTCGAGCATCTGTGCCAAACAATCATCTTTGTCTGGTGCCCTTCTCACACTCTGTAAGTCACCTTGTCCATGAGACATGCTCCATGCTCCTTCCAAACGATTGCTAATAAACTGACCCATTGAATAGATCCTGACCTGGGTTAATTGATACTCTTAACGATGCTGTCTTTTTTTCACATTTGCTGATATCATCTTTTCTTCTTCTTCAATGACTGCCTGTTCTGTTTTGGCAACCATCTTGCCAAAGCCTCTCTTCTCGTCCTAGAGTGTGTTGTGGGTTCTTGAATCTGTATCATTCTGGGATTCCCCAAAATCAAGTTTCCTCCCTGCAGCAGTACAGGAACAACATTGATTCCAGTCTTCTTCTTTGAGTCCGTTGCAATCTCAGATGTCGTTCTGCCAGTATCTGGCGCAGGTCACTGCTGGTCGGGTCGGTTCAGCCAGGTCCTGGGGGCTGCACTGGGGGGTCGTCGTCACACTCCAGTAGGTGGGACATTGTCTGTACTGCTCCACAGCTGCATGTGTCTTCTGCCTGGTAGTTCCATGCTTTCATAAGTGCTTTGCACCTCCCCTGCTCCACTCGTAATCTGTTGAGGGTCTTCGAGGTTGGCCATGGGAGGTCGTGCCCGCTGGCGAGGCATTCAGTCGGGGTGATTCCTCTCTCCATCCAGTCGTGGGCTCGTGTGTTGAGCTGGTTCCATTCGTCTTTCCAGATGTTGGTCCTTGCTGTTTCTTGGGTTGTCTGGAGAGGTGGGACTGTCTGCAAGAAACTGGCTCTGGATTTCAGTCGGGGTAGAGGTGCTGTGTGTCCGTGCAGGGGGTGCCTGGTATCGATCTCCTGTGCTCTCCACTCGTCTTGGGCGGTGATGGATCATCTAATATGGGGGGGGGGGCAATACCAGCTAGGGTGTAGAGGCACGGGGCTGGCGTTGTCTTTATGCAACCCGTGATAATGCGGCAGGTGTCGTTGAGGGCTGTGTCAACCAGATTGGTGTGGTGGGAGCGGCTCCAGCTTGAGCACGCGTATTCAGCTGTGGAGGAGCACAGGGCTAGGGCAGTTGCACGGATGGTTGGTGGATCAGCGCCCCACTTTGAGTTTACCAGTTTGCGCAGGATGTTGATGCGAGTGTTGACCTTGGCTTTGGTGTTCTGAAGGTGGGTTTTGAAAGAGAGTGTCCTGTCGAGTGTGACTCCGAGGTACACGGGGTGGAAGTGGTTGGAGAGTTTGTGGTCATCCCATGATCTATGTGATTGTGTCAAAAGTAAACCATCTCAAATTGTCCTTCTGAGGCAAGTAGCATTTTGATCCGATGTCTCACTATCCTGGTTCAGTGGGATGAGCCTGGAGTTGCCATGTATCTATCCAGTAGCAGCTTGAGAATAATGATATGGCGGCAGAGTGGAGCAACAGTAGAGTTGCTGCCTTACAGCCGGGTTCGATCCTGACTACGGGTGCTGGCTGTACGGAGTTTGTACGTTCACCCTGTGGCTTTTCCCCGGGTACTCCGGTTTCCTCCCGCGCCCCAAAGACGTTTGTAGGTTAATTGGCTTTGGTAAATTGTAAAATTATCTGTAGTGCGTGTAGGTCAGTGTACGGTGTGATTGCTAGTCAGTGTGGATATTCCACAGCTGTATGCTCAGTCTCATTTGAAAAGGATACAGTGCACTTGGTATATTGCCTTCAAGAGTAATCGAGGAGTTACTGTGTAGGAAGGAACTGCAGATGCTGGTTTAAACCGAAGATAGACACAAAAAGCTGGAGTAACTCAGCAGGACAGGCAGCACCTCTGGAGAGAAGGAATGGGTGATGTTTCGGGACGAGACCCTTCTTCAGTCGGGAGAAGGGTCTTCGACCCGAAACGACACCCATTCCTTTTCTCAAGTAGTTATTTACTTTTACTCTCAGGAGTAGCAGTAGTGTGAATTTGCCATTTCCATGGTATTAAGACTTGGGAGGTGATTGCTATGAATCACCCTGGATCAGTGGCATATTCTTCTGTAAGGCAAGTGAGGTTGAGTTAGCCTGTAAGATCAATCTTAACCTTGACTGAGCTGCAGTTGCTTGGTGATAAATGTGAAAGTTGCTAAGAGAGAGTTGTTATTTTTTCTGAACTGATCCTAATGATTCTGGAGTGCAGTGGTCCAGTTGAGGCCTGTGATTTTAATAGTTTTTTCGAAAAGCACTAACACGACTGGAAACCCTCAGTGTCGAAATGGTTCTTTGAAAGTTTCTCCAAGCTGTCAGTTTAATGTATCGGGCAGAAAGACTGTGGGGACATTTTAATGTGAAGCAACGGAAAGGAATGATCAACAATGATCCAGGCAAGCTGCTGTGTGCACGTGCAGTGTCATAGGAGCAAGGTGGCAAGGTCGCAGGCGTCAAAACTAGGGTTATGTTGTAAATTAAGACTTGGTGGTCAAGAACAATGCTTGTGCTTTTCGCACAACATGACCAAAGTTGAAAGAGATGAGGAACTTGGTGAGTGATGATTGTGGTGTGTATCTTGGCTTTGAAAAAGCAGTAATGGTTGTCGGGAACTGCTGTTGTTATATCCTTTGTAATAATGAATCCGAAATTATTCTTGGAAAGGGAGTGTCTTGTTCACGAGCTGGAAATAACGAGCGCATTATAGAGTTCTGCTTGATTGTGTGTGTATACAAATGTTTACGATAGCAATCGTTGGTCTTCCTTACATACTGTCACTGCCTCCCACCAGCAGTTCTAAAATGGTAGATTGGAAGGATTCAATGGATGTTATATTTGGTGGGGAGGAGGAGGGAGTTGTGCTCAAAAACAGCTCAGCTCAGCTCGGACCATGAGAAAGTAGCTTCATCCCTCTCAAGACCATACTGTAACCAATGCTGCTGACTGGATACAAAGTGCTGGAGTGACTCAACAGATCAGGCAGCATCTCTGGAGAACATGGATCGGTGACATCTTGGGTCGAGATCCAAGCTCTCCAGAGACGCTGCCTGACCTGTTGAGTTGCTCCAGCATTTTGTGTTCTTTTGTGTGTTAACCAGCATCTGCAGTTCTTTGTTTCTACCAACTGGATGACAGAATAGAAAATGCCCATACAATTCTTCAAACACATCCTGCTGTTTGATGAGATTATAGTCAAGAGATGATCCAAGTCTTTACTGGAGACTTTAGGCTTTGGTCCACAAAGTGTGGGCTAACTGGCGATCCCAGTACACTAACACTATCCTATGCACCAGGGACAATGCACAATTTTACCGAAGCCAATTAACCTACAAACCCGTACATCTTTGGAGTGTGGGAGGACAATGGGACACCCAGAGAAAACCCTCGCAGACACAGGGAGAACGCGCAGATTCCGTACAGACAGCGCCGTAGTCAGGATTGAGCCTGGGTACCAGCCACTGTAAAGCAGCAAGTCGACTGAACTACCCTCGATATGTCCAGTTAACACGCCATTAATCAGTGTCAAATGTAAAGTTATCAACTGAATTTGTGTTTGAGGAAGAAAGCAAAGGGCACACAAAGTTTGGAAGTGTTTCATGCCTTCACTGCTGAAGATCCTGGTTCTAATCCTTACACCACGTTCTCTAACATGAATTATCCCACGAATGGGATAGGTTTCTGTCTGCCAGCTATCCTTTAAATGAAAGCTTCATTTTATATTCAAGTTATATTAACTTTTTTTAATTCCAGGTAATACGACCTTAATTTCTGTAATCTATCCTTGTTGGAATCCAGATCTCATTCTGATTGATCTACACCCCAAATTACTTTCCAAAACATTCTGTCCAAGATGCCGTACTCCAGACTACTTGCAGTGCACCATCTGTCTTTTAACATTGATATACTTTAGTATACCATCCCTTTTCTCTATATTCAGTCCTCTAGTTATGAAGGATAGCATTCCTTTAGGCTTTTCAATCATTTTCTATACCTGCCCATGACATTTTAATAATCTATGTGCAGGGATCGTCAAGTCTCTACGGGCTCTCACTGCTAGTTTTTTACCCGTTTTGAAGGCGTTAAAATCCATTTAAATGAACACAAATGATGACAAGTGGTGCAGGGACGGGAGCAGAGTGAGAGGAATGCTTATGATGTTAAGGTAAAGAAATTACTTTGCAGGAAATATTGGCCCCAAGGGGGTGCTCAATGCAGGTACTGGGTGCTGCAAGTACTGGTGCCAAAAAGAGCCGAAGCAGACCTAAAATGCAAGAAACCTCTTGATAAAATGTGTGGAGGGACAAGGAAGGTTTAGGTATGGATGCTTCATTAGATCTGGCAGTCGTTAGGCTTTTACTTTACAGTTACAGCTCGGAAACAGGCCCTTCGGCCCACCGAGTCCACGCTGACCAGCGATCACCCCGTACACTGGCACCATCCTACACACCGGGGACAACTTACAATTTTTACCAAAGCCAATTAAACTACAAACCGTGTCTTTGGCGTGTGGGAGGAAACTGGAACACGCAGGGGAAACACACACAGTTACAGAGAGAACGTGCAGATTCCGTACAGACAATACCCGTAGTCAAGATCAAACCCGGGTCCCTGGCGCTGTAAGGAAGCTGCTCTACCGTTGCGTGCCGTCCATTCTCTATGTTTCCCAATGCAGAGTAGACTCCAGTATTTCTCTTCTCTCTGTAACATCAATGTAACGGGAGATTCCTCCACCTTGTTCACTTCCCACAAAGTTCTTAAGTTGCGTTCTTAACTTTTGGGTTACCTGAAAAATGCCCATCCGTCGAGCAACCTTCATTTCCAACGGTAAGATTATAATTTCACCCAAGTAGGAATTTCTCTCTCATTTTTTTCTGGTGGAGTTTTATTGGCCAATTTCCTGTTCTGGGATTAAACACGTTATTGATCTGTTTGAGCAAGGCAGTGCCGATACCACATTTTTATAGGCATCTTGACCACATTAATCTCATGCTTAAACTAAAACAGCTTTTTTTTTTTTACAGCAGTGCGGGTTCAGCGCTGGCAAAGAAATCCTGCTTTCTCCATCACCCCTTAAGTCTGAATCTAAATGTCCAGTCAGATTGTGGAGGGGTGAACCAGTTTGTATCCATAAATGGTTGATACTGGTTCACAGGTTGTCTGTATAGCTTCCTCTGTTAAGAGGTGAATGTACCTGTCAAGGTCATTCCTTTTCTTGGTGCAGATTTAAGGGAGAAATAATGGTTAGCATTCTGCAGGCCATTAGTTGCTCCACAGGAATGAATGTCCATAAGAGAAGTCCACAGAGTCATAGTATCCGACAGCACAGAAACATGCCCTTTGGCGCACAGTCCATTTATACCAACACTTCATTAATCCCATTTATTCTCCTCACATTCCCATCAACTGCCCTCCTCCCAGCCCCACATACAAGGGGATGTTTATCGTGGCCAATGACCTGACAAACTGGCACATCTTTGGGATATGGGAGGAACCTAGAGCACCCAGGTAAAACCACTGTTGTTAAACGGAGATCGTGCAAACTTCACATAGATAGCCGCTGAGGTCAGGATTGAACCTGCGTTGCTGGGGTTTGAGGCGGCAGTTTAACTGGCTCTGCTACCTCAGGAAGACACATTGCTGAAATCTGGGGCTATTAATGGAAACGGAATAATGGCTGACAATGTAGCCTGGATACTCTTGTGTTTCTTCTCTTCCATGGTCTGAAAGCCAATGTTCTGACATGGGGAAGATGGCACCCAGTACCTGCTTCACATAGTAACCCTTGCATTCCCTTTCTCTCTGTCCCTCCCCCTCTCCCTCCCCCTCTCTAGTCATCGTGCTAATTGCAATGTATGTATCCCTTCGTTATCACCTCTTCCACAGCCAACAATGGAACTATTCCTTTTCTCCAGAGATGCTGACTGACCTGCTGAACTACTCCAACATTTTGTGTCTATCTTCAGACAAAAACTTTAAAATTTTGAATTTCCAAATTCAGGTGAAGAATTAAATTTGTGGTTGCTATTAATGTTTTCCAATTCTGTTCTAAGCATTGGATGTGCTCATTTTTAGTTTGGCTTAGTTTATTGTCACGTGTACCGAGGTACATTGAAGAGCTTTTGTTATGTGCTAACCAGTCAGTGTAAAGACATGTATAGTTGGCCATCTGGAATAAAATCAAATCAAATCAAGACAAGTTGGCTTTGGTTTGACAGGACTGAGATGGATGGACTTGCTCTATCAAGAGGATAGTGGACTCACTCCTTTGTCTTATCAATTCTTTGATTTTGTGCCTTCCATGGTCAATAATGATCAGTGATATGGAGATATCTGCCATGGGATTTAAGTGAAAAGAAATAGGCTTTGATTTTCTATCGTGATTTGTCTTCACCGAGACAGTCCTGAATGTTCATTGCAGCTTTAACCGGTTCACTGCCAAGATTATTTTTCACTTGTACACTCTGACCCAAGTATAGTCGGGGGTGGCACTGAGCAGGTTAAATGAGAGTGAGGAACTTGCATTTGGAGCTCATGTGCAGATGAGCTCAGTGAACGAGGTTTGCGCTGCTCCACGTTGATAATTTCACAATGGGTTCCACCCTACTCCTTGCAGCTGCAGGGTGGAAATTATCAGGAAATCATCAACTTATTTAGCTTTGCGCAAATGTTGCTGTTTTGGATAAGCTGGTTTGATTTCAAAACTCTTTAAGTCGTATATGTTCCCCTTTTTAAAATGCAGGGTTCAGATCGAGTATTGGTGCACATGCATTGAGTTGGTTTCTCTTGCGTACTTGTTTTTTTGGAAATCTTATAAGAGCATTATAGCACCAAGTTAATATTTTTGTGTGTTTTATTCATAAACATTGTGTTGGCATCACAGAAGCTCCCATTGTGGCTCAGTTCACCAAACGGCATTGGAAGATTTGGACGAGCATGATGATTGTAAATGATTGCTGTGTTTATTACGCTGGAAGGTGTATGTTGGGTTTCTATAATAATACTGTGCACGCACGCACCAACTCACACACACACACACGCACACACACACACACACACGCGCGCGCACACACACACGCACACACACACACACACACACACACACACACACACACACACACACACACACACACACACACACACACACACACACAAGTAGGCACCCTGTATGTAGCAGAAACGATGCCACATGTGCAGAGTTTGCGGATTTGGAGTTGAACAGATATCTCAACATTCAGCTGCGGCGGTTGGGAAATGGACCACGGATAATCAACTCTACCCCACACACACTAGGGACAATTTACAATTTTACCAAAATGAATTAATCAATTTTGCCAATTAACCTACAAATTGGTACGTCTTTGGAGTGTGGGAGGAAACCGGAGCTCGTGGGGAAAACCCACATAGGTCACAGGAAGAACGTACAAATTAAGTCCAGACAGCGTCCGTTGTCAGGATTGAATCCAGGTCTCTGGAATGGCAGAACTTTGTGATTTAAAATATATTCCAGTAGAATTAATAAATGCTAAAATGTAGCCCTGAGTTTGTTGGCACTTCATGATGATGACAAAATAATTTATGAAGACAGATGAACTGCAGATGAACCTCAGATGCTGGTTTACAAAAAAAAGACACACATTTCTGGAGATAATCAGCAAGTCAGGCAGCATTTCAAGCGAACATGAATAAGTTGTCATTTCAGGTCAGGTCCCCTCTTCACATTGAGGGGTGGGGGGTAGGAGGCAGGAAGAGAAGTTGGGGTAGGACAAAGCCTGGCATGGGTGAGCAAGAATCCAACGTTGTTTATTACGCGTTTGTGATTTTGATTTTTCTTATCTCACATAAATTCCATCAGAGCAAATTTTGATTCTGTATCTCAAATTTTTTTAGAGTGGTTTGTGAGTCCTGCAAGGGCAAATGCCCTTTACCCAAACTGCCGCAATGTGGGGGAACACAGATCTTAAGTATATCACAAGAGTTTCCACACTGTCCTTTTGGGTGGATGAGAGATTCCGCGACACATTCTTCTAAGAAGAGGAGCAACATTCTCACACTGTCCTGGCCAACATTTGTATCTCCATCGACCTTTGAAGGAAACCACCTGGCTGTTTCTTTCCTTGTCCGTGGGACCTTGCTGTAACTAAGTTGGCTGCCATGCTTTCTCCTTGGCAACAATGGCCACACTTCAGAAGCTTTGGGATGTCCTACATGGAACATAGGAACGGAAGTAGGCCAGCTACTCCCCAGTGTCTGCACTGCCATTCAATACAATCAAGCCGATCTGTGACCTAATTCCATATTGCTCTCTTTTCCCCGTGTCCCTTGACATTTTGAGTTAATAAAAGAACGTACACCTCAGATTTAAAGCTAACAATTGACTTGGCATAAGCTGTTGTTTGCGGGAAAAAAATTCTCCAATTTCTTCATCGCTTTGCTGTTTAAAGTTTCTTAACTTTCAAGTTGGCAAGAATAAAATAGGGTTAGTGTAAGTTTGTTGCAAAAGGGTGCTTAATGGTCAGCGTGGACTTGATGGGCCAAAGGGCCTGTTTCAATGCTGTATGATTTTGACTCCAAGTGGCACTGGACCAGATTGTTTGAAGCAGGTCATCTAGTAGCATCTCCTGATGGTTATTCTTGCTCATGCACATTTGGACACAAAAGGAAATTGGATCCGAATTGTTAGGAGTGCAGGCTGTTTACAGAAGCATCTGTGACCTTGCTGAACAGTAAGTCTAACATTTTTCTTTAATGGATGAGATTAAAGAACGGTAGGACTCGGGAGGATGGTGAGTCCGAGTGATTATGTTGCTCTCCATATCAAAAACAGAATAAAATAAGTAGGGGAAGAAATATTAGATATGGAGAATGAGCAATATGACATTGAAAGGGAAAATAGACTATGTAAAATCTCCATTGATAAACAACCTGAAGAAAGGAAGGTTTGCACTTTTATTATTGTTTGTTTTCTGGGCAATGGAAGTTGATTGGCAGTCATCAACAGTTATCACTAGGGTGTTAGAACGCTGTTATTTTCGTCACTTAATGTTCTGTGATGTGTTTAATGAGAAGTTAATGTGTAAATGCAGCAACTTCGTGGAAAATCAGGGGAGATTTAGAGTGAGATGTTTTGGTACAAAGCTAATGTGCAGAATCAGCCAGAAACGTGTGGTCATTCATTTTTTTCTCCACTTTTCACATCACTGGTGACTTTTTCCAGTAAGTTGCAGACTATTAATTCTGTTTCTGATTAATGCAACTGAGGATTCCACAAACTGCTCGATCAAACTGTCATTTCAGGTCAAGGTCATCAGATAATTTTCTTAAGCTGAAGCATTATCTTTGTTCGTCTCACCACAGATGCTGCCTGACTTGTCAGGATTTACACCGTTTACATTCTTTATTTCAAATTTCCGTCATCCATAGCATTTTGATTTTTACTCGTTGGAACAGTAGGTGGCTAATACATTCCTAAAATGCCATTAGAAGGAGAGCAATTGAGTTAGAGTTATAGCAAGTGTGGAAACAGGCCGTACAGCCTAACTTGCTCACATCGTCCAACATTTCCCATCCATACTAGTCCCATTTGCCTGCATTTGGCCCATATCCCTCTAAACCTGTCATATCTATGTATTGCTTCTTAAACGTTACAATAGTCCCTGTTTCTTAAACATTATAATAGTCCGTGCCTCAACTACCTCCTCCGGAATTCCATACCAGGGCATCGGACATTTCCTCATTCTTTTGGAAACGGGGGTTCCCCTGTTCCATTACAGATGAGTCTCTCACAAGAGTCTCCTCGACATCCCGCAGCTACAAAGTATGCTGCTCTGCGTACCTTCGCTAACCTCTCCATGAGGCAAATACTATGATGCATTGTCTCACCATTGTGCATGAGGTCTGCAAATCAGTCCTTGCACTCACTGATGCCGGCACCTTCATCTGCTGCCCCACCAACACTGTTTCCATTCAACGCTGTCCCAAGCAACCCGTTGGGCGGCACGGTGGCGCAGCGGTCGAGTTGCTGCCTTACAGTGCCAGAGACCCGGTTAGATCCTGACTACGGCTGCTGTCTGTATGACGTTTGTACATTCTCTCCGTGACCGCGTGAGTTTTCTCCGGGATCTTCGGTTTCCACACTCCAAAAATGTCCAGGTTTGCAGGCAAATTGGCTTGGTATAACTGTAAATTGTACCTAATGTGTGTAGGATAATGTTAATGTGGGGGGATCGCTGGTTGGCTTGGACAAGGCAGGCCTGTTTGCCCACTGCATCTCTAAAGTAAACTAAACATGCCACTAAAAGTCACCTTATTTACACCAAACACACATGGAGCTTTGGTGAGAGCGCACCATAAGCATTGTGTACAGCATTGGTCTCTTTATTTAACAAAGGAAGTACTTGCCCACTTGGGTGATACTGTTACTTACTTCACTTACTTTCCTGCGATGTGTTTAATTTTAAATTGATGTGAAAATGAAACAACCTCATGAAAATCGGGTATGGTTTAGTGAAAAGGGTGTACAGTATTGGTTTTCTGAGATTGTAGGTTTGTCATAAGAGGAGAGATTGAATAGATTAGACGTATTCTCTAGAATTTTGAAGACTGATAAAAGATCTCCTTGAAACTTTTAAATTCACCACAGGGCGACACAGTGGCACAGGAGGCGGCCTACTGGTGCGGCGGTTCAGAGACCTGTGTTCGATCCTGACTACCGGTGCTGTCTGTACATAGTTTGTATGTTCTCACTGTGACCACGTGGGTTTTCTCCGAGTTCTCCGGTTTCCTCCCACATTCCAACGACGCCCGGATTTGTAGGTTAATTAGCCTATGTAAGTTGTCCCTAGTGCAGGATAGAACTAGTGTATGGGTGATCGCTGGTCAGCGTGGGCTCGGTGGGCCAGAGGACCTGTTTCCACGCTGCGTCTCTAAACTAACCTGAAGGGAGAGACAAGGTGGATGTAGGATGGAAGGCTTTGGAGTATTGTGAGTAATTTTGGGCACCATATCTGAGGAAGGATGTGCTGGCTCTGGAGAGGGTTCAGAGGAGGTTTACAAGAACAATCCCAGGAATGAGTGGGTTAACAGAAGATGAGCATTTGATGGCACGTTCTCGCTGTAGTTTAGAAGAACGAGGGGGAACCTAAGTGAAACGTACAGAATAGTGAAAGGCTTGGATAGAGTCGATGCAGAGAGGATGCTTCCATTAGTGGGAAAGTCTAGGACTAGAGGTCATAGTGTCAGAATTAAAGGACGTTCCTTTAGGAAGGAGATGAGGAGGAATTTCTTTAGTCAGAAGGTGGTGAATCTGTGGAATTCTTTGTCACAGAAGACTGTGGATTAAGGCAGAGATAGTTAGATTTGTGATTAGTGTCAGAGGTTATGGGGAGAAGGCAGGAGAATGAGGTTAGGAGGGGGAGATAGATCAGCCATGATTGAGTAGTGGAGTAGACTTGATGGGCCGAATGGCCTAATTCTGGTCCTATCACTTATGACCTTATGACTTTGCCTGTGTGAGAAATCTTTAACCAGGGGCCACAGAGTCAGAATAAGGGATGTGTTATTTTGAACCAAGGTGAAAATAAATGCCTTCAAGCAGAGGCTGTTGAATCTTGTGAGGCTTTGCAGATTCGTTCAAAACAGAGACCCAAAGGTTTCTGGACAATAAATTGAATCGTGGAAGGGTGCAGAGCAGACAACTGATGTTGAGATAGACAATCAGCTGTGACCTTGCAAGATACAGCAGTCTCATAGGGCCAAATAGCCCCTTATTCTTGTAATCCAATGGAAAAGACTGGAGTAGTGAGTTGGCAGATGACTTGCTAATAGATTGACTTGACAGCTTTAAGTCATTATTGATTTACATAGGAAATGGGAACAATTTATGTCAACCATGTGCAAGATGAGATATTTTATACCAGAGTTTAACTTACACCTGACTGGATGCTGGGAAGCTGCAAAGGCATATTGTGGAGTGAAATGCAGATGGTTGGGATCAGATTGTATTATTGTAGTTACTTTTGTCCTTCTGTTAGTAAGTGAAGAAAATTGTTGGTGCTGAGAAAAAGCTGACAAAGGTCTGCGCTGATTTCTAAATGCAAGGTATGTGATGCATTTACAGTAAACCCTCGCAATAATGGACCTCTATATAGTGGATTGTGGTTCTAGTGGACAGAGGCTCCCATTCAACCCCCTCCCCCCACTTCTGCCAGTTGTCTGATGAGCGGGCACCTTGTGGTGTGCTTCCAGTTGTGGGGAGCTGAGAGACTGAGCAGCATGGAGATGGCGTGAGTACCAGACCCGTCCCCAGTGCATCACCTTTTTTTTTTTAATAATCAAAAATATTTATTCAAATATTAAAATAATATATACAGTGCAGTAAAAAACAAAACACAACGCACCACCATAATACACGACAAACAATAAACTATTATACCGCCATCTTACACTCCTTGTCAAGGATGCATTCAACCCCACGCGGTGCCCAGCGGTCCCAGAAATCCCCGAGGGTGCCTGTGGACAGCGAGTAGTCCCTCTCAAACACCACCCGGGCACGGACGTAACGCTGGAACTGGTGCATCACCGAGGGGGCCAGGGGCTCTGCAGCTCCCTGGCCTGTGAATTCCAACTTGTTTAAACCCCCGCCCCCCTTATGCTGTGTTTCATCCCTCCCAGCCTTAACCCCCCCCCTCCCCCCCTCGCTCGATTATAGTGGACAATCAGCAATAACAGACACTATTTTTCCATCCACCCCCCCACCCTGTTGCTCTGTTATAGCGGGGCTTTACTGTGTTGCGGGGAAAACCATTTTTCTTTCATATATTTCCAGCAATCTTTTTTTTTTTAATTCTTTGGAAAGAATCACAACCAAGCTGGTTGATTTATTTTTCGGGACATTTTTTTCCCAACCTGTTTGGGGAAATGTTCAGCTTTCAAGGGCTTCAGTGCAACGTGTTGTTGTAAAACACCGTGACACAAATCCGGTTTTTGGAGAAGACTACAGTTTATCAACTGTTACAGCAGAAGCGATGTGAAGTGGTTCTCTGGTTGTCGTTTCTCACAGAGGAAGTTGTTCGTACCACTACAAGCAATTGTCAGTTGCAAGCCAGGAAATTCCCGCAGGGAACTAAAAATAAAGCCTTTACCATCAATGGACACTTCTCCGTTGCTTCTCTCGCTTCCTCTGTCGATGTTGAAAACAGCTTTGCCCTACATCTGACATTGAAGCAATAAAGCTTCATCCTCAAAGCTTTTTCCTCCCCCCAACTCCCCCCCCCCCCCCCCCCCCCCCCCCCACCGTTTTCTCCCTATTCCCACACAGGTTCGTGTGGAGGAGATGTTGTTCACTTCATTCACATAAAGCTGACAAGATGTCATGGGTTCCAATCATGCAACTTAATATATGTTGGGCTTTGTACTCTATTGTAGCTCCTCTTCCCTATAGAGTCCCAGACTGAGCCAGAATAACACATTCAGCAGAAGGTCAGATACCACTCGGCAATCCAAGAGTGCTGAAAGGTCTTGGCAGACCCTAGACTGCGGCCAGCAGATATTGCCCAAACCCAGGAGGGTTTCTACAGAACCAGCCAACACCACAGGCCCGAAAAGAAGCTATGACGAGATGGTTCTGGGATGGACATTGTGGCTGAAAATGGGTGAAATACTCAGCAGGCCAAATACAACTTGTATTTTGGGTCAACAACTTTTCAATTGAGTTGCAAGATATAGAGACTGTGTGAGTGAAGAACGGTCTGGACTCAAAATGTCACCTATTCCTTTTCTCCAGAGACGCTGCCTGACCCAGCATTTTGTGTCTATCATCAGAGAATGTGACATGTTTGAGCAAGCTCAAAGGCAAAGACGACGTGGAGTAGGTGTGTGATTTTCTGGGGCAATACATCACACCTATGGACACCCGATCTGCTGGGTTGACTCTGCACTGTGCAATAGCACGCCGGAAAATGGGTGAGTGGGAGAGAAGCATGGAAAATCTGGCTGTCATGTTGTCTGCTGATAAACCTCCTCATCCACCATGTATAAGTCATGAACGAGCAAGCAATGAGAAGGTGATCTGTCAGCCAGCAGTGTTCGCAAGTGTTCTCAAAAGCAATATGGCAACCGAGATATGCGGGCGGAGTGTTGGATTGTCGTGACGCTCCAAAGAATTTTCTGATTCATTTTAAAACTTGTTCCGTTTTGGGCAAAAAAAATTTACAAGGCGTGTTAGTAGATTTCTAATTAATATAGTTCTGTTTTGGGCCACTTGATAAGGCAACTAATGACTAACACTGCTGAAAATCATGCCCGTGAAAACTAACTGAAACGTAGCTCCTCTGAAAGGAATTCTATTTTTAGATTCTTGATCAGCCATGATCCCATTGAATGGCGGTGCTGGCTCGAAGACCTGAATGACCTACTGCTGCACCTATATTGTCTATTGTCTATCTTTTCCCTTGTGTTTCCTTAAGATGGTGCAAATAGACGCCTTGGGTAACGTCCTTGTGGGTGGAGGAAACCAGATTTAATTTTGGGTTTCCATGGTATTTTGATGTAAACTTGTTGGATTAAACGAAATTCTTTGAAAACCTTGTTTGTCAAGTAAGGATTTTGAATGGGGAAACCCATCAAAGATGGTGCCCCAGCCAAGCAACTCTCTGCGTGCTGGTCCAAGACTGCAATCATTCATTACAAGCGCTCGGCTCTTTTAAACCTCTGCTCCAACAGCAGATCTGTGCACCGTAGACAGCTTGGTTGTAATTATGTATAATCTTTCTGCAGACTGGATAGCATGCAACGAAAAAAGCTTATCTCTGTACTTTGGTAGATGTGACAATAAACTAAACTAAAGCACAAAGGAAACATTATTAGTGCCATTCATTCACCAATTCAAATAAGGCAAGTAACACTGAGGAGGAAAGTTTTGTTGCACTAGAAACTCACAATAAGTGTTGCTGTCTGTTCCAGGCAGTGCCAGATTCAGAAGTGCAAGCTCAACTAACAGTTTTCATTGAAGTATTTGAAGATCTCAATAACTGGGGAAGGACATTTGCCTGAGGAGGCAAATTGAGTCTTGGTTTAATGCTTCAATTGTACTCATAAGGTCATCACTCTTATAGGAACAGAATTAGGCCATTCGGCCGATCAAATTCTTCTCCGCGATTCAATTATGGCTGATCTATCTCTCCCTCCGAACACCATTCTCCTTACTTCTTCCCATAACCCCGACACCCGTACAAATCAAGAATCTATCTGTCTCTGCCTTAGAAATATCCATTGACTTGGCCTCCTGTGGCTCACTTATCTCAGTACATGGCAGCAATTGACACTGCTGCCTCGCAGCTCCACGGATCCCGGTTCAATCTTGATGGGCCTTGTCTGTTTCCATATTCTGTTTGTGCACAGTGTGGGTTCTTCTGGTTTCTGGTCTGGTTTCCTCCCACATGCCAAAGCCATGATGGTAGGTTAATAGATCCACTGTAAATTACCCGATAATGGAGATCACGGCAGGACCAGGCCAAGGGGAATTGATGCGCGTGTGCGAGAGAGAATAAAGGTCTCGACCCGAAACGTCACCCATTCCTTCTCACCAGAGATGATGCCTGTCCCGTACAGTTACTCCAGTATTTTGTGTGTACTGTGAGAGAGAATAGGTTGCAGTGGAATATACTGTGGAGAAGGAAAATTGGACTGTTTTGCTGTCAGCCTGAACAGTGGGCAAATAATTTTGAAATAGGGCTTGAAATCAAACCTAGCTTGCAACCTCAGCAGCCTTGTTCTCTGTAGGTATTTCATTCCAGGTACCATTATGATGCTGATTTGAATGCGGCAAGTTGGGTATGGTCCGAAATCAGGTATGTGTGCACCTCCATTTATACAGAGCAGGGTAGTGCTGCTGTGTCTATATTGAGTTTGGGGACATTAAGAGGCAATGAACCATGTACAACATAACTATACTGCGCCATATCAACGTGTGGCACAGTGGCGCAGCGGTAGAGTTGCTGCCTTATAACGGCAGAGACCCGGCTTCGATGCTGTCTGTACGGAGTTTGTATGTTCTTCCCGTGACCTGCGTGGGTTTTCTCCAGGATCTCCGGTTTCCCACCAAGCTCCAGGTTTGTAGGCTAATTGGCTTGGTAAAAGTGTAAATTGCCCCTAGTGTGTGTAGGGTAGTGTCGGTGTGTGGGAATTGCTAGTCGGCGCGGACTCGGTGGGTGGAAGTGCCCGTTTCCGCGCTGTATCTCAGTGTCACTAAGGTTATATCCAGCTGAAACTATACGCTACATCAACCAGAAACAAACTCCATACATGAGCATAAAATGTAGAATCGTTCAATGGGTCTTGCTGTCCTACTGCATATTTCTATCGTTTTCTGTTTTTATTTCAGATTCTTTAATCAGAGGGTGGTGAATCTGTGGAATTCCTTGCCACAGAAGGCTGTGGATATTTTTAACGCAGGGATAGATAGATTCTTGATTATTACGGGTGACGGGTTATGGGGAGAAGGCAGGAGAATAGGGTTAGGAGGGAGAGATAGATCACCCATGACTGAATGGTGGGGTAGACTTGATGGGCCGAATGGCCTAATTTAAAACCTATCCCTTTTGACCTTATTATAGCACCTGCAGCTTTTTGTTTTTCATGAGAAATTTCAAGACTTGTATGCGTGTGTACGTCCAAGCATCATGTTTTGCACGGAATAGGTTACGCCGGCAGCATACAGGTTGATGCCAGCCGCCAGGTTTGAAGATTCGTGTGTGGACATGCACGTAGGGTGGATTGGCACTTTGAAGCTAATTATATTGTTGTTTGTAGTTTCCGGAGAAAAGCAGTCTTGCTGGCTGTTAATACAGATTGTGTTGATGTTACAATGATCCCTGTATGAAACTACACTTTCATTTCAGTCTGATGTAAATAAACCTTTGTAAATGTGAGCTGGCGCATCAGATCTGGTGAAAGAAAATGACACAAAATGCTGGAGTAACTCACCGGGCCAAGCAGCATAGCTGGAGAAAAGGAATAGGTGCATTTCTGGGTCTCAGAACCCTTTTTCAGACTCTACTGTTACAACCTAAAACGTCACGCATCCTTTTTCTCCAGCGATGCTGCCTAACCCACTGAGTTACCCCAGCACTTTGTGCCTATCTGTGGTATAAACCAGCATCTGCAGCAACTTTCCGACCAGGTTCTAACAACTGTCGGGTTCTTGACCCATTTCGGATAGCGTTTTACACAAATGTATCTTTTTTGTGCAGTTTTTTCTTTACTGTCCTGCAAAATGTTATGTATAATTTATGGATAATTTACATTTTTGTGTGTTTGTCTGAGTCTGTGAAAGTGATACTGCTACAAAGACAATTTTTCATTGCACCCGTGCTTGTGCATATGACAATAAGGTCGACTTGCCATCTTTTTGCAGTGTTGTGCTCATTAGTACACCAACAAATGTTTTCCGTCCCTTCTTCCAATCTTCCTCATTCAGTAATAGATCTCCTCCAATCGCCAGGAAGAGTCAGAGCACGGGTAGTTCGCTAAACTATGTCCTTCCCCTTCCATGTCTCTCCGTGGAGAAGATGTCCTCACTGATAGTGAGCATAGTGAAGTGGAGACTCGGAGATAGGCGTTAACAAGATTTCATCTCATCCAGCTCTGCTTTGTACAACACTGCCTTACTGGAATTGCGTGACAAAATTGAGAGAGAAATAGTCACGTTGAGAATGTTGTTCGATTTTCTTGCATTATGTCACAATCTCCCTGAAGGTTTTCATCATTCTACTTGGCCTTGCAACTGAAGGACATTAGCTCCCCAGCTGGGCAGCACCGTAGCGCAGTGTTAGAGGTGCTGCATTACAGCGCCAGAGACACGGGTTTGATCCTGACTGCGGGTGCTTGTCTGTACGGAGTTTGTACGTTCTCCCCGTGACCTGCGTGGGTTTTTCCCGGGAGCTCTGGTTTCCACCCACATGCCAAAGACATCCAGGTTTATAGGGTAATTGGCTTGGTAGAATTGTAAATTGTCCCTAATGTGTAGGACAGTGTCATTGTGCGAGGAATCGCTGGTCGGCACAGACTCGGTGGGCTGAAGGGCCTGTTTCCATGCTGTATCACTAAACTAAACAGAGATCAGTGTAAGCTGCTTCAGCATTCACACCCAGCATTTATGAGCAGCTCATATTGGTAGGCCCAATTAAGGAAGATAACTTGTTAGCTATTTTCCTCGCACTGCAGGTTTTTTTTTACTTCGGAGAAACAGCATGGAAGCAAGCCCTTGGGCCAATCAAGTCCATACTGAGAATCGATCGCCCTTTCACACCAGTTCCATGTTATTCCACTTACTCTGCGTGTTAAAAGCAATTTTACAGGGTCCAATTAACCAAAAAACCTGTACGTCTTTAGGACGTGGGAGAAACCCAGAGCAATCAGAGGAAGCTCATGTGGTCATAGGAAGAACGTGCCTCTCGGGCGCTGTGAGGCTGCAGCTCAACTAGCTGCACCACTGTTGGCTTGAGAAGATGGTGGAGATAGGGAGTATGGTGGAAACCCTTTGTTAGGTGATGCTGAAGGTGCAGGATGTCTGATAACGATTGGTGCAAATACTATCTCAAAATCGTCCTGCTGATGATTGCTTTGAACTGCTGAGGAAAAGTATTTTTAATGAATACTCTGCTGATTCTAACAGATCTTTATTCCTCTTTCTAAACATTTCCCTTTTTAACACATTTATCTGCAGCAGCCCTTATATCACAAGCCATTAGTTTGCATAAGATTCATGCTATCGTCCAAGAATTAAAATTTGACTTTGCATACGTGTTGATGTGAGTGGTGGGTGAGGGCTTGTATGTACTGAGGTGTATGATTAGGTTGGGAAAGGAAAACAGTTTTGTGGAATTCTGCTTTACTTTCCCCATGTTAGCATCTCAGCAAATTGATATGGTCTGTTACGTAACCATTGCTTTTGGGTGCCACAACTGTAAAAAGATGACAATGACATCTGAATTAGTCTGAAGAAGGGTCTCGACCCAAAACGATGCCTATTCCTTCTCTCCATAGATGCTGCTTCACCTCCAGCATTTTTGTCTACCTACAATGAAATAAAGTTCAGTTTTCAGTCCAAATTTGGCAGTTGGAGATTCATAACCTCCCATACTATCCCAGCCTCTGTTGTAGTATGGGGAGGAGGCAGGAGAAGGGAGCGATAGATCACCAATGGTTGAATGGCGGAGTAGACTTGATGGGCCGAATGGCCCAATTCTGCTCCTATCACTAATGAACTTATGTCATAAGAAACACACATAAAGAATGTGTAGGTTGATCACCACTGAGTCCGTTCAGTACATAGCATAACTTGAGCACAAGACGTGTGGATGGACACAGTGAACACATGTTCTCTCCTTGGTCCAAAATATATTTGCAATGAATTGGAATAAGTTTTATTTGTTAACTGTTTTAAGTTTCGCTGAAACTTATTGAATGGCGGTGCAGGCTCGAAGGGCTGAATGGCCTACTCCTGCACCTAATTTCTATGTTTCTATCAGGCAACTGAATCCCACCACAACTAGAGAGCAGTCCTCAATTACTGTCTAACTCATTGGTGACCCTTGGACTATCTTTGATCGTACTTTGCTGGCTTTACCTTGTACTAAACGTTATTCCCTTATCATGTAAACTTACTGTAAATGGCTCGATTGTAATCATGTGTTCTCTTCTGCTGTTCAACCTCTCCCTGGCCAAGTCCGTGGTCCCTGCCTGCTTCAAAAGATCCATAATTGTACCTGTACCAAAGAATGCCTCTCCAGTTTGTTTGAATGACTACCGTCCTATGGCCCTCACCTCAGTAGTCATGTAATGCTTCGAGAGGCTGGTCAAGAACAACATCTGCGCCTTCCTCCCTCGCAACATGGACCCATTACAATTTGCATACCGTCCGAACAGATCCACGGACTATGCGGTCTCCCAGGTTCTGCACACCACTCTCTCTCATCTTGACAGCCAGAAGGGGGGCTATGTGAGGATGCTGTTCGTTCAAACCTTCAAATATGATAGTCCCCACCAGATTTGCTGAGAAGCTGCTGGACTGGGGCTTAACACTCCCCTGTGTGCCTGGGTCCTAGACTTTCTCACCGCCAGGCCCCAGGTGGTCAAGATGGGAGGAAATACATCGAACATCCTCACCGTGAACACAGGATCCCCCCAGGGTTGCGTCCTCAGCCCCCTACTGTACTCCCTGTACTCACATGACTGTGTGGCCAAGTTCAGCTCCAACTCATAATTATAATCAAGTTTGCTGATGACACTGTGGTGGAGGGACTGATCTCCGATAACAATGAGAAGGCCTATCGAGAGGAGGTGGTTTATCTGGTGTCAGGACAACAGCCTTGAAGGTCATAAAAACTAAGGAGCTGATTGTGGATTTTAGAAGGGCACAACATCCGAGGACGTACCTGCTACTGGAGATAAATGGGGCTACTGTGGATAGGGTGAGCTGCTTTAAATACTTGGGACCTTTTTGAGCTTGGGTTTTTTTTTCACATCTTTAACAGCGACGATTAATATTGAATCCTGTGCTTGCGTTCAAAGACAAGGCTGTGTCAGTAATGCCATTGTTGCCCTATGAAATTGAGCAAAGTGGAGGGGAAAGAATATGTTAATTAACTGACACTTACTGGCCTTGTGGCGATCTTTCGGAACGAGAACAGTGATTTATGAGGTCCGTCTAGTTAGTCACTTGAAATCTAAATGTCCCACTTTATATCTCGTCTAACGTGGTTTTGCAATTCCCCTTGGGTTACGACTTGCATTAAGGGGCATTTCAAAAGGATTGTAATCAAGAAAAGGACATCAGGTAATGCAATGATGGTGGCCTTTCAAAGAGCAGATTCACCTTGGAGCAAATGACTGAAGCATTAGCACCAGCCGAACTACTCATCTGATGGTCTTCTGTGTAAATGCAATCATCTTGACATTGCTGAAATAAGATTACAGTTTTGTGGAACAAAAATTGAAAATGGGTGTTCTGGCTGCTGACAATATCTTGACCTTCTATGTTTGATTTCCTTAATGTTATATTTCAGATTTACTTGGGTGCAGCATAATTTACACTTTTCCTGCCTGCTCTTAAAATTTAACCCCACATGCAAATTCAAGTTCAGTACCAAAGATGGTCAACTCTTATGTGCAATTTGTCCAGTTTGCACTAGAAGTAAATTAGTGTGGGGAAATAATCAGTCCTTTCGACAAGCAGGAAATATAAAAGAAATCCAATCGCTAGCAGTGTGACTTGCGTTTTTGCCCAATCATGATTGTTATAGACACAGATTTTTATAAAAGGGAAAGCTATTATTTTCCTTTTTGCTTGTTACTGAAGAGAGAGTTCAATCCCAGAAGTGTAACTTAATTCACACTTGAAAGCAATCTCTTTGTTTCTATTTGAGCATTAACTAATCTCTTAAATGGCAGCTGGTAGCATTAAAAAAAGATTAGAAGCAATGTTTCTATTGTATCAGATGTAGCATTCAGTGGATAATGTGAACTGTCGGCGGTGGCATGGGAGATGTTTAAAATTTTGCTGGCAGGTATTTGATGATGCCCAACAGTGTGCCATCATTTAGTTCTTTACCCTGGCCATGTCTCCACTGTGGCTCTGAGCGAGAAATATCCAGGCACCACCACACTCCATCTATCCCTGTGGCTGTCTGACCATGTCACTGCCGATCGCCGTGCTTCCTTCATGTCAACGTGATGCAAAGGGGCTTTTATCGATGGATATTCTCACAGGTTATTTTAAAGGCTGCGTCGTGCAAAGAATATGAGGCAGGGTGGCGCAGCGGTAGAGTTGCTGCCTGCCACTGGCAGAGACCCTGGTTCAGTCCTGACTACGGATGCTGCCTGTACGGAACTTGTGCGTTCCCCTGTGACCTGCGTGGTTTTTCCCTGGGTGCTCCGGTTTCTTCCCACACTCCAAAGACGTACAGGTTTGTAGGTTAGTTGGCTTGGTAAAAATGTAAATTGTCTCTCGTGTTTACAGAATAGTGTTAATGTGCGGGGTTTGCTGGTCGGCGTGGACTCGGTGGGCCGAAGGGCCTGTTTCGGCGCTGTATCTCTAAACTAAACTAAGTTGGTTGTTTTTATTTGCCAATGTCTTGTACCAAAGGAAATGATACAAATTGTTCCTCTAATATTGAATAGGAACCATTCCCACAAAAGGTAGCAACATGCCCAAAAGGTATATTTTTAATTGCATTCTCTTGCAATGGGCATGTTACGTTGACATCAAATCAATTTAGTTTGATTCCCAAATCAGCAGTGGTTAAAAATGTGTGGCCTTGGATGTGCCACATGATTATTTAAATCACTGGCCTAATTACCAATCTGTTTAGAATATGCATTTGGATTCCAAAAGTGAGTTCCAGGAATAAAATAATTTCTGTGCCTTGAATGTTGACGGGCTATTTGGTAACCATAGTAGGTCCGAAAGTCGGATAACGCTCAAATTTCTTTGCTCAAAGTGCAAATGGACACAAGATGCTGGAGTAACTCAGCGGGCAGGCAGCATCTCTGGAGAGAAGGAATGGGTGACGTGTCCTCAGTATAGTGCCTTGGAAAGAAACTATACCTTCTGGGCTTGAGGGAGAACATGACACAATTTCAAACAATATTGTGTCTTTTAATTAAGGAACATGCTGCTTTTTCTATCCGTGTGTTTGTGTTTACTTTGGGGTGTGCTTGCATCGCAACCACATATAGTTTCACAGACATTCAGTTTCTTGCAACAGTTTAGAGACTTGACAAGTAAATAGAGTGCTGTCTTGCAAATAAACGTCTACCTCTTCTGGGTATAAATTTGCGATGTCACGCTGCATTTTGAAGACATTATACAAATTATCACTGATTCGGTTGAAAACAGTGATTCATATATGTCCCTACAAACGAGAAATTTTGTTGGCAGTTTGATCCCTTTGAAGGTCCTTTGATCTGTTGCAGTGCAGGTTATGAATTTGAGGCATTGGCGGATGGCAAGAGCAAATTCATTGAGACTGATCTTGGAGAGTAAGGCTCTGAGTTAATTAACTGCCATCGGCATGAACTCCTTCTATTCCACTGCCGAGGACATTAATATTGAGCTGTATACCTAGCACCTGGTTTGAGTTTATAGCTAACAGTTCTTAGCACTCTTTACTTGGCAGAATGGCAGTCAATGAGTGACACTTCAAACGCCATTGAGGTAAATGAGTGCACAAACATGATCAGTCTGAAGAAGGGTCTCGACCCGAAACGTTGCCCATTCCTTCTCTCCAGAGATGCTGCCTGTCCCGCTGAGTTACTCCAGCATTTTGTGTCTGCCTTTGATTTTACCAGCATCTGCAGTTCTTTCTTGCACAAACAGGATCGTTGCTATCTCCACGATTGCAAGTTTCAATGCGGAATATGGATCATTTTTCCTTTGCGGTAAATGTTCATAGTTTCCTGGCAGTGAGAGGACGGAGACAGAAATTGTTTTCCAAAATATGTCTTTATTTCAGTTCAGCAAAAATGTGCTGGAGTCAATTATATTGGCCAAACAAGAAAAATCTGTGTTGAATAGAAATGTCTTAACCACTCAAATAATTCCATAGCTACAACACAGGATGTGTTCCATGCTCTCCTCTCCAGCTGATATTTATTAGATATTCTTTCCAAACCCATTCTACCATATTTACTTGTCTTAACTCCCTTCTTCTGTTAATTCCTCAGTTGATTCCTTGTGACTTACACTATATCCAGGCCTTTCATTATTCAGTATGTGGAGAGGATGTATCCATTAGTGGGAGTCCGAGAGCCAATGCGTATTTTTATGCGGCAGAGAAAGATACATTCTTAATTACTATGGATGTCGGGGGTTATGGGGAGAAGGCAGGAGAATGGGATTAAGAGGGAAAGATAGATCAGCCATGATTGAATGGCGGAATAGACTTTATGGGCCGAATGGCCTACTACTGCTCCTATCTTTTATGACAGCTGGGTTGGAGTGAAGGTGTTAAACATGGACGTACAAGTCCAGCCCCCGCTTCCATTTTCCCATCCAATATGGAGCATCTGCCTGCCACTGCTTCAATGACTGCAATTTGGCCAACCTACCTATGACAGTTGCTGGACTTGGAATAATGGCAGATGAAAGCTCAGTTGATTTGACCACAGCTCAGTATTGGGAAAAAGAGTAAGTCAGCGAGGATTAAAAACAGCACTGGAACATATTAACTTCAGAGATACAAAAGTCAAGAGTGTTTAATTGTCTTATCCGCTGACAGTGGAGCAATAAAATTCTTACTTGCAGCAGCCTAACAGGGCTGTAAGTGTGATACACACAGATGAATATAATAATAAAAAAATTCAATAAATTAATAACTTATGGTGGGCGGATAAGCAAACCATGTGTGGTGAAAAAGAGATCTTTATTGTCAAAACAAAGAGAACAACATACACTCAAATGGGGGAAGGTTGACCCGGGGCTCATTATTTATATAAGGGCACACCCCTACACCTCGTGACAACTCCTTCCCGCCATTACCCAGTCACGTGACCCTACCCGCCCGCGACTGCTGAGGGTTTGCATAGTATGTGGCCTAACCACCAGGTGGCGCCACAAACTACTGGTATGTAGATCAAATAAACAATCTGCTTGGGGAACTCAGCGGGTTGAGCAGCTTCTGTGGTGGAAGAGGATTTGTCAACATTTCGGGTTGAGGGCCTGGGTGAGAGCCGACGAAAGCTAGCCAGAATAAAGAGGAGAGGGGAAGAGGGGATAGGTTGATCAAGGAGGTGTGAAGGACGGTGGGCGAGTTGAGCCAGTGGGAGTGGGAGCGGGAGCAGTGGAGGATGGAGATCGGCGGGTGACAAATGAATGCAGAGAAGAAAAGAAAGGGCAGGTGCAGGGAGTGGAGGGGGAAGGTGGTGTTGATTGCTAAGGGTGATAAGAAGGAACACACTGGTGCTGGAATCTGAAAAGTAAGGAAGGGGAGAATGGGAAACACTACGGGAGAGATGGTGGGCAGTTGGAACTAGATCAGGGAGGGGATCAGTTGGGGAAATATGTGGAAGGTAGGTGGATGGAATTGGAGATGCTGGAGAATTACAATGATGATGGGGGACTGGTGGGGGGCGGGGAGGGGGGAATGGAAAAGGAATGAAAATAGACCAGAGGAGGATTCGAAGGAGAGAGAAGGGTGGAGCTAAGGGTTGCCTGAAATTGAAACATTCACTGATCATACCATTGGATTGTAGACTACTCATTCGGAATGTGGTGCTGTTTCCATTGCTGGATAGGTTTGGTGGATGTGGGTGAACTTTTGGAATGCGCACCACCATTGATTTTATTTCGGAGTCACGTGAGTGACTTTGTGAAGACCCCGCCAGCAGCATGCGCGACATATCGTCGCGCGCATTTGCCTTGACAAGCTGGGGGGCGAGTGCGCTCTCTCCACCAGCTCCTTCAAAAGGCCGTCAGGTAAGTCCACTAACCTTTACTTCCAACAGGATGGACACCAAAGGTAAACGGTAGGCGACACTCTCCAGGAGCCGCGGGGGATCGACAAGCCAGCGGCCTTTGTCACCGGAGCTGCGAGCACCACCGGCAGCATCGGGACGGTTGGGGGCAAGAATGCGGAAGTCGGGCGCTTCCGTTACACCAGCGCCCGACTTATCACCTGAATGGCTGACCGCACAGGAGCTGGATGCTGCCGACCCAGACTTCGTGCCCCCATCCCCCAGGAAGCGGGGGAGCAAACAGGTACGTGGACAGGAGTCTCGCTCGTCGCCAGTGACCTCACCCCGAGTTGCAGTGGATCCACGGGGACCGGGCCGGAGAACGGCTGCGCTACAGGGGAGCCCAGCAGCCGCATTCCCCCACGTACAGCTGCTGGGGATATCTGCCGTAGGGCAGTCTGGCAGAGCTACTGCTGCGTCGAGCAGCCCTGCAGGAGCAGGTGCTGCCGGCATAACACCTCGTCAGGCTGCGGTCAAGGGCGCCGGTGGCAGCAGTAGCCGGTCGGTTGAGCTTAGCTCTGGCAGATGCCGACCATGCACCTCCACTGCCGGAGACTGCAGAGCCAGAGCACGATGAGGACATGCTGGACGTGGTGGGCAAATTTGCCACGGCCACACACACTGGGGAGCCCCTGCACCACAAACTGGCGGGCACCATTAATTACCTGACCACTCACCAGCTTCAGGGTCAGGTACTTAATGAGACCATGGATAAATTCAAACCGCCTGAGAACTGCATCAATCTCAGTGTTCCTACGGTTAATGCCCAGATCTGGGGACTCTTGAGAATGACCACCAAGATGCAGGACGTCCGTCTCCAGCGCATCCTGAAGCTCCTCTCGACGGGCATTACGGCGTATGCCAGGACCCTCGATGGCAACAATGTGTCCAGCGAGCAGCAGGATGCCCTGGCACTTCTATGCAACGCCCAGTTTGAAATAAACCAGAGGACATAGGTTTAAAGTGAATGGAAAAAGATTTAATAGGAATCTGAGGGGTAACCTTTTCACACAAAGGGCTGTGGGTGGATAGAACAAGTTGCCAGAGGAGGTAGTTGAGGTTGGGACTATCCCAATGTTTAAGAAACAGATAGACAGGTACATGGATAGGACAGGTTTGGGGGGATATGGACCAAACGCGGGGGGATATGGATCAATCGCGGGCAGGTGGGACCAGTGTAGCAGGGACATGTTGGCCGGTGTGGGCAGGTTGGGCCGAAGGACCCATTTCCACACTGTATCACTCTATGACTCTATTGACTGACCATCAACTGTTTGGTCCAACCAATGTGTGGGAGGAAGTAATAGACATCATGGTTTTACACCTCTATTTCACAATGTTATCATTTATTCGTTCATTGATTTCACCCATTCACAATTCGCCCCAGTCTTGCATCTTCTCTTTCAGCCTAAAGTTGACTGATGTGGCAATCTGAGATTTTCAAGCTATCCAGCTATGTAGACACGTGCATCCCAGAGGGAGAGTTGGGTCTGAATCACTGATCTGGTCACCCGCAGCTTTTTGGCTATTCCATCTCCTGTTGCTGGTTCTCTGTATTGGATTACTGAAATATCTGCACTGAGATCACAATTTGGCTTCAAAGTGATGCTGCTTCATGCCTATTTTGTCGATGGCCATAAAACACTTTTTTTTTGTATCTGCTGTGACTGGGTTTACTGCAAAGGGGGACACAAAGTGCCTGAGTATCTCAGCAGGTCAGGCAACAAGCGTGCCCGACTCACTGAGTTACTCCAGCACTTCGTGTTCTCCTTTATAAACCAGTATCTGCAGCTCCCTGGTTGTACTTCATTGCTTAGGGCCTGCTTTAGGAACCTGGGCTTCAATGATCATTTGTAAAATTAAGTGGCCGATCATTGAATCCATTTATAGAGGTGAACTAGCATTTTTTTTGTGTAAACCAGCATCTGCATTCCTTGTATCCCAGAGAGAAATGAAGGTTTCCTTTGAGGGACTGTGCTGGTGAAATCTAAATTTTATTGGATTGTTGTCTGCCTTTGTTAAAACTCTGTTCTGAACACTTTAGAAAATAGAGTGGAAGGACATCCGTATTTGGAAATACATCATGTTCCATGGTGCGAAGAGCGGAATGGTACGAGCATGGACCTCTGCTTCCTGATGAGAAATCCAATTGTGTTTGGACTGTGTTGTATTTCTTTAGTCAGGGTGGTGAATCTGTGGAATTATTTGACCCCAGAAGGCTGTGGAGGCTAGGTTAGTGGATATTTTTAGGGTAGAGGTAGATGGATTCTTGATTAGTACAGGTGTCAGGGGTTATGGGGAGAAGGCAGGAGAATGGGGTTAGGATGGAGAGATAGATCAGCCACGATTGAATGGCAGAGTACGCTTGATGGGCCGAATGGCCTAATTCTACTCCTAATCCTTATGACTGCGTACAAACCAATTGCTACCACATTGGCGGTGTACAATAAACCAGGAAAACATAATTGATGATTTAGTGATAATTGATGGAAAGTATATTGTCAATGGCAAAGTATTGGACCACGTCCAGCTATCATGATCCCTGCCTCCCTCTGATTTGAATGACGATGTCTTAAAGTTCCCTTGGGAAAAACCATTTGGCCTAAAGACTAGACTTTGAACACGCCTCGCGTGACACATCTCAGAGTAAGAGTAAGGAAACCTTTGGGAATATGGCTGGAAGGGAAATAAAGCCAATTCAAACATGATCTTGTGGATGTGCAGTTAGTGGCTTTTCAAAGAAAAAGCTGTTGTATAATGTTTTGGCCTGATTTATTTTTGGATGTTTGCAGAGCACTAAATGTACATTGCAGTTTAAAGATTCTTTCCCTTATTTTAATTAAAGCAGCAACAGCAGATGTCGCAAGCTATAAAATGTGAATACAAGCTTTCTGTAGGACTGGAATTACCTGGGTTGAAGTTTCCTTCACAGCAGCCAGGTCTGACTGGGGGAATGAGAGGTGACAGTTCGTTTAATATCTATGCGAACATCAAAGGCTGCGGCCCACTTTGCTGGAATACAGATTGCTGTAGGGCCTTTGACTGCAGGATGTTCTAAATCGCTTTACAGCAAATCAAGCACTTTTGGAATTAAGTTCTTGCTGCTATATGGGGAACAAGGCAGCCAATTTTCCAACTAGGCGCCACAGTGGCGCAGAGCTAGTGTTGCTGCCTTACAATGCCAGAGACCCGGGTTCGATCCTGACCTACAGGTGCTGTCTGTACGGAATTTGTATGTTTTGGGTATTTTGTTCGGGTGCTCTGGTTTCCTCCCAAACTCCATAGGTTAATTGGCTTTGGTAAAATTGTCCCGAGTGTGTAGGATAGTGTTGGTGTACGGAGTGATCGCTGGTTGGCACGGACTCAGCGGGTTGAAGGGCCTGGTTCCTGCGTTGTATCTCTAAATGGCGGACCCTGTTGCAATGATCATTATCTGTTTTCAATGATGTTGGTTGAAGGGCAAATCAGAGAGATTGTCTTTGAGAGAATGCCAAGGGATCTTGTGTGTCTGCCTGCAATAATATAGGCAGGATTTTGGTTTACTGTCTCTTCCTAAAGACAGTACCTCCCTCAGTATCTCTAGAGCATCCACTGAAACAGAATGCTCAAGTCTCAGGAGTGAAACTTAAACCAACAGTTTTCTGAACCGGGGTGAGCTTTCTATTATTATATGTAAAAACACATTATGCATTTCAAGTCCTTGCTAATATCGAGATTGATTGAGGATAATGTTACAAGCAATTAATATGGCCCTGGAATCTAAATCTAAATCATTTCACTGCCCGCTCTCCTGCAGTGATTTGCATGCAGCAAAACTCAAGCAGAGAGCCACGTGATACTGTCTGGTTTGAGCGCCGGAAACCCGGGGTTCGATCCTGACCATGGGTGCTGTTTGTGCGCAGTTTGTACATTCCCCCTGTGACCCCTTGGGTTTTTTCCGGGTACTCCGGTTTAATACCACATTCCAAAGTTTGTAGGTTAATTGGCCTCTGTAAATTGTCCCTAGTGCAGGATGGAACTAGTGTAGGGGTGATAGTTGGTTAGCATGGACTCAGTGGGCCGAAAGGCCTGTTTCAACTATTTCTAAACTAAAGGAAACTAAAGGGTGTGATCAGCCAGATGCAAGAAGGAAGATTTTGCCTGACTGAGGCATTTTTAACCATGTTTGCAAGTTAATTGGCTCCTGTAAATTGCCCCTAGTGTGTAGGACCCAAAAAGTGGGATATAACATGGAACTAGTGCATGGGTGGGTCAGTCTGAGGAAGGGTCTCGACCCAAAACGTCATCCATTCCTTCTATCCAGAGATGCTGCCTGTCCCGCTGCATTACTCCAGCATTTTGTGTCTATCATGGCTGATCGATGGTCAGCATGGACTTGGTGGGCTGAAGGGTCTGTTCCAACACTGTATCTCTGGATACTTCTCGCAAAGACTGTTTCTGAATTAGAGTAATCATTGCCCATTGTATGTTAATGGTTTGTTCCTGCTGTATTAATTCGGAGATTACCAAGCTCTTGTTAAGGCACGAAGATTGAAGCTTGACTCACCACCCACCTAGAAGACCAGTCAGTCATCAGTCCGTGTATCCCTCTGGTACATTAGCGTGACTGCCTGCACTGTAGATTGTAACAGAATTGTCCTACGCAACATGGAGGCTGTTAAACTGGAACACTTGCCATGTAAAAAAAAGCGACACATCTGTTTTCCTTCCCTGTGCTACCATGTCTCTCACAAATGTGTTGTTTTTTTCATCCACGCTATTCTGTGCCAAAAAGGAAAACGAATGGAGAAAAAAAAAAACAGTTTCATCCTAGTGAATGAGCTCTGTCTGTTCTGGAGAAATAAAAATTATTGTGTTCAATTAAGTACACAAAGGATAGCATTTCCACTGTATATACAACTGGTAAACTCCACATAAATTCCATACACTAGGGTACTCTCTGATCCACCTCTACCCTGTTGCAGACATCAGACTTAGTTTATGCATCTGATGTGCCACAATGCTGAGAACTATTTTGCATATTGCAAAGTGGAAGATGCACACTGATTGACGATTGCATTTATGTATAATATTTTCTGATCTGTTTGATCAAAACATAGCTTTTCACTGTGCCAAACGTGCAATAGTAAACCTAAATCTAAATGATATCTTTTAAAAATAGGTTCATTACCAATTTACATTCCATGTTACTTAAATTTCTGGCAGATTTTTCTCAGACAGAAGTTTTAGTGTGGTCCTTCGAGTCTTCTATAAATTGCATGTGCCTTTGCACATCATGCACTGAAGTTGAACTTGCTGCATTTGTTTGTGCTTCAGTTAAAACTGTGTAATGTGGTGGTAGAGCTTGTTGCCCTTTATAGCGATTGGAAAGACCTCGAAGAATATGCTTCAAGAAAGTCTCACCAATCAGGTTTCCAAGCATTAATAACAGATTTATTGATAGATCACCCCAATCCACATCAGTTTATTAAATGTGTAGGAAGGAACTGCAGATGCTGGTTTAAATCAAAGATGTTGGAGTAACTCAGCGGGACAGGCAGCATCTCTGGAGAGAAGGAATGGTCTTGACCCGAAACGTCACCCATTCCTTCTCTCCAGAGATGCTGCCTGTCCCGCTGAGTTACTCCAACATACTATGTCCATCTTTGTTTCATTAAGCCATGGTTTTGGCCTTATGGAATCACTCTTATGATTTGCTGTAGAAAAACAAATTGGCATTGACATGAGAGTCTGGTTCTTGTAAAGAGAACATTCTAGGAGCGTATGGACAGCTTTTCAAGTTTTGGTGACTCCAAGGGTGAGCAATGTCGACAAATTAACTCTGTCACTGATATGTTTACGCTTTTTGTTGTTGTGAATGCGTTTTCTTGCAATTCATCCGAATGCAGTGCGAGTGAGAGGAACTGAGACGCCTCCCTCATGCCGACAGGCCACGTTTCCTGCTATTCATGAGCCTCAAGAATCCCGGTCAGGATAAACACTGTGGAAAGTACAATCACTGTAAAGCTGCCTTCATTTTGAAGGCTAATTGTCCCAAATTCTGAATAACCTCCATACAGGTATAGTTTATAATCTGGGTGGGTATGAGGGTGTTTAGAGCAGTTTTGTTGCAAGGATATTTGGTGCGCTGTTGTGAGGGCTATTTTATATAGCGTTGATTGTTGCTCACGGTTAGCTTGTCGTCTGCAGGCCTGGTGCTGAAATGTTATTCCTGGCTGTTCTTTTAAGACCATTGCTTATGTCCCCTGTGGAGCAGTTGTCTAAGTTGTCCAGTCTAGGTAATTGCAGTTCCTTGTAAAATGTTGAGACCAATCAAATGCAGTTGCAATTTTCTGCTTCAGACAAGGGAGTAGAAACATGCAATCATGAAAATATCTAACTTTATGGTTTGTAGGTTGTTTTGCTCAAATGTACTTTATTGTACCACCGTTGATTTGTGCATTATAGGTAGCATACTGAAATACATGCAACATGACATGAAGCTCGGTAGATGTTTCCACCGCTGTTGTGATCAAGGTAACCATTAATGCAGTTCTAGTACCTTTCTTGCCCCGTGGCACAATTCAAAATGTATTTGTTGAACAAGAGGAATAATATACAGCTGTTTTGAATTGACAAGCATTGCGACCTTACCGGCAGTCCACATATTTGTTTTGCAGGATGCAGTTGCCTTTTTTCCATTTGCTTTCAAAATCAAATCCTGACCGTTGGTGCTGTCCGCGTGGAGATTGCATAATTTCCTTGTGACTGCATGGGTTTTAATGGGCGCTCTGCTTTCCTCCCGCATCGCAAAGCCATGCAGGTTGGTGGATTACTCAGCCACTGGTTTGTCAGCGTGTGGTAGAATTTGTGAGGAGGTTGATGGAAATATGGGCAGAGTAAGATGGGATCCACCTGTGATAAGTGTAAATTATGATAATTTAAATGTAAATGTAAAGCATGATAGTTGGTGGCTATTCGGTGGGCAGAAGGGCCTCTTCATGTGCTTTGTGATTCTAAGAATCAAATTCAATACTTTAAGAAAAATCAGTGAACAAATGCAGATGACACCAAAATCGGTGGAGTTGTGGACAGTAAAGGAAGGCTGTCAATGATACAGCAGAAAAAGACACAAAGTGCTGGAGTAACTCAGCGGGTCAGGCAGCATCACTAGAGAACCTGGGTAGGTGATGTTCCATGTTCAGCGGAGCATTTTTCAGTATTTAAAAAAAAAAAATCATACAAGATCAGATGTTGTTATATGGAGATCTGCCCAGAAGTTACGTAGCAACTGTTTCCACTAAATGCTAAAAGATACTTAAATTGAGAGATGTGTACCGCATTTTTTTAATCCTCAACGCTCTTGATAATTTAATGGATAAGCCTTACAGACAACAAAGGAACCAAGGTGTCCTTGAACATAAATTGCTGAAAGTTAACAAGCAGATACAAATGCAATTGGTTTGTCTGCCTTTATAACAAGGTGATTTGAGGATCAGAGTAGAGATGTATTGCTGTACTTAAATAGAGCCTTGTTAAGGATGTATTTGGTACTTTGTGTACTTTAGATTTCAGAGCTACAGCAGGAAAACAGGCCCTTCGGCCCACCGAGTCCATGCCGAACAGCGATCCCCAAACATGAACACTATACTACACACTAGGGACAATTTTACCAAAGCCAATTAACCTACAAACCCGTACGTCTTTGGAATGTGGGAGGAAACCGGAGCACCGGAGAAAATCCATGCAGTCACAGAGAGAACGTACAAACTCTGTTCAGACTGCACCCATAGTCAGGATCGAACCTGGAAAGCTGGCGCTGTAAGGCAGCAGCTCTACTGCAACACCATTGTGCCACCCTAATGTCATCCTAACCAAGATAAGATATACTTGTGATTGAGGAAATCCGTACATCGGTCTGCTTTTTGGAAAGCAAGTTTTGTCACGTGAGGAGAGATTAAACAGAGCGGGCCAATACTCCTTAGGCTTCAGATGAATGAAAGATTGCCTGACTGTGACACATAAATTCTGACAAAGTTTAACAGATGCAAAGAAGATGTTTATTCTGGCCTTGTGTCTTGAACCAAAATAAGGGGTTGGCTATTCACGACTAAGATGATAAAACATTTTTTTCTCTTTGAGAATAGCTCTTTATCCAAGAGGCCTGTGGCCATTTTCTATGAATATATTTAAGACAGATTCATTGGAACCTTGCTTATAAAGTGAATCAAGGAATATGGGGTTAGTGTAAGAAACTGGCACCGAGGTACAGTCAGCTGCGACCATCTTGAATGGTGCAGAAGGTACAAAGGGTTGATTGTCCAACTGCTGCTACTATTTCTGATAGTCTTATGTTCCTCAATTATATTTACGCTGAGTTAGTTGATCTTAGTTGGGCAGCATTACTTTATGCTTTCCTGCATATTTACTCTTGTTTGGAGAGAGATTATGGGAGGAGGAGGAAAATAAGCAATATCTTATTTTTCATTGATTCTTGGATTCGTGCATACAGATGAATTTTATCTGGTCAAGAATGGACGTGTGTGATGAATCGTGAAAACAACTATCCTACCTCAGATGAGGATCCAATGTAAAATTGACCATGCGAGTGGATTCATGGAAATTGGCCCATCCTCCGAAGAAGGGTCTCGACCCGAAACGTCTCCAGAGGTGCTGTCTGACCGGCTGAGTTACTCCAGCTTTTTGTGTCTATCTTCGATTTAAACCAGCATCTGCAGTTCCTTCCTACACACTTTGGTCCATTCTCTATGGTGTTAGAAAGAATGAATTGAATTTGAGAAAACTTGAATGCCCTTCGCACTGTTATGTTTGGATGTAGACTGGAATGAGAAATGTGTCCACAGTATATTCCTTCCCAATAAGAGTAGGCTAAAGCAATTTAATTTGAACTGTTCTCTTTCACTCCTTGAAAAGTTTGGAATCTAAATATGCTGAAGTTCTAATTGTGGCATCCATTGAGGATCTTTCACACAAAGGGTGGTGGGTGTATGGAACGAGCTGCCGGAGAAGTTAGTAGAGACAGATACTATCGCAACGTTTAAGAAACGGTTGGACAGGCACAAGAATAGGATGGGATTGGGGATATGGCCTAAACACAGGCAGGTGGGACGAGTGTAGATGGGACATGTTGGGTGGAATGGGCAAGGTGGGCCGATGGGCTTGTTTCCAAGCTATATGATTGTATGACTCTAACGTTTTTTGGATGACAGTCGGTGTTAGGTCCCAGTTAACTTTCTCAACTTGGATACGTGTCACAGAAGCTTGGAGAGAAGCGATGCTTTTATTTCTTCTTGCAGCTTTGCTCAGTCCCAAAGCTTCAAGTGACTGTGAATGCAAAAGATAATGCTAGGCATCATAATAGTTCTGAGGTCACTTTAATTCATTTTGTAAGCGAAAACGAGAACCAAACACTGTGTGTCTACAATGCTCTCCTGTTTTATATTTGTTCATAAGTTCGTAAGTATGCATTGTATATGTTTGTATATATTGTGTATGCAAGCAAAGAATCTCACTGTGCCTAGTCACATGTATTCCTATTCCTTCCTAAGTCACAGGAGCAGAATTAGGCCATTTGGTTCATCAAGTCTACTCTGGCATTCAGTCATGGCTGATCTAGCTTTTCCTCTCAACCCCATTCTCCCGCCTTCTCCCCATAATCCCTGACACCCGTACTAATCATGAATCTGACAATTTACGGCTTAAAAATATCCATTGACTTGGCCTCCACTGCCATCTATTTTGTAAGGAGCTCCATCTAGGTCGAGCATTCCATTGGATCTGTCGCAAGCTTTTTCCTTTTGTACATTTAATTTTGTTTAATGTAGCCTCTTTGTCACCTTTAGAGATTTAAAGACGCCAGGGCCATAAATTTCCTTTGATTGAGTCTGCCTTGACTGGAAAGGACGCTGACTGATTGAAGATTGCAAGGGGATCGATAACCCTTGAGTGATCCGATGACCCCTTAGCAGAGACGATATTGACTTTAGACTAGGAGAGCATGTCCTGGGAAATCAGATGCTGGTGTTCAGACTCCTGACTTCAGTGCTGGGAATATCCAATGGCCACCAGTATTGATTGTGCTGAATTCCAGTGGGATCGGCTGGCCTGTGCAGATTCTTTTTCTAATTGTTTTTCCACAACTCGTGCTTGATTTCTTAGCCAAATGAACAATAATGGGGTGATAGTTCTTGAATACCTCAAAGTGTTTGCGGATGAAATTATCCCAGTGAATATAATTGGTATTTTTAGAACCTAGGTGTCCGCATATCTGAAAAGTTACTATTTAACTCAAAATGCCAAGGAGATGTTTTCCATTTCGATTGAATAGATGGACGATGTTTTTCACTTCAGGTTAGGTTTAATGGTTGTACACTCTCCCTAGAGCCTCGGGTTTGTGGATTCATGGCCCTCTGTAAAAATCAGAGGCGATAATCTAGTTGACTGTCATTTTATTACAAAGAGCATCTTTCTGCTATATTGAACCAAAGGCCCTACCTGTCCTTTCGGAAGGATGCAAAATGATGATGATGTGATTGATCCAGTGGTACAGGGTAAGCTTCAGCCATTGTACGTGGCACCATGAACAAGCGGTATCGTGAATATCCTCTATTCTGTTTGGTGTGGTGTCCTCGCTCCATGGGATCCTGTTCACTGTAACGGGGAAAATGGTATATTCCCTGGAAATTTAATTGTCCAACAATACAGGCTTTCCCACCATTTGTGAGCCTACCTGGCATGATGCCAAGCCCTTCCCCTGTCTTGAATGGAGAGGCGGAAATGCAAAGAGCTACCAAGCTCACCAACGAAACAATGACTATCTAATAAATTCAAGGTAGTGCTGTTATGGAGAGTGGACATTCCATATGGTCCAGGTGCTGCAAAAGTAAATCTATCCACTCATGTAAAGGGTCACTGGGCCAAACCACATCTTGCATCTTCGGGCACTTCACAGGAACTCATCAATTAAAATTGGACCCAAGGCAGACACAAAATGCTGAAGTAACTCAGAGGGTCAGGCAGCATCTCTGGAGAAAAGGAATAGGTGACCCTTGGGGTCATAAAGATTATGGAACGCAGACCTGGAAAACGGAAGTCATTAAAGGGATGAAAGGCGTGTGACGTGTCATGGACATAGGCCAGGAGAGATTAGATCAGTGGGGATAGGATGGATTTGAGGGAGCGTGGAAATAATTTCAGTGGGGCAGGAGCAGGCAGAAACAATGGGTCTATCGGGGCAGTTCTCTTTATGGAATTCAGTAAAAGGTAAAACCGGGGCTGGGGAATGACAGCCGGAAGTGATAACTGTGCTCCAGCTTGAAGGGTCTCGACCCGAAACGTCACCTCTTCTTTTTCTCCAGAGATGCTGTCTGACCCGCTGGGTTACACCAGTGTTTTGTATCTATCTTTGGTGTAAACCAGCATCTGCAGGTCCTTACAAAATTTGACCCAAATCGCATAAGTAGACACCAATACCCTGGGTCAATGAGTGCGATTTCAAATAGCGTCAGTCCTTGGCCGGTGGAGGAGCAAAGGAAAAGCGGGAAGCTCAAGAGGCCGATTGTTGGCCGCAAGTCATCTTCCAGCCTGAGCTAAGTGTGAGTGGTGTAGATAAGCTTGTTCTTTGCATTATGTTGCAATCCCACAGCCAGCTAGCCAGCCAGCCCCGGATACATCAGTTTTGCGTTCCTCCTCCTGTTTTTGCACTGATTGGTGATTCGATATATTGTTGGGATCGTGGCAAATGACTTCTGAGCCCACTGAGACCAGACATCAGCATGCATCAAATGATAAATCCTTGGCAATTGACCAGCTACAAGGAGGGAGTGCTCATCTGTCAGATACAGTTAATTATCTGTTTTTCTTTCATCTCTCGGAAGTAAATCGAGGCACTTTTCCCCGAATCCTCAGAGACTCTTCCATTTGATTTTGACTTTGTGTTCTGTCTGGCCCCACTCATTGCTGGATCTGAACCCCTGTGGTTGAGCTGGTCCCAGTTCAAAAGCTTGCTGAGGAGATAACAGCTGCTTTGCTTGTCATCTTCCAAAATTCCATGGATTCTAGAAAGGTTCTCACAAAGTGGCTGGTAGCAATTGTAACAAGCCACCGGAAGAACTCAGCGGGACAGTCAGTAGACTGAAAAATCCTGATCCAAAACGCTGCCTGTCCATTTAGTTTAGTTTAGAGATACAGTGCAGAAACAGGCCATTCGGCCCACCGAGTCTGCACCGACCAGCGATCCCCGCACATTAGCACTATCCTACACACACACTGGGGGCAGTGTGTTATATCTATCAAAATAGACAAGCAGAAATCAGTGGATGTGCTTTTCTTTAGAGATTCAACCCGGAAACAGGCCCTTCGGCTCATCAGGTCTGCGCCGGCCATACACTAGCACTTTGCAACACTAGGGATAATTTACATATTTTATCGAAGCCAATTAACCTTTGGAACGTGGGAGGAAACCCACACGGTCACAGGGAGAAAGTACAAAGTCCGTACAGACGCACCCATAGTCAGGATCGAACCAGGGTCTCTGGTGCTGTCAGACAGCAACTTTACCACTACGCCATCATGCCATTGTATTTGGATTTTCAAAATGTCTTTGATAAGGTGCCATTCAGATTTAGTGGTAATAGATAATCGTGAATTAATTAGTTAATGATTGGAAAAGTAATGGTTGGATTTCATGGATTATTTTGGAGATGGGAGGTGTTGTCCAATGAAGTGATGAAGGCAACAGTGCTGGGTGCCAGCTATTCTCAAGTTATACTAATCATTTTGATGAAGGCATAAAGTGTAATGTATTCAATGTTACTATAGATTGTGAGGAGGTGCAAAGAAACGTCAAGAGATGGAGGCAAAGCACATGGGACATGAGAATACAGTGTGGAGAAATATGAGTTCAATCACTTTTATTAGAACAAAAATAAAAGGTGGAATATTATTTTGAAAAAATGGTTTACAGAAAGACCTAGGTGACCTTGTATATTAACTGTGAAATGGTACAGTGAGTAATTAGAAAGACAAATGGTAAGTTGACTACTGTTCAAGAAAAGAGTTATATTCCGGTTTTCTTGGAGCCGGGTGGGACCTCATCTGTAATGTTGTGCAGGGGTTTTCCTACCTAAGGAAGAATATGCTTGCAACACAGGTTCACCAGATTGATTCTTGCAATGACTGGGAAGAAGGGGATGAAGCGATTGGCCTATGTTCTCAAAGGTGTAGAAGAATGAGGGGTAATCTCATTGAATCATTTAAAATTCTGATGCAGTTTGACAGGGAAGATGCATAGCTGATGGTTCCCCTGGCTGGCAGGTTCAGAACCGGGGGATGAGGTGAGGTGCCAGCCTCTCACTACACAGATGAAAAGAGACTTCTTAACCCAGGGGATTGTGAATCTTTGGTGATTTCTTAAAATTGCTGTCAAGGCCAAATATACTCGAGGAGACGCAAGGAACTGCAGATGCTGAAATCTTGAGCAAAACACAAATTGCTGGAGCAACTCAACGGATCAGGCAGTATTTGTGGAGAAAATGGAATCAAGATGGGTCTTGATCCAAAATGTCACCTAATCATTCCTTCCCCAGATGCTGCCGAAGCCCCTGATTCATTCCAGCACTTTGTGTTTTGCCAAATATACTCAAGATGGCTATTAAGAGAATCGAGAGAGATGGAATTAGTGCAGTGAGAAAAAGGTTCAGCCATGATCATGTTGAGTGACAATGTACATACAAGGGTACAAATCTTCTGTCACCACTTCCATGTCTTTTCTTCTTTGGGCATTGTTGTGGCAGCAAACATAATATATTATTTGTGGTGAATGGGATATGTTAACCCGCATTAATCAGAACGCCAAGGTTGGCACTACCTTACTCGCTTGAGCTCATAGCAGAGAAAGGTTTATGGAGGCAGTTAATTTAAGGAGGCAATCAACTGGGTGGATGAGCAATGCAAATAGGAATTAAATTGTGTTTGAGGCTCACTGATTTGTTTATGTTCTTGAAGGGGCACGAAATGCATGCTTTCAATATTTTTATGGAGGGAGATGTATTGCCATGCACATAAGATTTTGTGTGTTCAGTTATTCCTTGTCGGTGACAATGCATGGAAGATGCACTGCTTAAAATTAGTCTTCAAGCTTCTGTTGATTTGAGTGTAGACGGCTTATTAATTCTTTCAGCTAATGGAAGCATCATCCATCGTTGAGTGCAGATATTTTGCTTATTCTACCTCTATTTCATGGAACCTATTGTGAATCCAGGATTGAAATCCATGTCAATGTATTCTTTGTCTCCAGTTTGGTTCAGCAAGGTTTAGTTTTGGGATACAGCATGGAAACAGGCCATTTGGCCCATCGAGTCTGCGCCGACCAGTGATCACCGCTCACTTGCACTATCCATGGACAATGTACAATTATACTAAGCCAAGTAACCTACAAACCTGTATGTCTTTGGAGTGTGGGAGGAAACCAGAGATCACGGAGTAAACCCACGCAGGTCACTGGGAAAACCATATAACCATATAACCATATAACAATTACAGCACGGAAACAGGCCCTCTCGGCCCTTCCAGTCCGTGCCGACCATTTGTTTTCCCCTAGTCCCATCTACCTGCACTCAGACCATACCCCTCCATTCCCTTCACGTCCATATACCTATCCACTTTACTCTTAAATGTTAAAATCGATCCTGCCTCCACCACTTCTGCTGGAAGCTCATTCCACACAGCCACCACCCTCTGAGTAAAGAAGTTCCCCCTCACGTTACCCCGAAACCTCTGTCCCTTAATTCTCATGTCATGCCCTCTTGTTTGAAACTTCCCTACCCTCAATGGGAAAAACGTATCCACGTCAACTCTGTCTATCCCTTTCATCATTTTAAAGACCTCAATCAAGTCCCCCCTTAACGTACAAACTCTGTACAGACAACACCCGTAGATAGGATCGAACCCGGGTCTCTGGCGTTGTGAGGCAGCAAATCTACCGCTGCGCCACCATGCAGCCCTATTGTAAAAAAAATGTGCTTCTAATTATTCCCATTTACATGTGCAAATTAGAGTTTATATTATTTCTTGCTGGTTTAAAAAAAAAAAGTACCTAGTTCCTCTTTCACTCACCATGGCTCAGAATTTTTTTGTTTAAAGAATCTTATTTGCAATTTAATTGCCCACCCCCACACTAATTTTGTGTATCAAACACGATGTCTTAATGAATAAACGTATTATTCTTCAAACTCTATATAGGTCAGGCTTTTCTAGGTTGAATGGAACATGAAATTACCGCAATGTATTTTGTCCTTGCTAATATTGTTACCAAACTAAACGCGTAATTTATTCTTTTGGGTTTAGGAAAAAAAGCGTGTTATCAATGATGAAGTCAGGCAATGTCAGAAATAAGTGTTAACAATTCTTCATTGTCGTGACAATTTAGCCCCAGTATTTAAGTTGGAATTGTATTAATGACTCTCTTAATGGCTATTTGTTTAAATGCCTCTTATCCATTTCTTGAAATCCATTGAAAGAATGTCCTTAGGGTCTTGGCAAACGACTGAAGAATATCTCTTTTGTGTGTTGGATTGGTTCGTGCTCTGGATGTGGGATGACGCAAATTAAGTTCCGTTAAGTTCTTGCTCTGCATGATGTTCGGGGTTCTGACTGCAAAATGCTCTGGGATAATGAGATGGGCCAGGTCTGAAAGCTGGATCAGCATGATACCTGCAGCCAAGTGGTGCACATTTTCTTGGTTCTCCATTTTGTTACCTGATCCTGGAGGTGGGGGAGGGGAATTTACCATTTTGTGATGCAAATTTTCATCTGATTGCCCAGAAACGAGGACGTGAGAGTAGACCCAGTTCATGCGTCAACTGGAAGAATCGTTTTAAAAAGAATGTAACGTGGCAAGAAATAAAGGGCAGCACGGGTTGCACAGCGGTAGAGTTGCTGCCTTACAGCGCCAGAGACCTAGGTGCGATTCTGACTATGGGTGTTGTCTGCACAGAGTTTGTATGTTCTCACCGTGACCTGCATGGGTTTTCTCCAGGCTCTCCGGTTTCCTCCCGCAGGTTTCAGACATACAGGTTTGTAGGTTAATTGGCCGGGTATAATTGTAAATTGTCCCGGGTGTGTAGGATAGCATTAGTGTACGGTGATCGCTGGTTGGCACGGACACATTGGGCCGAAGGGCCTATTTCCACTCTGTATCACTAAACTAAACTAAAAAGTTGCATGAATCGTTTTGGAGGGGTGGGGAGTGACTTGATAAGAATGAGGCAGAAATATTTTTAAAGATCTAAGTGCTCAGCAGTGAAAATTATAACAAACTGAAACAAAGGTTCTTCTGCATAGTAAAGAATAACAACTAGCTGACAGCAAGTTAAAGGCAGTAATTCAGTCTCCGGGGTCTGCTGACGTTAATAAACCACTCAAGCTTCACTCTCATGGTTTGACATCATTAGAATTGGTCGATTGAATTTCTGTCTTGAAACTCGGTGCCAGACAGCTATTATCCAATATTTCTCTCAGGCACATTCATTAAGTAAATGAGCTGCTGGGAGAAAAAAACCTCCACCGTTTGGGAGATGCAATATTTCTTTTTAAATAATAAAACTATAAATGCCATGGATTTGATTACATTTGGGCCTCTTCATGTTGCTGTGCTAGAAATGAGAAGTAGGTGAAGCTGATGCAAAGATAAGGTACATGTGTCATAATGCACTGAAAATTGTAGAGAGCTTCGCGGAGGGAGAAGTGATTGGAAATGCAGTCACGGCAGTAGGTTGGCGCTTGTGGCCAATGTTCTGTGAATAATAGGAGCACGAGGGGAATCAGACCATAAGAGATAGGAGCAGAATTAGGCCATTTGGCCCATCGAGACCTCCGCCATTCCAGCACGGCTGATTTATTTTTCCGTCTCAACCCCATTCTCCTGCCTTCTTGGACCCTTACTAATCGTGGCCGATCTATTTTCTCCTCTCAACCCCATTCTCCTGTCTTTTCCCCGTAACCTTCGACACCTTTACGAATCAAGCACCTACGTACGCTTTAAAAATACCCAATGTGTTGGCATCCAAAGCCGTCTGCGGCAATGAATTCTACAGATTTACCACCCTCCGACTAAAGAAATTCCTCCTCATCTCCATTCTAAAGATACATAGTACTTTACTATCATTCTGAGAATGTGCCTTCTGGTCCTAGACTCTCCCATCACTAGAATCGTGATCTCCACCTTCACGCTATCTAGAACTTTCATTAGACCAGTAGGTTTCAATGAAATGGCCTCCATGCAGAGCTTGGTTGGGCAAGGACATGAGGAGAGCATCCAACCTACCTTCAAATGGTGGCACAGCATCTTTAATTCCTTCTTGTTCCACTGGAGCACGCTGACAATGACAGTTTTATCAACTCTCCCCTGCATCTGCATCCTGACTGCTCCCCAGCTGTCAGAGCGATGGCTTTGAGCTGATATTTTATCACTTGTTAAGATCAATAAAAAAATAGAGATGTGCTCGCTTTTGTTTCAAGGTAACTGCATCCCGTGTTGTCACTGGCAGCTTAGCGGGTGATACCACTCAGGCAGATCAGAGGCAGTAAAGTGGCTTCTGATCTCAGCCAACCTTGGAAGTGACAACTCAGCCTGTTGTGTTTAGGAGACTATCTTTTTCTGTTCACAAGCAAGATATGTAAATTAGTTTCAAGAATTCCTCGTACGTATTCATGAAATGACTCTGCTATTCTTGTTTGTCAGTTTTGGCAGTGGGTGGCTTGCACTGATGCAGCAGGTTGGCACTGACTTGTGCTTTCGAACAAGTCGTGTGAATTCCTCGGTCATTCCTGTTTCAGTTTCAGAGATTCAGTGTGGAAACAGGCCCTTCAGCCCAACGAGTCGGTGCTGACCAGCAATCAACCGAATGCGAGTACTATCCTATGAACCAGGGACAATTTACAGAAGTTAATTAGCCTACATACAGCACCCGAGGTCAGGATCGAACCTGGGTCTCTGGCGCTGTGAGGCTGCAGCTCAGCCGCTGCACCACTGTGCTTTCCTTAAACCCCTTGATAAATGTCCAGACTACGGCAGAATTTCCTTGGGCATTTTGAGAAGTTCTGGAAGTGCAATGTTAAATAACCTGATTGTAATCTGTGTGCCAAAATGCAAACAAAACATTGGAGAACGTTCAAAAAAGTAAACATTGTCTTTGAAGTTTGTTGCGGTTTCATGTCCTGTCGTGTGGCTGTATGCACTAACAGCAGGACTGTTATTTGAGGAGGTCTCTATGGTTTGATTGAAGACAAATTATTTGTTTCAAAAGTTTCAAAGGTCTTTTATTGTCACATGTACCAATTAAGGTACAGTGATATGGAATTACCACACAGCCGTAGTAAAAAAAGCAACAAGACACACAACTACATAAAAGTTAACATCAATATCCACCACATCAGATTCCTCACATTCCTCACTGCAATAGAAGGCAATAAAGTCTAATCTTCTTCCCTCATTTTTCTCCCGCGGTCGGAGCAGTTGAACCATCCGTCTGGGTGATCGAAGCTCCCTCAGCCGGCGGTCGAAGTTCCCGCGTCGGGGCGATCCAAGCTCCCGCGTCGGGACAATCCAGGCTCCCGTGTCGGGGCGAATCAGTGTGATACGTTCCAGTGGATCAGCTGAAGACGGTGCTTAAACATGGTGGAGTGTTGTGTTGGGCTTTTTGACATGTTGACTGTTGAATAATTTTCTTCATGCGTGCTTTTCAAAGTGCAACATCAACCGAATTTTCCTTTAACCTGTTAATGTAACAAAAGAGCTGGAATAAATCAGAGGGTCAGGCAGCATCTCTGGAGAATGTTTCAGATTGGGATCCTTCTTCGGGTTGATTGTTGTGGTGCGGAAAGCTGGAAGAGAAGAGAAGCCAGGACAAAGTCTGGCAACTGATTGGTGGATAAAAGTGGGGGGGGGGGTTGGATTGATAATCAGATGGTTGGTCAAGGCCAGAGATGAAAAAGCAAAAAAATGTAATATAAGAACTGAAGAGATGTGAAGTCAGAAGAATGAATATAGGTGAAATTAAGGGGGAAGGGAAGAAATGGGTGCAAATCCAGGCAGGGCACAGGGAAGAGAGGGACTTTAAATTTTGTGCCACTTTTTCATCCCGGGTATGTTTTCAAAAATGTGGTTGCAACTTTTGAGATTGCATTTAGGAATTGTTCAGATGCTTGGCATTCATTGCTCTTTATTTCAATAGAATTAATTTTTTTCCCTTTCCTCCCAACTCTGAAGAAGGGTCTCGACCAGAAACGTCACCCATTCCTTCTCTCCACAGGTGCTGCCTGTCCCGCTGAGATGCTGCAGAATTTTGTGTCTTTCTTTGGTTTAAACCAGCATCTGCAGTTCCTTCCTACCCAGAAATTAATATATTTTTTTACCATGTTCTATTTCCTCCTCATTCTCAACATTGTTTATAACAAAGACTTTCACCAAAGTTTGTTGGCCTTTCAGTATCTCTGTTGTTGAGGCCAGCTGGCAGCTTGACTGAGGCAAATTTTATTTTCATGAAGCTGGTTCCCTCAGGGTCATAAATAACTTGCTTCTAGTCTGGATCTAAAGCCTATGTGGGAATTCTTTTAGCCATTGTGGAACCAGCTTTTGACAAAACTGTATTCAGGCAGTATTGACAAAAACTAGCTCTTGGTCTGATGTAAAGCATAAAGTGTGGGAGAAACTCAGCGGGTCAAGCAGCATCTCCGGAGGACATGGACGTTTCCGGACGGGATCCTTCTTCCTTCGGGACCCGTGGTCTGATGATAAGGAGATCCAAGATAATGGAAGATTATTCTCTGCTGCACACACATGCTTACATTCCAAGGACATCGAAGTGCAGTCTGATGGCATACAGAGAGTCCTGCTATAATCTGTATTTCAATAACGATGACTGGATACAACATGATTCGTGGGTCAAGGAAGTGTTAAAGAAGGAACTGCAGATGCTGGAGAATCGAGGGTACACAAAAGGCTGGAGAAACTCAGCGGGTGCAGCAGCATCTAAGGAGCGAAGGAGATAGGCGACGTTTCGGGTCAAGACCCTTCTTCAGACTGGTCAGGGATCAGGGAAACGAGAGATATAGACGGTGATGTGGAGAGATAAAGAACAATGGATGAAAGATATGCAATAAAGTATCGATGATAAAGGGAACAAGCCATTGTAAGCTGTTTGTGGTGTGAAAATGAGAAGCTAGTGCGACTAGGGTGGGGGAGGGAGATAGAGATAGAGGTAATTCCAGGGCCCGAGGGCTGAGGGAGAGGTGGGAAGGGGAAGCCTTTTGTGTAACCCTCGTGTGTCAAGGAACCCTAGTTGCACAATGCAGGCCTAATTTGTTATAAAGCAATTTAGATGGGGAACTAGAGAACTACTTAAGTTATTTTAGAGATTGGCAAGTAGGGAAAAAAAGCTGTCTTAAGGGGAGCAAAAATTCCATGTAACCTCCCTGCAGTAATCCGACAATATTCTCGTAAGAACACAGCTTCTACTTACCCCATGGGAGGCCATTTGAAATTGACAAAACATCGCGTCTATTGAGAAATGCAATTTTATCTCAATTAAAGATTGTAACATACAACCTTTAGTATTTTTAGCTTGCAGTAACATAAATATGCTTACAGTTAATTAAAAAAAAACATTTTTTTTTACATCTTGTGGGGATTTCATATTGCAAGTCCAAAATTCTCCAGGCTCGGAACTTCCTATCTTCATTGACACAATTGATTTTATAATGTGATTTTCTCTAACACAAGTTTTCTTGGCAACACAACTATTGCATTGTAGCAGAAATACACCTATAACCACGCAGACAAGCATGTGAAATTGCCATCGCATCTTTCCTCAGTCCCATTCCCTTGTGAACCTCTACTGTGCTACTGTGAACCTTTCTGCACTCCTCTTTCCATTTCTCAGCTGTTCATTTACTCCTAAAGTGAGTTTGCTGCACGGCGCCAGACCTTCTCCTTTTCATGGCCACCTCCTGACTGCCAATTAATATTGATGTCCTGATTCCCTCCCTGCACACATGCATCTTGACCCAAACTGTCACCTATCCATGGCCTTCAGAGATGCTGCCTGACCCGCTGAGTTACTGCGCACAGACACACACACACACACGTGCACATGCACACACAGACAAACACACACACAGGCAGAGAGAGAGACCCAGACACACACACACTACTCAGACACACACACACACACACACACACACACACACAGAGGCACACACACCGAGAGGCACAGACATGCACATAAAAGCACAGACACGCACACACACACACACACACACACACACACACACGCACGAACTGACAGGCAGCACGCACACACACACACACACACATGTCCCGCTGCTCATTGGCTGGATTGGCAGGTACTTCCATTTGATCCTCCAACCATGAGAGAAGGATGCTAAAAAGCATCCTGCAAGAGAGGACAGACACATCTGCAGTGGATATCTGTATGTGTGTGTTGTTGTGCCTGTGCATGTTTGCTAATGTCATTGGTGCAGAACCTGGTCTTTGTTTGTCTGAACCCGTGTGGTGTTTCATCAAGACCTTGTTGTCCCAAAGCTGAGAAGTGGTGCAAGAGTAATAAAAAGGAACTGCTGATGCTGGTTTATACCAAAGGTAGACATAAAATGCTGGAGTAACTCAGCAGGTTAAGCAGCATCTCTGGAGAAAATGAATAGGTGACATTTCAGGTCAGTGCCCTTCTTCAGACTCTAAAGACAAATTCTTCAGTTCTTCAAGATAAATTCTTCAGACAAATATTCAAAGAGTTGGGAAATTAAGACCTGAAACGCAGCACTAAATGCGTGTTGTGGACTCAGTCCGATTAACCCGTTTTCGCACTGTATGTCTGAAGTGAAAAAGATTAATTGTCCACTTTGGTAGAAATGTAAGGATTTATATTTTAAATATTGGATTTCCGGAGCAGTATGGCCCAGCCTTTCAAATTCTTTAGGATATACAAATAAATAAAAGCATTAACCAGGAGATGTGAGGGTGAACTTGCAAGGCTTATTTACCAACAACGTTTTTTTCTTAAGGTAGACAGAAATGCTGGAGAAACTCAGTGGGTGAGGCAGCATCTATGGAGCGAAGGAAATAGGCAACGTTTTGGGTTGAAACCCTTCTTCAGACTGATGTGGGGGGGGGGGGGGGGCGGCGGGAGGAAGAAAAGAAGAGGTGGAGCCTGATGGCTGAGGGAGAGCTGAGAAGGGGAGGAGAAAGTAAGGACTACCTGAAATTAGAGAAATCAATGTTCATATCGCTGGGGTGCAAACTACCCAAGTGAAATATGAGATGCTGCTCCTCCAATTTACAGTGGGCCTCACTCTGGCCACGGAAGAGGTCCAGGACAGAAAGGTCGGATTTGGAATGGGAGGGGGAGTTGAAGTGCTGAGCCACCGGGAGATCAGGTTGGTTATTGCGAACCGAGTGGAGGTGTTCGGCGAAGCGATCGGCAAGCCTTCGCTTGGTCTCACCGATGTAGAGCAGCTGACACCTAGAACAGTGGATGCCATAGATGAGGTTGGAGGAGGTGCAAGTGAACCTCTGCCGCACCTGGAAAGACTGCTTGGGTCCTTGAATGGAGTCAAGGGGGGAGGTAAAGCGACAAGTGTAGCATTTCTTGCGGTTGCAAGGGAAAGTGCCTGGAGAGTGAGTGGGAAGGGACGAATTGACTGGGGAGTTACGGAGGGAGCGGTCTCTGCGGAAAGCAGACAGGGGAGGAGATGGGAAGATGTGGCAAGTGGTGGGATCATGTTGGAGGCGGCGAAAATGTCGGAGGATTATTTGTTGTATGTGATGGCTGGTAGGGTGGAAGGTGAGGACAAGGGGGACTCTGCCCTTGTTACGAGTGGGGGGGTGCGGAGTGAGAGCAGAGTCACGGGGTATAGAGGAGACCCTGGTGAGAGCCTCATCTATGATAGAAGAGGGGAACCCCCGTTACCAGAAGAATAATGACATCTCCGATGCCCTGGTGTGGAACACCTCATCCTGGGTGTAGATGCGGCGTAGACGGAGGAATTGGGAGTAGGGGATGGAGTCCTTACAGGAAGCAGGGTGGGAAGAAGTGTAGTCCAGATAGCCATGGGTCCTCAAGTCCTCATGGGTTCTCAAGTCTGGATGAGAAGAGAAGATCTGATCACAGGAGAGACACCAATAGGGCAAATGATTAATCTATAAGAGCAGCAGCAAGCTATCAGTTTGAATTATTTGGGCAATGGTGTACTAGAGTACACTTCACAACTCGTTTCCTAGCTGTTCAAATTCCAACTAAAGGAAAAATTAAAAATTAAATAGCGGTATTGACTTGGTAAAAGGTCTTTTAAATTCAGCACCCTAAGGCAAGCAAGTAAGAATCAGGGATACTGTGGCAGCTCGTAATTCATCGTCATGACTAAATGATGTGACTTTTAGAACTTGACTTTGATCCCAATAGTCTCTTAAAGTTTTGTATACAAGCTGACTATTTCCTATCCTACTCAAGTGACTTATTTCATTTATTTAAGAAAGAACTGTAGATGCTGGAAAAATCGAAGGTAGACAAAAATGCTGGAGAAACTCTGCGGGTGAGGCAGCATCTATGGAGCGAAGGAATAGGTGACGTTTTGGGTCGAGATACTTCTTCAGAATGATGTGGGGTGGGGGGGGGGAGGGGGCGGGAAGAAGAAAGGAAGAGGCGGAGACAGTGGGCTGTGGGAGGTAAGGTTAAGGAGGGAGAAAGCAAGGACTACCAGAAATAGTAGGTCAATGTTCATACCGCTGGGGTGTAAACTACCCAAGCAAAATATGAGGTTTATTTAGTTTAGCTGAGATATACGGGGAGGAAACAGGCCCTTTGGCCCACTGACTCTGCGCCGACCAACGATCATCTGTACACTGGTTCTATCCGACACACTAGCGACAATTTACAGAAAACAATTAACCTACAAACCTGCACGTCTTTGAAATGTGGGAAGGAACCGGAGCAACCGGAGAAAACCCCCACAGTCATGGGGAGAACATACACACTCTTTACAGACAGCGCTGTGATCAGGATTGAACCTGGCCCTCTGAATGGTAAAGCCTCTGTCCCACTTATGTGTCCTTGGCACGGTAATTACTCGACCTCGTCGTCGCGATGGTCCCGCGAGAGTCGCGCGCGTCATCATGCGCCCGCACAGCCGTCTGGAGCGCGTGACGTCATTTGAAGATGGACACAAAATGCAGGAGTATCTCAGCGGGACCAGCAGCATCTCTGGAGAGAAGCAATGGGCGATGTTTCCGGTCAAGGCCCTTCTTCAGTCTGAAAGAAGGGTCTTGACCCGAAACGTCATCCATTCCTTCTCTCCACATTCTTCAGTCTGAAAGAAGGGTCCTGACCCGAAACGTCATCCATTCCTTCTCTCCAGAGATGCTGCCGGTCCCGCTGAGTTACTCCAGCATTTTGTGTCTATCTTCAATTTTCTTGGCCCCGCTCTTGGAGTAGAAATGGGGGCGGTTCCGGATCCGCAATGGCCGTGAGCCCCAGGCTGAGTTTGACGATCGTTTGCCTGCTTCTGCTGTTGTTGGAGGTGAGACGTTGCGTCGCGTCAGGGTCTTGAGTCTGTCCCACTTTGGCCGTCAGTTACGCGACAGGCCGGTGGTGCGCGAAGATTTAGTTCGGTACAAAATCCCGCGCTTCTCAGTGGGACCGGCCCCGCGCGACCACATAATGCCCGTGCGCATCAACGCGACGACGGGGCCGCGTAATTTGCGTGCCAAGGACACGTAAGTGGGACAGGGCCTTAAGACAGCAACACTACAGCTTCGCTGCTGTGCCACACTTTTCCAGATTGCTCCAAATTGCTTTACCTGATATTTTGAATTCTAACCTGACTCTTTGCCAATGAATTTTCGTTTAGGTTAGTTTCGAGATACAGCATGGAAAGAGGCCCTTCGGCCCACCGTGTCCATGCTCAAAATCGATTGCCCGTTCACACTAGTTCTATGTTTCCCGCTTTCTCATCTACTGGGAGCAATTTGCCAAATCCAGTTCACCTGCAAACCTGCACATCTTTGGGATGTGGAAGGAAACTGGAGCACCTGGAGGAAACCTATGCAGTCACAGGGAGAACGTGCAAACTGCATAGAAATGGCATTCAAGGTCAGAATTGAACCTGACCTTTGGTGTAATGAGACAATGGCTCCATCAATTACGCCACTTAGTATGGAAGTTCAAAAAGTCTTATCAATCTGAAATAACCTTTGTAATGAAGATTTGTGCAATCCTTTTCCAATTGTAAAGGCCCCAATCATTATTCCCACATTTGCATTTATCCTCACAAATGAAAGCCCTAAGATAAGATATCCTACCATTGGTCCGTGCATTGGTTCAGTGAGCCACGCCCCATGTGGTGCTCCATTCATTACCTTAGCGCTGTGTTCCCCAATACAATCTCAAATCCTGTTTGATTCCTTGCGCCTTTTGCATGGTTTGTACATTCAATTGTACAAGGTCTGCATCTTGGTCGAATATCCTTTAAGGCTTTCCCTGTGTGGTAGAAGTATTGTTTGAAGATCCAAATTGAATAGAATATTTGAATATTTTTTTATTAGCCAAGTATGTATACATACAAGGAATTTGACTTGGTGCTTTGCTCGCAAGGATAACAACACGGTATACAGTAGATAATTAAAAATAAAACATAATTTAAGCATGTGAAGAATAAAAGAAAATAGCAGAGGCTCAGACTTTTGGCTGTTGAGTATACGGCTCGTGGAAATAAGCTGTTTTTATGTCTGGCTGTGAATTTAAAAGCACTGATCTATTGACCCGGTATACAAGATGCACGGGGTCCAGTAGGGGGTTTGTGATATTTTTCAGGTGGGCTAGCACAAATCTTTCAAGGGTTTTCATGATTACAGAAGTCTGTGCGATAGGCCTGTAGTGATTGAGACCAGTAATCCTTTGCTCTTTGGGCACAGGAACAATAGTGGAGACTTTGAAGCAGGCAGGGACAGTGCAGGTTTGCAGGGACTGGTTGAAAATGTCTGTAGATTTTGTCAATGTTGTAAAAATTGGATTCATACAGTAAGTTGTTTAAATCAGAGGGTAAGCTGTTTATTTGGCTTGGATTAGTAATCCTTGAAGATTTATTTCGTTTAGTTTAGAGATACTGCGCGGAAACAGGTCCTTAGGACCCACAGATTCCACATCGACCAGCGATCCCCGCACATTAACACCATCCTACACCAGGGACAATTTTTACATTTATACCAAACCAATTAATCTACAAACCTGTACGTCTTTAGAGTGTGGGAGGAAACCGAAGTTCTCTGAGAAAACCCACGCAGGTCATAGGGAGAACGTATAAACTCCGTATGGACTCTGTACAGTTTCAGCAACTTGAAGAATGTCTCCATAATAGCTTGGAGTATCTGTTGCATTCTAAGATTACTAGGTAGACAGCTGGTTGGAAGAATAGTAACCCGAGTAAAAGACAAAATGCGGTACATAGTTTGTGATAATTCTTAACTCTCCTCTCTGAGATTTGAATGTGAATTGTAGGGCAAAGCTAATCCCTTAGCCAGCGAAATGCTTGTAATGGCACTGAAATATCATCAGAATAGGTTCCCTCTGGGTGCTCCAGTTTATATCCATGTACAATCCCTTACCAGCTGTTTATATTCCTAATATTTGCTTCGAATGACAATACTTTGAGGAAATGTGGTGAGGTTGTTTGGACATAAGAGTTGGGTGGTGGTTTCAGTAATTAAATTCCTTATGAATTCAAAGCAAAATCAATTTACCTTTGGGCTACATAAGTGAATGGGGTGCAGATGATTCAGTCTACTCATAAAAACAAAGGTACTGCGGGTGCTGGTTAATACGCAAAAGGACCCGAAATGTCACCAATCCATGTCCTCCAGAAATATGTAGGAGGGAACTGCAGATGCTGGTTTAAACTGAAGAGAGACACAAAATGCTGGGGTAACTCAGCAGTGGCCCACTCCAGCATGACACTCCAGCATTTTGTGTCGTTTTAGGTATAATGCATTGTTTCTGAAATAATACCCTAATAGAGTATTATTCCAACAACTTGTAGCTTTGTAAAATGTGTTACTTCACGTTCAGATATTCTCTTTATTTTGCATGTTACCGGGGAATGTGTTGCTGCAAAACTTTGGGGGGGTGACACATATGCAGAGTGAGGATTGAATTTTGGACGCGGTACTTAAAGTAAGGGCCTGTCTACCTTGAAGGACCAAAGGTTATTCTTTTTGAAGAAGTGGGGGATTGGGTTCGAGAGCTGGGAGGTTGTGCTCCAACTTTATAAAACATTGGTCAGACCTTAGTTGGGGCACTGCATATAGTTCTGGTCACCCCCGCATGTTTCTGGTCGGCACTCTATCAGAAAGAAGTGATGGTGCTGGAGAGGGGATTCATCAGGATGGTGCTTGAGCGTCTCCATTACGAGCAAAGACTGAAGAGGGTAGGTCTGTTGTCCTTGGCGCAGGAAGAATGCGAGGCATGTAAAATTGTGAGGGATATAAATAAGGTAATTTGAGGTATTCAGGGTGTCAAAAAGCCCCAGAGTGCTTCAGAGCTAATTATGATGTGAAGTGTGGTTTGTTACGTTAACGCACATCAGCGGTGCCTTGAGGCTGCAATCAGGAGTTATATAAGTACAGGTTAATTTACTCTTGCATACTTGCGCTCGTGTTGAGAAATGTGAGCACTGCATGTGGTGATCCATGATCAATTTCTCAAGAACAATGAGACCGGGATAGTAAACGCAGCCCTCTCATGCCATCCAAATGTTAATAGCATCCAAAACCTGTTACGAATGTGAAAATATCTTGTTTTTTGCATAGTATACAAAATAATGAATTGAATTAGGCAATTGCAAAGTGTTTAAAATTCAAATGAATTTTAATTTGCTTGTGACACCATGCGTGCATTGTAGATACTCGACGTACTGAATGAGACTGAATTGTTGATACTGTTTTAATATGGACAGTGGAGGGAAAGAGGGGGATAAGAAAATAAGAATTGAGGCTAAGAGGCAGGAGGACTGGCAGTGGCAGTGAACAACAGTGAGAGAGGAGGAACGACAGGGCCATTTGCAAATATCATGAAGGCACAAAGAGGATATCCTGGAATTTTGGACTGATAGATTCCATCTATCTATTCTGGGATTACTTTAATTCAGTTTAATTTATTATTGTCACGTGTACCGAAGTACAGTGAAAAGCTTTTGTTTGCGTGCTATCCAGTCAAAGAAAGGACTATACATGAACACAATCAAGCTGTCCACAGTGAACAGGGAAAGGAGAATGGGCACAACATTTAGTGCAAGATGAAGTCCAATTAAAACTAGTTTGAAGGTCTCCAGTGAGGTAGATGGGGAGGGGATCAAGACTGCACCCGAGTTGATGAGAGGGGCGTTCAGTTGCCTGGTTAAAACTGGGATTAAACTGGAGGTATACAAATTTGGAGGCAGCTGCTCTACCGATGCGCCACTTTACCACCCAAATCTATTTGTCTGATACAGAGTTGTAGATTTAACTGTTTCTTAGACACATAGAAAATAGGTGCATGAGTTCAATATGATCATGATACTGGCTGATCATCCAAAATCAGTACCCCGTTCCTGCCTTCTCCCCATATCCCTTGATTCCGTCAGCCCCACGAGCTATATCTAACTCTTGAAAACATCCAGTGAATTGGCCTCCTACTACCTTCTGTGGCACAGATTCATAATTCTCTGGATAAAAAAGTTTTTCCTCATTTCAGTCCCAAATGGCCTACCCCTTATTCCTAATGAAATAACTTCTGTAAATAACAAAATAGGCACAGAGCTCATTCCAAGAATTTGTACAGTCTTGACTTCCCCATCAGCAGTGCCTGTGGCATGCTGAATTGATGTTCCTTTGCTTCAGCACCCCATGCATCTCGCCCTGTGTGTGGATTATTCCAATTATGAAGCCAATCTCATTTGTGAACCAGCTCCCTCATACTGTTCCAACTGATTATGGAGTCTTCCTCCCCACTGTTTGGCCTAAGGCTTTTGTGAATAGTCCCTTATATCTGAGAAAGCCAAATCAGTCACCCTAGATATGTTCTTGATATAGTGTTTAAGAAGAAACTGTAGATGCTGGAAAATCGGAGGTAGACAAAAATGCTGGAGAAACTCAGCAGGTGAGGCAGCATCTATGGAGCGAAGGAAATAGGCAACGTTTCAGGCCGAAACCCTTCTTCAGCCCTCGGGCATTGTACCCGATTATGGCAAGTCGTGACACTTAGCTTTTCAAGTCTGTTTCTCAGACTCATGGCAATCTCTGCAAGTGCTGCTTTATGTGTATGTATTTCACTGCTATTGCGATACAAATTTGCACTGCTTGCTAACCTGAATGTCATAGACTTATGCCCAATCCTTACTGATGACACCTGCAATACAAATCAATCTTGAAAATTGCTCTGGATATTCTTAAGTAATGCAGCAAATGGATTCTCGGTTGATATTACATCTCTGATAATCCGCTATCTGCCCATTCTGAAAACCTGATGGTTTTGCATCTGACACAACAAGTGATGTTTGCACATAGCTCTCGCCTGGATCCTAGTTCTTGCCCTAATCCCTGTGCTCGCTTTCCTCTCGCCAGAGCCCTGATTCCAACAAGCCCTTTAAACTCGTCTGATTCTGTTTACCGTGCACCCTTGAGAATGACTGGCTTTGCTGAAATATGATTTGTTGGGAGCCTTCTTCAGACTGACTTTTCCCTACTTATGGCTGCCATATTACCTCTCTATGCAACACTATGATCCTTTAAAGAAAATACTCTCCCTTAAACCAACTATGCACATGATTGCTGGTGCACATACGATACGATCAAACTTTATTTATCCCAGGAGGGAAATTAATCTGCCAACAGTCATAAAAACACAAAATACATGAAATTAAAGTGAAGAGTGGAAAGGATTGGGGATATGCAAAGATTGGGGAGTGGGGGTCAGTCTCGGTCTCCCACATGACACAAGGGGGAGTAGTTGTAACGGTTCATAGCCACGGGGAAGAAGGATCTCCTGTGGCGTTCTGACCTGCATCTTGGTAGAACCAGTCTGTTGCTAAACACATCTTTGTGGAACCAGTCTGTTGCTTGTGTTACCTCGCTACATACCTTGCCTGTAACGCAAAAGACAACTGGACCCTTTGGTTTCCATGGTCAAACTCATGGTTCCCTTTGGCTATAACTCGGAGGGTCCCTCCTGGTCATGTGCCCAACAATATTTTGCTCCATCTAAGCAACGAGTGGATGAAGTATATCAGATCTGCATCTCACCCACAGAAGTGCCATTGCACAATTTAATTGTTGCTCAATGGGCTGGGCTGAACTGTGCTGTTGCAATCACCCTTCTCATTTATGTAAATGTTCAACCTTTCCTTTTCCACATCTTCCTTGTCTGTTTTCATTGTTCCCAGAGCGGGAATGTGTCTTAACTTGCCTCCATGCATCTGAGGACTACTATCTTTACCAACAATATCTTTCTTCACATAAGAGTCAAGAGTGTTTTATTGTCATATGCCCTGAAACTGAATAATGAAATGCCAAAACCATGCCTCCGTGACTATGTGGTTTGGAGTTTATTTGAACGTTGTAGTATTTAATAGCCTGATTGTTATAGGGATGAAGCTGCTCCTGAACCTGGATGTTAACAATTTTCAGGCTCCTATACTTTCTTCCCGATGGTCAGAGTGAAATGAGAGTGTGGCCAAGGTGGTGTGAGTCCCTAATGATGATGGCTGCCTTTTTAAGGCAACGCTCCCTCCCTTCGATGGTGGGGAGATCAGTACCTGTGGTGGACTGGGCAGTGCTCACCACTTTTTGCAATCTTCTTTTTCTTGGGTGTTTGGGTTGCTGAACCAGGCCACGATGCAACCAGTCAATATGCTCTCTACTGTGCACCTGTAGAGGTTCAAGAGAGTCTCGTTGATGTTTCCAAATCGCCTCAATCTGCTGAGGAAGTGGTGGCGTTGATGGGCTCTCCTTATGATTGCATCATTGTGTTGGGTTCAGGGCAGCTACGTCACTGTGCTTCTCCAACCCAAACAAATCTGCCTCAACCTTCCCCAGTCAGCAACCCAAGCTCTTTGATGGCGGCTCCATGCTCCACTCTATCTTTGCTCAGTTAAACTAATAATTTTACTCAATCAGATTTGGAATGGCTGAGTAATCTCCCTCTCCTCGCCTCTCCGTGTAAAAGGCTCCCTCTTTGATCGCCTCCTCCACGGGGAGGCGACTTTTTCCATGTCGCCTCCCCCGTGGCCTAACAGCAAGGGTTGGTGCGGCCTATTCTGGAGACGCACACAGCGCTTCAGCTTCAGCGGCAGGCGCAGCGAGGATGCTTTTGGCGTGGAGCGGATGAGCCCTCGCCAGAGGGGAGCGCTCCGTTCGCAGTCTGAAGCCGCGGTCTGCAGAGCTCCAGCTGGTGGCGTCCTGGGCCTGGGATCCCTCGTTGGGGACCCGGGAGGAGAAGAGCTCCGGCCCGCGGCCAGCTTCTACCGCAGGCGCGGCGTGGACTTGCCATCCTGGGCGGGATCCCTCGCCGGGGATCCCTGGAGAGGAGCTCTGACCGTCGGCTCTGCGGTCTGCGGCGCGGCGGGAACTTTAAATCTTCGGCCTGCGGCCTACACCAACCTGAAGCCGCGGTCTCCGGTGGGGAGGCACCGATTCATGAATTACATGGACTTACCTTGTCTGCACATCGGAGGGTTGACGTCCCAACCACGAGGGAAAATGGAGGAGGACTGGCCAATGTTTGTGCCTTCCACCACAGTGATGAATGCTGTGGTGAGTGTTTGTGTACATTTTTATTGTGTTTTGTGTGTTCTTTTTTTATTGTACCGCTGCTGGCAAATTCATTTCACTCCACTTATGTGCAAGTGCTGAATAAAACGTGACTTGAATTGAGATTCCCAACTCTCCTTCCCTCCCTTGTCTACCATTCACGACAGCCCTGATTATGTCTCCAACCTATGGCACTTCCTATTCACCATCTCTGAAACCTGCACTTACACAAAGCAACGTGTCTATTGCCATGTAGTGGAACCCAAACCCCCTGGGCTGCAACCACAACTGAGATCGACTTAAATTGCCGTTGCCATACCACACATTGACCATCTTATGAGCTGTTAATTGTGCTCCATTTGTGGACAAATGCACCGTTGAATTAAGGGAACTGGTTTGTTGAAATGAAATGAGGAGTGTCATCCTGGTTTACTTTCTTCCAGGAGAACCAAAAGTAAAAACTTGCATTTATATAGCAGTTTCAGCATTATAAGGTTCCTGAAGGCCATTTCTCCTGTTCATCTAAAAATGTTAGCATCTGAGTTTAAGGGACAGTGCTGCAGTAGAGCTGTTGTCTCACAGCACTAGAGACCCACGTTCAATCCCGACATCTCTGATTTTGGAGTTTGCACGTTCTCCGTGGTTTTTTCTCGGGGTACTCCGGTTTCCTCCCACATTCCAAAGATGTGCAGGTTTGTAAGTTGATTTGGCTTCTATAAGTTGTCCCTAGTGTGTAGGATGTAAAAGTGGGGTAACTTAGAACTGTTTTACAGTGATCAATGGTGGGTGTGGAGTTGGTGGGTCGATGGGGTCTGTTTCCACGCTGTATCTTTAAGGGCCTGTCCCACTTGGCCATCATTTGCGCGTAATTTATGCAACATAATTTACGCGCCACAATGCGCGCGTCGCGACACACTCGGGATGCGCGCACGGCGCGCGATGACATAGGCAGTGACGTGCGGCCGCGCAGGATTTTGTGATGTACAAAATCTTTGTGCGCCATCTGCGGGACGCGCAAATGTGGGACAGGCCCTTTAAACTCTAAACTAAAAGGGGCAGTGAGAGACACCAAATACTGTGCTGTATTTGTATTGTATTTGGATCCAAGAACCTTCGTTCCTGGGCATCTTTCGGATTCCTTTACATTCACAGATTGGTGGATCATTGGTGGATTGTTGTGAACATTCTACTCCCTAATCTGTGGTGAATCTGTTTAACAATTCCAGGGGAAGATTTCCATATTCATGACTTGATTGCATCAAATTTGTATCACAGGAAGATTACCTTTCATTGAGTGATAAGTACTTGCTATTTGAGTTTATATGTCTTCTTCAACTTTATTGTGCTTGCAGGACAAAAGGCATTGGGATAATGGGAGTGGTGTTGATTTGGTGGGTGTGGTGTTAATGCGTTCCCAAGGTGGGATGAATGAGTAGAAGTAGCAATCCTTTTCAATCGTGTGCTCTTCTATATCTCCCTCTGCCAGCTCATTCCAGATATTGGCTACCTCCAAGTGAATAAGTTGCCCCTGAAGTCCCCCCTGAAAAGCTGCCCTCTCACCGTAAACATATGCCCTTCTAATTTTAGAACCCTCTAACTTGGGAAAGAGACTGAGTGTTCACTCTATTCATCTCTGACATCATCTTGTACACATCAATAAGGCCACTCCTCAGCGTCTTTATGCTCCAAAGAGTGAGTTCCTAACCTTTCTAACCTTATAATTCAACTTCAACCTTCAAAATGGTGCAGACAGAGGAAAATAATAGTTCTAATGAGTGGGCTGTGGTCTTACTCCTGCACACTCGGAAATGCTCTGGGTGTTCTGAGATTGGCTACGGGAGGACACTTTTGGCACGGAGGCTGAGTGGTGACTGTGTGAGTAGAGGGACGCCACGTTCGTGAGTCCATCTGATCAGATCGAGGTGTTGGTGGAGTGGGACGCTGGAGGCCCTGCAGCAGCCTGAGGGTCGATTAGGTCGGGCGCCGCTGCGAGTGGTCGTTCTCCTGGATCAAACACTGTCTGCAGGACATCGACAACATCGCCAGGCCAACCCTGCAACTCCACCCAGTTACTAGGACAATGGGCCTTATTGGCCAAGTTAAGACTCCCAACATTTTGAATTACTCTGAATTTGAATGGTATAAGTTGGTGCAAGAAAAGCAGCGACTCTTATGTACGGCATCAGTGTAATCTACGAACACCCTTGTACTTAAGTATGGTTGTGTCTATGTATCGTAAGACTTTTACTGAACGGTATGCAGAAACAGAATTTCACTGTACCTTGGTACATGGACAATAAAATACAATTGAACCTTTCACTGTCAACCCATAACACAAGGCCTAGGTTATTTGGAATAAGATAGACACAAAAAGCTGGAGTAAGTCAACGGGACATGGAAACCTCTCTGGAGAGAAGGAATGGGTGACGTTTCGGGACGAGACCCTTCTTCAGATGGAGAGTCACGGGAGAGTGAGGCATAGAGATATGGAAGGGTACGGTGTGAAAACGAGAGATCAATGGGATGAAGGTCAAGGAAAATGAAGTTTTTTAGTTTAATTTTTTAGTCTGAAGAAGAGTCTCGACCCAAAACGACACCCATCCACTCTCCAGAGATGTTCCGCTGAGACACTCCAGCATTCCATGTCCATCTTTGGATTGTTATTTGGAATCCTGGGGAATAATATTCCAAGAGCCTAAAACGACTGCTCCAGACAATTTGTGCTTGCTCTCTGAATTAATCCTTGAGCAGAGTATGATGTCCTGGACAGCCATCGTAAAGTAACATTACCTGCTGCTCTGTGCAGAATGTAATTACTGACGGCGACTCTGGAGAACATGGATTTCTGGAATAAAGACATTTGTTTTATATTTCGGCGCTCCTGGATCAGATTCCTAGATTCCTAGCAGCATATATTGGAGAAGATGAGACCTGATATAGTAGATTTGAAATTATTCTGGATGGAAACCTCTGCTTGCCACCTCTATAATGCATATTTCAAATTGCAGCTTTTTTTAAATGTGTAGGAAAGAACTGCAGATGCCGGTTTAAACCGAATGTGGTCACAAAATGCTGGATTAACCCAGTGGGACAGGCAGCATCTCTGGAGAGAAGGAATGGGTGACGTTTTGGGTCGAGACCCTTCCTCAGACAGTCTCGATCCAAAACGTCACCCATTCCTTCTCTCCAAAGGTGCTGCCTGTCCCACTGAGTTACTCTAGCAATTTATGTCCATCTGCAGTGTTTTTAATATTGAGTTGGCACAGATCAGGAGCCATTCTTAGATGAGGAAAGAGCAAAGTGCTTGGATGTGTGGGTTGAGGGCCTGTGATGTGCCAAATATTTGAACAATTCTAGTTACGCATTTGGCAGCTATTATTTGAAGGAGACTGAAGCCGTGGTTTATGTCTAGGAGTTGAATCCTTTAAAGTGCACACAGGACAGGACAAGGAAGAGGATGCAGAGTGCTGAAGTAACTCAGCAAGTCAGGCAGCATCTCCACAACCTGGTTTCAGGTCAGGACCGAATTTGGCGCTGAAGCCAGCAACTGAACCAGACGTGCCACTGTGCCACCGCATAATTGTCTATTGTATGTTTAATGAGCCAGTAAAGCTGCAACAAGTAGGAATTTCATTGTATACTTTCCCCATATAACAATGAAAACATTCTGGACACTTGGGGAAGGGTTTCATGCTCTAGTCCTCTTCAATCTCCTTAAAATAGGGTGCCACAGTGAATAGAGCGGCTGCCTTACAGCGCCAGAGACCCGGGTTTGATTCCGACTATGTGTGCTGTCTCTACGGAATTGGTATGTACTCCCTGTGGACCGCGTGGGTTTTCACCAGGTGCTCCGGTTTCCTTCCACATTCCGAAGACATGCAGGCCTGTAGGTTAATTGGCTTTGGCAAATTGTCTCGAATGTGTAGGATAGCACGAGTGTATGGATGATCGCTGGTCAGCGCTGACTTGGTGGGCCGAAGGGCGTGCTTCCGTGCAATATCTCTAAACTAAACGAATTAGCTCTGAAATCACCTGTCTTTCTCATTTTATCAGTTGTGTTTTTTTCTGATAGTGCTAATTGGTGCTAATTTATGGCGATCCAGGTTCTGGAAACACTGACTACTGTAAGACACAAATTGCTGGAGTAACTCAGCGGGACAGGCAGCACCTCTGAAGAGAAGGAATGTTTTGGGTCGAGACCCTTCTTCATTTTGTGCCTATTTTTCAATTTAAACCAGCATCTTTCCTACACACTGACTCCTGTAAGGGGTGTTGTCAGGTAGTCTGTGAGATGCCGCCTGAGTCGAGCTTCTTTGTTGGGTCCTTGAGACAATCAGCATTGATTTTTCTTTTAGCAGTATTTCTGTTGCGGCTGTTGTTTAGGAGCCAGGCTAATGGAGCGAATTGTCAATCTCTACCCAGCTTTATCCTGCCGTTGTCCACACGTGGCTTGGAGGATGTGCTTGGAGGATGGTCTGAAGGTTCCCTGTGTTTGTGCTTCGAGATTGATGGGGGGAATGTGGTTCTTGTGAAACAAGCACCCGAGAGGATTCTGCGCCACGAGGAATGTGCCCGCGTCCTGTTGTGCTTAAGTGGAAACAGAAGCAAGGACAAATTGAGTTGCGCAGGTTTGGGTTATCAACACGCAGGGGATTGGAGATGCTTTGTGGTACGTGAATGGCCCTGATCATGAGCCACCTTATAATCCTTCAACGCTTTCAGTCCTGCCTGAAATGGCTATAAATTGCCATTCTCCCTGAAGTAGCACATCCAGATCGTATATTGCTACGCCTGCCGCCCAGTAGGTCAAGGTCATGGAATGACATGGGGGGGGGGGGGGGGGGGGTCGGAGTGTTGAAACTCTCTTGTTGGTGAGGCAATGCCAAGAAGCAGGCTATTTTAGCTTTGTGCATTTCATCCATTTGTTTTATCTTCATAGACAGTACCAAATATGTGAGTTAGCAGCAAAATAACTGGAAATATCACATTTTCCGCCTGGCACAACTGGTGGAACAACTGCTACAGACACAGGACGCTGTGTACAATGTGCGTGCATCCAGGACTTTTATTAAATGTCTCAGGCTCACCTAAAACCACACTGATCATGCGCTCTCCATCCTCTTCATACCCCTTAAGTATCCCTTTCTCTATCTGTCTGTCATGCGCCATGGGTGAGTCTATGTCCTGCCTCTTTCTGCCTTTGTTCCTCATTTCAATGTCTCTCTCTCTGTCTCTCTTTCTCTTCATGCCTCTATCTCTCCCCCCCTCTGCACTCTCATTCTCTCTGCCCCTCTGTCCCTCGCTCTCTCTCTCTCTGCTCCCTCCCTCTGCTCTCCCCTCGGTCTCTCTGCTCCCTCTCTCTTTCTGTTCCCTCCGCCTCCCTGTGTTCCTCTCTCTCACTCTCCGCCCTCCCCCCCCCCCCCATCCCTCCTGCATCTCTCTCTCTGCTCCCACTCTTTCACATTTTATTTTGCTGTGCACACTGCCTCTCCCGTTCTCTCTGCCACCCCTCATCTCTCTCTGCTCCCCCCCTTCGCTCAGCCTCCCCCCAACTCCTCTCTGCCTCCCTGGTGCTCTGTGAAAACATATTTACTCCCTTGTTTTTCTGGCTGTTCCGCATTATCTGGACAGAGATCAGTGAAGACAGTTATGCAGGAAGCCTCAGATAATTCCACACCTGTTATGGAGCACGTTTAAATGGTTAAATGTTTTCACTTTCATTTAAATGGAAGGAAAATGAGGCTGGCACGTTTCCCCACTTAGGAGTCTCTTTGTGCTTTTCCATTCTCTGGTTCCACCAGGCCAATACAACATGTCCAGGCAATAAAACAAATCCCATTTTATCTCGAAGGTAGACACAAAATGCTGGAGTAACTCAGTGGGACAGTCAGCATCTCTGGAGAGCAGGAATGCTGCCTGTCCCACTGAGTTACTCCAACATTTTGTGTCTACCTATCAATTCAAACCAGCATTGCAGTTCTTTCTTACTCCTCTTTATCTCCCTCTCTTTCATTAAAACCAGGTTGGCAGTGATATTGTGCACTGACATGTTTCAGACCATCACTTGGGCACGAGTAAAATGTGGTTAAAGTGTTCACTGCAGCCCACTTAAGTTGCTCCTTTGTTAAATTGGGAAGCACTTATGTTACAAGCAGCCACAATTATACACCCTGTGTTATGTCGTTTAATGGTGAAAGTGAATGTTTCCCATTTGCAGACTATAAAGTTAAAGCCTGAGCAGTAACAGGTCCATCTCGGCATCTTACTTCAAAGGTTTTGTATAGAATAAACCTCTACTGAGGCCAGGGGCTGCTAACGAGTGAGTTTATCAGCGCCAAAAATAAACGCCAGATATCCTGGATAGGTATATGGACGTGAAGGGAATGGAGGGGTATGGTCTGAGTGCAGGTAGATGGGACTAGGGGAAAACAAATGGTCGGCACGGACTGGAAGGGCCGAGAGGGCCTGTTTCCGTGCTGTAATTGTTATATGGTTATATGTTATATGGTTATATCCTGAGGCCGATGAGTCGACTTTGAATTTGCCACTGACTGGAGGAGATCCTTCTGGTTGTGAGTCAGCATCGTAAGACCAGCCCTTAAATCAATACCAGAGCAGATTTACTTTCAAATCGGCTTTTACCACACAAAAGACAGCTGTGTGTTATACAGGAAAGTGCTGACACCGTGGAAAGCTCCATTTGAGGATTGGAGGCAAAACGCTCGTGTCTCGGAAAACTTAATTATAGATGTCATCTTCAAACATTCTTTACGATTTGCAGTTGTCACTATCCAGCATCTAATTCCTTGGTTAAATTCCACTGTATGGTTGAACTTCATGTGTGCTACTGAGGGTGTAAGCAGTGCATTGTTTTAGAGACTAAAAGGTGCATAAATTAATAAACATACGTGTTTATTAATGTGGCTGGGAAATGAAATAATGACGTTTATTATTTAGAGGTGAAGATACTCCTGACTGTGTAGGAGGGAACTGCAGATGCTGGTTTAAACCAAAGATAGATAGACACAAAAAGTCTGAGGAAGGATCTTGACCCGAAACGTCACCTATTACTTTTCTCCAGAGATGCTGCCTGACCCGCTGAGTCGCTCCATCTTTTTGTGACTGTCTTCGGTTTAATCAGCATCTGCAGTTCCCCCTCGCACGCTTTGTGTGTTTGTTACCAGTCTCAGGAAGTGCACTGCACACCAGTGTGACATTAAATTAGCCAAATGGACACAACAGGCTGATTTCACTGCTAGTTCAGCCTGATGTTTAATGACCTGTTATATCTTCATCTGTTCTTATCCCAAGTTGGGGAAACAGCAAAATGTTGCCTCTTCTTGCATGTTGCACGCATTCTGTGTTGGAAGTGTTGTCAGTCGGTTAGATGTGTGAGTTAGACACGGGAGACTTATTCGTGCAGGTGAGAGGCATTCATTTTGAGAGCAATAATTTGCCAGATTTCCCGTGTATTGAGTTCAAGTGCTGAAAGCTTTACATGAAGCCTGGCAAGTAAGTGACTCTTCTGTGCAAATGTGTAATCAGTGCCTTAAATGTCACTTTGCAAAAGAACTTGCACTGATGGTACAGCTTGCAATAAGGCATATGTCCTTTGATTATGCATTTTAGTTTAGTTTAGAGATGCAGCCAGGAAACAAGCCCTTTGGCTTACCGAGTCCACGCCGACCAGCGATCCCTGTACACTAACACTATCTTACACTCTAGGGACAATTTACAATTATACCAAGCCAATTAACGTACACACCTGTACGTCTTTGGAGTGTGGGAAGAAACTGGAGATCTCGAAGAAAACCCACTCAGATCACGGGGAGAACATACAAACTCGGTACAGACCGCACCTGTAGTCGGGATCGCACCAGGATCCCTGGCCCTGTACTCTGTACCACCGTGGTGCACTATGTGTTTGGTGCACACATGTATTAATTCAGTGTGCAAACAGTGCCATTTGTCAGGAATAGTTTAAAAAAATGGTAAAAATACGTCCACTTGAACCTTTGGAATCTTACTATATATTGGCACATCCCATTTAAAATTGCTGTGGAGTGAATAAAAGGCTCAGTTTGAATGTTTCAGTTAATCTATTGAGCGAAGTCTGCAGTAAGTTTGAATGTTTCAGTTAATCTATTGAGCTAAATCTGCAGTAATTTTCATTGCCATGTTCTTGGTGTCATCTTTTAGACTTTAGGGATGCAGCATGGAAACAGGCCCTTTGGCCCATCGAGTATGCGCAGACCAGCGATCACTCATTACACCTGCACTATCCTAAACATTAGAGCCAATATACAATTTCACAGAAGCCAAACCTGTACGTCTTCGGAGTGTGGGGGGGAACCGGAGCGCCTGGAAAAAAACCCACGCAGTCACCGGGAGAACTTGCAAACTCCATACAGACAGCGCCCGTAGTCAGGATCGAACCCGGGTCTCTGGCACTGTCAGGTAGCAACTCGACCGCTGCGCCCCCACTGTGCCGCCCACCAAAACTGTCCCCTGGGTCCACACCTGGATCTTGGTCAGAGTTCCTGAAACTAACCTGAAATCTGCCGGCACCCATCGGAAGAAAAGCTGCAGAATTTGCTCGGATTTAACGACATGTCTGTAGTCATTGTTTGACTTGCACATGAAATACGATAGGCAAAGCACTTTTGGGCTTTGCACTCTGTGATATTATATCCTGAAATGAGAAGTTACCTTCAGGGCAAGAAGAATAAAGAAAAGCACCCACTTTGCGGCTCATGAATCTATGTCAGCCACATCACTAGAAACCTGATCACAGAGGTATTCTCATTCCCCCTCCATAGACTGACTCTCTATTTCCAAGGGATCTTTTCTAAAACCCAGCTGGCGGCAGCTTACAACCCAGCAGTATGAATATTGATTTCTCTAATTTCAAGTAACCCGTGCATTCCTCCTCTCTCCGTTCCTCCCCCACCCTAGTCATCGTGCTAGTTTCATTGCTCATTCTCATCTCGTCCACAGCCGACAATGGACCATTGTGGCCTCCACCTTTCCTGAGTCATCAATGCCAGTGTATGCCTCCTTGTCACCTTCCCTTCAGCTAACTGTGAACCATTCTACATTTCCTTATCATTGTCTGCTATGATCTGTCGTTTCCACGCCTTCCCCATCCATATCTCTAGACTCCCTCTCCCTTCACTCTCAGTCTGACGAAGGGTCTCGACTCGAAAAGTCGCCTATTTCTTTTCTCCAGAGATGTTGCCTGACCCGCTGAGGTACTCCAGTGTTGTGTGTCTATCATCGGGGGCATTAGCATTGTAGAGGAGCTGCCAGATTCCTGGCTGGGTCCTGAACGAAACAGTAATGCAAAGGGACTTTATTCTTCTAGTTTTTTTCTCAAAATATGGTTGTTTGCAAAAGATTTGCAGAGCAAGACCACCTGAGTCCCAAAGCCACCTTGGCTGATGGGTTGGTGTTACCCCCCCAAAGACAGCATGATTCTCCCTGAAATGGCTCCTCCTAGAAATGTGGAGATACTCAACAGGTCTGGCAGCACGTAGAGGCAAAGAACTGCAGAAGCTGGTTAATACCAATGATAAACACAGAGTGCCAGAGTAAACCTGTGGGTCAGGCAGCATCTATGGAGAAAAAGGATGGGTGACGTTTTGGGTCGGGACCCTTCTTTAGACCTCTTCTTCAGGTAGCATCTTTGGGGAGGGAGAGTTAACATTTCAGGTCGATGGTCTCTCACCAGAGAGAAATTTGTCTGACTTCCAATTTACACTGTTGGATAATAAGAGACTATGGATATAGATTGAATATGGCTCTGTATGTCATCTTGCATAGTTTCCACTAGTAGGAAAGTCCAGGACCAGAGGACATAGCTTCAGAATATAAGGACGATAAAATAGAAAGGAGATGAGGAGGAATTTCCTTAGTCAGAGGGTGGTGAACCTGTGGAATTCATTACCACAGATGACTGTGGAGGCCAAGTCTAGATATTTTTAAGGCAAAGATTGATAGATTCTTGATTAGTACAGGTGTCAAGGGTTATGGGGAGGAGAATGCGTTTGAGGGGGAAAGATAGATCTGTCATAAATGCATGGGGGAGTAGATCTGCATAAGTAACAGGAGTACATTTTTACTCCTGTTACTTATGCACTTATATCCAGACCATCAGAACCGTAGAACACATTCCAAAACATTGGATGTTGGGTTCACGCTGAGGTCTGTGGCTAACATTTGGCTCCGTGCTTTGCCTTGTATCGCAGGGAGCCTTGCTGAAACAAAATAATGAACACAGTGTTCCTAGCGTTTGTACATGGAGCTGGCAGACTCCAGCATCCACTGTGTGTGCCATTGATTACTGCCATGGCCCCCTCATGAACTGCCCATGGAGGAAGCTCTCTTTTGGAGCAGCAGAGTTTACTTCCCATTATTTGCCTTTGAGCTTGCGTCAGACCATGTGTTCTGCACCATAATGTAAAGGAGAAAGCTATAAAATATAAGAAGGAGTATCAGTGATTACAATGGGCCCTTCACCCATCCAGTGAGTTCCTACAGAAGCGTGGCTCCCGTTGTGGGAATTACATAGCTGTTTTTAAGCACGGCACATGTTAGCAAGCGCTGGCCGCACGGTTGACGATCAGACCATCTGTTTCAAATATTTGATGAGGCGCAAATGGTAGCCAAAACATTGTGAGAAACCCCAGGCTGGTCCCCTTTGAGTAGAGCGAAGGGAATTGTTCTGAGGCGGCACGGTGGCGCAGCGGTAGAGTTGCTTCCTTTCAGCGCCAGAGACCCAGGTTTGATCCTGACTACGGGTGCTGTCTGTACAAAGTTTGTTCATTCTCCCCTTGACATCTTGGGTTTCCCCTCTCATTCTAACGACATGCAGGTTTGTCAGTTAATTGGCTTCTGTAAATTATCCCTGGTGTGTAAGATAGAACTAGTGTACGGGTGATCACTGGTCGGCCTAGACTTGCTAGGCCAAAAGTCCTGTTTCCACGCTGTAACTTTAGAAGATTGAGGGGGGATCTCATAGAGACTTACAAAATTCTTAAGGGGTTGGACAGGCTAGATGCAGGAAGATTGTTCCCGATGTTGGGGAAGTCCAGGACAAGGGGTCACAGTGTAAGGATAAGGGGCAAGTCTTTTAGGACCGAGATGAGAAAATCTTTTTTCACACAGAGAGTGGTGAATCTGTGGAATTCTCTGCCACAGAAGGTAGTTGAGGCCAGTTCGTTGGCTATATTTAAGAGGGAGTTAGATGTGGCCCTTGTGGCTAAAGGGATCGGGGGTATGGAGAGAAGGCAGGTACAGGATAATGAGTTGGATGATCAGCCATGATCATATTGAATGGCGGTGCAGGCTCAAAGGGCCGAATGGCCTACTCCTGCACCTAATTTCTATGTTTCTATGTTTCTATCTCTAAACTAAGCTAAGCTAGATAGACACAAAATCCTGGAGTAACTCAGCGGGTCAGGCAGCATCTCTAGAGAAAAGGAATAGGTGACGTTTTGGGTCGCGTCTGATGAAGGGTCTCGACCAGAAACCTCACCTATCCCGTATCTCCAGAGATGCCGCCCGAGGTTCTCCAGCAATTTGTGTCTATCTTCATTGTAAACCAGCACCTGCATTTCCCCCTTACACATTACACTAAACTAGAGTTGTAATATTTTATAAGGTGTTACTTAGAAGTCGTTTCAAAAAGATGAGAGATTTGACAGTCCAGCACTTACCATTGCCCTGTGTGGAGAATCTGGATTTATGTGCTCAGTTCTCATGAGTGGCAGTGGAAGCCGTGAGTTGACTCAGAAGGAAGCATATGCTATCAACTGAGTCACGACTGACTCTTAACGCCTTCATTTGCAACACTTGAAGTGGTTGTGAAAGATTTAATTGATGACAGATCTCCTTTTCGTGAATATGTTGCCGCATTTTTAAAGGGACCGCCATCTGCAAGAGAGAGTGTTTGACATGACTGCTGGCTTGTTTGCAGATTTTTATTGCTGCATTTCTCAGCGAGCCATGCATCATCTGCACAGGATGTTGTGGTGGATCCAGGAGCACACCTATCCTGAAACACAGAAGCACCACTGTTTCACTCGTGGGTGTGATTTATGACTCTAAACGGGATCCAAGATGATTTCTTGAATTTACATCCTGACTTGTGTTACACTGGCAGTGGCACCTGCCTCAAATATATGAAACATATAGAGCACTGCACTACAGGAACAGGCCCTTCATCCGTCACAGTGGCGTAGTGGTATAGCTAATGACTTACAGCGCCGAAGACCCGGGTTCGATCCTGATTGCGGATGCTGTCTGTACCGAGTTTATACGTTCTCCCCCTGACCGCAAAGGTTTTCTCCGAGATCTTTGGTTTCCTCCTACACTCTAAAGACGCACAGGTTTGTAGGTTAATTGGCTTGGTGTAAATGTAAAATTGTCCCTAGTGTGTGTAAGGTAGTGTTAATGTGTGGGGATCGTTGCTCGGTGGGGTGAAGGGCCTGTTTCCGCGCTGTATCTCTGAACCAAAACTAAACCAAACCCGCATGTCTGCACCAATGATGTTACCAGACTAAACTAATCCCATCTGCTGCACATGGTCTGTATCCCTCTATCCCCTGCCTCTTCATGCGTTTGATGAAACACCATTGAAATGTTATCATATTCCACCACCTCCCCTACCAGCATGTTCCAGGCACCTATCACTCTCTATGTTTAAAAAAAAAAACCATTTCCCATGCAAGTCTCCTTTAGGCTTTACTGGTTTCACGTTTGGCATTTCCACCCAGAGTAAATACCTATTTACCCTATCTCAGTTCAGTTTAGTTTATTGTCACCTGAAACGGGGTACAGTGAAAAACTTTTGTTGCGTGCTATTCAGTCGGCAGAAAGACAATACATGATCACAATCGAGCCATTTACAGTGGATATATATGTGATAAGGGAATAACATTTAGTGCAAGATGAAGCCAGCTGTCTATGCATCTCATAATGTTATATTCCTCCAACGTTCCAGTGAAAACAATCCCAAGTTTGTTTGATTTCTCCTTCCAGCTAAGACCCTCTAATCCTCTTCTATGCCCTCTCCAACTCTTCAGATCCACCTCATAGTCGACAATCCGCACAGTATTCCAAATGCGGCCTAACTAATGTTTCATACAGTTGCACCCAACTTTTATATTTACGCCTCACCCGACAAAGGCAAGCATGCCATGCGTCACCTTTACCAATGCATTTCTGTTGCTATTTTCAGGGAACAATGGACTTGTACCCCAAGATCCATCCGTACATCAGTGTCCTTCAGGGTCCTGTTATTGACTGTTTTTTTGTGGTTTTTTTAAAAATTAATGTCCAAAAGGCATCACCTCACAATTATCCAGGTTATGTTCCACTCGCCATTTCTCCATCCAATTTTTCAACTGATTTATGTATTGTTATGATGTTTGATAACCACCGTCACTTTTCCACACCTTTGCCACATTTCCCACCTTCTGCAAACCTACTAATCGGACCGTCTATATTTTAGTTTAAGTTTAGATTAGTTTAGAAATACAGCGTGGACACAGACCCTTGCTGACCAGGATCACCAGTACACTAGTTCTATTCTACACGCGTGAGTTAATTTAGAGAAGCCGATTAACCTACAAACCTGCACGTCTTTGGAGTGTAGGAGGAAACCAGAGAACCTGGAGAAAACCCACGCAGTCACAGGGAAAACGTCCAAACTCCGTGCAGATAGCACCCGTGGTCAGGATCAAACCCAGGTCTCTGGGACTGCAAGGTAGCAGCTTTACCGCTGCACCGCCCAGATTTTCATCCAATATATTTTACAAACAGTTGGGGTCCCAGCAGTGAGCAGTGCAGAATGCCACCGGTCACAAATCTCCAATCAAAAACGGTGGCACAGCAGTAGAGTTGCTGCTTTACAGGATCAGAGGCCCAGGTTCAATCCTGACCACAGGTGCTGTCTGTACGGAGTTTGTACGATCTCCCCGCGACCGTATAGGAGCAGGGAGGTTCTACTGCAGTTGTATAGGGTCTTGGTGAGACCACACCTGGAGTATTGCGTACAGTTCTGGTCTCCAAATCTGAGGAAGGACATTATTGCCATAGAGGGAGTACAGAGAAGGTTCACCAGACTGATTCCTGGGATGTCAGGACTGTCTTATGAAGAAAGACTGGATAGACTCGGTTTATACTCTCTAGAATTTAGGAGATTGAGAGGGGATCTTATAGAAACTTACAAAATTCTTAAGGGGTTGGACAGGCTAGATGCAGGAAGATTGTTCCTGATGTTGGGGAGGTCCAGGACAAGGGGTCACAGCTTAAGGATAAGGGGGAAATCCTTTAAGACCGAGATGAGAAGGACTCTTTTCACACAGAGAGTGGTGGGTCTCTGGAACTCTCTGCCACAGAGGGTAGTGGAGGCCAGTTCATTGGCTATATTTAAGCGGGACTTAGATGTGGCCCTTGTGGCTAGGGATCAGAGGGTATGGAGAGAAGGCAGGTACACGATACTGAGTTGGATGATCAGCCATGATCATATTGAATGGCGGTGCAGGCTCGAAGGGCCGAATGGCCTACTCCTGCACCTAATTTCTATGTTTCTATGTTTCTATGACCTACGTGGATTTTCTCTGAGATCTTCGGTTTCCTCCCACACTCCAAAGATTTGTAAGGTAATTAGCTTGATAAGAGTGTAAAAATTATCCCCAGTGACTGTAGGGGATAGTGTGAACATGTAGTCGGTGTGGACCCGGTGGGCTGAAGGGCCTGTATCTCTAAACTAATAATAATCGCAATAAAAATAGCAAACTTGTGTAAAAGAAGCAACTCGGTTTGCTAGAGCTGAACCTGTAAACCTGGTGCCCTCTAATGCTCAGCGTAAGTCTCCTGCATGTCAGAGTTGTTCATCTGAAGAGTTAACTGGTTTTCAAAAAAAGGTCATGCCTCAATGCAAGGTCTCAAATGGAAAGGTGGTGTGTGTGTGTGTGTGTGTGTGTGCGCTGCTCATTTATTTTTAAATACAGACATAAACACACCTGAGAATTTCACTCTAACTAGAGAGCTAATGGAGCCTGGTCTCTGTGGAATGAATGCTGTAACTGGGAAACAGCTGTTACGTGTCTGAGAAAAAATTTAGTTTGAGCAGAGCATCCTATTGAAGTCAGTGCACCTGGGAGTTTATGCACTTCCTCATCTTTGGAACTTTTTCGATATGTGCCTGGACTTTGATTTTGTTTTGTAAAGTAAGACGTGTATTGAAGTAATAAAATAAAAATGTCCGTGAGGCAAGCTATCTTTCAATCTGTTGAATATCTATCTCCCTTGCTGTATTAGATTCGACATTAGAGGAGATTAGCCTGTGCTAGTGACTCTCCAAGGATGCCATCATTAGCAGATGGGTCCGTGGCCATCAGTGTATTCAGCTTCCCCCGAAGTGGAGATACAATGTTCTCACCTGGAGTCCGCTGGAATCTCCAATCCATCCATTTATTTAGATTGGGGGAGGCACGTGAGGAGTGTGTTGAAACGAGGATAGGAACAGCAGATGTGGAGTGGTGGATTTGTGGTGGGGATTAAGAACATGGCTTTAATCCTCACTGTATGTAGGCATCTTAAAACTCTGCTCAGCAAGGCTGCCCAGGAGATGTGGGTGGATAGGGTTGACAGGGTACAAGGGTGGCGGACGCAACTGCTGGCTAGAGGGGTTGAGCGGTGAAGATCAGAAAGAGGAATAGTATTCACGAAGACCAAGACGTGGACGGTGGAAGTAATGGTGCGATTGAACAGATCGCTGCCTCCAGAAATGAGGTGAATTGAGGGCCAAACATCAGCAAGTTGAGATTTTGAAATCGTAATTGTATGCTGTGCATTACCAGACCTTGTTTTGTGACCTTGTTCAAAGCATCCTATTGAAGTCATCGGCACTGGGAGTGTATGCACCTCCTCATCTTTGGAACTTTATTGATATGTGCCTGGACTTTGATTTTGTTTTATGTAAGGTGTGTATTGAGGTCATAAAATAAAAATGTTATGTTAAAAGATGTGTATTGAGGTAATAAAATGTAAATGTTATCTACAAACCCACTGACTCGCATGGCTATCTGGACTACACTTCCTCCCACCCTGCTTCCTGTAAGAACTCTATCCTCTACTCCCAATTCCTCCGCCGACGACGCATCTGCACCCAGGATGAGGTGTTCCAAACCAGGGCATCGGAGATGTCCTCACTCTTTAGGGAACGGGGGTTCTCCTCCTCGACTATAGATGAGGCTCTCACCAGGGTCTCTTCTTTACCCCGTAGCTCTGCTCTCACTCCCCATCCCCCCCACTCTTAACAAGGGCTGAGTCCACCTTGTCTTCACCTTCCACCCTACCAGCCGTCACATACAACAGATAATCCTCCGACATTTTCGCCACCTCCAATGGGATCCCACCACAGGCCACATCTTCCCATCTCCTCCCCTTACGCTCTCACTCCCTCCGTAACTCCCTGGTCAATTCATCCCTTCCCACCCAAACCACCCCCCTCCCTGGTACTTTCTCTTGCAACCACAAGAAATGGTACAGTTGTCACTTTACCTCTCCCCTTGACTCTATCCAAGGACCTAAGCAGTCGAATGATAAATTTCCAGGTATTTTCGGGAGATCAATACGGTTCACCTGCACCTCCTCCAACCTCATCTATTGCATCCGCTGTTCTACATTGGTTAGACCAGCTTAGGCTTGGCGATCGTTTCGCCCAACGCCTCTGTTCAGTTTGCAACAACCAACCTGATCTCCCAGTGTCTCAGCGCTTCAACTCCCCCTCCCATTCCGAATCCACCTTTCTGTCCTGGGCCTCCTTCATGGCCAGAGTGAGTCCCACCATAAATTGGAGGAGCAGGACCTCCTATTTCGCTTGGGTAGTTTACACCCCAGTGGTATGAACATTGACTTCTCCAATTTCAGATAGTCCTTGCTTTCTCCCTCTTTCCCCTCCTCTTCCCAGCTCTCCCTCAGCCCACTGTCTCCGCCTCTTCCTTTCTTCTTACTGCCCCCACCCCCACATCAGTCTGAAGAAGGGTCTCGATTCAAAGTCACCTATTTCTTCGCTCCATAGATGCTACCTCACCCGCTGAGTTTCTCCAGCATTTTTGTCCATGTTAAAAGTCAAGCTATCTTTTAATTTGTTGAATATTGTTGGATAATTGATTTTAATGGCTTATTTTGAGATAAAGAGGAGGAAGTTGGGAGATTTGTGAAGAAAAGAGGGAGAAATGCATCTGAGAAAGAAAAACCTATGGAACACTGACAGAGTGGGAAAAAGGGGGGAGGGAGAGGAGAAAGAAACTAAAGCTTTTAGAGACATTACGGGCTTAATAACAGGATTAGGTGCAGGTAATTGCTATTGAGCAGCAAGAGAGATTGACACCACAGGGAAAAATGGATGGCAGGCCAAAGGTGTGAAAGGGGAGCATGGTGAGTGATGGAATAAATAAAGTGGAGGTGGCAGATTCAGGAGACCGTACTGGGGAGCAGCATGGTGAAGAGAGCCGAGAAACTTATTGAGGCGTAAAGTGAGCTAGAGTGGAAGTGTGGCAAGGTGAAGCGGGTCAGGGTGAACATATACGGAGAGGTGAAGAGAGCTGGAGTGAACATGCAAAGGTGAAGCATATCAGGGTGAACATAGAACGGTGAAGACAGGCTGCTAATTTGTTTTTCCAGATATCTGTATTGCCTATCATGTGGTAATAATGGCACATGACATAATACAGCAGGGGGTAGACCAGGAGACAGTATTGGTGAGCAAAGAGCTGGGGTGGGATACATATGTTGAGACAGAGCATAGCAATTAAATAATTTTGAGGCGAAAGCAACGAGTTCGCGGTGAAAGGCAAACAAATGCCTTAGCGTCACAATGGTCACCTTACAGTGCCTAGAGACGAGGGTTTAATCCTGATTACAGTTGCTGTTTGTGCGTTCGCCCTGTGACCGCGTGGGTTTTCTCCAGGTGTTCCGGTTTCCTCCCACACTCCAAAGAACGTGCAGGTTTGTAAGTTCATTGGCTTCAGTAAAATTGTAAATTGTTCCCTAGTGTGTACAATCGTGCTAGCGTACGGGGTGTCACTGGTCTGCATGGATTCGGTGGGTCGGTGGGCCGAAGGGCCTGTTTATGCGCTGCATCTCTGGTTCTAAAGTCTAATGCAAATGGCTGGGTTGAAGGATTAACACCCGACTACAGAAAGCACAGATCCATGAGCAATGTCCTGAGTGCGATGGAAAGCTCTCCATTTGCCTGGATGAGTGCAGCTCCAGCAGCACTAAGCCTCTTCCAAGGCACACCCGCTTTGTTGGCAGCCATACGACCTTAAACATCTGTTTGCTCTTGTGCTGACAGTCCGCACCATCGCGCAGTTGCACAGTGGTGATTTGCCCAGGCAGCTTTGAGAGTTCTTGCCAAGCACACAAACGCCACTCTGTTGACAGAAGGACAAGAGCAGGTTTGCACATCTGGGTTGGGAAATAGGCCAATGAACCTACAGCTCAGCCAGACGGCCGTGTGGGAGATGCTTCACCACAAGAATTGCAGCAGCCTTTTAGTTTTAGTTTTTAGTTTTAGAGATACAGCGCGGAAACAGGCCCTTCGGCTCACCGAGTCCGTGCCCACCAGCGATCCCCGCAGATTAATGCAATCCTACACATACTAGGGACTATTTACACTTATACCAAGTGTACAAACTTGTACATCTGTGGAGTGTGGGAGGAAACCGAAGATCTCGGGAAAAAAACCCACGCAGGTCACGGGGAGAACGTACAAACTCTGCACAGATAAACATTCATAGTCGGGATCGGATCCGCGACTCGGGTGCTGCAAGCGCAGTAAGGCAGCAACTCTACTGCTGCGCCATCGTGCTATTGTCATCGAAGATGCTTCATTTCCTCATTTTAGTAGCAATTGGGGATGAGTAACATTTGCTGCTGCCTTTGTCAGTAACTCCCAACTCCCACAAAAGAGTAAAACAACACAACATCCAGGAAAGATCCAAATTCGGAGAAAGTGATGAAATATTCAAGGGCGTTGGGATAAACATCTGGAAAATATAGAGAGCAACATGTTGGGATAACAATGACAAGGGCAGGGAAATCTGCAGACACAAGGTTCAAATGCTTGAAATAAAAGTGAGATGCATTGATAGAAAGAGACACAGCAGAGAAATTAGCAGGGCAAACAACATTTCTGAGAAAGAGTCTCTTCCGGGGAACTCGCAACAAAACCATTAATATGACACTAAACCCTCGCTGTGCGCAGTGCAACCACTTCTAAAATTACTGAGCCATATAAAATTGCAGATTTTAATTACTCCACAAGTGCCGAATTAGTTTGCAACCAGATAGGCTGCTTCATGAATAAGACAATGACCCTGGTCTCCAGTTAAAATTTGGAAAATAAGAATCTATGATCCGCAGACTAATTGGACAGTAAGAGACTAGGATTTTAGTGCCAGCTGACCTTTCCTCTATTAATGAGGAAATTGGGAGTAAGAACTCTGCGCATCTGATAGGGGATTTGCAAGGGGAGCGTTTTTAAAAGAAAAAAAACCCACAGGAGAAGAAGTCAAGGGCAGGAGAATACAAATGAGCTGTCCAGTGTATTACGATACCTTCCGCTGTGGACTTGTGTGAAGACGGCCCAGTATTTATCATTGCAAGGGAAATGCAGGAGGATTGATAGCAATTCATTAACATGGCCCTTTGGGAATAGACACCTTCTAAGCTGAAACTAGCTTGCACAGCGGCGCAGTGTTCTGACATTATGGACTGTGAGCTCGGATAGCACCAAGCCAGCTACGCACTGAATAGAGACAGGTATTGGAGTGTTGAGCAAACCACCAAGTGCTAGAGGAACCCAGCATTTTAGTTTATTTTAGTTTAGAGATACAGCGCGGAAGCAGGCCCTTTGGCCTACTGAGTCCGCACCGACCAGTGATCCCTGCACATTAACACAATCCTACACACACTAGGGACAATTTACAATTTTTTACCAAGCCAATTAACCTACAAACCGGTGCGTGTTTGGAGTGTGGGAGGAAACAGGAGCGCCTGGGGAAACCCCACGCAGGTCACAGGGAGAACGTTGCAACTCCGTACGGACAGCAGCCGTGAACAGGTCAAACCCGGGTCTCTGGCGCTGTAAGGCAGCAACTCTACCGCTACGCCACTGTGACGCCCACTGTGGAGATAATGGACACGCAATCTTATGGATCGTTGTCTGAAGGAAAGGGCCTGGACCAGAATTGTCACCTGTCCATTCCCTTCCTTGATGCTGTCTGACCCGCTAAGTTACTCCAGCACTTGGCACTCTGCACATTTAATAGTGTGTGATCAGTATTTTTTAATTACAAGACACTTTTCACAGACATGATTTTTCACAGCTAAACTCCGATAGTGACTTTGATTCAGAAATATTTAATTAATTGAAGAAAACTCCAAAATATTTTGACCGCATGTATAAATGAATTTGTTCCTTTCAGTAAGTTTTAAGAAATTAATAAGCTTTGTTTCTGCAGCTCTGCCTTGCCTTTATATGTGTTAAAAAACTGAGTATGGATGTATAGGCCTCTTGCCATTGACTGCATCCATGATATCAATTCCTTGCACCATCCACCCTAGTCATTGGGAGCTTGATGTTTTGCAAGATATTTAAGCTACATGTCCGCGTGTGCTGTGATTAGAGGAATTAACTCCAGGAGTTTTAATCAAAGAGTCAGCCCCTGCTTTATTATGAATTATTTGAGGCGCTGTACATGGAAACCAAGAGCAACAGCACTTTTATGTCTTCAATATGTGAAGGCACTTAGTGCAATACATTCAATGCCATTGGCATCGTAATGTGGAGTAGAAGGGGCAGAGAGATTAAAATTTGTATTTAAAATAAGCCAACAGAAAATTTAGCCTGACTTTTACGTTTTTAACCAGCGCCATTATTGTGCCCGCATGTAAGTCAGTTGGAGAAATGGAAATGTGTTCCGACATTTGGAGCAGGCGATTGAAGTTGGCTCTCGGCCAGAGAGAATCCTGTGGGACAAAGGGAGGAGTCTGGAGACGATGTTGAGGCCAAGGTTTCAATGTAACATCTTGTTGAATAATGAATTGGTTCAAGAACGCCCCAAGTTCACGAGCTGCTTGTAACCGTAATTCCTGTGTTTCTACATGCCGCTAATTTATTCTGCAGGTAAGGAGAGAAAGAGAATGGATAAATGACTTAAAGCACAATCTCCAAATAGTAACTTCGCAATCAGCAGTCCGTATTTCTCCAAGTAGGGAGATGGTCGTTTTCCATGCGATATATTAAAGCCCACTGCTGCCTTTAGACTTTAGAGATACAGCTTGGAAACGGGTTGTTTGGCACACTGAGTCTATGCCGACCAGCGATCACACCATACATTAGCACAATCCTACACCCGTGGCAATTTACAATTTTACCAAAGCCTATTAACCTATAAACCTGTACGTCTTTGGAGTATGGGAGGAAACCAGAGCTCCCAGAGAAAAACCACGCGGTCACAGAGAGAACGTACACATTTTTGTACAGCATCCATAGTCAGGATCGAACGCAAGTCTCTGGCGCTGTAAGGCAGCAACTCTACCGTTGCACAACCGTGCCGCCTGTTGATGTCAATCAACTGGAAGTGCTTGAATATCAGCTTTGACTTTCAGCTGTTACTGAAGTCTTTAAAATGGCAATGCTTAAATCGCACTCTGTTTCTACTTAGCTGAGGTGCTAATATTTTATTAAATGTGCCACATTTGTGCAGTTGATGAATAGACACAGCATCACAAAATTCTTTGGGATATGTCTTTCTGTCATACTGAGGCTGGCAATGAGCCTGTCTGTTGGGTGACATAATCCAATACTCCATTGGCTAAAGAATCATTCAGCTCTCCCAAGTACAAAGATCTTTACTTTTAGATAAAGTAAATCAAAACGTTTTTGGTGGGAGGCAAAATATCTAGTTTGGCGATTGTGATATTTCTTGGATATTTCACCTCAAAGAGTCGAGAGTGTTTTATTGTCATATGTCTCGAAATGGAACAATGAAATTCTTGCTTGCAGCAGCACAGCAGGTATGTGAACATAGTACTCTGTAATAAAGCCCGTAATAAACAACAAAAAAGTTCAGAATATAATTTTAAAAACAGTCAAATAAATAAACAATGATAGTGCAAAGTTAAAAATAATGCTTCCGTCTACATAGTTCAGAGCCTATTTGGAGGTTGCCGTGTTTAATAGCCTGATGGGTGTAGGTAAGAACTTGTATGTTACAGTTTTCAGGCTCTTGTACCTTCTTCCCGATGGCAGGAGAGAAATGAGAGCATGGCCAAGGTGGTGCGGGTCTCTGATGATGCTGGCTGCCTTTTTGGGGCAGTGACTCTCGTGAATTCCTTCGATGGTGGGGAGGTCAGTTCCCGTGATGGACTGGGCAGTGTTTACCACTTTTTGCAAACTTCTTCTTTTGCTGGGTTTTTTGCTGAATCCTTCCCAATGTATTTAAAGCTGTGTTCCAATCTTTTCATATGGGCTGCTATTTTTTTCTATACCCTGGCTTCACATCATCCGGGTGAGCAAGTACATGACTGGGGCCCAGGAATGTGGGCAATGTTGGCTACAGTAGTGGGCTTCGAATCAAACCTCGTCCAAATGCTGGCCATTTCCTTCACCAGAATTGATTGGCAGATAAAAGTCTGAGCCACAACGCCTGCTGTTTTCATATTTTGTTTGGGTTCTTGCCCCCATTTGTTCAGATCATCATTTGCATTCCTGTCATTGGTGACATTTGTAGAGTGAAGCAGCAGATGGAATCTGTCAGAATAACGTGTTGAATTAAGGTCAACCATATTCATGATTTGCAAGTATGCTTTCAGTCTGCTTTTCAGTTCACCTATGTCCCTATTTCTCTTGGCTGGAAAGGAATCTGCAAGCGATACTTTGTAATAAAGAGGAACTGCAGATGCTGGTTTCTACCAAACGTAGACACAAAATGCTGGAGTAACTCAGTGGGTCAGGCAAGATAAGTGCCTATATATGGTTTATACATAGATTTTCTGGAAATAAGTTTGTGCAATTCAATAAAAATTGCTCAAACATAATTTCTGAGAATTCAGTGTTTCAAGCTGAATGATTTTTTTTATAATGCCACACACACAGATGTCTGGAAATTATTGGCAAAATGAGAAAAAGCTAAAACCCCTGTCTCACGGTGCGAATTGACCCACGAGTGACCCCGAGTTGTCACTCGCGGTAATCACGTACAATAAACGTAGTGGGAACGTTGGAACTCTTGCGAGCAACTTAGCGACTCGTGGCGCTAACGGCAGGTACCCGTGAAACTTGTTAACTCGTGAAAAAAATCAAACATGTTTGATTTTTTCCACGAGTCAAATTTACTGTTCAAGTTAAAAATTGAAACATTTAAACTCTTTGTAATAACGTAGTGGCCCGTGCGTTTACCTTAGTGATTCGTGAGTCTACTGTGGGAACTCTTTAACTCAGCGGGCAGGCAGCATCTCTGGAGAGAAGGAATGGGTGACGGGATGACATTTCCAAATTTCTCCAGCCCCATGTTCACTTTTTTCAACCAGCATCTGCTCTTTCTTGTGTATGACATTATTTGTATCTACAGTGCCTTGTGTCTTGGCAATTCATGATTCTCCACGCTGGGCAGCGAATGGGATTTGTAAGCGGCTAACTTCATTCAAAAAATTGGAATGTCACATTGGCGGCGCAGCAGTAGAGTTGCTGCCTCACAGCGCCAGAGACCCGAGTTCAATCCTGACGACTGGTGCTGTCCGTACGGAGTTTGCACGTTCTCCCAGTGACCTAGAATCACACCTGTCCAACTCGCCCGGAGTTTCGTTCGGTTCCAGGGTGCAGCCTTACAACGAGGGGAAGAGCAGGTTCCATCTCGACCAGCATCAAAAACTCACGGCTGAGCCACGCCAATGATGATGCCCAGCCTGGAAGGTTTCCCCATCCCAATGGGAGGCAGTCATGAGATAATGCCTAGCTGTTGTGCTCGGGGAGAGATTTGGTCTTTTACATTTTAATCGAAATTCTGCACTCAATGGTTATAGTGAACTAAAGTTTTATAACTCCCCAAGCTCAGCTCCAAATAAATAAATAAGGGTGCAGTTAACCGCAGTTTCATCGCCGATGCGAACGAGCCTCGGGTGCATACACACATGAAAGGGATAATATGGTATAGTGTCCGAAGAACCGACCCGAAACCTCACCTATTTCTTTTCTCCAGAGATGCTGCCTGGGCCGTTGTGTTACTCCAGCTTTTTGTGTCTATCTTCGGTGTAAGCCAGCATCTGCAGTTCCTTCCTGCACAATCTAGTATGAACGTCGGGTTTCTAATCTGATACACAATAGATAGGGCACCATCCTCGGGCCAACCTGGCGTCAGGCTGTATGAAGCAGCTGCGGATGCTGGTTTAAACCGAAGATAGATGCAAAATGCTGGAGTCACTCAGCGGGACAGGCTGCCGTCATCCATATTCTAGTGACACTCAACACTTTGGTGTTCCCGTGCAGCTCTACACCAGAACAAAACACTGAAGAAGGGTCTCGACCCGAAATGTCACCCATTCCTTCTCTCCAGAGATGCTGCCTGTCCCGCTGAGTTACTCCAGTTGTTTTATTCTGGTGTAAAGCTGCACGGGAACACCAATGTGTTGAGTGTCACTAGAGTATGGTCGGCGGCTGCTGGATCACAAAGCTTTTCCACGTGGATCCCACTGAACATATGCAGATCTTATCGTTGCACGCTTATTGCAAGCCCACGTAAAACAAATTCTCACGAATTTCAATGCGAGGTGCCGCTGGCAATTCAAGTCTCGCCTGCCTTCCGAACATTGCACGCTATAGATACCAGAATGAGACTGATTTAGTCACTTTACCATTGCACCACAAGTCTCTGTTCGTTTAGGTTTCTGTTATGTTTCATGTTGGCCGTATCGTGTTTTTTTAATATCACTACCGTGAACTTTCCCGGAGCTTTGTATATTTAAAACGCTGGTAAAGGGGAAACATGCTTCAGCGCATTGCAACTTATTGGTCGAGCCACAAAAAAAGTAGGAGTTTCTGTTGTCAAAACGAACATCTGTCATAATACTGAATGATTTCTATAAATCTCATTTCAGATAGATGTTTAATCTTTCATGTTGCAACAGTCGCGCCAATCGCCGATCCTCTGCAAATGTCAGTCAGCGGTTAGTTGTCATTTCACTTGTTGCTTTCTCTCGTCTATTTTCTGACCGACTTTAAAACAGGGCCAATTTATGTCCGCGGGGAATAATCAGCCCATTGAACAAAGAGCCTTCATTCACGGTTGGCTCAAGAGTAACGGGAGGGGAACTTAGTAACTCGGGAGAGGAACTTGCAACATCGCAGAAATGACATACCCGTGAGAACTCGGTTACACACTTGAACATAAACTTGTAATCTTGTACATAACCGCGAGTCTGTTTTTTTCTTTCACTTGGGGTCACTCGTGGGTGGACTCGCACCGTGAGACAGGGCCATAACTTATCATGCCATACCTGGGAGATGGAACAATGATCAATGATTAATCAACAATACTTTATTGTCACATGTTCAGAATTAAAGGACGTTCTTTAAGAAAGGAGATGTGGAAACATTTCTTTAGTCAGAGGGTGGTGAATCTGTGGAATTCTTTGCACAGAAGGCTGTGGAGGCCAAATCAGTGGATATTTTTAAGGCAGGGGTAGATTTTTGATTAGTACAGGTGTCAGAGGTTATGGTAAGAAGGCAGGAGAATGGGGCTAGGAGATAGATTCTTGATTAGTACAGTGGTCAGAGGTTATGAGGAGAAGGCAGGAGAATGGGGTTAGGAGGGAGAGCTAGATCTGCCGTGATTGAATGGCGCAGTAGACATGATGGGCCAAATGGCCTAATTCTACTCCTTTCCCGTATTACCTTATGATGTTGCATTTCTTTCTTCCTTTATTACTTTTGGAAGCACAAAGGGCAGGGAATGCGGCAGAGTGAATGATCGATCTTAGCTCCTCAATCTATGAACTATAAGGATAACGAGACTGAGGGAATGACAGAGAAGGAAACGTGGATTGGGTCAAATTACTTTCAGATGGAAAATGGAAATCGGATTGAGGGAGGGGTTAAAATTAGCGTTGAAGGAATACGAAGCTCCTCGTTAACGAGTACTTACATCCAGGTTCGACTATGAAGCTGCTTTCCCCCCAGTTTACAACATAAATCCTGCCACTTTGTCTTGAAGGCTCTGCCGTATTTGCAAGAGCGGGATTCATCCAGTAAATGGATCCGTGCTTTACGCATTCTAACAATGATAGAAACAAGGAATTAACTTTTCCACAAAAATTGTGATATTGAGTGTCGGCCTCACTGTGGGAAGTAAGTGTTTGCATTGGAGTGGGTGCAGAGGAGATTCACCGGGATGTTGTTGTGGCTCGAGCATTTCAATTCTGTGGTGTGACTGAATAGGTTGTGTTTGTTCTCTTTGGAGAAGTGAAGACTGAGGCAATGACCCTATTTTGAGCGGCACAGTTAGGGTAGATGGTGAGCAACCTCCCCCCTCAGCAGAAGAGACGATGACAAGAGGTCATTGCTTTAAGGTAAACGCACGTAGATTTTGCTGAGATTTAAGGAAGATTTGTTTTTACCCAGACAGTGGTTGAAAGTAGAACTTACTGGCCATGGGATAGTGGAGGCAGAGGCTCCCTCAATGAGCCAGTGAACCTCCAGTGCATAGAAGAAAACGGGATCAATATGGCAGGTATTTGTTGGCTGGTATTTGCACAATGGGACGAATAGACAATTTCTGTGCTGCATGACTTTATGATCAAGCTGCTTGCCAAGGCTTGTGTATGAAAATAGATACACGGATTGAGAGGGGGAAAAATAGCATTGAAGGAATATGAAACTCTTACTATTAAAATAGGTGCACAGTGGCTAATGGTGTCTGCAGCCAATGGCTTGCACCCTGGCAAGGGAATCACGACCCTGCATACAGGAAGGCAAAGAGAAAACAAACAGGAAAGTGAAAGTAAAATTGCACAGATTATTATTTGGCTTGAATGGAACGGATTTTCATTCGAGTCATGCAGAGAGAGGTTTGTGCCTCATTAAATGGAGTGTTGAATTTGATTGTGTATGGGAGGGGGAAAGCTATTTCCTTCGTTTTCTTGGCCCGACAGTCTAAATCAAGCACGGTGGCCAGCAACGGTGGTGTTTCTCACTTATAATGGAGTAGGTGCTGGAGCCGTTAAGTTAACTGAAGCAGAGTGCAGTTTTATCTTTAAAAATTCATAGCTGTTGGTTGGTGTGAATTAACCGTCACGTTGCAGTGGGAAAGTGGGAAAATTACAACCAAGGTCATCGGCAGGGCAATCAGATTCTGCTTCGAATGGCTGAGAGTTTTTTTTTAAATAAAGAAGCAGCACGACGGAAACGTTCTTCCTGGAGCTCTCTCTCACGCTTACTCTGTCTGTCATCCTCCCTCTCCTTGCATTCATATGAAACTTTTCAGTCACTATGCCTCGCACACGTTTACTAGTCACCGTGACTCCTTCAAATCACTCTGGCAGCTTCTGCTGTTCGTAACAGCCCCGACATTTGCCTAGACACAAAATGCTGGAGTAACTCAGCAGGACAGGCAGAGTCTCTAGAGAGAAGGAATAGGAATACTTTATTGTCGCATGTGACAAGGCACAGTGAAATTATTTGCTTATGTACCTAAATGTATACAAATAGCGGCCACCTACAAAGCACGCTGGCTCCTCCTTTTGTTCTGCCCCTACCCCCCACAGCGATTCCCCCCCTCGTCGGGTCCCCATTGTCCTTTGTTCTCCCACACGGTGGCCCGCCACGCTCTCATCGACCATCGACCACGGGTCGACCCGCAAAGCATCGCCGCCGCCAAGGCCTCAAATGCCGGGAGGCCTCACCGCTGCTGCTGCTTCACCGCCGCTGAGGAAGGGGTGACGTTTCGGGTCGAGACCCTTCTTCAGACAAATTGTCACCCATTCCTTCCATCCAGAAATGCTGCCTGTCCCGCTCAGTTACTCCAGCATTGTGTGTCTATCTTCGGTGTAAACCAGCATCAGCAGATTCTTCCTACACTGACATTTGCCTATATGCTTCCTGCGAAAGATAAAGTGCCTGTTTTGTTGTTGGTGAGGAATGTGGAGGAGTCACTGTGGTGGATGTTTATGTTAAAATGTGTTTTATGTGTTCTATTGCTTTTTATTTGTATGATTTACTTGGCAAATGAAACTCCTCATATGCTGCAAAACAGACTTGGATAATAAAGTATTATTGTGATTGTGATTGCGATTGTATTAACTATGCTTAGTGTATATTGTAAAATCCTCACTGACACATAAGAATCCCTGGCTCCTGACTATTGAAGACGTAGAGAGTGCCGTTGGGATGGCACTGAGCATCTCAGTGACAAAGGCATTAGCAGTGAAAGGAACATCTCTCACTCTAAACCATTAAATGTTGGAAAGTTTCATTCTTTCATTTTTATTTGTAAAGGTGAGTGATTGCCCAGTCAGAGTAAGATAGGATTTTATATCTTTGCTATGTTGGGTTAGTTTTATGACCAGTAAGTAAGACATTCAACGTAATGCTGTCTAGAACCTGCCTCTGGCCTCCAAAGCCCAGGCCCTGTTTCTAAGCCCGTTTTAATCATATCTATAATCCCCCCATTCTAGACCTTTAAATCACTGAACACATCCTTTACAACTTCCCTGTCCAGTTTAGTTTAGTTTAGATTAGTTTTGAGATATGGCGCACAAACAGGCTAGTGATCCCCACATACTAATACTATCCTACACACTGGGAACAATTTACAATTTTTACCGAAGCCAATTAACCTACAAACCGGAGCACCACGCGGCCAGGGGGAGAACGTACAAACTCCGTACACATAGTACCTTTTAGTCAAGATCGAGTCTCTAGCGCTGTAAGGCAGCAACTCTACCGCTGCACCACCATGCCGTCCTTAATTTTAAATTATTCTAATTAAAAATATAAAATGTTACTTTGTGGTTTCTCAAAGAATGAAATGACCCAAGTGAAGGAAGGGAATCTCACCTTGTTTTCGTACCCCTACGATCCACTGGTGTTTTCTTTTCAGTTGTTGCCAAATTGTTCATTACAGTCATTAAAAAAATGTCTTTAAGATTGTATTCACATTAATTGTTACTTGAGCAAAATCAGTTTTTAATAGCATGGCCAAAAAGGAAAACTGACCTGGAGTGGTTTTTGAAAGGTGATGCCATTACTTGAGAGGAGGGGAGATGAGAGATTGTCAGCAAGCGGCCCTTTTAGATTTACTACATTTTCTTGGCTTTTTCAAGGATTTCCTTTTATGGGATTTGCTATTTCATCGGGGTAGGTTTTCAGATGACAGAGATCAAAACTACGATTGATTGTTTTCATAAGCCCAGAACCTTTGAGGTAGGCAACAAGGACTTGGTTAGCTGCTTTAAACAGTTCCTCAGGGTTGAGGAGGACTTGCTTCCACCATAGTTCTGAGGTGGCTGAAGGATCCTGCGAGAGACCCTGGATTCTGCTACAGGTGGGTCAGTAGTTGCAGAACAAAGAGCTTTGGATGTTGCGTGAATGGCCTTCACCTAGTTCCAACGCTGATAGTCAAGGCGCTCTGTGTCTTCTCAAGTATTTCTTCTCCATTTTGATTGATCACCAGCCAGTAATTCCTGTGTTCAGTGGTGATAGACTTTTTTTTTTCATGAAACCTTTGAGGACATCCTTTCCATTCATTTGTCTTTGTGGAAGTCACTTCCCATGGGGGGAGCTTGGAGAAGGTGCTTGGTTAAGGAAAGACGGTGCAAATAACAAAACAACGGCACGGTGGCGCAACGGTGGAGCTACTGCCGTACAGCGCTAAAGACCCGGGTTCGATCCTGACTACGGGTGCTGTCTGAACTGAGTTTGTACGTTCTCCCCGTGATCTGTGTGTTTTCTCCGAGATCTTCGGTTTCCTCCCACACTCAAGATGTACAGGTTTGTAGGTTAATTGGCTGTGTATAAAAATGTAAATCATCCCTAGTGTGTGTCAGATGTGCGGGTATCGATGGTCGGTGTGAACTCGTTGGACTGAAGGGCCTGTTTCCGCGCTGAATCTCAAAAAAATTAAACTAAACTAACAGTGCAAAATCACAATTAGAAAACAGGTCCATGGTGGTGTAAGAGTGGGCCGCAGTGTTCTGCGCTGAAGCATGAAGATTGATGACTGAAACTGAGTGACCCAAGCTGATTAGCTCCTGAGAGGAACTACAGAAGATGAGTTATAGCAATGTAGCAAGGAAGATTGACAAAAGCATTAAGGTTTTGACAGAGCCTTGCCTGACACCAGTCTGTGTTGATATTGAGCCTTTGGTTCACTCGCTGGTTAAGATCATGTCAACGGGAGCTGAAACAAGACATAATTTGTTATTGATGGCTGAATTTGAGAATAATGCTCCACAGTACTTATTAACATTAAAAAAAAAAGGTATGGTGGTTGATGCAATTTGATGAATCTCGCATTCCTTCTGCATATTTTTTTTATGTCGAGTGTGCAATATTAGTTTAGGTCTTCATTGGTTGAGCTGCTTATATAGACAGTGCGTTGAGCAAATGAGCCTGTCTGCATTTAAATGCAGTTCTCTAATACTCTTCAGATTGCAGTTTTGCTTGTTGTGCTGTTTATTTGCGCTCTTTAGATCACAGCGATAAGCTCGAACCCCTTTTCCATTCTATACGGTGCTGCCTTTACTCCACTACTGTAGTCTGTTCTGCTTTACGTTAATAATTTCTACAAGCACACTCGGGTGCCTTTTGTTCCTTTGTGCTGTACTGCAATGGATAAAAGAGTAACGTGATCAGCCTGAGATTTTACTTACTGCTTTCAGCTTGTAAGCATGGTTTATGTGTAATCCCATCATATCCCCTTGTTGACGGATATTGTGTACTGTATTTACCAGGCCAATGTATCGGTTTGGCAGCAGTCCAACATCGTCCAAATGTAAAACTTTCTGTGGAGCACTCGCTGATAACAATTGATTATTTTTTTTGCTCTCTGGTTGAAAGCTATGGACTATTGGACATAGAGCTTTGATGGCAGATGGGTAGGGATAGGGGAAATCTTTCTCATCTCACAGCTACTGGTAAGTGTTTCTGACAAAGGCAGTTTGACCTCACCTAAGACTTGAAGCTCCTAACGTCATCTAAAAATATGGTCAGTGAAATGGCTTTCAGTCTGATGGTTTTCACGTGAATCTTTGGTTTGAAATGCAGAAATATTTCTTAGGAGTTGCTTGTGTTTCTTTTACAGTCCCTGAACTAATCACATTGTGCTGGAGCATCACTATCTTTCCAGTGTGAAATGCTGGTGAAGAATAATTTTGTACAATATTTGCAGACCTGCAGTGTATCATCACCGTGAGGCCTGGTAGAGATGGGATAATCGATAGTAAATCATAAATTATAAATAATCAGTTGTATGTTGTCGGCTAAAATGTGAGAAGTTAGCCTTCGTTAGCATTGTGTTTTCTTTGAAAAATTAATTTGTTCTGTTTTTATTCTCTGTGGACAGAAAAGGAAATTGGCAAATGTTCATGTACACTGTGCCATTTTATAGGATATATGATCTCAGTGATTAGCGTTGGGATCATTGGTTTCATTCTTACGGGTTAAGTGATGATTCAAGATGGGAATGTGAGATATTAAGGCAAATGTATAAGGCCATCAAAGAAAAAATAACCAAACGCAATGCACACAATTTCCAATCTGTTTTATCATTTTATGATTTGATTATTAATGATCCCCTCTTTACCAGCTCATGCAAAGTCTCAAGTATTATTCCAGTCACTAATTGATTCTCCTCCAGGCCCAAGTAAGTTCAGACAATGGTGTTGAAGGTTGGCATCCAGCATGTCCAAATCGCAGAAAATGGCACAGCTGGTAGAGCTGCGGCCACACCGTGCTGGAGACGCAGGTTCGATTCTGACCTTGACTGCTGTCTGTGTCTTGTTTGCACGTTTTTCCTGTGACCATGTGGGTTTCCTCCGGGCGTTCCGGTTTCCTCCCACATCTAAAGACGTGTTGGTTTGAAGGATAGTTGGACTCTGTAAAAATTGCCTCCAGTGCGCAGGAAGTCAATGTGAAAGGGGGATAGCACAAAACTTTAGACTTTAGAGATACAGCATGGAAACAAGGCCCTCCGGCCCACTGCGTCCGTGTTAACCGGCAAACACCCCGTACACTAGCATTATCCCACGCAGTTGGGCCAATTTACATTTACAGAAGCCAAATAACCTATAAACCTGTACGTCTTTGGAGTGTGGGAGGAAACTGGAGCACCCAGAGAAAACGCATGCAGTCACGTACTAACTCAGTATCGACAGCACCCGTAGTCAGGATTAAACTTGAGTCTCTGGCGCTGTAAGGCAGCAACTCTACCGCTGCGCCACTGTCCTAGAACTAGTGGGAACGCATGATCAATAGTCTGATGGACCTGGTGGACTGAGGGACCTGTTCCCATGCTGCATCTTTGAATACAAATTCAATCAAAACGAGGTACCCTGTTCCCATTAATGTCACTCATGCAATAAGCGAGTTCGGTATTCTGAAAAAACGCAAGGAATCATGGGATTTGTTAAAGGTCATATGCTATAACGGTAAATAGATCTCAGCGCTATAGATACGGTGAGTATACTTTTGGTCCGATATTTTGTCTCTTTTCAGTGAGAGACCGGGGGGGGGGGGGGGGGGGTGGGGGGGCACACAATGCAGCACCACCCTGGACACCTCCGGACGGGGACAGGACATCGGGGAGTGATGGGGACGGGGACGGCTCAACAGCACCCGCAGCGACGGAGAGCCGACCCCGACTATGGACGAAACGCAAGCCTGCACACGGTGCAGCACCACCGTTGCCAAGACTGTTTTATAGCTGGCGACCTCTGACATGGGCATGCGCAGTCGGAATACCAAACTCGCTTATCCACAGGTTGATGTTTTGGCCAGCCATATAGGCAGTTTCTCCAATATACCTACCGTCCTCACCGCTGGTGTCAAACCATTGGTATAAAGCAGCAACGTCTGGTTTACCTTTTAGTTGTTGCAGTAATTTTCATTTTCAATGCTTCCCTTCACGGACCTCATACTAATCATGCTTACATTGATTTTGTGCCACAGCACTATGTACTGTATGTTCACCCTGGCTTTGGTTAATTGCCTCACCTGAAAGAAGCCACTTAGTACAGCTGAATGTTCCACTCCAGGGTTATCATTAGTGAACGTCTCTGGTGTGGGGTGATCAACCTATGATTCCAGGGCAGAAACTGTGGCACTGATCCCAAGTGCCCAGCTGCAGAGAAGAGCAGCCACTTGGGGCCAGCAAGCCACGTTGACATGGGTGAGAGTTGAGTGTGATTGACTACTTGTTTGTTGGATCTGCATTGCTATTGTGTCCCGACAGGTAGGGGGGCTTTGCATTAAGGTTTCAGTTGACAGCAGGGGAGCTGCGCATTTGTTATCTGCTGCAATACTGTTATGTAAATGTACCTTGAGAGCTTCACAAACAATGCAGTCGAGCAGCTGGCAGACAGGATTTTTAGCTCCCTATCAGCCACTCGCCGCTCTGTTTGTTTCCATTCAGCCACCCGACATCTTGCAGCCTGCCTGCCTGCAGTTCCCTTCTGTTTTAATTAGTTAACTGCCAGTCTGCAGCTAGACCGTGCTTTCCATCTCCATTCCTTTCTCGGATCCATTGCCTCCAGTTGAATTTTAAACCACTCTGCCTTCATGTAAAAGGGCACTCAAGGTTTGAACGTGTCCAAAGTCATAACTTGTAAAGTGACAGGAAGGTGGTCTCAAGCTGGGTTTGGAACCACGTGGCCTGTTTCTGCCGGTGACCGCTTGCTCGTTTGGATAAGTAAATGCGATGGCAAAGGAGCTTAACATTCTGTTGCTGCACTTAAACGTGAAGTGCCTGAATGACTTGATCTGCAACGAGTTCAATTCTCGGTCAAGAAGAACCTTTTAGTTCTGTTTTGCATAATACATTTGTGGCCTTATGTAAGGGTGAATTAGAGTCAAATATGCATATTATAACCATCAAAAAAAGAACAAACATTCATATGGTGTCATTTATATCCCATGGCATAATATTGATAATATTGCAGCACAGCTACTATGTTAATGAGGAGAATATTGCATTTTGTTTCCACAACAGCAATGGAATAACTTACCTTTAACTTAAATACAGATGGAAAGAACTGACTGATCTGTGTGAGCTGTACCATGTGGCTGAGTTTTTTTTTAATGAAATTGTTGGGATGTGGGTATCCCAACACTGGCAAAGCCAACATTTTTTGCCCATGCCTTGTATTGGCAATGTATGGTTCCCCCCCACCTGGAGCAATGCAAACTCTCCTCCTCAACAAAGCAAATGAGGGAGACTAGCTTCTCATTTTCACACCCAAGTCGCACTGGCTTCTCATATTCACCAAACAACTCGACCCGAAACGTCACCCATTCCTTCTCTCCAGAGATGTTGCCTCACCTACTGAGTTACTCCAGCATTTTATGTCTATTATCTGAATGGTGACAGGTCAGGAAAAGGGGAAGTACAACAACACATAGGTGTCCTAGAACATAAGTCACTGGAAGTACGCATGCAGGTACAACAGGCAGTGAAGAAAGCTAATGGCATGTTGGCTTTCATAACGAGAGGAGTTGAGTATAGGAGCAAAAAGGTCCTTCTGCAGTCGTACAGGGCCCTGGTGAGACCACACCTGGAGTATTGTGTGCAGTTTTGGACTCCAAATTTGAGGAAGGACATTCTTGCTATTGGGGGAGTACAGCGTAGGTTCACCAGGTTAATTCCCGGGATGGCTGTACTGTCATATGTTGAAAGAATGGAGCGAATGGGCTTGTATACATTGGAATTTAGAAAGATGAGAGGGGATCTTATAGAAACATATTTAATTATTTAGGGATTGGACACGCTAGATGCAGGAAATATTTTCCTGATTTTAGGGGAGTCCAGAACCACGGGCCACAGTTTAAGAATAAGGGATAGGCCATTTAGAACTGAGATGGGGAAAAACTTTTTCACACAGAGTTGTGAATTCTCAGCCTCAGAAGGCAGTGGAGGCTGATTCGCTTAATCCATTCAAAAGAGAGTTAGATAGAGCTCTTTGGGCCAGCGGAACATTCAGGGACAGTTTCTTCCCAGCTGTTATTGTGGCCACTGAGTCATCCTACCACAACTGGAGAGCAGTCCTGAACTACTACTTAATTGGTGACCCTCGGACTATCTTTGATCGGACTTTACTGGCTTTACCTTGAACTAAAGGTTATTCCCTTATCATGTATAAACACTGTAATTGGCTCGATTGTAATCACACATTGTCTTTCCGTTCGCTGGTTAGCACGCAACAAAAGCTTTTCACGTGACCATAAACTAAACTGAACTGAACTGAATTCTGGCTGCCCCACTTTAGGAAAGATGCCCAAACCGGAGAGGGTGCAAAAGAGATGTATTTGATTTACAACAAGGATCAAGGCCATAAGTCGCATGGATAAATCTGACGGGTGGTTCTCCTTGGAGCAGAGAAGATTAAGAGCAGATTTTATTTAGATGTTCTTTTGAATTGGTGAGGCAGAACTACTTGCACTGGGAGGCATGTTTGAAGAGGACATAGACATAAGATGATTAGCAAAGGAAGTGTTAAGTGTTTTTATTGTTATGATTCAGAATGCACTTCTCTGAATAGGTGATGGAAGCTGAATCAACGGTGACATTTGATTGATATGTGAAGCATTTGGTGACAGCAGTTAGTTCGCTTGAGACCGATGAGTCTCACAATCATTTCTGCTTTCACCATCCAATGTGATCAATGGTGCCCTGTTCACTTATCAACCCTTTGACATGTCCACTGGCTACATTGCTCTTTAAAGCCAATTCAGTTTTGCAGCATTTTAGCAATCTTATTTATAGGCACACGCTCATGTTATTATTTGCAACCCTATTCATTTAGGTGTGTGAGTGGACCAATTTCAGATGTTGCTAATTGAATTGTTGCTCGTATTCAAGATCCATTGTGTGCTTCCCTTGGACTGCTGAGATGCATCGTTTGTGATGCAGTTTGATGTGTTCCTTGTCTGTGTCCGGGGGTGAATTAACGTTGCAACAACTCCTTGTTAATTTAGCCAGCGGAGGAGGGAAGAATCACGGTGGGGGTTGTCCTATCAGAGGATGAGCAATAATGTCATTAGCAGCAATTTGTCTCACACCAGCAGTTCTTCCACAGGCTCCTTGTAATCAAATTATTCAGCACGTTCTAGTTTTATGATGTGATAACCAAAGGTAGCGTGGAGTCAGCTGGATGACTCTGGGGTGAGAGTGTGCAGAAAAATCCAATTAATATACCAATTAATTGACTATTGAGACTGAAGCTTCGAGTCCCAACTCACTAATGTCACCTGTTCATTCACTCCAAAGATGTTAAGTGTGTAGAAAGAAACTGCAGATGCTGGGTTTATACCAAAGGTAGATGCAAAATGCAGGAGTAACTCAGTGGGTCAGGCGGCATCTCTGGAGAAAAGGGATGGGTGGCATTTGAGGGTTCTGACCCGAAACATCACTCATCATTTTTCTACAGTGATGATGTTTCAGGTCGAGACCCTTCTAGACAGCAGTGTTGCCTTTGGGAATCAAATTTTAAAACAACAATTTTAAATGTGTACAACAATTTTTAAACAGTTTCCTTCTCCTCACTCTTTCACCCCTTCACCCCTTCACCCCTTCCTTTCCTGCAGCCTGCTATATGATCTTCTTCACCATGCTGTTGACAAGCTGAAATCCTTATCTCAACCCATTATACCGGATATATTATATCTGTGCACCTGTTGCTTTCAATCTACACTTTGCCCAGAGGCAACTCTACCAAATCCAGATAAACAATCAATGCGGATTAAAGAACAGACAATTGACTGCAAATATTTCATACACATCTTGCTCTGAGTTAAAATGTAATTAAAGGAGTGTGAATTATTATAAGGGGCCCTATCTTCCTTGAAAGGTATTGTTTATGTAATGTTGCTTCCATCTATGTATCAACACCTGTTGCAGGTACATCAATGGAAAAATGTGTCAAAACATATCACGCTGTTAATAACATCGTGGCAAGGACATAGAATGTCACTGGTTCTTTCTCCTGCTCGGATAAGAGTTTTCAAACATCTCCATTAAAGCTTTAGAGAACAAGGAGGGAGCCCAGCGTGAGGGAGGGGGTTGCCAAGGTCAGAGAGGTACCCGGTGTGTGTGGGGGGGGGGGGGGGGGTCCTGGCATGGTGGGGACTGCCGAGAGGTCCAGGCGTGATGGGGGCTGCCGAGAACAAGGGACCTGGTGTTGGGGGCCCGTCAGGACAGTGAGGGACAACATTGAACACTTTGTAACTTTGTCAACACCCTATATGTGGCAACTCGACGCCCTATATTGGCATACTTTGTGTAAGGCATGCAAAACGAAGAATCTCACTGTGACACGTCATATGTGATAATAAAGTATCATTCATTCATTCATTCATTCATTCTGTGGGGTTGTGTGCCTCAGTCAACCAGTGAGACCAGGTCTGGAACCCACACGGTTCTATTAATAACCCCCGTCTGGGACACCATGATTGCAGCCAGAGCTATGGATGAGTGGGAATGCAATGGAAGCTTCTCTTAGTCGGAAGGCATTTATGGTTTATATTTTGCCCGTTGCTAACCTGTGTTAGTGACCAAATCTGTTTGTGATATACTTGATGAAGCACAAATAATCTAATCTGCCACAAGGCTGCAAAGAAACAAAGAGTTCTCATTTCAGCCAGAATTAACTGACCTCATCTTCTGGCTGAGTACATTACCGTTCCTGAGATTTAACGATGAATTCAAGAGTTTCAGAAAATGTGTCTTTCCTGATTGTGTTTGAACTCGTCGGTTCTGATGAAAAGTCGTCGCCTGAATGGAAAAAAGATAAAAGCTACAAAGTGCTGGAGTAACTCAGCGGGTCAGGCAGCATCTCTGGAAAACATGACTTTAGATGACGTTTTGGGCCGGAACCCTCCTTCTATGTCTGAAGAGGGCTTTCTCAGTGCTGCGGTTGGCCTATTCTAGCACAAAACACTCTTCCCAGAATCAAGAACTAGAGGACATAGATTTATGGTGAGAGGGGAAAGATGTAATAGGAACCTGAGAGGCAACTTTTTCACACAGAGGGTGGTGGGTATATGGCATCAGCTGCCAGAGGAGATTATTGAGGCAGGTTTATAACAAGAGGAATCGAATATATGAGAGGCAAAGAGGTCCTTCCGCAGTTGTACAAAGCCCCAGTGAGACCACACCTGGAGTATTGTGTGCAGTTTTGGTCCTCTAATTTGAGGAAGGACATTCTTGCTATTGAGGGAGTGCAGCGTAGGTTTAAAAGGTCAATTCCCTGGATGGCGGGACTGTCATATGCTGAGAGAATGGAGCAGCTGGGCTTGTACACTCTGGAGTTTAGAAGGATGAGAGGGGATCTCATTGAAACATATAAGATTGTTAAGGGCTTGACACGCTAGAGGCAGGAAACATGTTGGGGGAGTTCAGAACCAGAGGAGTAAGCCATTTAGAACGGAGACGAGGAAACACTTTTTCTCACAGAGAATGGTGAGTCTGTGGAATTCTCTGCCTCAGAGGGTAGTGGAGGCAGGTTCTCTGGATGCTTTTAAGAGAGAGCTAGATAGATCTTAAGATCTTCAAGAGAGATCTTAAAAATAGCGGAGGGCCGTGATCACATTGAATGGCGGTGCTGGCTTGAAGGGCCAAATGGCCTACTCCTGCACCTATTGTCTATTGTCTATTGTTTTAAACAATATTTGGACAGGTACATGGATAGGAAAGGTTTAGACGGTTATGGGCAAGCCCTGGGCAGGTGGGACTAGCGGAGACCAAGGACATCTTGGTCGGCATGGGCAAGTTGGGCGAAAGGGCCTGTTTCCATGCTGTATGACTCTTATGACATGCATTAAGGTCATAAGTGATAGAAGTTGAATAAGGCCATTTGATCCATCAAGTCTACTCCGCCATTCAATCATGGCTGATCTATCTCTCCCTCCTAGCCTCATTCTCCTGCCTTCTCCTCATAACCTCTGACACCTGTACTAATCAAAAATCTATCTATCTCTGCCTTAAAAATATCCACTGACTTGGCCTCTACAGCCTTCTGTGGTAAAGGATTCCACAGATTCACCACCCTGTGACTAAAGAAATTTCTCCTTTCACTATTCTGTATGTTTCAATAACCCCCCCGCCCCCCACCCCCCTCATTCTTCTAAACTCCAGGGAAGTTAACACTTAAAGCCATGTGTTTGCATTGCTCTCTCTCACTGAATCTCTCAATTAAGTCTTTGGCTGCAAGCCACATCCAAACATCAATATTTTGCAAGAGTTTGAAGGAGACTACAGTAGAAAAACAATAAATGAATAACAGTCTGTACTTGGAGAACTTTGAGAAACAATGGAAGCTTTTTTCAGGTTAGATAATAGAGTTCATCACAGGATAGATTACTTGCCAACCCAATTAGATAATGTGATGCCTGTGTTGGTAGGAGATCAAGTAATTTGCTACAACAAATTTGCTGTCTATTTACAGTATTTGTTCTTTCTAACTGAAGCAGTTTAACAATTTGGTTACTGAATAGGTTCTCCATGGGGATTAACAAATGAAGTTGGAGACAATAGACATAATATGAAATAGGATAATGAGGAGCTGTCTTTCCCATGGTAAAAGTTGTGCATAAAAATGCCTTTGTGATAAAGTGGATCAAGCTGGGCACGCTCGCACGCACAGAGAAACGCAAACACACACAGAGAAACGCACGCGCGCGCACACACACACACACACACACACACACACACACACACACACACACACACACACACACACACACACACACACAGAGACAGAAACACACACACACACACACACACACAGAGACAGAAACACACTAACACACTCACACTCACACTCACACCCGCACAAACAGAAACACACACGCACACACACACAGAAACACACATAGAAACGCAAATACACTCAAAGAAACGCATACACACACGCACAGAAAAACATAAACACACAGAGAAACACACACACACACACGCACAAGAAACACACACACAGAAACGCACATGCACAGACAATGTCGCAAAATAGGTTTTGTACAAGAGACTATTTTTAACTTGCCTCATATTTGTCATTTTGAAATAAGTTTAGAGAGGTTTAGATTAGATTGAGATTAGATTCCTTTATTGTCATTCAGACCTTTCGGTCTGAACGAAATTTTGTTACCTTGCAGTCATAACATATAATAAATTAAAACAAAACACACAATAAACATATATTTAACATCCACCACAGTGAGTTCACCAGGCATCTCCTCACTGTGGTGGAAGGCAAAAGTCTTAAACTCTTTGTCTTCTTCCCTACTTGTTCTCCCTCTGCGCTGAGGCGATCCAGGCCTCCGATGTTATCGTCCACTAGGCACGCGGCCGAGCCTCCAAAGCCGGGCTGCCACCACCGCCGTCGCCGGAATGCTGGAACACCGCCACAGCTCTGAATCAGGGTCCACCGCTGGAGCGCCGGAGCTCTGAAGCCGGGCCGCCGCTGGAGCATCGCTGGAGTGCCGGAACTCTGAAGCCGGGCTGCCGCTGGAGCACCGCTGGAGCAACTGCTGGAGCACCGGAGCTCTGAAGCCAGGCCGCCGTTGGAGCACCGCTGGAACGCCGCTGGAGCACCGGAGCTCTGAAGCCGGGTTGGAGCACCGCTGGAACGCTGGAGCTCTGAACGCCGCCACAGCTCCGAGGCCGCCAGCTCCGCCATTAGGCCTCAGCACAGACGGAGACGGTGACGGGAGACACGACAAGAAAAGGTCGCATCCCCCCGAAGGGAGAGACTAAAACCTTGTTTCTCCCTCCCTCCCCCCCCCCCCCCCCCCCCCCCCCACACACACACAAACACAACCTAATAAACCAAAATTCTAACTAAGACACAAAAAGACAAATAAATGAAAAAAAACAGACGGACTGCAGGTGAGCCGCAGCTGCCACGCAGCGCCGCCACAAGGTTTGAACTTGCTCACCAGCAACCTTTATAAACCAAACAAAAGCTTAATTTTTTCCATGGCCCACCGTTCTCTATAACCTGTGTTTTAATTTTTTTGTTCAACACTGCCCGTCAGGCTTTAATGTAGTCATGAACAAAAGCCCTTTACAGGATTGTTTCACAGACTTATGAAAGAGGTTGGATTCAATGAGATCAGATGGTGGCGATAAGTCGTGTCTAAATCCACTGAATATGTGGTGGATAGATTGAAAAGATGTGGATAATGTGATCAAAGGATTTTTCGTTTTAACTGGGGTTTTTTTTAACATTATTTATCTTTTTTTCTAAAATCTTTTAAATCTGCAGCTTAAAGATTTTTATTGCTGGTTGCAGAAGGGTCTATTAGTAGTATCCTATTACCACTATATGAATGAATTTTGTTCATTGCCACATTGGAGTTGCTGAGATTTTCTTTTAGCTGAAACCTTATATGAGCTTTTAAATATACTCTGCATTAGGATGTCTTTGATGCAGTCTGACATACCATACAACTTCCCACACATCCTTATCTTCCCATCTAATAAGCAATGACTCTGTTTTTTTGTTTGATGAAATGTGACCTCTTAAGTATTATGAGGGGATTGTAAATACTGCTACTCACAAAACAACTTTGATTAACCCTCCCCATCTCCGGCAAAGTAATCAATGTGGTGGCACTTTGTAAATCTGCCTATTTCTTTTACCTCAGTGCACAAATACATTTGGAATTGGATTTCTGCAGGAATATTCTTGCAAAGATAGTGTGTTCAAATATATCAGGGTGGTTCGAGAGCTTGGCCTTCACCATTCACCATTGAGCCTGGTTTTATAACCAGAGCAGACGGAGACATTTTAAGTGTGTCGGAAGGGACAGCAGATAATGGTTTACATCGAAGATGGACACAAAATGCTTTGGAGTAACTCAGCAGGTCAGGCAACATCTCTGGAGAAAAGGAATAGATGGCGTTTTGGGTTGAGACCCTTCTTCAGACTCTTGGGTCGCCTTTTTCCCAGAGATGCTTCCTGACCTGCTGAGTTACTCCAGCATTTTGTATCTTCGGAGTCATTTTATGTGCTCCCTTATTTGTCGATATAGGCAAATCAATTTTCGGCCCTGACCCCTCCCATCTGCAATTTGTGGATAAAGATATGTGGCCTACCCACCCTTCCCTTCCACTCCTGTCATCAAAACAAATTTCTTCTGGCTGAGCAGAACTTAAAACTAAGGTGAAGAAAGAATCAAAGAACGGAGGTAGGCGGAAGAGAAGGCAGGGCATTGGAGAAGGAAGCAGAGCTCTCTGAATTTGAGAGGAAAGGAAGGAGGTCACCACAGTGACCAAAGGAGAGAGGTGGTCATGGGGAGAATGTACAAACTTGGTACAGACAGACAGCATCCGTGGTCAGGATTGAACCCGGAGCTCTGGCGCAGTAAGGCAGCAACTCTACCGCTGTGCCACCATGCTGCCCAATGTCAGAGGCCAGAGAATGGGCGACGTGGATAATTGAACATGTCGCTCTGATGCACTGGGGGATACTGTTGTGAGGTTTGACCTAGGATCATTATTGATGCAAGAAGGGGTTGTTACTGGATATTATACAATTCCAGATCTGGGAATGCTTGATATGAGCATTCAGCACAGGGGAAGGAAGGATTCCATTCCACAGTTCTAACCCTTCTAGCCTAGACAAGCTCAAAGAAAAATGCACATTTCTTGGGCATGTAGAGCACACGGAAATTAGATAGATTGAAGAAAATGGTTCTGCTTTTAACAAACACGGGTTATGGGGAGTAGGCAGGAGAATGGGGTTAGGAGGGAGAGATAGATCAGCCATGATTGAATGGTGGTGTAGACTTGATAGGCTGAATGGCCTAATTCTGCTCCTATCACGTATGAACTTATGAAACACCATTAGATGGCCAAGCCTCTCAAGTGCTGAAGGTTGCTCCCAATGCGTAATCTACACAGCAGTTTCCTGCAGCAGTGGATCAGAAATATGATTCAATTTGTGCTACAAATTGCTGTGTAAACCTGAGTATTATGCAGTTGTGGCAATTGCCTCAAATCGTAGGTAGTTCAACCCAGATCAATCGCAGTGATTTGGAAAATACACCTTCTACGAAATTGATTTTATATTCTGCTTATTTGTGACCTCTCCATGCGCTCCCTGAATTTCAGATGCATGTATTATTTTGGTTGCGGGTGCTTGATGGGAGTCATTTATCTGAAAGGCCGGTGGTAATTTGTCAGGCTTATTTAAGGGTGTGTGACAACACAGCACTCTGCAAATGTCTTGGGAAGAACTTAGTTACATCAGTGTTTGAAGGAGTCCTCAGAATAACCTTTCATGACTCGGTGTGTAAGAAGGAACTGCAGATGCAGGTTTAAACCGAAGACACAAAAAGCTGGAGTAACTCAGGGAGCATCGCTGGAGAGAAGGAATGGGTGACGTTTCAGGTCGAGACCCTTCTTCATGACTTGGTGAACTCTTTTATGTCAAAAGAATGGCAACATCTCTAATGTAATATAGGATGTGATGCATAGGTTTTTTTTATTTGAAAGAATCTTCCTTCAGGGTCTATAATAATGATGGAACTTCTCTTGGAAAGCTGCAATGGGATTCTTACTGGAACTTTAATTAAAGGTGTTCACGGGCTTTTGCAAGTATGTTCAAAAATCAACTGTCTCCTCAGGAAACTGTTCCAAAGATAACCTTGGCTTTCCACACTAAACTGAGCTGTGCAGAGTAAAGGAATACAGGCTGTGGTTACAGATGTGCTCTGTGCTTTATTGCTTTTCCACATTTCTCAGCCAGTTCCTCTGAAGCCAGGCACGGATTTGCGCTGTGGATAGACACAAAAAGCTGTGGTAACTCAGTGGGTCAGACTGAGAAAAGCAATAGATGACGTTTCGGGTCGGGACCCTTCTTCAGACTGAGAGTCTGGGGAAAGTGAAACGAGAGATATAGACGGTGATATAGAGAGATATAGAACAAATAATTAAAAATAAGCAAAAAATGTAATGATGATAAAGGAAACAGGCCATTGTTTGCTGTGGGCTAGGTGAAAACGAGTTCCAGACAATGAAACTGACCAGAACGACATTGAAACAACAAGGGTGGGGGTGGGATGGAGAGAGTGTGCATGCAAAGATTACTTGAAGTTAGAGAAATCAATACATACCACTGGGTTGTAAGCTGCCCAAGCAAAATATGAGGTGCTATTCCTACAAATTTGCATTTGGCCTCATTCTTACAATGGAGGAGGCCCAGGACAGAAAGGTCAGTGTGGGAATGGGAAGGGGAAATTAAAGTGTTTGGCAACTGGGAGATCAGGTAGGCCAATGCGGGTGTGTGTTGATGGATGGGCTGCAAATGAAATCATCATCTGCTGTAACGTTGTCTCCACATCCCCCCTCAAGGTAATGTGACCTCCAGTGTAGATGAGCTTAACAGATTCTGCAGTGCGGTTGAGAAAAGCTCCAGCTAGTTGAAAAACTCAGAGCTTTACATTACTCTTGTGCACTGCTTCACATCACAACCAAATTATTCAAACTTGGAGTATGCTAACAAGAAGAAAATTGCTCGTGTTTCAGCAGGACCAACATTGATACAACTTTCTATTTGAGCTTGAGGAGGGTACTAAAAGCATGCAAGAGTGAACACAGTGGCCTTTTCAAGGTTCAAGGTTTTTGTCACGTCTACCAATTAAGGTACAGATTGCCATACAGTCGTTCCAATAAAGAGCAACAATAAAAAGGGACTATAGATGCTTATTTATACCAAAGATCTTCTTATAGATGTGTATAAGACCATGAGATGTATAGATAGGATAAATGCACAGAGCCTTCTGCACAGTCTTTTATCCAGAGTAAGGGAATCAAGAACCACAGGATAAAGGTTTCAGATGTGGGGGAAAAGATTTCATAAAAACCTGAGGTGCAAGTTTTGTACACAAAGAGTGGTAGGTATATGGAACAAGGTATATGGAACCGAGGAGATAGTCGAGGCAGGTACTATTGAACGTTTAAAAAAACATCTGTACAGGTGCATGGATAGGATAGGTTTATAAGAATATGGGTCAAACACAGATAGGTGGGACTAGTGTGAGTGGGGCATGTTTGTCGGCATGGGCAAGTTGGGACGAAGAGCCTGTTTCTACCCTGTTTGACTATGACTTCCGTGAAAGGTCTCCTAGTAGAAGTCAGACTTTGCTCATCAGCCATCGTTTGCATGGAATTTTATCTCCCGACTCTAAAGGCTATTCATTTGGTGTGATTTGAGTGTTGCCTGCTGATTTTCAGGGTGAGCCCATCAGACCTCCCGAATCTTCTATAATTAGTGTCGTCAGTCAACTTCCAGTAAATTCCAGATAATGGGCAATAGATGTTTATAAGTGGCTCTGTTGGATACTGAAGCACAGTGCTTGTAAACTTTCCCAAGGTCACACAACATCCTGGAAACCTATGAGCAGACCTTGAGGAAATCAATAAAGCAGTTTAGCTCCATCTCCAAAACAGACGTAGGGTATTTTTGTATTTTTTCAGCATCAAAGAATACAAAAAAGCTCAATCCTCAGGATCATTACTCGGGGAAAGTTGCTGTGGAAAATAAGCATGAGATTGTTTGAGCCAATCGGCTGGTAGACCTGTGTGACACAACTTAGGACAAAGTCTTGGACCACCTCCCTCTTATTATTCTACAGTATACAGAGATTCAAACCAATGGTACATGAATTGAAAGTGTGCAGAGGTTGACCCAGGATTTCCATTTGAGACCACACCGAGCCTGCATTTCGAAGCGGTGCCAAAGGGTCTCCAACCTCAAACTCTCTTTCTTATTTCTCACAGATGCCGCTGGCATTTTGAGTGTTCCCATCATTTTATATTTTTACTTTGGTTTCGATATGGTTAATTGTCTTCAGGTCTCTTTAACCAGTGGCTTCTGGCGAGTGAACTTTCTCCAAGGCTGTTTAATTTAGCAGGTTTTTACTCTCCATTGAAGAGGATGCCCTTAGTAGACGACAAACCATGGGACTGAGTACCATTCAGTACCTTAGTACCACTCAGTACCTTAGTACCATTCAGTACCTCAGTACCAATCAGTACTTGGTACCATTCAGTAACTTAGTACCATCCAGTACTTTAGTACCATTCAGTACCTCAGTACCTTAGTACCATTCAGTCCCTGTTCATGGGTGTGCTAACACAGTGTGTTCCATAATAATGCACAGAATTATGTCTAGCTCATAATTATTAATGTACTTCTCTTTTCTCTTTCTCTTTCTCTTCTCGGTCCTTCTTGATGGTTGCTGGTCTCCCTCAACATATGCTGTTATCACCTTCACCGTTCAGGTAAGCTTGATTCAAGTCTGATACAGAAAAATACACTTTATATATTGTATATTAATAAAATATATTAACATTACATATTAACAAAAAAGTTATTATTTTAAAGCCTCAAGTGATATCTTAACATAATTAACCTAGTCAACATAGGTGGCATGATATAGCCTTGCAATAACATCCAGATTACTGTCTACCTGCACTCCCAAACTCGTAAATACTTGAGGTATAGCTCTAAGATGGTGGTTGTCTCATCCACGTGGCTTTTATCCTGCTGTAATGGTGAGAGCTGGCTAACTGTCTAAAAATATGGAAGGTCATTGACTCAGCCGACTAATTCTTTCCTCGGTGTCCACACAAGCATGTCCCAGCAAGGGACGCTGATCAATGTGTCCCTCCTTAATGTGTAGACATTGTGACCTGCTGCTGCTGCTGCCACAGTGGACCAATTAACTCTGCATTGATTGAACATAACACTGGTTGTATGTGTGTGGCCCAGAAATTACAACTACGTCCTTGGTCAATGGGAAAGCCTAAGGCTTCACTTGTTAACATGGTCAATTTTAGTTTAAATGTATTTGTGTTTGTTTGGGAAAAGCTGCCTTTACAGAAACATTTACTCGGTTATTCTGAGCATTTGTTGACTGCTCCTCATGTTGAATATTTGTTTTAATGTGTTTTCAAGGACTTGCATTTACACTTCATGTCTTTGTATATTTTGATTGCACACTGTAGGGGGAACATATTAGCATATATTTTGTGATATTGCTAAATATATTGCAGTCTTGATGCCTGAAACAAATTGGCTTGGGCGGCCGATTTTCCTTTAGGATTTCAGAATTTGCCCATTTAATTAGAGTTAATTTCTGCAACAGTAAATAAAGAGTGATTGAAAATCTGCCCATGGAGAGCCAGGTCTGTGTCTTTTAAGGAGATGATACCCTTTATCATCTTAGTTTAGTTTATTGGCACATGCACTGAGGTACAGTGAATAGCTTTTTGTTGCACTCTATTCAGTCAGCGGAAAGACTATACGTGATTACAACCAAGCCACCCACAGTGTACAAATACAGGGCAAAAGGAATACAGTTTAGTGCAATATAAAGTCCAGAGAAGTCTGACACTGAAATGGCGTTACACAGTAAGGCAGGAGTCGGCAACCTACGGTCCCGGGCTGAATGCGGACGGTAACCCAAAATCATCTGGTCTGCAGGCGGGTTTTTTCCCCCGTAATCACCTGGCCCGCCGAGCACGGCCAAGGTCTGGCTGTACCGCATCCTGCACAAAGCCGTCGGCACGGCCACGCACCTTCTGTGAACACGTTTAAGAAAGAACTGCAGATGCTGGAAAAATCGAAGGTAGACACAAATGCTGGAGAAACTCAGCGGGAGAGACATGCAAGCATTGCATGAGGCTGCCTCACCCGCTGAGTTTCTCCAGCATTCTTGTCTACCTTCTGTGAACACGTGCTTTGATGCCTGCCATTCGAGGCGGGATCCATGTGTACACGTGATAGATGCGGCCCACCATCTGCTCGCAGACATGCGTCTTGGCCCCTATGCAGAACAAGGTTGCCGAACCCTGCAGTAAGGGATGAACTGGTCTCACCTATTTTAACCAGAATTTTTCTCTCCTCATAGTTTTTGTTCAACTTAATTAGTATATTGTCAAACACAGAGTCTGTAGAATCAAGGGACTGCAGATGCTGATTTACCAAGAAAAGGCACAAAAAAGCTGGAATAACTCAGTGGGTTAGGCAGCATCCCTGGAGAACATTGAGGTTGAGACCCTTCTTCAATATACATCAGTCTGAAGAAGGGTGCTGACCCGAAATGTCAATTCTCCAGGGGTGTTCCCCTGAAACATTCACAATGGTTGTGTTTTAAAATGTAATGATTTTGTAAAAGATGTTTTCAATATTCCTTGATTTTATTAAACATTAGAATTTTGGAAGTTGGGGTAATTTGCTGGAAATGGGTTTTTATCACCAAACAAAATTGCTGATTTAAAAAAAAAATCATGCCTCAATCCACCATCTTTGAGTAACCAAATGTTATGTAATTTGAAAGTTACACAAGTGCAGAATTGTTTTGCCACGTACATTTGTGTACACTTGTCAGCTTATGAGTTTTTGAAGTAATATTTAGAAGCTTTTAGAGTGATCTGGTGTGCAGCCTATTTTTGGAGCCTTCTCCGGGGTCTAAAACAAGTATAAACAAGGTTGTCAGGGGTTCTGTGGAGGGCAGGAGAATGGGGTTGAGAGGGAAAGATAAATCAACCATATTGAGTAGACTTGATGGGCCGATTGGCCTAATTCTGTATATACTCATTCTCCTATAACTTTACTTATAAGTGCAGTCAGTGATAATTTCAAAGAGCAATTCATTTAGCTCTGAGCAAGGGCACTTCTGTCAGAAGGGCAATGTTTTTTTTTGGCCAAATTCTTACACTAGTGGGAACGTAATGTGTCCTGAATTTGCATGGTGCTTCAAATTTTACAAACTTTGAGCCAATTTCAGGTTAATTATGCGGTAGAATTCAGGGCTAGCTCGTTCTCTCGCTGTGAAAGTCTTTTCCTGCAGCATATCGATGGTCCCGTACTTCAGCGCTCACCAGTATCAATCATGCCAGTCATTAACACAGTAAGGAGCTGAAATGTTCTCAGACAGTAGTGCTGAACATGCACTTGGTGCCCAAAATGTGCTTGCATTCGACTACAGTGCAGGGTCACCGTTATCATTATGTCATTACTACCAGCGGAGGACATATTTCTAAACAGTGGCTTCTTTCCGACAACAAAGACTGGCATGGTGGCATAGCGGTAGAGCTACTGCCTTACAGCGCCAGAGACCCGGGTTCAATCCTGACTACGGGTGCTTGTCTTTACGGAGTTTGTTTGTTTTCCCCGTGATCTGCGTGGGTTTTTTCCGAGATCTTCAGTTTCCAACCACTCGCCAAAGATGTACAGGTTTTGTAGGTTAATTGGCTCGGAATAAATGTAAATTTACCCTAGCGTGTATAGGATAGTGTTGGTGTGCGGGGATCGCTGGTCGGTGTGGACTCGGTGGGCCGAAGGGCCTGTTTCTGCGTTGTATCTCTAAACTACAAAACTAAACTAAACATAGTCTGCAAATACAGGGAGAATCTAGGAACAGTTCTTCATCTCCTTTGTCCAAACAACAAAAAACGTAATTAAATAATGTTTTGACAGCAGCCTACTGTTTGATTCACTGCTACATCTCATCCAGAAATGCCAGCATTCGATGCAGTGCTTCATTGTAATTTCCAGTTGTCCTTTTCACCCCGATAGTTGTCATTCCTGTCTCTCTCCCATCCGGTCGGTGACTACACCGGCCTCCAGCTCTATTTATTTCAGGTAAACTTTCACCTTCCCACCTTTTGCATCCATTTGGATTCTGTCTGCATCTTAAATGTCTCGCCTGCCTTTTAAAATTTAGTTAAATCTACAATGCCTTTCTTACACTTTTCCTTCGGGACTTGTTGCAGAATGCATTTTTTTATTCCCTCCTTTATTACTGAGGAAAAAGATACCCTGGTGATTGTGGAATTTTCTCATCACTTTTATGTGACGGAAAGACTTTCAAATGGACAACATAGCACTGGAATGCCTTTCTCTGAGTGAAGGGGCGGACAGAAAGGAAACCAGAATTCATTTTTCGTTGTCGCTATAATTGCATATTGAGAAGAAAATAAATCCATAGGTGAAATTGTTGAAAAGGATAAGTGTCACAGTGTTAAAAACATATTCAAGGTCAGTTTATTGTATATTTCCACATGTTCTCAAGTGGACAGTAAGTTCACTGAGATTGGTGGTGCATACAGACCAGCGATTAGATTCTTTGATGCCCCTGTATTGTTAATGCTCCTGTACTCCCGTATTCAGAGGTCATTCACTCTTGAATGTCTTCATTTCGAGTAGTAGTAGTATTGCAGTTAATCTCCCTGCATTATCAATGTGGCATCAGTTTGGTTCTGAAGGAACGGAGGGATGTACATCATGTGCAGGCAGATGATATCAGTTTATCATGCCATTGTGTTTGGCCCAGACATGATGGGCTGAATGGCCTGTTCCTGTGCTGCACTATGTTTTGTTCTATATTGCAGTCAGTGAATTCAGGATTGTGGCCCGAAATATCACCCATCAATGTTCTCCAGGGATGCTGCCTGAGCTGCTTAAGTTAATCCAACACTTTGTGTCGTTGTCATCTGGTGTCTGCTATATCCACACTGGCCAGTAAAACCATCAGATGAATAGATTGGGTAGATGCAAAGTCTCTTGCCCAGAGTAGGTGAATCGAAGACCAGAGGACATAGGTTTCAGGTGGAGGAGAAAAGATTTATTAGGAATCTGAGGGTTAACTTTTTTACACAAAGGGTGGGAGGCGTATGGAACAAGCCGCCAGGAGGTAGTTGAGGCAGGGACTATCCCAAGATATAAGAAACAGTTAGACAGGTACATTGATAGGACAGGTTTGGAGGGATATGGACCAAACGCGGGCAGGTGTGACTAGTGTAGCTGGGACAAGTTGGTCGGTGTGGGCAAGTTGTGGGCTGAACGGCTTGTTTCCACACTGTATCTGTCGCTCTATGAATCCATAGCAGGTGTGGGTAAAATAGAAACCGGTTGACTAGGACACAAAGTATTGAAGCTGGTTCACTCCGTCCTTGATTACCTCAGAGATTCATCAACAGGGTTTTTACGAGTGAGAGCCTGAGGCAATTTTATGCCAGTCATGTCCCTTACTTCACTTGGACTGTGGCACAGTTTTAACCAGAACCTTGAATGATGAGGGCTCCTTGGCAATTTTATCAGAAGGTGCCAGATGTGGACTGCTTGTCCCAAACCAAAGAATCTCCAATCTCAAGATTAAAGGAATCAGATGAATCTTCATATCCGTTTAAGCAAAATTGAACTGACAACCTGTTCTAAACTACACAGCATGCAATGGAATTTCTCTAGTGACTGCTCTAAATGTCTTGTATGGTCTCTTGATCTTTATCTTTCAAAAAGTGTAAATCGTCTGTGGTCTTGTAATAATATTAAAATTTCTATCATATTCTCTGCAGTCTTAAAGTCCACAAGATCAAATGTAATTATTTTTCATCTTTAACATTAGAAATGTGATATTGGGCAATGTCTCTGACTATAGTCAGTCCTGATATGAGCTGAGTGCTCATTCAGTTCCGACGGAGAGCCCTGTGGTATTCCTTACCAACAGTTTCATTTAATTCAATTTTGTTTAATTTAAACTGCGTATAGTGACTAATTGCCATGAAAGTTTGCCGTGTGATTGTGTTGATATAAGGAAGATCATGACACAAGTAAACCCTTTCTAGCCCTTGATGCAAACACTTCACAACGTGAGGTTGCTGCCTTACTGCGAATGCAGCGCCGATGACCCGGGTTCGATCCCGACTACGAGTGCTGACTGTACGGAGTTTGTACATTCTCCCCGTGACCGCGTGGGTTTTCTCCGAGGTCTTCGGTTTCCTCCCATACTCCAAAGATGTACAAGTTTGTAGGTTAATTGGCTTGGTATAAATGTAAATTGTCCCTTGTGTGTTAATGTTCGGTGCTGACTCGGTGGGCCGAAGGGCCTGTTTCTGCGCTGTATCTCTAAACTAAACTAAACTAAACTAGACTAAAAAAGGATCAGGTGACATTTCGGGTCAAGAAGAGTCTCGACCTGAAATGACCCCTATCCCTTCTCTCCAACGATGCAATCTGGCCCGCTGAGTTACTCCAGCTTTTTGTGTCTATCTTGGGTTTAAACCAGCATCTGCAGTTCCTTCCTACACATGATAGGCGAACAGTTCAGGTACATTCAGCTGGCGTTTGCCAGCAAGGTTAAAGACTACTGTTACGGAGAGGGCTAGTTATTTTTTAAGGCCGTTCTACAGGCTTTTCCCCAATTTACACATTTTTTGATTTATGAACTTTTGCTATCATGGAATTGTTTTTTTGTTGTACAATTTATGCCTATTTTTCAGATGTCAGATAAGGAGAGAAGTGAAATGTAAAGCCAGAGGGAGGATTACAAATGGAAGCAGAGAGAAGGTGGGGGAGGATAGTGCAGTGGGAGAAATGCATGCACACATCAGGGTGTAGGGAAGACACAGGCAAGGGAGAGGGGCTACGGAGGGTATTATGTAAAATGGGAGCATTCGGAATACATGCCGCTGTCATCATGTGGCAATGGACTGCAAAGAGTTTAGCCGCTGCGATACTCCAGCACTCTGCGTTTGGCTCCAGATTCCAGCATCTATAGTTCCTTTTGTCTTCAAAGTCTGCAGTAAGATGCAATCACACCCTCTATCAAATGTGTCCCAATGCATAATTTGGCAGAAGGCCACTTAGTGCTGGGGTAACTCAGCAGGTCAGGCAGCATCTCTGGAAAAGGGTCTCAACTCGAAACGTCACCTATCCATGTTCTCCAGAGAGGGACACAAGGTGCTGGAGTAGCTCAGTGGCTCAGGCAGCAACTCTGGAGAAAAAGGATGGGTGCCTTTTTGAGTCGGGTCCCTTCTCCTGATCTTTTCCAGAGATGCTGGTTGACCTGCTGAGTTACGCCACTTTGTTTCACTTTGTGTATTAACAAGCTTCGGCAGTTCTTTGTTTCAATGTTGATGCATAAATTGGCTACCAGTTTGGCTATTTTACACCAAGAGAATTAAGAGTACTAAGTTGTCATATACACCGGATATGAACGGGAACAATGACATTCTTACAGCGACTACACTTCAGAGATATTTATTAACTGTAAAGCACGATCTAACTTATTGAACGAGGCAAGTGAGCCACTCTATAAATGCATAATTTTCTCTTGCTTGATTGAATGGATTGAGCTACTGTGACCTTTGGCCAACTCAGCCTTGCTTTCTGCACGTCTGTTTGTGAAGGTCAGTGGTACGGTTTTTAGTTTCTTTGTGCAAAGGCCTTTGTTTGTTTGTTGCGTCCCTTCAAGTTCCCAGACAGAAGGTTCAGTTCCGCCATGCAGCTGCCTCATATTTCACTGGATTCAATCGGCAGCCTGGGCTCCTTTGTCTTCGCCTTCACTCCTCGCCTTCCATTATACTTATCTTGCCTATGTGAGACTGACGTGGAAGCATAAGTTCCAATTTTAAGGCAGCCCAGAGTCAAGGATTGTTACAAAGAGTTCATTCTGTTTACTGTAAACCTTTACATTTACAGCTGTCAGAGGTTGTGGGGACAAAGCAGGAGAATGGGGTTGGGAGGGCGAGATAGATCAGCCATGATTGAATGGCGGAGTAGACTTGATTTGGCCGAATGGCCTAATTCTACTCCTATCACTCATGACTTTATGACCTAAATTTCAGCAGGTTGATCTGACATGTTATGCTGAGATGTTTTCTCTTTCCCATTATGATCAAGAGAGCATGTCCCTGCTATTCCTAGAAATCTGAAACAAGAACCAAAAATGGCACAATAATCAGTAGGTCAGGCAGCATCTGCGAATAAGGAACCTGGAAATCTTAGATCGGAATTATGTACTCCGCTTCCTAATTTTTCACAAAGAAGCTGCCCGATCTGCTGAATATATATTTCCAGCATTTCCTGCTTTCTTTTCAGCATTGATCATCCATACCCCGTTCCTGCCTTCTCCCCATATCTCCTGACTCCGCTATCTTTACGGGCTGTTTCTAAGAATCTCTTACTGGACTTGGTTCACAGTGTCTCTCACTGTGAGTCTCTCACGACACAGTGAAGAAGAGAGCTGAGACAAGCTACGTGTGGGAAGAGGCAATCTGTAGCAGTGCCCCAAAATTCCAGCCAGCTGCACGAACTGACCGATCCAGCTTAGACTTGATTAATTGATTTGATTGATATTTTATTGTCACGTGTGCAGTGAAATTCTTTGTTTCATAGACTACACAAGTATGCAAAGAGTCATCTTGTACAGGGCACCGATAAAGGTACAAAAGTATTCAATATGGTCCCATGGTCAAGTATTTCACTGCCTTTTCTTAATTCATAAGGTCAATTTTTTTAGGTTAGTCACCTGTTTATTATCCTGTGTTTTCTCAGTTATATCTATGTACCTGTTCCATTAAGCTATCGCTTCTACCCTGTTCTCAGGATCTTGGTTGTGAGCACGACCTCCTAGAGTTCATCATATATCATATAAGCATTTAATATTCCTGTTGCTTTGCCTTCCCCTTTTCTTGTTTTAAGCCATCTGACCTTCCATTCACTGCCCCTTGGCAGTTTGCCGCGAGACGTCACACTGTTAATGTTCCCGGTCAATGTCCGATCAAGTGTGACTTCATCTCTCCACCTTCGCTGATGTGTTAATTAACGTTATGGACCTCACGGAGTACAGATTTCACCTGTTTTGTTCCCAATGAGAATCACTCAAATTCCTTGAGACAGTAGGGTCATTAAACTCCACCCTCTTACAACCACCATTGGCTCCTTAATAAAGCATGACTTTTGCTGGATGTCTTCCTCGATTCTCTGTGGAATACAAATCACTGTCTGGCAGGCTGCAGCAAATTCCCATCAGCAGTTTCTCTATGTTTTCCTCACTTAATTAAATCCAGAGTGATTCAGCCTCCCCTGAGTCCTCTTTCATGTCCTGAACTTAATGTTTTCCTTTCTACATAATGCGACTCCTCCTCCTACATGCTGACATTTATTACTTCCCAACAATAACCCACCCATCCAGCACCATGTCCCCTTCCTGTTCTTGACCACCTGATGTCTCTAGTGCCTTTGTACTTTAAGGAGCAAATCCCTTTTATCCAAGTCTGCCACGTTTGCTGTTGTTATTGCCAGAAATCTAAATGGGATTTTGAGATCTGCTTCTACTTTATATGGAGTCTTTCAAATTTTGACCACCCTTGTTGTGTCCAGAGAATGCTCAGAGCTCGGGAAACCAACAAGATATCAGTGTGAAGATAGACACAAAAAGCTGGAGTAACCCTTCTTCAGACAGGTCTCGACCCGAAACGTCACCCATTCCTTCTCTCCAGAGATGCTGCCTGTCCGGCTGAGTTACTCCAGCTTTTTGTATCTAACTTTGGTTTAAACCAGCATCTGCAGTTCCTTCTTACACAAGATATCAGTGTGATATTGGCATTTGTTCACAATCTCATGATGTGTTCCTGGGGTATTTATTACCTGAGCGTTAGACTTCAGACTTTAGAGACACAGCGCGTACACAGGCCCTTCAGCCCAGTGAGACCACGTCGACAAGTGATCACCCCTTACACTAGCACTATCCTACGCACTAGCGCCAGTTTACAATTCTACCAAAGCCAATTCACCTGCAAACCTGCACGGCTTTGGACTGTGGAACGAAACCGGAGCACCCAGAGAACACCCATGCAGTCTCGGGGAGAACGTACAAACTTCGTACAGACCGCACCCGTAGTCGGGATCGAACCTGGGTCTCTGCCGCTGTGAGGCAGCAACTCTGCCGCTGTGCCACCCCAAAAGAAGGTGAGATTTCATCTTCTATTGTCCCTTCCAGTAAAAAGCCAGTGCCCCAACTCCATTATTTTGATAATTAACAACCCAGATAAAGAAGCATTAATATCCTGAGGGGACAGGTAGCATCTCTGGAGAGAAGGAATGGGTGACATTTTGGGTAGAGAACCTTCTTCAGACCGTGGAGTTACTCCAACCTTTTGTGTCTATATTTGGTTTAAACTAGCATCTACAGTTCCTTCCTACACATTAATATCCAGGTGATTTTTCCCATCGGTTGCTTGCTGCAATATTTCTGGGGATTCACCCTTAATTCCTGGAAAGACCAGGGCATTCCTGGGAGATTACCAAGCCATCCACGCATTTGCTCCAGTTCTCTCTGTGGTGATGCCGTAATAAATTGTCGCCATTGTGATTAAATCATGCCTGCTCTGTGGGCCAGAGGCTACAGCTGTGGGCTTTATTAAACGTTGATTTTACAGGAAGTGGGCAGCATTTATTGGCCTTCCTGAGGCAGGTTTCCACATCTTACTCTTCAGTTGAACCTGGGAATACGTTGCTTACAGCTTGCTCTCCCCAGGCTTGAGTTGTAATATCGAAGCAGATTTATTTTGAGCCTTCAGGTAGCACCTGGTGTTTGCCTGACAAAATGGCAGGATATCCTGCAGCAAATTGTTCCAACCAGGATTTAGATTTGAAAAGAAATCGGAAAAAAAAAATCAATTAAAAAATATGCACATGACTACAATAGCCATAGAGTCATACAGCACGGAATCATGCTCTCTGCCCAACCTTTCCATGACAACCAAGATGCCCCATCTACGTTGGTCCCTCTAAACCTTTCCTAATCATTGACCTTTTCAGAGTCTTTTCAGTGTTGTTACCGCAGCTGCCTGAACTACCACCCCAGGCAGCTAGTTCCATGCACCCACCACCCTTGTTGTGAAAAAGTTACCCCTCAGGTTCCCATTAAATAATTTCCCTCTCATCTTAACCCAAAATCTTTCCCCTTCACATTAAACTCAATTAGCCATTCCTCCATCCACTTGTCCAACTGATCAAGACCCTGCTGTAATTTTTAATAACTATTTTAAATATCCACAAAACCACCCACTTTAGTGTCATCTGCAAACTTACTAATCGTTCTTGGTACAATCTCATACAAATCGTTGATGTACAGCCCAACACCAATCACTGAGGCACACCACTCGTCACAGGCCTCCAGTCTGGAAAAACAACCTTATACCATCAACCAAGATAGACACAAAATGCTAGAGTAACTCAGCGAGATAGGCAGCATCTTGGGAGAGAAGGAATGGGCGACTTTTTGGGTCGAGTCCCTTGTTCTGACCTGAAACGTCGTCCATTCCTTCTCTCCACAGATGCTGCCTGTGCTGCTGAGTTACTCCGGCATTTTGTGTCTGTCTTTGGTTTAAACCTGCATCTGCAGTTCCTTCCTCCACACTTCTACCTTCACCCTCTGCTTCCTTCCATAATGCCATTCTTTCTGTATCCAGTCAACAAACTCTCCCTGGATCCCGTGCCACCTAACCTTCCAGAGCTGCCTACCATATGGAACCTTAACCAATGCCTTGCTGAGGTCCATGCAGTCACCGTCTCTGCATACGCCCTTGTCATCTATTGAATAGTTCTTTAAAAAAAATGCGATCACATTCATGCAACACAATCTCCCATGCACAAAACCATGCTGACTATTCCTAATCAGCCCCTGTCTATCCAACTGCATATTTATCTTAGTTTTAGTTAGTTTAGTTTTGAGATACAGCGCTGAAACGGCCCACTGAGTCCGCACTGACCACCGATCTCCATACACTTGTGCTATCTTACACACTAGGGACAATTTACAATTTTTACACCCGGAGAAAACTCGCAAGGTCACGGGGAGAATGTACAAATCTCTGTACAGACAGCAGCTGTAGTCAGGATCGAACCCAGGTCTCTGGTGCTGTAAGGCAGCAACTCTACCACTGCGCTACCAAGCTGCCCTACCTATCCCTCATACTTCATTGCATGGTAAACCTGTGGGCCGGTGGAGGCCTCTGAATCAAGAATCCACGTTTGTGGAAGTAGAACAAGGGAGAAATTCAACAACAGAAACGCATGATTATTTGCTGAAGATGACAAATCAAAATCAGTGTTTGTGAATATCTGTTGTTTCAATGTGCCGGTGTATCAAACTTCAGAACGGGTGCTGGAATTGTGCTGTGCTGAGAAATGTTTGCCCCTCGGTCAATTCCATTTTAAAGCCAGCTTTGATTAATGTTTAATCAAATCTAATCGAATTCCTAGTCTGCGATGGAACAGAGTGGGAAGGTTGGATTCTCTGAACAGTAAATGTGCCCACAACATGCTATTGTGCACTGTTCACAGGACAGTATCATCGGTTCCCCTCCCCCTGCATCCCACTCCCCTTGCTGGCAGTTCCATAGAAGTTGTCATTGTGCCATCTACTTTAGAGTTAGATATGCGCTCGGAACCCATCAACTGGGAATTTATTTCCCACTTGGTCATTCTGAGTAGGGTCTGAATGTGCAGTGAAAGCGGTTTTGAGCCCTTGGCCACTTTCTCAGCCAACAGGGATGCTACCTAGCCCAAGCGCCCCCGCCGTGAGACTGGCACTAATGGTGCGATCAGCCAACATTTTTATTTTGATCCAACCGGATCAGCCAACATTTTTATTTTTCGTCTGAATAGCGCGCCGTCGAAACAAGAGCGGACCTGACAGCTGTATTGGGTTGTGCAAATTCCTTCAGTGGGGATTTGAGGGTAGACTGCAGGTTTGAACAAAAAAACCTTTTGAAACTGCACAAGATGCAGGAGATTGAATGCCTTTTCCTGTCACGAGAAGTGCAATGGTTTTAAATCTGAGAGAGCAGCAACAGCAACAGGAGGAAAATCGTGAGCTGCTCTTTGAAGCTGTTTAAAAGGAGCTGCTGTTGAGTTTCAGTTGCAGGGATTAAAAACATGTACTTCCAATGCTTAACTGCGTCAAATATTGAAAGAAAACATTAGTTATAGTGACATTGAGATGTATGGTCAGGCTATTAAAAAGGAGCTATTTAATCCACAAGCATATTTTCCTTTGACCCTCTTGGCCTCCCTCTCGCATGGATCAGTTCTGATGCCCCATCTGTTATTTTGGCTGAGATCAGGTAACTCGGAGCCTGGGGAACAAATGTACGACTCTGCCATTCTGTGTGACTCACATATTGCTTGTTTAAGACAGAGAGGTCCTCAGAAGTCATGGAGAGGGGATGGGCGGTAAAGCAAATGACGTCTATTCTTTGATGGGGGAGAGGACGAGAAATTAAAAATACAGGGCTTCCAGGTTACGGACTATCCTTGATCGGACTTTGCTGGCTTTACCTTGCACTAAACGTTATTCCCTTTTCATGTATCTTTCCACTGTAAATAGATCGATTGTAATCATGTATTGTCTTTCTGCTGACTGGTTAGCACACAACAAAAAGCTTTTCACTGTACCTCGGTACACGTGACAATAAACTAACCTAATAACTAAAACGGATGAACTAATTTGCGGAAATCCAACTCGAGGCAACTTTTTCCATATATTTTTTAAAGTATTTTTCAAGGTAGCGATAATAATAAGATGTTGCAGTTTGTTCATTAATGATTGGTTACACTATATATTCCATTAGTTTAATTATGAATAGCATTAGGATGAATATTTGAATGAAGTGAAAGAATTATAGCAAGTGTAGGTAGAGCAATACATCATGAGTAGCTGTCGAAAGTGGATGGTTCTGACACAGAGAAATCGGTGTATGGATGGTTGTCAGGAGTGGAATCATTATGTAACACAGGGCCCAAATGCAATTAAAATGAGATGCTTTATAATGAAGATTCTGCCTCCCAATTTAATTTTGTTTAGCGATACAGTGTGGAAACAGGCCCTTCGGCCCACTGAATCCAGGCCAACCATCGATCACCCTTTCACACTAGTTTGATGTTATCTCACTTTCCCATCAACCCCCTCCATGTCGTGGGCTATTTTACAGAGGCCAATTAACCTACAAATCCACACAACTTTGCGATGTGGGAGGAAACCAGAGCACCTGGCAGAAACCAGAGCACCACGCAGTCACGGGGAGCCCTACTTCGTTGTCTTTACCTGTTTTGGCTCTCACTTTGTTTTAACAATTTTTTTGAAATGGTTGAACTTGAGGCTGAGTCTGAATGTGGTTAAATGTGCCAGTGTTTTGTTTTTCTTTCTACTTTCCTTGAAAGACGACGTGTGAGTCCAGAAAGTGAGATTTGGCAAGTTGTTCCATCACACATTTCAAACTGTTAAAGAGCCATAATTAAAAAGCCTTCTGTGATTAAATACTTTCCCAAGTAACATGGATATCAGAAGCCTGAAGAATTACTGCCTGAAGCTCAAAGAACAGTACGTATGTGCACAGAATTCACAGACGCATAGTCATGCACATGAACGCATGTACACTACATGCATATAGTCCAAGGGCACACAAACATGCTTGCATAAGGACGCACACACAGATACACGCACACACACATTATTATACTAAAACATATATACAAACATATACATTTGTCACAGTGTACGATGTGACTCTTGGACTTTGGTGACATTGCTGGGTGTTTTCTGTGCATTCAGCACATTTTGAGAGCAAGAGTGAGAGAGTGGGCTGGTATTAAACACGTTCGATATGTTATACAGTGAAGAATAAGGATTATTGTGGAACAACTCCCTCGCTGTGGGAGGCAAGTTGTAATCCTAACAGCAGGCAGGGCTGAAATGCAGCCACACAGTATTCCGTATCTTGTTCAGCAGAGAGCAGCTGCTTGTTGGCTTGTTTTCATGGTTTCTTTTAGGAATGTCCACTGTTATGTTTGGTGGTGTAGAGTGTACAGGTGATAAGTCTGGTCTTCAATTGCATGCATGATGGATATAACGCAGTGGTGGTGCCCAAGAACAGGGGTGCGCAATTATTTACAGGTGCTACATACTTTTTCACTGTGATTTAGTAAACCCAGAGATAACCCAGGCAAGATATAAAAAAAAATATTTTCTTTGGACCTAACGTGCTGAAAGCATTACCACTTAGTCCTGACTGCACTTGACAATGCCCGCACGGAAGATGTATCAAGTGAAACAAGTTAATGTGATCTGTAGCAGTCATGAGTGAGCTGTTGTCAATAAGGATGTCTCTTAAAGGGACCAGTTAAGTTAAAGCAAAAACGTTACTAACAAGTCAACCTTTTCCGTGCAATTGAGAATAATGAGACTGTTCAGAATATAATCACGTTAATCTCTAACTGCCGAAATGTAATGTGAAGTGGACATCAAAATAACTATAGATGCTGGAAGTCTGAAATTTAAGCGTAGAATACTGGAGAAACTCAGCAAGTTAGGCAAGGTCACAGACCTGAAACACTGACAAATTCTCTTTTCACAGAAGCGGCCCGACTTACTGATTTATTTTTTCCCCAATAGTTTATGTTTCTGAACAAAAGTAGTAAAGCTCATAATTCACATTTTGGTGATGAGTAGTTATTGCATGTCATGCAGTGCTGGTCTCCATTTATACAAGTGTTCATACAGTGTATTCAGAAAGTATTCAGACCCCTTCACTTTTTCCACATTTTGTTACGATGCAACCTTATTCTAAAATGGATTAAATTCTTTTTTTTTAATCATCAATCTACACGCAATACCTCATAATATAAAAACGAAAACAGGTGTTTAGACATTTTTGCAAAATAATTAAAAATAAATAACTGAAATATCACTTTTACATAAGTATTCAGACCCTTTGCTATGACACTCAAAATTGAGCTTTGGTGCATCCTGTTTCCATTGATTATCTTTGGGATGTTTCTACGACTTAATTGGAGTCCACCAGTGGTTAATTAAATTGATTGTACATGATTTGGAAAGGCACACACCTGTCTATATAAGGTCCCTCAGTTGACAGTGCATGTCAGAGCAAAAACCAAGGCAAGGAATTGTCCGTAGACCTCCAAGACAGGATTGCGGCGAGACACAGATCTGGGAAAGGGTATAAAACAATTTCTGCAGCATTGCAGGTCACAGTGGCCTCCGTCATTCTTAAATGAAAGAAGCTCTTCATAGAGCTGGCCGCCCGGACAAACTGAGCAATTGGGGGAGAAGGGCCTTGATCAGGGAGGTGACCAAGAACCCGATGCTCACTCTGACAGAGGTCCAGAGTTTGTCTGTGGCGAAGGACAACTATATCTGCAGCACTCCACCAATCAGGCCTTTATGTTAGAGTGGCCAGACGGAAGCCACTCCTCAGTAAAAGGCACATGACAGCCCACTTGGAGTTTGCCGAAAGGTACCTAAACAAGATTCTCTGGTCTGATGAAACCAAGATTGAACTTTTTGGCCTGAGTGCCAAGTGTCATGTCTGGAGGAAACCAGTCACCGCTCATCACGTGGCAAATACCATACCTACAGGGAAGTATGGTGGTGGCAGCATCATGCTGTGGGGATGTTTTTCAGCGGCAAGAACTGGGAGACTAGTCAGGATCGAGGGAAAGATGAACGGAGCAAAGTACAGAGAGATCCTTGATGAAAACCTGCTCCAGAGTGTTCAGGACCACAAACTGGGGCAGAGGTTCACCTTCCAACTGGGCAACGACCCTAAGCACTCAGCCAAGACAATGCAGGAGTGGCTTCATGACAAGTCTGTGAATGTCCTTGAGTGGCCCAGCCAGAGCCCGGACTTGAACCCGATCGAATATCTCTGGAGGGACTTGAAAATACCTGTGCATCGACACTCCCCATCCAACCTGACAGAGCTTCAGAGGATCTGCAGAGAAGAATGGGAGAAATTACCCAAATACAGGCGTGCCAAGCTTGTAGCGTCATACCCAAGAAGACCTGAGGCTGTAATCGCTGCCAAAGGTGCCTCAACAAAGTACTGAGTAAAGGATCTGAATACTTATGTGAATGTGATAATTCAGCTATTTATTTTTAATTACTTTGCAGAGATTTCTAAACACCTATTTTTGTTTTGTTATTATGGGGTATTGTGTATAGATTGATGATAAAAAAAATGAATTTAATCCATTTTAGAATAAGGCTGTAACATAACAAAACGTGGAAAAAGTGAAGGGGTCTGAATACTTTCTGAATGCACTGTAAGTGATAGGCGCAGAATTAGGCCATTTGGCCCATCACGTCTACTCCGCCATTCAATCATGGTTGATCTATCTCTCCCTCCTACCCCCATTCTCCTGCCTTCTCCCCGTAACCTCTGACGAGTGTATACTGTGTTATTCCACGATCTGCCTGATACTCTGTCTCATTGTGTTGTTACCCATAGTTGGAAGATGCAGGCCCACACTTGGCTCATTACCTACGTGTTCCAAAACAGAAGGAGGCCATTCAGTCCATCAGGTCCATGCTGGGCTTCTACAGACTAAATCCCAATGATCCCATTCCTCCTTCCTTATTCCTTTGTAGCCTTCCAACTTACTTACTCCCTTGCGCATACCTTGAATGAATGATACATGTGACAATAAAGTATCATTCATTCATTCTACAAAAGTCCTGCTGGTGATGTCTATCCAAATCATTCACAAATAATGCCAGAAACACTCCGCAGATCAGGCAGCTTGTGTGGAGTAATGGGCCTGTCCCACTTAGGCGACTCTTTAGGCACCTACCAGGGACTAATTTTAATGGAATTCACCTGGCGACAACCTACGACAACACCTTCATCAACCTACAACAGCAAAAATTGTCACCACTGGCGCCGAAAATTTTTCAACATGTTGAAAATTTTGTGGCAGTCACCTGTAGTCAGCCAAAAAATCGCCTAAGTGGGACAGGCCCATTAGAAACAGGTAATCATTTTGGCAACCTTTTATCTGATGAAAGAACTTTGAACTGAAACATTACGTTCATTGCTCTCTACCCAGTATTATCTTTTCTAATTTCTGAATGAGTAAAACCAGTACAGGTCCTGTAGCGTAACATAATGTGCTGGTTCAGTTTCAAGTGATTAATTGGAATCCACTGTGTTTGTTGTCTGCTGTGCAGACACAAGGAACTGCAGATGCTGGTGTACAAAAAAAAAGATACAAAGTGCTGGAGTGACTCAGTGGGTCAGGCAGCATCTCTGCTTGCTATGCCCACTACACCTGCCTGTTGTGCTAGTCTCTTCCTGATTTGAAATCTCATGCTGATAATAACTTTTTGGCAGGGGGGTATGTGAATTAAATAAGATCGGTAACATTTTAAATTCAATAGCAGCAGCAGATTTTTCTCAAGCCTTTTGCAGCATAAATTATTCCAACAAAGTAAAACTCTTCAGCAATGAAGTATGGTAGTAATATACTAAAATGCAAAAATGACACATTTTTAAAGATCACCACTAAATACTTAGTTTCATTTGCACTCCCTGGAAATAATCGAACGGAAGAGTGATCTGTACCTGTTGTCAGATGAAGTAAATTTTTAAGGTTTTTCAGTAAGTCTATACCTGTGTGATTAAAGTCAGTGGTTTCCTCATCTATCAAACTGCAGGTAGGTGACGTCTCTATAAGAGCAGTCAGTCACTTGTGCCCTGAGCAAGGGACTACAGAAGTGATTATATCCACCTATTGCTGTCAGTTGCTATTTTCCTCCTCCTTTCAAATGTAAATTCTGCTCTTTGTGTAAATCCAAAATGTTCTCCCCCCACTGCTATTATGATGAATCGGTTTACAGGTTCACAAGTTATAGGAGTAAAATTAGGTCATTTGGCCCATCGAGTCTACTCCGTCATTCAGTCATGGCTGATCTCTGCCTCCTAATCCCATTTTCCAGCCTCCCCCCCCATAACCCCTGACACCTGTTCCAATCTAGAATTTGTCTATCTCTGCCTCCACTGACTTGGCCTCCACAGCCCTCTGGCAATGAGTTCCACAGATTAACAAACCTCTGACTAAAGAAGTTCCTCCTCACCTTCTTTCCAAAAGAGTGCCTTTTAATTCTGAGGCTATGATCTCTGGTCCAACTCTCCCACCAGTGGAAACATCCTTTCTACATCCACTCTATCTATGCCTTTCATTATTCTGTAGGTTTCAATGAGGTCCTCCCTCAACCTTCTGAACTCCAGCGCGTAGAGGCCCATTGCTGTCAAACGCTTAACATATGATTCTTCATATTAAGAATAAGGGGTAGGCCATTAAGAATAAGGGACAGGCCATTTAGGACTGAGATGAGGAAAAACCTTTTCAGCCAGAGAGTTGTGAATCTGTGGAATTCTCTGCCACAGAAGGCAGTGGAGGCCAATTCACTGGATGTTTTAAAGAGAGAGTTAGATTTACCTCTTAGGGCTAACGGAATAAAAGGATATGGGGAAAAAGCAGGAATGGGGTACTGATTTTAGATGATCAGCCATGATCATATTGAAGGGTCAAATGGCATACTCCTGTACCTATTTGCCATATGCTAACCCACTCATCCCTGGAACCTGGTTTAGAAATATTAGATTCAACTGGACAACCGACAAAAGAAAGAATAGACATAAAGTGGGAACAGTGATTTTCCCCTTCCCCCTGACTCTTAGTCTGGAGAAGGGTCTCAACCCAAAACGTCACCTATTCCTTTTCTCCAGAGCTGCAGTCTGACCCATTGAGTCACTCCAGGTTTTTGTATCTGTCATCAGTTTGAACCAGCATCTGCAGTTCCTTCCTACACAGTGAGTTATCACCTGTCTGCTAACAAGCCCACCCCCCCCCCCCCCCCCATTCCCATCCCCTCCTCACCTCACTTCTTTGATTAAATAGCAGGTCAAAAGGTGGGATACCCACTTTTGCAGGAGTATTTCTGCAGAGAAATAGGAATCACTTTTGCTTATTCCCGGCCTGTTGTGGTTCACCTCAATTAGTAATTATAGACATTCCTTTTTTTTTTAAAGTACAGAGCACTACGATCTTCCACCGAGATCAGAGCAACTTGAGAAAATGTATTTGATCCCAGATTGAGATGGGTGAAACTACCTTCTGAGTAAGACTTATTAACATCTTTAATTCTCCACATACACAAAGGGGATTGTTGGGTAAAACCATTCTGTTCTCTCGTCTCTTCAACCATGTTAAGACCCAATTATGATGAAAAAGCATGTTTTTCTTTATTCTTGAGCAGCAGGGGCCACGGTTATTAACATACTGATGTTTGTGACATGCCCCAAGAGTCTTGAGTCCCTCACTTGTTTTTTGAATAATATTTGTGGAGTTCCATTAACTCTTTTTGCCATTTTTCTTATCTGCCTTTAGCCCCCTGGTTTTCATTGAAGTATAAAGCTTTTACCCTTGAAATCACAATTATGAGGTTTTTCGTGAGAACAGCATAAATGGCACAAAGGATCTTGTGCTTGCAACTGTTCTGAGGAGCAGGTGTGGACCATTCATGGGTTGCAGTTCTGCCCCTCAACTAAATATCGGAGGTCTTGCTTCAAGATGACAATCAAAACGCGACTTTCTGGAAAAGCCAGTCAGGCAGAGCTTGCCAAAAAGAGCAAAAAATGACGATGTTTCGTATGGATGACCTCTCATGCGAACTGGAAGATAATGGTAACGTTGCCAGTTTTAAGCAGGTCGAGCAGCATGAACCCAGTTGTGATTGAAAGCAGAGGGCATGAGTAACAACTTGTGGTTTGTGGTGCAAAACAAGAGGGTGTTGACGGGTTATCTAGACGTTCAAACTAGAGGGGGATCTACCACATTATCTTGCTTTCACTTTCACATGGTCTATCTCTGACTCTTCCCTTTTTCTGGGAACCTTTCATTTTTTGGGGACAGCTCAGTGACCTTCATCCGTTATAGTAAAAAAAAGACACTGGATGCTGGTGTAATCAACAGATCGGCCAGCATCTCTGGCGAACATGGATAGGCGATGTTTCAGATGGAGACAACCTGAGTCCTGACCTGAATTTCACCTATCCATGTTGTCAGGGCCAAAAGGTCTCCTATCTATGTTCTCCACAGATGTTGCACAACACGCTGAATTACGCCAGTACTTTGTGAGTTTTCCTTTGTAAACCAGCATCTGCAGTTCTATGTGTCTCCATTATAGTCAGAGAGTTGTACAGCATGGAGACAGGCCCTCCGGTCCACTGCCACTGTGCCCACCTTTCTGCCTGTCTGTACTAATCTCACTTGTCTGCATTAATTCCATATTCCACTGACCTGCTCACTCAGCACCCATCAAGATGCCTCTGAAATGTTGTTCTATTTCTGCCCCCACTAGCTTCTCTAGAAGCCAACAAGCTCCTGCTTCTTGTAAGGACTCCATTCCTTTCACACAGGTCCTATTCCCTCCTTCCATTCAGGGGCACCAGAGGTCCTTCCAGATGAATTTGTATTTCATTTTCACTTCGGCTAATATCATGTATTGCATTAATTGTTCAAATATCGTTCCCTCAGAAATGGAAAAGCCAAGCGCAGATTGGGTGACCATTTTCAAAACGCCACCGTTCATTCCACAAAAGTGACCCTGAGCTTCTGATAAGCTCTTATCTTGACTCTCCATCCCACACCCATTCTGACCCCCTACTTAAGCCCAATTGAAGGTTGAAAAACAGCACCTCATCTTCCATCCTGGCAAGTTGTAGCTTTTGAGAGAGCCTTTAATATTTAATCAAACAATTTAATATAATTTGCTTTATCAGTCTGCATCAAAACTGGCCAGTTCTGGTCAAAGGTATTCCATCTATCATGCAACTATCTATCAGACAACTATTAATTCATCAAGCACAATTTCTTCTTTTCTTGATATATACTGCCTGATATGCTGGGTTTTTCCAGGTTTTGGGTTCAAGGACAAGTCTGGCCTGCATTTTTGCATAGCTTTAATGTGTCCATATGTTTTCTCATTGCCAACTGTCCTCATTGATCTATTAACCAGATGGCTGTGTGAACATCAGGATCTCCCGGGCCTCAACTTATCAGAGATATTCCCTTTGCTCTATCCTTCCCTCGCCTCCACCATCTTAACTCAATTTTATTTTCTCACATACCCACATTTATCACTTCGACCCGAAACATTGCCTCTGTTTCTCTTCCCATGGATGCTGTCTGACAACTTGAGTGTTTCCTGCGTTTTCTGTTTTTTTCTCCCTGAGGCGGTGAAAAAAAGGTTACTGCAGAATTTCGGAGGGTGGAAAATGACAAAAATCTGCTGGGGATTTAGGGATATGGCAGGCGAAAGCTCCTTAGATACCAGGTGCAGGCCAGCTCTCTGGTCACATACTGACAGGGAATCTCCACCCTGGGTTACACAGAGTAGGCTGAGTCGTGGAGGTTGTCCAAGATCACAGTATCATTATGACTGAAGCCATGTGGAACTAAACAAAAAAAAATTCCCATTTCATAAGTTGTACTCCGTCAGGGTATTTTGCACCTTGTTCTGCCTCTGCGCCCATGTAAAATTTTAATGAAAGGAGCCTATTGTAAATTTGACTTCAGGCTGAATTGCATATCGAGTAAGTAATCTTTGATCCTGCATGGCACACCTGAAAAAACTGTTGCATTTATTTCATCTACACCTTCTCAGTCTGCGCCCCATTCCTAGAAAATGAAAAATAGTCTGCACATAGATTTGTGACAGCTGTTTTGAAAGTGTTTGAGGAGCCATTGGCAATATACTGGGTAGCACTGGAGGGGGAAAGATAGTGGGAGACAGCAGAAAGATAGATATTCTTGCGCTTGTAGGTCTGAGGTGCGGTGCTTGGAGACATGTCGAGGACAAAGTGCAGCTAATACTGTCCCCATCCCAGGGATGAAGAAATTGATGACTCCTGCATTTAATCCTTAAGACCTTGAATCCTTGAGGGACGGCACGGTGGTGGCAGCGTTAGAGTTGCGGTCTTGCAGCAGCACAGACCCGAGTTCGATCCTGACTACAGATGCCGCCTGTACGGAGTTTGTACGTTCGCCCCCAGTGATCGTGTCGGTTTTCTGTGGGTGCCGCGGTTTCCTCCCACACTCCAAAGACGTAGAGGTTTGTAGGTTAATTGGCTTAGGTAAAAATTGTAAATTGTCCCCTCCTGTGTGGGATGGTGCTAGTTGGCGTAGACTGAATGGGCCGAAGGGCCCGTTTCCACGCTGTATCTCCAAATTAAATTAAACGAGAGTAGAAAGATTACTGGCATAATCTAGGGTGCAGAGGTATATGCAGAAGGATGCACTGAAGCTCAGTGCAAACACTACCAAGGCTTTGTGGGGATGAACCACAATCTAGGATGATGTCACCATAGATTCTGAGGAGCTGGTTCTTGGGTAACAGACTGTCAAACACTGTTACTTAAAGATAAAACATACATGGCATTGAGGCATTGCAATAGAATGTATTGGCTGGACAACACAATGAATATAGAGATGGATGTGATCTGATTATATTGTATTTGTTCAGCATACCTGTATGAATAAAATAGATTTGGGATAAATGTCAAAAGTAGTAGTGTGATGAGAGGTAAGTTTAAGACTCGGCCAAAATCAAACAGTTGGGGGAACTCAGTGGGTTGAGCTGCATCTGTGGAGGTGAAAGGATAGTTGCCGTTTTGGATCGAGACCCTGCATCAGCACGCCTTGAAATGTTGATTATTTCTTCACGTCCACAGAGGATTCTGCCAGATCGACTGAGTTCCTCCAGCATTTTGTTTCTTTTGGCTCCAGATTCCATCATTTGCAGTCTCACATGTCTCAAATTTTAGGAGTCAATTGGGCATGCAAAAAAAAAAGAAGCCTTGTATTATCTGAGGCCTCCAGCATGATCCTGGAGTACCAGGTAGGTTTGGCTGAAGTGTGTAAAACATCACGCTCCCTCGACTACCATCTGAAGAGTATCCCCAGATAAACAGAGTACTGATATTTCAGATCAATATTTAGGTCCCTTCACCCCTTATGTGGAAGTAGCTTCTGAAATGACTTGGATTTCTCAATTAGTGATTCAACTGGGAATTGGCATTGATTTTTATCTAAACCCATTTGTAGCGTTGTTATACTGTTCCAGCATTAATTGGGCCTACAAATCCAGCTCTAAAACTAATCCCCTCTTCTAGTGACATACAAAGGTATTTTTGAGTCAGGGGTAGACAATAGTAGTGCCATACAGCATGGAACATACAACAGGCTCTCGGCCCAACTTGCCCTTGCCGAAGAAGATGTCCCAACTGCACTAATACCATCTGCCCATTGAGACATATCCTTCGAAACATTTACTATCCATGTACCGATCCAAATGTCTTTTAAAAGTTATTATAGTATCTGTCTGAAATACTCCACTGGCAGCACGTTACATACACCCATCGCCCTCAGGTTCCTATTAAATCTTTCCCCTCTCACCTAAATTCTATGTCTTCTGGTTCTTGATTCTTCTACCCTAAATAAAAGGCTCTGTGCATTCACCCTATCTATTCCCCTCATGATGTTTACACATCCACAAGATCACCCCCATCCTCCTGTACTCCCAAGAATAAAGTCCTAACCTGCCCAACCTCTCCATAGCTCCTGGTAAATTTTCTTTCCACTCTTTCCAGCTCAACAACATCTTTCCTATAGCAGAACAACACAAAACAACACAAAATTCCAAATGTGGCCTCACCAACGTCTTGTACAACTGTACAATAATATCCCAATTTCTATACTCAATACCCTAATGAAGGCCAACATGCCGAAAGCCTGCCTGACCACCCTATCTACTTGTGACACCACTTTCAAGGAGCTATGTAGTCTGAGATCCCTCTGCTCGACAACACTCCCCAGAGCACTGCCCTTCACTGTGAAGGTCCAGTCCTGGTTTAACTTCCAAAATGCAATACCTCGCACTTATCTGCATTAAACCCTTTTAGCCATTCCTCAGCCCTCTTGCCCAACTGATCAAGATCCCGCTGTAATGCCTTTCCTGCTGTAAATACATGTTCGCTACCTACAATATCAACCATGTTAGTGTCATCTGCAAACTTATTGATCATGCCTTGTACATGCCATGTACAAGTCAAAATCCAAATATTCTTGAACGCCAATGCTAGTTGAACTGTTTCTCTTGGATATATAAAGGAGTGGGGATGGACTGTACATGCTTCCAAAGAAGCACACTTTTTTGGCAGTAATCTCTGTGGGGCGGTTTTTAAATCAATTTTTTTCAAGCATGCTGATTTGCTGCCAGGTTCAGCATGTGTGGCCCGTCTCTACTTGACTTTGAGATGTGTTTTTCCAGAGAGAGGTCAAGAGCACGTTTCCCACCGATGCTGCCTCATCCGCAAAGTATTTCCAGCATTTTCTGGTTACTTATATCTTAAAATATTGGCATTTGCAGCTCTTTTTGACTTTCATGCCCTTGGGAAGATGGCGGTAAGCTGCATTCATGAGCCTGGATAGTTCATGTGGTGGTTTTACTTGTGAGGTGAAAGTGTTAGTTGCAAAGTGAAATGAAAGGTTGACAGATTCTTGATTAGTACGGGTGTCAGTGATAATGGGGAGAAGGCAGGAGAATGGGGTTGAGAGGGAAAGATAAACTTGATGGGTCAAATGGCCAAATAACATATGCATTTATGAAAATTAAATGCCTACGTGTATAACCTTACAGCACAGAATTAGATTAATTGTCCCATTGGGACTGCAATTGCTCTTTGAAGCCAACTTTAAAAAAAACTTGGATGCAACTATTAGCTTGTTCCGTTGTTATTGCAAAACCCAATAGATATTTGGCTGCCTTCAGTAAGAAGTAAGCAAGTTTCTGGCTTACTAATTCTCTATGTCTGCCATGTTTTCGTTTTTTCCTTTCAATTTAACTCCAACCTCATCACCAGGGTGTCTTCCTGTTCCTTGGACGTGTTTCCACGGAGAGCAATACACTCCTGGACGATGTCCCTTCTCACGTAATTGATTAGCAGCCAAACTATTGCCAATTGGCAAGCTACCCTGTGCTTGAGAGAGGTGGAAATCTTCTAGTTGACCATTGGTGGGCAGTGAACAGGTTTGACGTTGAGTGTTTGGTATCACCTGTAGTGTGGCCTGTTCCCCATCTCCCTAGTTTACAGCTCCCTCAATATGCCAGAAAATGCAGCCACTGTCGCAACATTACTTAGTTGCGACTTAACATCAGCAGAATACGAAGGGTCTCCACTCAAAACGTCAGCCATTCCTTTCTCCAGTGTTGAGGCCTGTCCCACAGAGTTACTCCAGCATTTTGTGTCTATCTTCAGTGTTAACCAGCATCTGCAGTTCCTTCCAACACACACTGTATGTTTAGTTTAGAGATGCAGTGCAGAAACAGGATTCGCCCCACCGAATCCGCACCGACCAGCGATCCCTGAACACGAACACTATCCAACACACACCAGGGACAATTTACAATTTTACCAAGCCAATTAACCTACAAACCTGTATCCATATTCAGTTCCCCCGCAGTTCACGGGGAGATTGTACAAACTCCATATAGACAGCACCCATAGTCAGGATCGAACCCATGCTATAAGGCAGCAGCTCAACCGCTGTTCCACCGTGCCCCCCCATGTTGACGCTCTGACTTAATAAATGGTCCAACTGGATCACACACCGATATCAACCATGAGCAAAATATATTGATTGGGAGTTGGAGATTAAAGCAGTTTCTCTCCGTGCCAGAATCTGACAGCACAGTAAAACCTGGTTGAACCATCACCAGAAGCTGTGATCAATGGACCACATGACACTCAGTATATTCAAACTATAGTTCAAACTTCCAACATCAGTTTGTCTCTTCTGTGGAAAGTATTTTCCCAGAGTATGTCTGCCTTTTCCTCTTTGGAGCTAATTGCTTGTTTTCTTGGATGGAGAGTGCACAGTTTGATTGCTGCGTGAAGCTTTGCATGCCCAAACACAGCCAAATTCCAGTGTAGTGAGGTCTGAAAGGTGTGCGTGCTTGTATGTGTGTGTTTGTGGATTGGATTAGTCATTAGCAGTGGGTCTGATGTATGCGGGCATGTGTTGCTGGAGTGCAGGGATTAGGTTAGATGTTTCAATGCTCGAGTTCCTCCCGTCTTATTTTCATAAGGATGATTTCAATTTGAATGCAAATGTTGACACTTTTGAAGCTGCAAAGCTGAGTATTTATGGTCTTTATACAAATAGATACGCAGGTTTAGAGTCTGATCACAGAGCATTACTGTGAGGTGTGGCGTGCAGTTTTCACACACGGAGGAGGAATTCTCAAGTCCTTACTTGCGCTAAAGTCACATTTGTAGATTTCTTCTTTTATTGCCTTGAGCAAGAGGGTGACCTTTAAGCATCATCATTTGAGCATCCACTGCATATTTGCCCATCATCACTTCTTTCTGTCTCGCATTAATAACTTTTGAGGGCAATGGGTACCATCTGTTGCCCATCTTACAATGAGGTGTAGGAAGGAACTGCAGATGCTGGTTTGCACTGAAGATAGGCACAAAATGCTGGAGTAACTCAACGAGACAGGCAGTATCTCTGGAGAAAACGAATAGGTGACGTTTCTGGTCGAGACCCTTCTTCAGACTGAGAGTCAGGGGAGAGGGAAACTGGAGGTGTGAAAAGGTTCCGAACAAATCAGAGCGCGCACTGATGACCGGGAAAAGGTGGAGCCCACAATCGTTCATTGTTGGCTGTGGAAGAAGTGATATAGAAAGGATATAAGGATGAGAATAGTGGAAGTAGCAGGACAACTAGGGTGGGGGGGGGGGGGGGGGGGGGGGGAGGCAGAAAGAGAAGGATTGCAAGGGTTACTTGAAATTATAGAAACCAATACAAGGAGGGCTGACTGTAAATGGAAAAGTCATTTAGCTATTGTCATTTGAGGTCCAACATGCCTGTCAGCAAGTTTGAAGAAAGGGAAATAGTATTTCAAAAACTATCGAGAATTTACCCTTTGTTGTGTTAAATAAGCAAAATAAAGGGGAATCGGTGGATATGGATTTTACAAAATGCTTGAAAAGGCACAGAAAAACCTGCATTCGTAGCTTAGGCTCATCGTCAGATTGAAAACCTGTAATTGGTGGTGAGGCTCAATGATCAATATTTGGGTCTCAACTGTTTGCAACCAGTTTGAAAACTGAGTGGGGGAGACTGAGTGAAATATGTCCGAAGTTCAGATATAACACCAGGCTAGTGGCAAATTAATCTGTGATGATATAAATTGGTTGTAAATGATTGATTGGATAGGACGGTGGCTGATGAAGCTGTAACCGGGATAAGTGTGAAATTACTCTGATAGCAGAGATAACAAATCAGAATGTGGTTTGAAAGGGGAGAAGCCAACAAGTTCAAGGATTTAGAGGGTGTCCTTGTTCATCAATTACGGAAAACTAACGTACAGGCACTACAATCAGCAAAAGAGGATTAAAGTATACGGCAAAGATCTTAGAGCTATAAGATCTTTGTTATACGGTAGAGTTGCTGCCTTGCAGCACCAGAGACCCGGGTTTGATCCTGACTCCAGGTGCTGTCTCTATGGAGTTTGTACGGTCTCCCCATGACTTGCGTGGATTTTCCCTGGGTGCTCCGGTTTCCTCCCACACACCAAACGACATACAGGTTTGTAGTCTAATTGGCTTGGTATAATTGTAAATTATACAGTGTGTGGGTAAGATAGTGTCAGAATGTGGGGATCATTGGTCGGAGCAGACTCGGTGGGCTGAAGGGCCAGTTTCCGCGCTGTATCTCTAAACTAAACTAAACTAAATTCAAGTCTAGTTACAGTAATGTAGGCGTAGAAAGGAACTGCACATGCCGGTTTATACTGAAGATAGACACAAAGTGCTGGAGTAACTCAGCGGGTCAGGCAGCATCTCTGGAGAAAGAGAACTGAAAGCCGAGGGGAGGGAATTGGAGGTAAGAAAAGGCCAGAAAAAAAAAGCAGGATTCGAAACATCCTTTTTCTCCAGAGATACTGCCTGACCTGTTGAGAAATTTCAGCACCTTGTGTGGGATTGTGCAGTGCATTTACACAGAGAGCTGGATTGAGTTTTGACCGTCCTGAATTTGGAAAAGTGATTAGCGCAGCTGATGTACAGATTCAATGACATGACTTTGATCCGATCATGACTGCGAGTGTTATGTGCACGGAATGTCTATATTTTTATTGTAACGGTATGTGGGTTTCTGCCTGGCGCTCGAGTTTACTTCCACCTCCCAAAAACCTGCTGGGAAGTTAATTGGCTATTGTAAGTTACCTCTTAGCGTGGGCATGTGGCCAAAAAAAAAAAAATCAAAAGGGGAGTTGATGAATTTGGAAAAGAAAGTGAGTTTCGAGATACAGTGTGGTAAAATGGCCCGTCAGCCCACTGAGTCTGCATCGACCAACGATCATCCCGTTCACTAGTTCTATGTTTTCCCAGTTTTGCACCCTACACACTAGGAGCAATTTACAGAAGCCAATTAACCAGCAAACCAACACGTCTTTGGAATGTGGGAGGAGACCGGAGCACCCAGGGAAATCCTATGTGGTCACAGGGAGAATGTACAGACTCCATACAGATAACACCTCTAGTTAGGATCGAACTCTGGTCTCTGGCGCGGTAAGGCAGCAACACTACCGCTGCACCACTTGTGTCGCTCCTATTGCAGGACTATGGGGATAAAAGGTGAATGGGAGCCAACAGGGGCCTGATGGTCTGAATGGTCCCCTTATAAGAATTAATAAGTCGGTTGCATTAAAGGAACAGTTTTTTTTTTCTTCAAGAACAGTTTTGAAAGGTTTATATTTGTTTTATGGTGATGGATGGGCTTTTAACGTGCTTCCATCAGAAATTCAAGAGGATGATTTGTAAAAATGATTACACATGATTAAATTAATTAAGGCTGAATCAATACCAACAGGTTGAAGTCACCAATGAGATGAGATTCTTCTTTATCGCAAAGCAAATCCAACATATGTTAAAATCAACAAATACTGATTATGTTGGTAACAGTTGGTTCGGAGTGGCACGGTGGTGCATCAGCAGAGTTGCTGCCTTACAGCGCCAGAGACCCGGGTGCTAAGGTCCTGCGATCCTGACCATGGGTGCTGCCTGTATGGAGTTTGTGCGTTCTCCCCATGACCGCGTGGCTTTTCTCCAGTTTCCTCCCACACTCCAAAGATATACAGGTTTGTAGGTTAATTGGCTTCGATAAAAATGGTAAAATTGTTCCTAGTGTGTGGGATAGTGCTAGTTTAGGGGGTCGGCGTGGGCCTGTTTCTGTGCTAAAGCCTAAAGCAAAGTCTAATATTTTTGCTAAAACAATCATTGAGAACTCTCTCCCTCTCTGCTATACAACCTTGCCTCTATTCATCCCAATGACATGAATATGATATGAGGGTGGTACGGTGGCGCTGGGGTAGAGTTGCTGCTTTACAGCGCTCGCAGCTGCAGAGACGCGGGTTCGATCCTGAAGACGGAGTTTGTATTGTTCTCCCCGTGACCGCATGGGTTTTCTCCGAGATCTTCGGTTTCCTCCCACACTCCAAAGACGTATAGGATTGTAGGTTAATTAGCTTGGGTTTGTATACTTGGTATAAGTGCAAATTGTCCTCAGTGTTAATGTGTGGGGATTGCTAACCTAAGCCTAAACTAAATATCATATAAACGGTGACAACTAGATGGATAATTGCTACTACACAGATCCTAAACAAGTGGCTGCACCTTGCAGGCATTAATATGATGGAAGCTGTTTTGGGTGCGGTTAATACAGCGGTGCCTGGAATGGGCAGGGTTGTCTTTTGAGCAAAGGTAGGACTGACTCAACGTGCTGATGTTAAGGAGAATGAGAGAGAGACTTGATTGAAACGTGCAAAATCTGAGCGATGTGAGCAGGTAGGGTCAGCGATGCAAGAGATTGCAGATGCTGAAATCTGGAGCAAAAAAAAACTGCAGAAGGAACTAATGCAGGGTAACAGGGTAATAAGGTCACCTGTCCCTTTGCCTCCACAGATGCTGCTCAACATGCTGGGTTCCTCCAGTAGTTTACTTTGTGGACTCTCTTGCGGGAGAATCTAGAGCTAAGGCCTATTGTTTAAAAACAATTGTTTTGGACAAAATTTGCAAATTGGACTTGAGAAATTGATTTTTTTAAACAATTACAGTGGATCTGATCTGGAATTCAGTGCTCGTTGGAGCGCTGGAAAGAGAATTTAACGGGGAAAGTGCGGAGCAGAAAGTCTGAAGAAATGTCCCGACACGAAACGTCACCCATCCTTTTTCTCCAGAGATGCTGCCTGACCTGCTGAGTTACTCCAGTACTTTATGCCCATCTTCGGAAAGTGGATAGGCAAAGGGGGTTGGGGGTCAAACGGGGAGTTGAGCTGAGAGGATTATTTACAGAGCAGGACCATAAACTAAACGGCCGCCCATTGTATTATAATAATTCTATGATTCACTTTCATCGCGGGATGATGCACATCTTGCAAAATATCCCGCAGTGAGGCATAATTCCTCAAGAAGAGGCCAGCAGCCTATGTAGCGAGTAGGCACAGTATACATGGCCAGGCTTTGTCCCATGCCCACTTCTCTTGCAGCTTTCTTCTCCCTACTACTATCAGTCCCAACCCGAAATGTCACCAGTGGAATGGAATACTTTATTGTCACATGTGACAAGTCACAGTGAAATTCTTAGCTTGCATACACAAAGTATGCAAATAGCTGCCACCTGCGGCGCTAACCAAGTTACAAGGCACGCAGGCTCCTCCTTTGTTCTCTCCCCCCCCCCCCCCCCCCCCCCCCCCCCCCCCCAACGCCGGTCCACTCACGCCAGGTCCCCATTGACCAGTGTTCTTCCCCCTCTCTCACGGCGGTCTCCCCACGCCGGGCCTTCCATTGTCCTTCTCCTCCCCCTCCTCACGCACCTATCTATCCAAGTTCTCCAGGGATGCTGCTTGACCCACTGAGTTACTCTCGCATTTTATGTCTTTTTTATTTTCTCAAGGACAACTATATTCCAGCTGGTATCCTTGGCAACCATGCAGTTACAGAGTTAGCTCCCTCAAGGGCATGATAGGTGAAAGATTGTTGAGAGAAACATGACGAAACCTGTGAGAACTGATACTATTTTTGTTTCCTGCTTGTAGATAAGTGAGTGTGGGGCAGATTGCAATTTGTGTCTCAATCAGCAAAAGCAGAAGGTTGCTTCTTGGTTGCAGGCAGCTGCAGTATAGTGTGTCGCTTTCTGCATCCCGGTCGGCTGCAGTCTTTCAAACATTCGGGTGAAGCTCAGAGGGAAATATTTCCACGGATCTGTTTTGATGACTTGTTTCAGTTCGAGTCAGCTGAGGTACAACCCAGAAATATCACAGCGAATCTCACGGGAGCAAGCAAATTATTGAAAAATTCAAAACGTGTGCCTTCTTGTCGCAGCCCTGCTCACAGGGGATTGCTCCATCTATGGGCTTCCATCACATTAATCAGCCAGGCTGCATGAATCAAACTGGCTGACGTGACATCTGGGCCCACGCAACAGTACAGGAAGTAAAGCTGAGGGCTTTAATATTTTTGCAAAGGAATTAGAAGTGAAGTGTGTTTTAATTATCGGCAAGTTAACAAAGACAATAAAGAGGCAGCAGTTTTGTGCGTTGCTGCCACTGCTGCGTGTTTTACTCATGGTTGAAGGATGCATCAATCGTCTTGGTCCACCGAGGTGCTCCTGGATTCTCCAACAAGCCTGGGGGCTGATTCCTTGCCCCGTTTCGCTGCAAAATATGCGGTGCTGTGCATGCAGCACCTCATTTTTGCAGTTTTTGCATTCATTTGGAGAGCACTGAAGCCAGTGAAAAAGACATTTACAAACTTTAGTTTAGTGTGGAGATACAACGCATACACAGGCACTTCAGCCCATCAGGTCCGCGACGGCCAGCGATCCCAGCACCTTAACACTACACACACTAAGGACAATTTACAATTTTACCACACCAATTAGCCTACAAATCTGTACGTCTTTGGAGTGTGGGAGGAAACCGGAGCACCTGAAGAAAACCCATGCAGTCACAGGGAGAACGGACAAACTCCATACAGACAAGCACCCGTAGTCAGGATCGAACCCTTGTCTCTGGTAACTCTACCGCTGCGCCACTGTGCCGCCCCCGATACACAGAAATCAATTGAAAATACATTTAAGTCAGGTGTCAGGTTAGATTTCTCATTGAAGAAGCCAGAGTGCTTAGATGATTTATTATGCCAGATAATAATATTGGGCTCTTCAAATATAATATTGCAGGACAATAACCATTACCATATCAGTATCCCTTCAAGGGGTAGTAATACAATATATCCCATTCTTTTTTACACGCTGCTCGAGGGATATTAATACCGAATCTCCTTACTTCCATTGTTCAAATTGAATTCCTTTTTAGCTTTAAAGCTGCACATACCTAATCACTGGGGCATATAGGGTATGGGATATCATGATTCTATCTCTGAGCTGATGTCTACTGATTCTGCAACCATCAAAGTGCCACTCCCTCCTGTGGCGTTCAGCAATTTCTTTGATGCCCCTTCCGCATCAGATCCATAATTGTCCTTTTGCTTTCCATTTATTCCTTGTTCGTTTTTAAATATTGCCTGCACTCCCCAACATGATTCCCTCCTTTACATTACATTGCTGCTGCTAACTGCCCTCATGCAGAATTTGTCAATTTTGCCATCTTTGCCACCAACTTCCACCTTCAACATTTTTTTCTGGGCTGTTTTTGGCCTTTTGCTTTTCTGGATCACTGTTTCCATCTCAGGAGACAAACTATCCAACAAAATTGACCCAACACCTGCCGGATCCCACGGCCTCCTCCCATCCTGTCCCGTGTAAGAAGACCACCCCTTCTTCTTAGTATTTTCCATCTCCACTGTATCTGTTCTAAAATTGAAGTTTCCTGGTCCAGGACTTCTGAAGCGTCATCCTCTTTTGGATAGCCTGGTTTCTCCACTGCTCTCATTCCTTCATTTCCCACACACCTACTTGCGTGTGTCCCCTCCTCCCCTCCCTTTCTGCTTTTAATAGGGACCTCTCTTTTTGTGTCTCCTTCATCCACTCATCGCCTCCCTCCCACCCAGTCCCCTGACATTTTCCCCTGCAACTATAGGAGCTGCAATACTTAAGACTTCACATCTTCCTTCATCAACATCTTTGGACTTAAGCTGTCCTTTCCATGTGTGTGGGAGAGAGTGATACGTGTGCCCTTTCTCCAGCCTAGTTTAATTAATTTGGTGCTCTCTATGAGGCCTCCTCTGTATTGGCAACTCATTGACCGTTTCAGAGCACTGTTGGATTGGGGTCATTCACAATCTCATGACCTTTAAACATCACAGGGTCAGGGAGGTAGCAGGCTTTTATCCGATGTTGTAATCTACAGGCTTAACCTTTCTATTTGTGCTGCCTGTGCATTTTCTATCACCTGCTCAACTTTATCACGAGTTAAGACTGTCACGTTAGGTTCCAAAAGGTCCTAACCCAGCGGAGTCTCTGCCCCTCTCTGATCTTGACCCATCTTGGGATGTGAATCCAGCTTTTCTACATACACTTGCCATACCAATGTCAAGGAAAAATGTTAAAATTTTCTCCTTTGAATAGATTAGTGCTCACAATAGATTTGGCATCTTTTCCCATAAAGTTTTTGGAAAGGTGTGACGGTTGGCCACATGACGGCAAGCATCAGCTGTCTTGATCTTTACCAGAGAGGTGAAGGGGCTCAAAGCAAGAGGAAATGCTAGCAGCATCAGACTCTGGAAAAAAAGATGTTGTTAAAAATGGGAGTGCCTCAGTGAGGCATGTAAATAATGAAAATGATTATTGTCATTTTGACAATTTTGCATAATTTTTTCTTTATATTATCATTTTTCAATTATATTAATCACTTCTATTTGAGGTGAACAATGCTTGAATTTGCCAGCAGATTAATTGAATTCAAAATTATTGTTTATTTTTCACGACAGTAATTGTTAGGCATTGGATGTTTCCGCCGATGTTCTTAAAATGACTCTCCAAAAAAACAGGATGTGTTTTATTGACTGAAGTTTCCAGTCAATAAAACTATTGTCACAATTCCAACATTGATACAGATATAACGAAAACGGGACCCGGGTTCGATCCTGACCTCGGATGCTGTCTGTATGGAGTGTGTACGTTCTTCCTGTGACCACATGGGTTTTCTCCGGGTGCTCCGGTTTCAAAACGCTCTCCAAAACGTACAGGTCTGTAGGTTAATTGGCTTTGGTAAAAAATTGAAAATTGTCCCAAGTGTGTAGGATGGTGTTAGTTTACGGGGGATCGCTGGTCGTCATGGACACGGTGGGCCAAAGGCCTGTTTCTGCGCTGTATCTCTAAAGAATAAAATAAAGTCTAAATTGCACATAAATATTGTTTGTGTAAATTTGAGTTTAACTCTTTTTGAGCTCTGATGTATTCTGAAGCATAAAGTCTAACACAGCTATTTATAGACTGCTCTCCTCCATTGCATATTCAAGCTTTGAAAGGAGCACTTCATCCCATTAATGAGTCTCATTTGTAATAAGAGTAACCTCCTCCAATTGTGTCATCATCTTTATATAATCCGATTGTGGGGTTAGTTCTTTTAATGCCATAGGGGCATTGTGAGCTTGTCGGGACAGAGAGCACAAACTACATTCTCCCCAACCCCCACACCCTTCAACAACTCTAAATTCTCTTCAGTATTGTTAGATGAGGTTAGTGTTGCTCCTCATATGGCCCGTCTGGAGCAGGGTTCAAACCTTCCGCTTGCTAATTCAGAGGAAGAAATTTTGTCACTCTTGTCATAAGCGATACTGTTTCATGTCTGAAATGTTACAGGGCTTTTCTAAAAGTGTTTAACTAAGGAATCCAGCAAGGTGATGCCCCGCTATATATATTTTTTTAAATCACCTTTATTCATCTGTTCTCACTTCAGATCTCCTTAGGTAGTTGGTGCCTACCAAATCTGCATAAAGGTTTGGTTCTGTGTTAATGATGTTAAATATGCTGCTGAACCCGACCAAGTTTGAAGCAAAGCATCAGAAAACAAAGGATGTTGGGGCATTGTCAAAGTGCAGCCTTGTTCACTCACCTGTGAACAAATGTCACTTGCTTCATTTATTTAATAAAGGTTCAATAACTACTTCTCCTGTGCCGCACAGAATCAGCATTCATTTGTTTCCTCATCTTTTTTAGTTTAGTTTAGTTTAGAGACACGGCATGGAAATAGGCCCTTTGGCCCAACAGATCCCTAACGCTAACACGATGCTACACACTAGGGACAATTTACAATTTTTACCAAAGCCAATTAACCAACAAACCTGTATGTCTTTGGAGTGTGGGAAAAGAAACCGGAGCACCCGGAGAAAACCCACGCGGTCATGGGGAGACCGTACAGGCTCCGTACAAACAGCATCCAAGGTCAGGATCGAACCCGGTATTTTGTCGCTGTAAGGCAGCAACTCTATCGCTGCGTTACCGTGCCGCCCAAATTGTTCTAATAATTGCTAATTTTATACACAAGATCATTTTGTTTTGCTGTGCCAGTAAAAATGTTTACTCAATATTACCACTCCTCCCGAAGAAGCAAGGGTGTTTTCTTTTTTTTTGTTCACGAACTAGAAAAACAATATTGAAACTACGTCTTTGTAAGAGACTCGCTGTACTGTTGACATAACTTGCCTCTGAGCCAAAGGGTTGTGGGATCAAGCCCTGTCCCAGCACCCAGCCACATGGTCAGAGCAGACATTGCAGTTCAAATGCTGAAACAGAAAGCTTCATTATTAGAAGTGCTGTCCAAACGTGTCAAACAGAAGAGACGGTCTGACAAGCACCGTTGCTACAAGAGTCTAACTATTTGAAACTGTGTCCCATTGCCACCACCTCAGGGCATTTGTGGGTTGGCAATAAATGTTGCATTTTCTAAAGTAATAGAAATAAAGGCAAGATATTGAAAATGTTTTTTGTGGATGTGAGAAATCTGCGACACCATTTGAAGAGCAGGTCAATATTTTTCTCTCATCCTACTGCAGGGCAGCACAGTGGCACAGCAGTGAAAGCTAGACACAAAGCACTGGAGTAACTCAGCGGGTCAGGCAGCAACTCAGGAGAAAATGGATGGGTAACTTTTCGGGTCGTAACCCTTCTTCAGACACATCCTTTTTCACCAGAGACGCTGCCTGACTCGCTGAGTTAGTCCAGCACTTTGTGTCTATGTTCGGTAAAAACCAGTATCTGCAGTTCCTTCCTACAGCTACTGTTTCATGGTTTCAGCAACCCTTGTTCAACCATGAGGTGTCCATGTTTGCATGGATTTTCTCTGGGTGTTCCAGTTTTTCCCCACATCTGAAAGAGGTATGGGTTTGTAAAGTTAGGTTTAGGTTTATTATTGTCACATGTACTGAAATACAGTGCAAAACTTTGTTTTACAAAGTTCCCCAAGCAGATCAGATATACCAGACATAGGTACAATCAGTTTAAACTTGATGTTGCACCAGAAGTGAGAGTGCTCTGCTGGGGGATGCCCAAGAAGGTTACACGTGCATTGGCTTTTTGCCCTTTTGAAGCTGAGGATATCCCAGTGCTTTATAAGCCGTGAAGTACATCTCTCTCAAACGGAAACACTTCCGCATGCAGCAATGCCACATTGCCACAGTTGGATAAGGGCCAAGCAATTTGTTTCCAATTATACCTGTCACCCAGTAATTCAGGTTCTTGCACATTTGCTATGTAATATACTGTAACGAGTAAGTGATATAGCTGGTGAAGTGATAAAAGAGAGACATTGGGCTGAACATCATGCGGAAATCCCGTGCTGTTCCTTGAAGAGTGGTGCAGGAACTTTTGCCTTCATGTGAAAGACCTCATGATCATCTCTTGAAAATATATTGCCCAAAAGGATGCAGGATCTCCTGCGCACCACACCAAGTAGTGTACTCATATCTTTGGAGAGGGCCTTCAATGTGAGGCAGGAATGCTTTTGCTGAGTTACAGCTGCTGTGGAAACAAGACTCTGTGAGTCACGGCAGCATTCACAGCCAAGCCTGTTCCTGGCATTGTCTGACCACATGGACACATGATTCTGTCAGAGACTCAGGGCCGCAGATGCTGGAATCAGTTAAACTGCTGGAAAAGCTCAGCAGGTCAAGCAGCATCTGTGGAGGCAAAGGAATGGTCGACGATATCAGTCGAGACATTGCATCTGGATTGAGATTGCAAAGGGAAGATGAAGTATTAAAGGTGAGAGGGAAAGATTGGATAGAGGCAGTTGGATAGTAGACGTCAGATGAAGGGGGGTGTGCAGACAAGGTTCGGCAGTTGGAAGGGAATGGGGAGAGGGAAGGAGGAAGGATAAAGACTGGTAGAATCTTGATGCAACAGATTAGGGATGGGTGATGTCAGATGGAACAAGATAGCGGAGAGGAAGGAAATTGGAAATGTGAACCAAGGGAAAGAAATGCAGGTGCATAGCTATCTAGATAATGGACGGATGGAACCAGATGGGGAGGGGTGAAGAGTCTTAGTAATGAAGAGGGGAGGGATGGAATCTATATAAAATTATGAGAGGCATAGATAGGGCAGACAGTCAGAGCTTTTTTCCCAGTCTCAAAAAAACAAACAGAAAAGGGCATAGCTTTAAAGTGAGAGGGGCAAACTTTAAAGGAGATGTGCAGGGTAAGTTATTTTACACAGAGGGTGGTGAGTGCTTGGAATACACTGCCAGGGACAGTGCTGGAGGCAGCCACGACTTTGGCATTTGAGAGACTTTTGGATAGGTGCATGGATTTGCGAGAAATGGAGGGATATGGATTATGTGCAGAGATAAGAGTTGTCCTTGGCATCATGTTCAGCACAGACATTGTGGGCCGAAGGGCCTATTCCTGTGCTGTACGGAATATAGGTCAACTGGGATTGGAAAATTTAATAAAAAGGAACTGCAGATGCTGGTTTGTACCAAAGATAGACTCAAAGTGCTGGAGTAACTCAGTGGTCCAGCAGCATCTCTGGAGAAAATGGATAGGTGATGTTTCAGATCGGGACCCTTCTTCAGTCTGCTTGTGGGGGGGGGGGGGGGGGGTGCGGTGGGGCGGGAAAAACTAGAAAGAAGAAAAGAAGGCTTTGTATCATTGGGTTGTCAGCTTTTCTATTCTTATCCCCTCTCATTACCAAGGTCTGTTACCATCCTTCGTCTGGTTCCATCTTCCCAGCGTCTCTGCCATATCTGGTTGTATCTATCCCTTCTAATGCCTCAATTTAACCCCTTCCTCTCACAACCTCATGCTGGGCTATCATCCCTCTACACTCTTAGTCCGGATGCAGAGTCACTGCCCGTAACCGGCCATCCCCTTGTCTCCGTAGATGCAGCTTGACGCTCTGATTTCTTCGGTTTATTTATTTATTTCTTCTATCAGGGTTCAGGAATATTGGCTACTTATTCCTTTCCCGAGCCTCCCAAGTCATTGAAGTTAAGAGTTGTGCTTTCCATTGTCCCCCAACATCCTGGCCAAGTTGTGCAGATGCAGCACAGTCCTGAAGCTTTCTTGGTGACTAATAACATGTGCTCAAGGGCTTCCAACATGGTCAGAGTTGACACCGACTGGTGCGCATCAGTTGGGAATGCCGATTGGAAAATATGATCTCCTTGTGGTGTGTTTGTGTGAGTAACGGAAAAACCCAAGAGTTCAAATGTTAGCAGAAACTATGATTAATTGGAAGGACTTTGGTGTATGTTGAGTCCTTTTCTCAGACAGCATCTGTCAAGCCTGGGGACGGAAAACTCCTTTTTTGCAAATAGCCAGATCTGTAACACATGGCTGGAGAGGATGTTGAAATGAGTAAAATAGAAAATAAGGCTTTGGGAATTAAATGCGAATCTAATCTTGATTTAACCACTGTATAACCGCCTTACAGTCCACACCCAATAATTCTAGTTTTCTACAGAATACATCAAGAATCTTACCCTACCAATTATTTGCTGTCCAATTGTGCAAAAATATTCTGCATGTACAGTTTCGACTTTAGAGATACAATGTGGAAGCAGGCCATTTGGCCCACTGAGTCCACGTTGACCAGCGATCACCCCGCTGTACACTAGCACTATCCCACATACAAGGGACAATTTACAATTTTTACCAATTAACCTCCAAACATGTACGTCTTTGAAGTGTGGGAGGAAACTGGACCACCCGGAGAAAACCCACGCCATCACAGTCAGCACCTGTAGTCAGGATCAAACACGAGCCTCTGGCGCTGTAAGACAGCAACTCTTCCTCTGCACAGCCCACTGTGCAGCCCACAGAGTAGTAAACATTCACTTCGGAGATATTTTCAGTTGGGGCTCAGGGAAGTCTGAGGACGTTGAAACATGGGCGTGAGGTGCAATGGGTGTTGCTTAAGGACGTGTTCCATCTGTTTGTTCAACGGCCTCATCAGTATGTGTCAGATGCCAAACTTCTGCCATCAGATGTTTGTTTTGAAATGTTGGACCATATTTATCACCCAGTGTGGAGCAGCAGTGCAAGCGAAGGGAGGTTAAAGGTTGCGGGGCCTTGGTTATGCTCATGGTGTGTATTCTCTGGCACTGTGCCATCCAGTTGCGAATCGCTGGTTGGAACTCGTAGTGTGCAGGAAAGAGGGGTGAATCAAGCTGAGGTTTTAAACAAAAGGGCTGCTTGCTTACACAGGGTGCAGAATTTGACCTTGGTGGGATTGCAGGCAACCATGGAACAGTGTGTTATAAACATGGGCTTATAAACCTATTGTCAGAGTCGGGGCAGTTCCACATGTGAAACTAAATATCGAAGAGTCGATCCCTCACATTAGAAGTCAGCACCCAAAGCCAAAAGCATAATGGTGGGGGAGAATCGTGGAGGGAACTTGCAACCCTGCAACAAGTAGATTAAATGTGATCGTATCCCACCACCAATGTGTAGGAAGGAAGGAACTGCAGATGCTGGTTTATACCGAAGATAGCCACACATTGCTGGAGTGACCCGTGCGTCTGATTAAACTAAGCCATTGGATGCTGTATCTGCATATCTCTCCCCAGTCTAAAACATGCAGTAATTTCTCAGAAACAATTTGCAAGAAGCTGCATGTTCTTTTTGGCATGGCTGTGTTTTTTCTTCATGGTACTGCCTGCACACCTCTTGCCAGCTCTCTTAGCTTTGACTTTGCAATTCCTCAGCACTCATGGATGGAGTCAGAGGGAGCTGGGGTGATCTCCAAAGCAATTTCAAAGCTTTGCTGGAGCTATTTGATGGGAGATGTGGGGGAATTATTGTTAAGCTACTATTGAACTTGAACAGCACAAAATGGGTACAAACAACCTAGTGGGGCAAAGGAATAGCAGTGGGCCCTAGACCAGACCTCCAAGGCAAAATTCCAAATGTCCTGTTAAGTCAAGTTGTTTCACTTTGAACTTCAGCATATTCCCCTTCACACTGGCAGCACAGTGGCACAGCGGTGGAGTTGCTGCCTTACAGTGCCAGAGACCCGGGTTCGATCCTGACTATGGGTGCTGTCCGTGCCGAGTTTGTAGGTTCTCCCCATGACAGCGTGGGTGTTCTCCATGTGCTCCAGTTTCATGCCACACTCCAAAGACGTCAAGGTTTGCTGCAAGTTGCCCCAAGTGTGTGAGATGTGAAAGTGGGATAACATAGATTTAGTCTACGGGTGATTGTTGGTTGGTGTGGACTCGGTGGGCCATGGGGCCTGTTTCCATACTATCTCTAAACTAAATCACCAGAGAAGACACCCAGCAACTGGTGATGCCCATGAATCGCAGACTTGAATGTGGATATGAAATAGGATATGAAACTGAAGATAGGTGCAATGTTAAAGATAATGAAGTGAGAAAGTGAAAACCAAGCTTGCTTCTCTTTCATGGTTGGATGAGCTGCGAGAGACCATCTAGTGAACTCAACGTCCGACCTGCCTTCTGAAATGTATTGTGTCTTTTATATTGAACCGAGGGAAGGTGCGGCGAAACAAAATGAAGGTCGTGGTGAATGCTTTGATTCAGCAGGGTCTAGGAGTTGGCTGATGGTGCATTAGTTTGCTACAGATGACCGTGGGACTCAATGGCCCTCTGCATTCCTCCCCAGCGCCACTGCTCCCCACATATGTGGAAGTTCCAATCAGGATTCCAAACTATCCTGGAAGAAATCACAAGCAACCAAACTCGAAAACCGTATGATAGACACAAAATGCTGGAGCAGGTCAGGCAGCATCTCTGGAGAAAAGGAATAGATGACACTTCAGGTCGAAACTCTTCTTCAGACTGAGAGTCAGGGGAGAGGGAGACGGTTCATTTGAAAACTGTAAGGAAATTCAAATTGAAATCATTTTTGCACCACAGGGCAGCAAACTGAATTTCAAACCGTCCTGGTGTCATGCCCACCTCTGGGGCCTTTGCAACAAACTATTTAATTGTAATTTTCACATAAAGTGGAGAGAAAAATCCTGCAGTTGAATGTGAAGTCAAAGGCACACCATGTGGTTTTCTTTAGTTTGGAAGGGTTTATATTATCTTGCTGGATCTGACGATGATAAACGTTGACACATCTCTTGGAAGCTGTAGAACGCAAGTCTTGAACTGAACATCATCTTAATTTGAAATGGAAATGTAATGTTCCCCGGGAGAAGATGAGTGATATTCACAGTGTGTTCTCCTCTTACAGTGCTCTCCATAATGTTTTGGACAAAGACCCATCATTTATTTATTTGCCTCTGTACTCCACAATTTGAGATTAGTAATAGAAAAAAAACACATGTAGTTAAAGTGTGCATTGTCAGATTTTAATAAAGGCCATTTCTATACATTTTCTGTTTCACCATGTAGAAATTACAGCAGTGTTTATACATAGTTCCCACATTTCAGAGCACCATAATGTTCGGGACACACCAATGTCATGCAAATTAAAGTAGTCTTGTTTAGTATTTTGTTACATATCCTTTGCATGCAATGACTGCTTGAGGTCTGCGATTCATGGACATCACCAGTTGCTGGGTGTCTTCTCTGGTGATGCTCTGCCAGGCCTGTATTGCAGCCATCTTTAGCTTATGCTTGTTTTGGGGGCTAGCCCCGTTCAGTTTTCTCTTCAGCATATAAAAGGCATGCTCAATTGGGTTCAGATCGGGTGATTGACTTGGCCACTCAATTTTTTAGCTTTGAAAAATTCCTTTGTTGCTTTAGCAGTATGTTTGGGATCATTGTCTTGCTGTAGAATGAACCGACAGCCAATGAGTTTTGAGGCATTTGTTTGAACATGCGCAGATAGGATGTGTCTATACACTTCAGAATTCATTATGCTACTACCATCAGCAGTTGTATCATCAATGCTGCGAAGTGAGCAGTACCTTCTGCAGCCATTTGCGCCCAGGCTAAAACCCCCCACCAACGTGTTTCACAAATGAGGTGGTATGCTTTGGATCTTGGGCAGTTCCTTCTCTCCTCCATACTTTACTTTTGCCAACACCCTGTTATAAGTCAATCTTCGTCTCATCTGTCCACATGACCTTTTTCCAGAACTGTGGTTGCTCTTTTAAGTACTTCTTGGATAACTAACCTGGCCTCCTATTTTTGCGGCTAAACAGTGGTTTGCATCTTGCAGTGTAGCCTCTGTATTTCTGTTCATGAAGGCTTCTATGGACAATGGTCATTGACAAATCCACACCTGACTCCTGAAGAGTGTTTCTGAACTGTCGGACAGGTGTTTGGGGATTTTTCTTTATTATAGAAAGAATTTTTCTGTCATCGGCTGTGGAGGTCTTCTTTGACCTGCAGTCCCATTGCGATTAGTAAGCTCATCAGTGCTCTCTTTCTTCCTGCTGATGTTCCAAACAGTTGATTTTAGTAAGCCTAAGGTTTGGCTGATGTCTCTTAACAGTTTTATTCTTGTTTCTCAGTCTCATAATGGCTTCTTTGACTTTCATTGGTACAACTTTGGTCCTCATGTTGATAAACAGCAATAAAAGTTTCCCAAGGTGATGGGAAGACTGGAGGAAAGACTAGGTGCTGAGAGCTCCCTTATTCCTGCATTAAGGAGGCAATTAAACACACCCGAGCAATTACAAACGCCTGTGAAGCCATTTGTCCCAAACATTATGGTGGCCTGAAATGGGGGAACTATGTGTAAACACAGCTGTAATTTCTACATGATGAAACCCAAATGTCTAAAAATTGCCTTTAATAACATCTGCAATGTGCACTTTGCATTGCAAAACCACATGATTTTTTAAATTACATATCTCAAATTGTGGAGTACAGAGGCAAATAAATAAATGATGGGATTCTGTCCCAAACATTATGGAGGGCACTGTTGTTGCCGAGGCAAAAAACATAGGCCTGGGGCACAGAACTCATTCATGGATAGGGAGGCTGTTCTTTTATCTTCCCTGGGAATGCCGCAGAACAGCGGCGATGCTCTCTAACATTAATGGCGGTGGACAGTAATGTAAATGCAGCAACTCTTCTGTCCCCTTAAAACCCCAGTCAGAAGACTGCGACTTGTGTCCTTTGTTGAGAAACGAGAGACCATTGCAAAAAACATCTGAACTTTCTTTATGACTTTTCCTTTTTTAATAAAATAAATAATTAGCCTTACAGCACCAGATACCCGGGTTCGATCCTGACCACGGGTGCTGTGTGTACGGAGTTTGTACGTTCTCCCCGTGACCTGTGTGGGTTTTCTCTGGGATCTCCAGGTTGCTCCCACATTCCAAAGGTGTACAGGTTTGCAGGTTAATTGACGTGGTTTTATTGTAAACTGACCCCAGTGTGTGTAGGATAGTGCAAGTGTGCAGGGATCTCTCGTCAGCGCTGACCCGGTGGGCCAAATGGCTGGTTTCCTCGCTCGTTTCTCTAAACTAAACGAAACAAAACTAAAAAGAAAATCACCACAATAAGTTCCTCCATTAGCTTAAGTTAGATCAAGGTTGCTGCTAATTCAAAGGATGTTAAATGGCAGCTGTATTCACTATCATCTCTACATCTGCGGTACGCTGTTCTGTGTAGAAGATCATAAATGATTCCCATAACATTGTCGCAAAGACACTACTGAATTGCCATTGGTAATGTAAGGGGGATTCTGTACAATGTCCTCTTGAGTTGTGTAACAGAGGTTTTTATCCCACCCACGCAAGGCCATGTCTGCAGATGTCAGCTGGAAATAAATCACATGAAAGCCGAGATTCCAGTAAAGCCCATGAGTAGCTGAGCCATGCAAAACGGGAAGGCCGTTGGTTTAATTCCTGGCCAGTGCCCCAAGGTTAAACCAGAATATGTAACACAGGCTTTCTACTGCATCGCACTCAGATTTCCATTACACCACGCGGAGACGTATAACTTAAGAGCTGCATGTTTAATTTAGTTTAGTTTAGAGATACAGCACGGTCACAGACCCTGCGGCCCTCCGTGTCTGCTCCGAGCAGCGGTCATTGTTATCCTACACACTAGGGACAATTTATAATTTTTACCGAAGCCAATCAACCTACAAACCTGTACGCCTTTGGAGTGTGGGATGAAACCGGAACACCCGGGGAAAACCCACGTGGTCACGGGGAGAATGTACAAACTCCGTGCAGAGAGCACCCAAGGTCAGGATCGCACTCGGGTCTCTAGTGCTATAAGGCAGCATCTCAACCGCTGTGCCACCCAATTGTGGAGGTGGTGGAGAGATCTGCAGTTCTAACGAATTACAGGGATTAGTAACAATTTGTCCTCAATGCAGTCTGTAATTTGTTCATTTTATTTTTTCCACTCTTGATCTCTCCCTTGAATCATGTTTACATGGCTGTAAATTATAGCGTGGCAAGGAGTCCCCTTGCAGCTTACAAACTCCGTCTGTGGAGCCTCCTTGTTTACAGATTGTTCTTGCTCCACTGCCTGACCTTCTCCACCTCGCCATCTCTCATTAGTGCACGCCATGCTCCAGCGCATAAAACCAGCAGAGATCGCACTATATTATTTTTTTAATTTATTGAACTTTTTTGCTATTTAATAGCTATTAAGTATTGTGTTTGCAAACCTGTTATACTGCTGATGCCTGTGAAATTTCATTGTTCCATTTCGGGACATATGACAATAAAACACTCTTGGCTCTTGACGCAGATTGTGAAAAGGCGCTGTCCTCTATTGTCATGGAAGTCATATGAAGGCATTATACTTGCTGGAATTTAATGATTTCCTGTGGAAAATGGAGAGAGAGCGGATGGGGTTAGAGCGGGAGCCCAGGTTTGTTGTTTAGTTTGAAGTAGAGATTAGGTTTAGAGTTTAGAGATGCAGCGTGGAAACAGGCCCTTTGACTCACGCAGTCCATGATGACCATCGATCGTCAGTACACTATTCCTATGTTATGCCACTTTTGCATCCTATACACTAGAAGTAATTTTGAACTTTGGAATGTCAGAGCACCTGGAGAAAAACCACAAGGTCATACAGAGAGATCGTACAAACTCCACAGAGACAGCACCCGTAGTTAGTATCGAACCTGGATCTCTGGCGCTGTGAGGAGCAACACTACCGCTGCGCCATTGTGCCACCCTTCTGACAATAGTCCCAGGAAACCAGCAAGAATTAAAGTCTGCTGTAAGTGGTTTCCATACGTTGGGTTCCCCAAGACCTGATTTGATGGTGGGAATTTTGTCCGCCTGTCCTTGATAGTGCTTCAAGGTAATAGGAGCTGCAAACCGATTCCTAAGAGAGTTCATAACTATGTGTATTCCGCAGTGAAATTGCCTCTCAGCAGTTATAATTTCCCCAATCACCTAGTGTAGCAAATGGATTTTTGCTATAATAATGGGCTAGATGGAGAGGATGGTTCTGGGGGAGATGCCGAATCTATGCAGACTTACTGATATCAGTCAACTGTCTGCAGGCCCAATGCACTGCTGTTGGTTAACATGGGTCATCAATGCTGCTACACCAGAGATGGGTAAAGGTGTGCCTGTGCTTGTGAGCCATGGTAGAAGGTTCAATGTATAGAATGAGGCTCTGCTGTGATGCCCATAGTGGTCAAGTAGTCCATCAGCATATGAAACATAGAAACATAGAAAATAGGTACAGGAGTAGGCCATTCAGCCCTTCAAGCCAGCACCGCCATTCAATATGATCATGGATCATAATGATCCAAAATCATTACCTCGTTCCTGCTTTTTCCACCATTTTGCTTGATTCCCTTTGCCCTAAGAGCAAAATCTAACTCTCTCTTGAAAACATTCAGTGAATTGGCCTCCACTGCCTTCTGTGGCAGATAATTCCACAGATTCACAACGCTCTGGGTGAAAAAGTGTTTCCTTATCTCAGTCCTAAATGGTCTGCCTACCCCTTATTCTTTAACAGTGACTGCCTGGTTCTGGACTCCCTCAACATGGGGAACATGTTTCCTGTCATTGACCATTGGAGTCCCATGAGCAAAGCCACTTTTTGTCCCAATGCCACAGTGAATGGCACCTCAATAAACGGACTTGACTCCAATGAGAGGGAATAAATGACAAAAACTGTGCAAGATAAAGGAATACTAGATCTTTGAAAAACAACAGACTAATGAGCTTTTGCCTTTGTCGCTGTGTACGTGGATTAAAGTGACATTTTCCCCAATTCGCTTCAAAACCGTTTTGCAAACCCAGGGGGCAAAACTATCATATTCCTCTTTTAATTACTGAACTTGCATTGTGTAATTTTATTTTTAAAAGATCTGATTTACCTGCAGTCAGTCAGGACAGCTGGAGGCTTCATTCTGACATGTTGGCAGTCTAATCAAACCCAGTTGTTTAACAGCACTGAACCTTTAAAGGAACACTGATATTATTGTCCAGGGTGAAAGGCAATGGCGGACATTCCCTCAACTTCCCTTCAATTCCCAGCCATTGGAAGAAGGTTCTTTAGTTTAGTTTAGAGATGCAGCGCAGAAACAGGCCCTTTGACCCTCCGAGCCCGCGCCGACCAGCCATCCCCGCACACTAACGTCATCCTACAGACACTAGGGACAATTTACATTTAAACCAGGCCAATGAAGAAGGTCTCGGCCCGAAACGTCGCCTATCTCCTTCGCTCCTTAGATGCTGCTGCACCCGCTGAGTTTCTCCAGCTTTTTGTGTACCCCCAATTAACCTACATACCTGTATGTCTTTGGAGTGTGGGAGGAAACCGGAGAAAATTCAGTGGGAGAATTTACAAACTGCATGTAGACAAGCAACCGCAGTCAGGATGGAAGCCGGGTCTCTGGCGCTGTAAGGCAGCAACTCTACCGCTGCGTCACTGTGCTGCTTCACAGCTGAACAAATTATGGAGGTCGACAAGGTTCAAATAGATATGTTTACATGGGTTGTGATTGGCATTTGTGAAGGTTAATGTGGATTATTAATCTCCTTAAAAGAGAAATGGATTTACGTTGGTTGTTTCATAATCCTTTTTGTTCTGTTTAAGTAAAAGATTTGCAAGCGTGATGTCACTGTGCTTTATTTTTACAACAGGCGGCCACAAAATAAATTGCATGTTTGATGCTGATGTCTCCGTTTCTTGGCTTAAGGGCGGCATGGTGGTGCAGCAGTTTAGTTGCTGCCTTAGAGTCCCAGAGACCCAGGTTCGATCCTGACTATGGTGCTGTCAGTGTGGAGCTTGCACGTTCTCCCTGTGACCGCCTGTGTTTTCTTTGGGTGCTCCCGTTTCCTCCCGCACTCCAAAGACGTACAGGTTTGTAGGTTAATTGGCTTCAGTAAAAAATGTAAACTGTCCCTAGTGTGTAGGATAGTGTTAGTGTGCAGGGATCGCTGGTAGGTTCAGACTCGGTGGGCGCTGTATCTCTATCGTCTAAAGCCTGTGAAATGCACCAAGTGAATAAGAAGGAAGAGGACAAAATGTGTAAGAAGGAACTGCAGATGCTGGTTTACCCTTGAAGATAGACACAAATGCTGGAGTAACTCAGCGGGGCAGGCAGCATCTCTGGAGAGAAGGAATGGGTGACGTCAGCAGAAGGGTCTTGACCCGAAAATGTCACCCATTCCTTCTCTCTAGAGATGCTGCCTGTCCCGCTGAGTTACCCCAGCATTTTGTGTCTATCTTCAAGGACAAAATCTGATTGCCCAGTGGAAGATTCGCTATGCCAGAAGAATTGAAATGAATGTGCTCAAAAGACTTTGTGTTGCGCAATTAGTCTTAAAAGTTTAAATGACTAGCAGTTGTTACGCTAGTATATAATAATTCAGACCAAGCTTAATGGAATTTGGCATTGTAGTTGGGTGGTTTGCCAAATGGACACTTGTTTGGGGCACTACTGCAGATGAATATCACAGAAATTCTGTCCTTCCATGCCCAAAAACCTCTTCATAATTGTCCTTCTCAGTTTTTTATTTGTATTGTGACTTACCTGATAAAAATAATTATCAATGAACTGCAATTCCCTGCACTTCTACCACCTATCCCCAGAAGAATTGGCTTTATGGCAGTGCATTTTTATTGAGATGGAACAAAGCAGTTAGTGGATGTCGGTCGGTGTGTTATCTGTACCTGCTGATTGATCGCCTTATCTGCTATGGTATTATTTTTGTAGCACTTTTTTGTCAAGAGTTTGAAATGGCATGACATTTTGTTCTCTGTTCTTGGCCAAACCTTGTAGCAATGACATTATTGAACAAGGTTGATTGGAACAGTGAAAATAACCTTCCATAATTCGGCGTAACCACCTTTCTACTGGTACTCTTCTTGAGATTTTTTAAAACATTCAATTTCTCCCTGTTGCCAAACATTTTAACTCTCCTTCCCTTCCCCATACTGACCTCTCTGTCCTGGGCCTCCTCCACTGTCAGAGTGAGGCCACACACAAAATGGAGGAACCGCACCTCATATTTCACTTGGCCAGCTTACAATCCAGCGTTATGATATTTGATTTCTCTAATTTTGAGTAATTCTTGCATTCCCTCTCTTTCCGTCCCTCCCCCTCCCTAGTCATCTTGCTTGTTCCACTGTTGGCATCTATATATTCCTTCATTATCACCTCTTCCACAGCCAACAATGGACCATTGTGAGCTCCACCTTTCCTTTTGTCGTAAGTGCCAGCACTGATTTGTTCCAAACCTTTACGTATCTCGTGCGTTTTCCCTCTTCCCTGACTCTCAGTCCGAAGAAGGGTCTCGAGCCAAAACGTTGCATATTCCTTTTCTCCAGAGATGCCACCTGACCCGCTGAGTTGCTCCAGCATTTTGTGTCTATCTTCAGTTTTGAAGCTGCCTCACTTGACACTAAATAAGAAAACGCTGGAGACATTCTGCAAGTCATGCAGCATCTACAGAGAGAGAATCAGAGTTTACATTTCCGATGAAAAACATCCATCAGAACCCGGTCTATGATCTGAAACATTAACTATTTCTCTTTCCCGAGATGCTGCCTGACCTACTGAGTGTTTCCAGTTTTTTCTGTTTTCGTTTTAGATTTCCAGCATCAGTACCTTCTTTCGATTTTTCACCACCAGCTGTTAGAATTGAGAATTCCCTTACTTTTGTCCTTTGTGCAAGTTACAATTAGGCAGGCTGAATTAGGTGCAATTTCATTGTTAATATTTAATCTTGTAATCACCATTATTTATCTTTACGTGTTGAACCTCGGGTTATCTGGAATTCTTGCAGAGAATTGTGATGCAACCCAGACCATCATACAAACTAACCTCCCTTCCATTGACCCCTTTACACTTCACGCTGCCTCGGCAAGGCCAACAGCATAATCAAGAACCAGTTTCACCCCAGTCACTCCCCCTTCTCCCTTCCACTATCGAACAAGAGGTACAGAATTGTGAAAACCCACACCTCCAGATTCTGGGACAGTTTCTTCCCAGCTGTTATCAGGCAACTGAACCGTTCCATCAACAACAAGACTAGAGGGTGGTCCTGAGCTACTATCTACCTCACTGCAGACCCTCAGACTATTGTTAATCAGAATTTACTGGACTTTATCTTGCAATAAACGATATTCCCTTTATCATGTATTTGTACACTGCAGATGGCTCGATTGTAATTACGTAGTCTTTCCGCTGACTGGTTCGCATGCAACAAAAGATTCTCACTGTACCTTGGTACACGTGACTTTAAACTAAACTAATAGCTGGTGGTGATATCTACCGGTGGTGATGATTTCCCAAATTGGTCTGATCAAGAACTTTACGTTGCTGCTGCTGCTGCAACGTTATGCATGTGGTCTTATTGTCTGGTTTCACGTTGAACTTGATTTGGATCCAGGCTGGAGATACACTGGGAGATAGTCTGTGGGGATGGGAAGAAATATCAGCAGCATCCTCTTCATATCAAATCAGCTTGACGTGATCTGGAGCAGAAAAGCAGGATGACATCATTGATCTCTTGGTGATTTTAAATCTTTTTGGCATGTTCCGTGATTGCTAATATCAAGATACTTAATTTGACCTTTTGGAAAGCAAAATTTTAGCAGCAAATAATTCAGCAGTACCAGAGTATTCTGGTTGGTCGCTTGCCTGGAGCAGCTTCAGGGTGCAGAGTGTCCGTTGTAATAAAGAGCTTGTGGAGTTAAGATGCAGATAAGCAATCATCTAATTGAACGTTTGAAGTGCCTAGGGGGCCTCAGTGGTCACAGTACTGGCCTCAATGCACAATCTAAAAAAACACGATGATGGTTGATAGTCACAAAGGCATACTTCTCGTTTGTTTATTATTTATCTTTTACACAGTAATTCTCTGCCAAAATAACATTTTGATCCACTGTTTTCGCATTTTTGGTCGTTAATCTTCTCTCAAACCATTGCCTTAGTCCCTTTGTACAGTTGTAGGGGGTTCAGGATGAGCAATTTAGGCATTGTTCTTGTTTTACGCTGTGTTTGAAATAGTGTCTGATCTAATATTCATATTCCCACTGTCCTTACATGACCCTAATAGCTGCCTCAAGAAAAGTTTATTAATCTCAGTTTTGAAAGGGAGAGGATCCCCGAGGAAGGACATGGAATGTTGTGGAGAATGGGTGGGTGTTGGAGTAAGATCATTTCATTGGAGGCTGATGAATCTAATGAATCAGTCATGTGGTGTACCAATGCCCATGACCAATGATTCATGAGCAATGAATCAGCCATGTGGTGTAACATTTTGTCATTGGTCTGGGGAAAAGGAGGCGTCAGGCAGTAGATAAGATAACAGATCGGGGAGGCACGGCGGCGCAGCGGTGATCTGGGTTTGATCCTGATTACGGGTGATGTCTGTACGGTTTGTACATTTGTCCCCGTGACCGTGTGGGTTTTCTCCGAGATCTTCAGTTTCCTCCCACACTCCAAAGACATACAGGTTTGTAGATTAATTGGCTTGGTATAAGTGGAAATTGTCCCTTGTGTGTGTCGGATAGTATTAATGAGCAGGGATCGCTGGTCGGTGCGGACTCAGTGGGCCGATGGGCCTGTTTCCACACGGCATCTCTAAACTATAACTAAAAGTAGGAGATCTGCAGATGCATGGCGGGCAGGGGAATTCAAACGATTCAATTTACCTTTTGGTCTTTTCATTGCACCGCTCAAATTTCCCTCATTCTTTCTTCCCATCTTTTCCTTCCTTCCTTCCTTCCGTTCGCCAGAGACATCGGACTGATCATCAGCCACACTGTCTAAAAGGCCCATCTGATGACTCGGGAAGCATTTCCACTGTGTTCTTGACCTCTGCACATCAGGAAGCTTTTGCAGGATGAATCCCTATCTATACCTATCCGAGTTAACCGATCTCAGCCAGGATAATCACAGGAAATGTTTGTTTGGACGAGGTTACCACCACAGATCACCGTAAAGTGATGTGTGTTGGATTTGTGTCACAGCTCTGCGGTGGTTCAGTGTGACTTTTAATGTTTGCAGCTTATAATGCAATCTGAGGCACAGAGAAAACCTTCCTGTCTCGTTAGGACTCAGACTCGCTACAATGGCGCAGCAGTAGAGCTGCTGCCTCACAACGCCAGAGACCCGGGTTCAATCCTGACTACGGGTGCTGTCCGTATGGAGTTTGTACGTTCTCCCTGTGACCGTGTGTGTTTTTTCCAGGTGCTTTGGTTTCCTCCCACATTCCAAAGACATGCAGGTTTGCAGGTTAATTGCCATCTGTAAATTGCCCCTGGTCCGTAGGATGCAAAAATGGGATAGGATAGAACTAGCATATGGGTCATTAATACTCAGCTTGGACTTGGTGGGCCGAAGGGCCTGTTTCCATGCTGTATCTCTCAAACTAAAACTAAAATCCCAAGCTCAGCAAAGATGTGTGACCTTTGCGTTCTGATTTTTCCTTTCCGACATTAACTGCAGTGCCATTTATTTTGGTCCCTTCTTCACCATACATCAATATCAAGATGTCATTGAGATAAAAGCGGGCAGTCAGCAGCAGATGAGTTAACATGAATTGTTTCAAAAACCCGGGACTAAGTGTTGGCTCTTGCATGCCTGATAAAAGGATGCTCACTTTTATTCAGAGCTGACGCGAGTTGGATCAAGGAGGTTGAGGACCTAAAATTGCGGGTTGTCACCTCAAGGTGCCACGGTTAACAAGGTCTTATTACTGCGGCCATTTGCAATTTTCAGGTCCTCATCCTTTTGGGGGCTGATTTGAAAACACGGCAAGGCATAGGAAAAGAAAGTGGAACGGACTTCGCTTACCATCAGGTCTGTGGAGAAGCGCTGGCTGGCAGCGGTGCACAGGTTAGCTTGCTTTGGAAGGCCTGAGCTGTGGGGAATGGTTGGGCAGAGTAGGACTTTAATCCTTGTAACGCAGAGGCTGAGGGGTGATCTTAAGATGTATAAAATCACGAGGGGAATAGATAAGTGTGAACGCACAGTCTTGTAAATTGCCCCGAGTGTGTAGGATGCAAAACTGTGATAACATAGAACTAGTGTATGGGTGATTAATACTTAACGTGGGCCGAAGGGCCTGTTTCCACGCTGCAACTCCAAAACTAAAATTAAAATCCCAGGCTCAGTAAAGATATGTAACCTTTGAGTTCAGATTTTCTCTTAACGACTTTAACTGCAGTGCCATTTATTTTGTGCTTCCATCAGAAATGAAAATGAAGAAAAAAAACTGCAGATCTGAAATCAAAACAAAATATTTCTACAATCTTTCAACAGATCAAGCAGCATCTGTGGAGATGGAAACAAGCGACAACTTTCCAGGCCAGTAGTGTAGGTGGGACATGTTGGATGGTGCGGGCAAGTTGGATGGAAGGGCCTGTTTCCACGCTGTATGACTCAATGACTCTATAACTTCTATTTGGAGAAGAAAGACCGTTGATCAAGACAATTATATCCCAAAGGCCTTAAACTCACTGGGTAGTTTTTTAGACTAGTACTGGGAAACAATCTCTGACCTGAAACATTAACATGGCTTCTCTTGCCACAGATGCTGCCTGACCTGGTCAGTGTGTGCAGCGTTTTCTGCTTTTATTTTCTATCGTCTTTCCATTGCACCGTTCATAACATCTGAAATCATCTTACAATGGGGGACTGCCCGAGTGTTGTGGAAAAGGCCCTTGGCATTCTCACTCACCATGTTCCACAGCAATAATCGGGGCATGATGTTTTTGATCTGGGAGATCAGCAAATACGACGACGTTGCATCTTGTTGTTTAAAAAAATATATTTTCTAACCCATCAATAGAACATGGGGAAGAATTCTGTTTTTCTTTTGAGTTAGTGTGCAGTGGAATCTTTTGCAACCCCCTGAGAGAACAGTCTAATGGCCTCATCTGAAAGGCAGGACCTCTGACAGCAGTGTTCCCTCAGTGACGCACTGGAGCGGCTGCCAGATCTCAAGTCCTGAACTGGGACTTGAACCTAGAACCATCTGGCTGGGAGATTCGAGCAATACGAACGGAGCATCAGCTGAACCAATAGCTCAAAAAGAGTCTGTTTTTTTTTAATTGACCCTTTCAAGGATTCAGGTGATTGAGTTGAACTTAAATCAAATCCTCTGTAAAGTGATGGCAAGCAATCTTTCAGTTCACGCTGCCGCTGCTGAGTATTTCCATGTCCTTTTACTCTGTGCGACCCCACACAACTAACGGTTATTTTCTAAGTTATTTGAAACACGAAGGTCGCTTTGCCTGCACGCAGGTTTCAGTAATGTTTGTCATGGGCAGCAACGCAAATGGTTCCCAAGCTAGCGAGAGAGCTTTGCGGCAAAAAATATATATATTCTGCCCTTGAAAGCTGCCATTATCCTCCTTTGAGGATTAGACAGGCTTTGAGCGTATTCCTTCCGCAGCTCCGCGGCATTTAAGACTGAGCATGGCAGCAAGCTTTTCGCATTCTTCTTTGACAACAAGGGCTAGAATGTCGAGCATTGCCATGGAGTTTCTTTTCCTTTTGTTGCTTTCCTTTTTCACTCCACACACAAAAGATAAACCCAGCTAAGAAGCGGCCAAGTCAATTAAGCTTTGTGCGATCCATTGGCGACTGAAAAGACCCTTCAGCTGTTGTGTGCCCGAGATTGTCGAGTCCTGACGTCCTTTGCCGCCACAGTGGGAATGATTTGGTGGGTGTGGTCAGCAGAGACATTATGTCTGCTTTTTAAATGTTACTCCGGCAATGTTTTTAAATAGATTCTTGCATCGCGGCCTAGAAGGGTTGACGGATAATTGGCCTGGGAAAAAAAAGAATAAATCCTACTCTTTTCAAGAAAACGAAGGGACGTGCCTCCCTGCTGAGGTTGCTAATCCTGTGTTGGGCCTTTTTCTCCTGAGACACAATACACTGTCAGTTGTCCAAGCAAGTCACCAAATAGTGAAAGGCCTGGATAAAGTGGATGTGGAGAGGATGTTTCCACGAATGGGAGCATCTAAGTGGAGGCCATAGCCTCAGAATAAAAAGACGTACCATTAGGAAAGAGACAAAGAGGAATTTCTTGTCAGCAGGTGGTGAATCTGTGGAATTCTTTGCCACAGAAGGCTGTGGAGGCCAAGTTAGTGGATATTTTTAAGGCAGAGATTAGTAAGATTAAAATGAGAACTTACCAGTTTGAAGTTTGATCTTTATTTTATGAGGAGTTGCGATGAGGGATTTCGTGAAGACCCCGCCAGGCACGCTTGCGCGTCATTCTTCAAAGCAGCGGTGTGGGATCACAGAACTACCCAGAAATGAATTAATATAGTAAGATTGAAGAGACTCTATTTACCAGCTGACCTTATAGTAGAGGGTTGGGAGCGGAGGGCACGAAATCCCTCATCGTAACTCCTCATAAAATAAAGATCAAACTTCAAACTGGTAAGTTCTCATTTAATCTTACTATTTCATTTCGGAGTCACGTGAGTGACTTCGTGAAGATTTCAAAGCTCTGTGATTACATGCCCTGGATCACGTCCATGCTCATACACTGCCGTAATACTGATGGAGGAATATGTTAACGTATTTCAGACTTGAACAAGCTGAAAAATAATAACATTTGTTAATACAACAATAAAACCCCTGAACTCGGGGACAAACATTTAGGGTTAGCACTTAAAACTGAATCCGCCAATGTTGTGGGAGCTGCCACAGGTCTGTTATAAAACCGCTGAAATGTGGTTTCACTGGCCTAGCCCGCTATTGCGAGGACATGATCCATGAACACCTCCATGGTCCTCGCCGCTGATGTGGATGCAGCCCTGGTAGAATGACATTTTAAAATGTTAGTGTCTTACCTGCTGCACCGAATACCACCTTGAGCCATCTCCTGGTGCCCGTTTTCAGACCTGTAGTCGCAGGTCTGTGTAGTTTAAGCAACTCTTCTATAACGCAGTCACTTTATTGTGGGTCGAAACCATTCTATTCAGGCAATTCCTGTAGAGTTTGGACCCGTTGTGCTGTCTTCAGTGCCATTACCATCACCACTTTGAAGGTGAATAAGTCCAGTGGTAAATCCGCCAAAGGCGACCAGCTCCTGAGTAGGGTCAACACCACCCCCTACATCTCTGGTAATATATCGAGGTCGGGAGGGATAGAACATACCCTTCAGTGTGGATACCAGCTGGTGAGATCCCACTCCAATGTTGAGATAGGATGACAGTGCACTCCTGGCACTGTATATGGCACTGTAACTGAGGGACTCATCATAATGCAGGCCCGTGAGGATTCCAGCACATTGGAGATCGTAGTAGATATGTAGGTGGTCTAGGTCCGACTATGGAAACCACACATATCCTTACGTGGGTAAGGTACTGCTTCATAGTGGACTCTCTCTGCACACTGCTGTATGATGTCCATGGTCCTTTCTGTTGCAGATCTGGTTGTGTTTTCTGCAACACCTATCTGATGAAGCAGAATGGGGGAATGCATAGAAAACCCATTCCCCCCCCCCCCAATGTAGTGAGAACGCGTCCATCGCCACTGCCCCAGAATCTGGTTCTCAAGAGACATATGTTGGTAGCCAATGGTTCAACATTGCAAGGAGGTCAATATCTGGTGTTCCATATTAGGCTATAGTTTTAGCAAATATTTGGAGGTTCAACATCCACTTGATGTCGTTATTAAATACTTGTGACCTGGTGTCCGCCACTGTATTGAGCTTAACCTGAAGGTACGTAGCTGATATCCAAATATTTCTTCCAATCCACTAGAGCCAAATTAATTTTTCCAATTCATCACAAGATATTGACTTGATACCACCCATAAGGTTTAAATACGCCACCTCAGTGGACGGACATGCGTATGCTGCAGATTAGTGCATTAATCCCTTAGCCCGTGCCCAACATGCCCGGTGTAAAAATAAAGTTGGGGCAACGGCGTAAGTAAAACCGTCAGCCCACAGCCGTTGCCTGCAAGCCCCAACACCTGTTAATACAGACAGGGATACTGCAGGCTGTGGAGTAGAGTTGAGTTGGGGCTAGCCCCCACTCCTTTGTTAATGCCGCCAGCCCGCGGTGTCCTGCGGGCTGCGGTGTAGAGTCGGGCTGCTGCTCTGCTGTCGCTCATTGCGCACGGCGAGCCTGCAAGCCCCACTCCTTTATTCATGCCGCCAGCCCGCGGTGTCCTGCAGGCTGCGGTGTAGAGTCGGGCTGCCTCTGCCGTCCTCCGCCGGCGAGTGTGAACCCGGACCCACCTGGGTCAACGGGCTCTTCCCGACTCCATTCTGTTAGAGCCGCCGCTGACTGCCCGCATCCCGCGGTCCGCAGTCAGTACCGAAGCGGCCTAGAGCACTCTGTAAAACAGAGTCCTGAAAGTACAGAAGGATGACAGGTTAGTTTTTGTCTTACTAAGCGGCGCTCCTCACTGCCCGCGCATGCGTGCCTGGCGGGGTCTTCACGAAGTCACTCACGTGACTCCGAAATGAAATGATAGATTCTTGGTTAGTACAGGTGTCAAGGGTTATGGGGAGAAAGCAGGAGAATGCAGTTGAGAGGGAAAGATAGATGAGCCATGAGATTGTACGGAGGAATAGACTTGAAGGGGGAATGGCTTGATTCTGCTCCTACCGTGTATGAAAGTTATGAAAAGAAACAGATCTTAAGATTTTGCAGTTGTTTTCTGTGAGGCTATGATATTTTCTAACATCAGGAAATTTTCTATCAATCTAATAGTTCTCATTGAAATCTTTATGTTCAAGTCCTTCTGTGTTCCCCTTGATAGCTATCTCCATCTCTATAAGCATAAGGTAGACACAAAATGCTCGAGTAACTAAGCAGGTCAGGCAGCATCTATAAGCATATATGTGTTCTTGTTTCACGTGCAAATCCTCTTACTTCATTGATTCTTTCAGGTGTGTGGGAACGTAGCCCTGGAGTTCTCCTCCCTTAACCCCTTCATCTTTTCATCTTTTAAGATGCTGCTTTAAATGCTTGGCCATGGTACTAGATTTGGTCCTTACCGCTTATTCCACCCTCATTGACACAATGTCAGTATTAGTCTGAGCTGACTGCTGTTGCTGGCCTGCTGTAGAATCATGTGGAATATATTGCATTTCTGTAGGTCATAAATGAATAGGAGTAGAATTTGGCCATTCGGCCAATCAAGTCTACTCCGCCGTTCAATCATGGCTGATCTATCTGTCTCTCCCTCCTAACCCCATTCTCTTGCCTTCTCCATGGTTCTCCATAACAGGTCCACCACAGAGCCAATCCCAAAAGAAAAAAAAGTCTGGGGTCAAGGAAGATTTTGCCTTCATTCAAGTCCTCCACAGTCTTGCTCACCACCCAATTGCATCTCAACTCAAAAGGCTTTCCACTGGAGTGGGGCTAATGTACACACGGAATGGAAAACTATTCAACTTACAGAGCCCCGAACTCCGATTCCAAGATCACACTAACCTTGGTCATCCATCTGCAAGACGGATATGATGCTTGTGTACATAAACATATGGAATACATGATGCATGTCTCATGTTCACCCAAATTGTAATGGCCTACCCAGGCTATAAACAGGACATTTCCATTAGCTCACTGTTGTTTGTGTTATCTATCCATTCTCAGATGAGTTATGTGGTGTTGACATTGCAAGTGGATGGCACAGTGGTACATCTCCATTGGCTCCGATTCGATCTTAACCTCTAGGTTCCACCTGTGTAGAATTTCCACATTCCCTTGGTGACCTTGCACATGTATTAACTCTTGCCTTTCAGGTCTGTAGAGGAGAGTCCTCAGTATCCTGCGGTGGAGTAATAATATAAAAGGGACTGCAGTAATAATTGGGACGTGACGTTTTCAACGTAGTAGATTTGCAGATTGTCGAGTACAGAATCCATTGTGGAGGTGTTGCGATGCAGAAGAAGTTGCTATACAAATCTATCTTTATTGCGTTACTGGAAATTAGGTTGGCATCTTTTGTCCATTGTTCATGATATCAATAAACCTGTGCACATTCTCATCAGCAGGAGATGCTTATGTTTGAATTGGATGCTCCCCTCCCCCAAAACCTCCTTTGCCAGTGAAGTCCTTGAACATAGGCTGTGGATTTATTGTGGATCATTCCCAAATGCAGTCAATACTTTTGAAGTGAATACGATGAGCAGTGCACAGATAAAATGAAAATAAAACATGCAAACTTTTCTATTCTACATTTTGTGTGCTTTTATAAATGTATTCGGTGCCTTTGTGTGCACACAGCAAGAGAGCATTTTGATCAGATAATTGAATGTTACACTAGCCTTGGCAGTTTTTATTCCTTTTACACAACTACCGAATTCCAGCCTCAAGACAAACTTCTTGTCGTCATCACCATGGAAACACTTTGTCTCTTAATAATCCGTTTTCCTAATATATTAAAAGGTGCCATTCAGACAGTCTTGCTCCTCAAACTGTTAATGAGAAAAGCATCAACAAGAGAATGGGCTTGTATTGATATGTGTTAGATTTCTTCCAAAAGAATGCACCAGGATTTTGCTGATGGATGGGGAACATGACTGTTTTGGTCATTGGGCTACCATATTAAAATTCACTTGTTGAGGCACAAGGCCTTTGGGTCAAAACATCAGGCAAAGCATATTTCTGCTCTCAAGAGAAAGGTTGATCAGAGGTCCTTTCAAATGTGGGCCCACAGTCGAAGTGGGCCCTTGATGTGTGTGGGGATTTATGGGGAGGGCGTGCATGGAATCGACATAGTTGGTGTAGGAAGGAACCTTAGATGTTGGTCTACCGAAGATAGACACAAAGGGCTGCAGTAACTCAGCGGGTCATGCAGCCTTTCTGGAGAAAAAGGATGGGTGACGTTTCGGGTCGGAACCCTTCTTCAGATGATGGTTGGTAGCTGGTGGTTGGATGTTGGCAGTAGATGTGGTAGGGGTCTGTGGAGAACGGAATTAGAGACTGAATGGAGGTACCTGCCACTGTGTGTGGAAGGGGAGGGGGAGTAGCTCATTCAGAGACCAGGAGTCAAAGGAGGAACAGAGGACCAACTGGGATGGGAACATGGTCAACCATCATGAGGCTGGTGTAAGGACTGTCAGATGAGTGGGTCTTTGTTAGAATGTTATAAGTAATATACTAAGGTGCAAGGATGTTCATAAATAGTTTACCTAATATGCAGTCTGCCGAGTAGATGCTGTGGGAGTAAGGGTCCATGGGCCCATGAGTATCTATCCAAGCGGACCTATACGGAGCTATAGTTTAGACAAATGGCCATACAAGGTGCTTTAGCCTGCCTCCCCCCCTCCTCCCCAACAACATTGCTTCTGTCATCAGTAATTTCCGTGGCCTCCGTTGTACCTCAGGTTGTTGTTGAGGTTTACACCACTTCGGCAAATGACCAGGGAAGGGGCGTTTTCCAAACGGATAAAATTTGATTTGAGCATGTTTGAAACCCTGCTCCTTGCTGTAAAGCAATGGGTACGTATCGGTTGATGGGCAATCCAGAGGCCGCTGATAAGATCATCCTTTGCGCTGAAATTAAATTGTTCCTTATATTGAAAAGCAAATCAATGTCTTCAGAATGTGATTACACCAAGCACCAAAGTGCAGAGTGCGCATTGACATTTCCAGCAATATCCGGTTACAAAAAGATTGTTGGGCTGATCTAACTTAATTTAGGATCCGGATTCTCAATTCACTCACGACAATTTATGCTCAGTAAACAGTGAACCTTAAGAAATGGTCTGTGGTTAGTTTCGTTCATTTTAGAGATAGTGATACTGCACGGAAACAGGCCCTTTGGCCCTGCCCACTGAATCCACGCCGGCCAGCGATCCCCGCACGCTTTAACACTATCCTGCACACATTAGGGACAATTTACAATTTTACCAAGCCAATTAACCTCCAAACAAGTACGTCTTTGGAGTGTGAGAGGAAGCCGGAGCTCCCAGGAAAGGCCCACACAGGTCACGGGGAGAACGTACAAACTCCGTACAGACAAGCACCCCTAATCAGGATCGAACCCGGGTCTCTGGAGCTGTGTGGCAGCAACTCTATCACCGAGCCAGTGTTACCTCGTGTTATACTATCACACCATTTAGCTGGCACAGTGTTCTGAATACAGGACTATTTTCCTTCCCTCTGTCGCAATGAAGCCATTGCTTTCATCAAAATAAACTATTTCAACATTTTCCCTGGTACGCTGAGTCAAAAGGCATTTTGGTGATAATGCAATATTCCACGTGTGTCATTGAAGTAGATAAGTGGTTATGGGTACCATTCTCTTTGAGCAAGGGAGCACCACAATCAAATTCTATGCTTTTATCTCTCTCTATTGGAGAATTTCCATTTGCGACTGGCTGCCTGTACTCCATGCCACTTCTATATCAGAGTGGCAGTGGTTCATTGTGTTACTCTGGCTCAAATCTGTCAACTATCATCCAAGATTTGAGTCTGTGATGTTTCACATTGTCAAATTCGTCCATTGAGAAAAATCGTGATATGGAATTTCCAGATCCAATGCATTTACTGCCTTAATAATGTCTCCAGCTGTTATACCATTACGTTATTACCTGCACAATCCTCGGAAAAAACAGCCTTCTAGCTGTAATACCTGTGGCATTTCCTTTAAGGTCAAACGCCTTGATTAATCCACTTTGGCTCATACCCCATCATAGAGGTAATTCACTCTTTTGAAGGCTGTCATGTGATGTAAGCTAGAAAGCTGAACAAAGTGATGTCAAAGATTAGGTTACCAGCAATTTTTCACATTTAAATGCCCTTTCAGCTATCGTGTTACGCAACAAAATAGATAGTTATATAACAAACTCCTCGGGGACGTTCAGTTAACTGGTTAATTCAGGCAGCTGCTCTGGATAACCTACATCATAATGAATCACACAGAGTAAATTCTCCGAAAAGAGTAATTTAAAGGCACATTGCATTTAGTTACTTTTGCCCAATGGCACTTCAGTTGAGAAAATCCTAGCAGTCTCAAATATAAAAAGATGGACTTGCCTGCACGACAATACAGAGGGGCAAGTTCCTTTACATGTTGCTCACCATTCACCGAACTTGGTGCAACTTCAGAGCGAAGAATTTGTTCTCAGTCCAAATATTCAGTCCACAGTCAAAGGACTGGCGTCTGCTGCGATAGTTACAGATGGTGATAGATGTTAGACATGAATTGGGCAGATTGCTGAGGAAGATATACATGAAGATTATATTAAAGAAAGAAAGAACCTCAAAGTGAACTATTACCATTATCTGAATTCCAAACTTTCCTTAATAACCCTGTATTTCTGTGGATGAGGTTCACACCACTGCATCCAGCAAAAGGCTATTTGACTCCGAGCTATCTGAGGGACCGGAGCTCAGATGTGGTGTGTGTAGCTCGGTGCCAAACCAAGTAATGCGCATTGCGAATGAGGAACAAAACTGTCTGCTGGAGATGGCCACAAAATGCTGAGTAACTCAATGGGTCAGGCAGCATCTCCGGAGAAAAGGAATATTGTGATGTTTCGGGTCAAGATCCTTCTGAAGAAGAAACATCACCTATTCATATGGTCGTAAGTGATAGGAGCAGAATTAGGCCATTTGGCCCATCGATTCTCCTCCATCATTCAATCGTGGCTGATCCATCGCTCCATTCTCCTGCCTTCTGCCCATAACCGCTATTGCTTTTCTCCAGAGATGCTGCCTGACCCACTGAGTTACTCCAGCATTTTGTGTCTATCTTCGGTGTAAACCAGCATCTGCAGTTCCTTCCTACACATAGCTGTCTGCTGCTGTCCAAGATCTGGCTGCCTGTTCAGCCCTTTGTAAAATGCTTGGGGATTAATGCATCAATGCAGCTTGAAATGAAGTTTGTCTCAATGAGTTCAGCACCTCAGTCTTCTGTCCTTGGATTGCGTTGAGTTACTGCTTGCCTCTGATGGTTCCACTGGTACTTTGCAATACAGAATATACTCAAGAATGATATTGTTCTTCAAACTCTGGAAGACTGTAGCACTTATGAAGGAGACAGGCCTGGGCACAGACATTATTACTAAACCACTCAGTTGTCTCTCTGGTGATCTTATTTGACCCTTTCTAAGTGCTTCAACTTTGTGGTTCCAAATGCCTGTTGCCTCCCTATGTAATATAATCTTCAAGTGTCTGACAATCTTCGACTCTCAAGAGCAAGTCTCAATCTGTTTCGACAAGCTCGCTTAACTACATGATTGGGTTACAACCCAGCTCTCTGCTAATTTGCTTCAATCCTTCATTGGGAATGTGGCAATGTTATTTTAATTCCTTGGTAACTGCCTGCAGTTAGTCTGCAACTGGCAACAATTGATTAGGTATTCCGGAGCTAATCAGAAAGTTGTTCGGCATCCTGAACTACTTAAAAGAAGCAGCATTAAACACTTAAGGCTCAACGAAAGCAATGCGGACAGTCCATCCAAACAATACATACAAAGTACCACATGAATGTTTGTGTCCGAAGGGAGTTGTATCTAATGTTTCAGACTGATGATGGGATGATGGTCTCCATTTACTCGAAAGATTGTGATTAGAATTACTGAACTACTTATGCTCACGCCTGCTTTATTTTTAAATGCTGTCACCGCTCTTTACTAGGTTGAAATAAATGAGATACATGATCTTGAAGGAGTTGAGTATCCGCTCAAGTTAGTTCCTTTGCGTAGGAAGGAACTGCAGATGCTGCTGTGTACCAAAGATAGACACAAAATGCTGGAGTAACTGAACGGGTCAGGCAAGCATCTCTGGAGAAAAGCAATAGGTGGCCTTTCGGATCGAAACCCTTCTTCAGAATGAAAGATAGAGGGGGGGGGGGGGGGGGGAACGATTGGAGGTGAGAAAAGGCCATGAATAAGTCGGGGCCGGCAACAGATCACCCCAGGAAGGGTGGAGTCTATAATGGCCCATTGTTAACTGGGGAAGATGTGCTAACAAGAGGAATACAAGGATGTGAGCTGTGGAACTAGTAGGGCACTAGGGTAGGAGAAGTGGGGGGGGGGGGGGGGCAAGAGAGGGGAGTGATGGAATGCAAGGGTTACTTGAAATGAGACAACGTTCGTACCGCTGGGTTGTAAGCTGCCCAGGCAAAATATAGGTGCTGTTCCTCCAATTTGCATGTGGCCTCACTCTGACAGTGGAGGCGGCCCAGGACAGTAAGCTCTTTATGGAAATGGGAAGGGGAGTTAAAATGTTTGGCAAACGGACTGACCGCCAGTCCCAAGGCGGACTGAGCGTAAGTGTTCAACGGAACGGTCCTTTATTTTGTCAACAGAGGGAATATTCTTCAGGGTGACAGTTGCATTTTCTTCCCCCTGCGGATCCTATGATTCCAGTCTCGGTTGTTCTCGGCACATTGCCTTGTCAAACTGGCCCATCTACACCCCCCAGTGAATACATGACTCTAACTGTGAAGGTTTTACTGCAGATTTGGCAGATGTGCCAGTGAGCATATCCTTGTACTTTTCCTGTGGTTTCCATGCTGGGTTGACTTTATCAGCAAAGCAAATTTAAAACCCAGTGAGCAGAAATGGAAAATCAACACTAAGGCACAGCGGTAGAGCTGCGCCAGAGACCCGGGCTAGATCCTGCTGTCTGTATGCCGTGACCTGCGTGGGTTTTCTCCGGGTAATCTGGTTTCCTCCCAGATTGAAAAGACGCACAGATTTTGTAGGCTAATCGGCTTGGTAAAAATTGTAAATTGTCCCTAGTGTGTAGAATAGTGTTAGTGTGCGGGGATCGCTGGTCGGCGCAGACTCGGTGGGCCGAAGGGCCTGTTTCCGTGCTGTATCTCCAAACTAAACAAAGTTTAAACAAATTAAACAAAGCTGTTTTATTGCCAAATCTACATAAATGGAAGCATGAAGTGTATGTAAAAGACCCAGTACAGAAGGCTCAAATTATTATCTCTCCTGAGCCGTAACGCCAAAATAACTTGCGTTAGTTATTGTGGGGGAGAGGAACCAGCACACCCACTGGCATGCATCGTACATTATGAGAGCATCCTCTCAACTAAGCCGTATACAACTAAGCCCTTGCTGCAGGGCAGTGGATGCTTGCCAGCATATGAATTCATTGCAAGCTGCTCTGCAAAGTTGGTGATGATGTTGCTGCTTTTCTTTTGACTGTTATTGAAGCTGCAGCCATGTGCAGACTCCAGGGCCCAGAATGCTGGTTTGACTTTGAGTTCAATGAAGCTCCCATGCCTTCTGTCAGCCAAAACCTCGATGAACACGTCAGAGCAGTTAAATGTGTTTTTAGATCTTACTAAAATTTGGCCCTAATCTAAACCCTTTTTTTAAAAAGTGAATTCAAGCCCGCGGCAATATCAGCAGCTCAGATTTGCACTCCAAGTTGGCAATCCTACTTGGTTCACCAGCATCCTGCCGTGGAAATGTTCCCCATGTTACATTGGATTGGCGTGAGGCCTGAACTAAAGTGTTGTCAGAGCTAAGTGCCACCTTGTATGGAATAGCTCCATCCAAGACCGCAAAGAATTGCAAGGAATTGTGGACACAGCCAAGCCCATCACACAAACCAACCTCCCTTCCATCTACACTTCCCGCAGTCTTGGCAGGGCCACCAACATAATCAAAGAAATCTCACCCTGGTCATTCCCACCTCCCCTTTCCAATCAGCCAAGAGGTACATGTGAAAACGCACACCTCCAGATTCAGGGACAGTTTCTTCCCAGCTGTTATCAGGCAACGGAACCATCCTATCAACAACTAGAGAGCGGTCCTGAGCTACCATCTATTTCATTGGAGACCCTTGGACTATCTTTAATCGGACTTTATTCAACTTTATCTTGCATCTTTTTCCTTTTATACTGTATCTGTACACTGTGGACGACTCGATTATGATCATGTATAGTCTTTCCGCTGACTGAATAGCTCGCAACATAAAAGGTTTTCACTGTACCTCGGTAGACGTGACAATAAACTGAACTAAATTAATCTTGGTGCATTGTTCCCATATTTTGGAAGCTATCAAATCCAGCACAAACACAATGGGCTGAAAGCTGTGATGCGTTGTGAATTTTCAATGATTGTAACTGTTTGAACTTTATTCCTCCTGAGCTTTGAATTTAGGTATAGGAAATTGAAATTTGTCATTTTCTTTACAAGCATTCGCATTAACATTTCAATTTTTTTTTTAAACACAACACATTGATTTGACCTAACCAATGTTGTGTGCTTTAAAACACATTCACGACACCATTTGGAAGTTGATTCTCATTTGCATGTCAATTAAAACTCTGAACCATAGCTGGTACTGTATTGAATGGAGGTTGTATAAAATGTGTCAGATTGTAACAAGCTAGAACTGCCTCCTCATCCATCTGTTCTGTTGCTGATATTGTAAATAAGAACCTATTCCTTCATTGGAAAAGAGTCTCTCAATTTTGAATATATTCTTGGCGTGTGACCCTTGCTGGCAAGAGTGGTATATATGGTCCATTCATTGAACAAGTGAACGACTTACTTAGCTGCTTCAGTCAGGCACGTTGATCTGAGTTTGGTGTCACTAGGAATGGAATAATTTATGGAAACCTTTATTGTTACCTGTGACAAGGCACGGTGAAATTCTTTGCTTGCATAAGGGCACTGACAAAATACAAAGTACCCCCGCCGGTTCCTCCTTTGTTTCCCCCCCTCCCCCACGGCAGATTGCATTGTTCTTCCCCCTCTCCTCCTCACGGTGGCTCTCCTGCGTCCTCATCGACTGCCGACCGCGTGTCGATCCGCGAGGCTTCACCGCCACCGAGGCTCCATCACCGTCGCCGCTGAGGACTCACTGCCTTACAGCGCCAGAGACCCAGGTTTGATCCTGACCACGGGTGCAGTCTGTACAGAGTTTGTACGTTCTCCCCGTGACCTGCGTGGGTTTTCAGCGAGATTTCCATTTTCCTTCCACATTCCAAAGATGCACAGGTTTGTAGGTTAATTAGATTGGTATAAATGTAACTTGTCCTGAGTGTGTGTAGGATTGTGTTAACGTGCGGGGATCGCTAGTTGGTGAGGACTCGATGGGCCACGCTGTATCTCTAAAGTAAACTAAACTAAGCCAGTTTATTTGGGAGCCTATTCAACAAATTCACACATCATGAAAGATAAAGAAATGGATACTTTCATGCAAAAGATTTTTTCTTCATAAAGGCGCACTGGAATGACTGGTGAATTGCAGGCTATATTCTCTCTGTCACTAGAGAGATTGAGTACACCAGCAATAATGGAAAGAATAAACATGTCAAATATTTAGCAAATTTATTAGTAGCTACCATCATGGTCGTAAAAGAGAATGGTGAATGTTGACATGATGAAAACTGCAGATATTTTCACTCGTTGTTCACATAGAGGACTCTAATGAAAATTGAACAATGAACAGTGGAAGATTTTGCACTGCCCCTGTCCCACTTAGGAAACCTGAACGGAAATCTCTGGAGACTTTGCGCCCCACCCAAGGTTTCCGTGCGGTTTTTGTCCTCCAGCAACCACCTTCAACTAGATTTTTAAAACTGAAACCACTTTCGACCATTAGGGAGACTGACAAAAACCGCCGGGAACCACACGGAAACCTTGGGTGGGGCGCAAAGTCTCCAGAGGTTTCCATTCAGGTTTCCTAAGTGGGACAGGGGCATAAGGATATCAGTTCCCTACAAAAATTGTTGCGTTGAGCAAGATAAGAAGGACTAGGTCAAAAAAAAACCAGCGGATCAGTCAGGCACCTTTCACTCTTCCTTCACATTTTCAGTAGCTATACGTGTCGGGGTCTCAAAAGCAAAGACAGAAAATACTGGGAATGCTTACTGGGCAATAAAGAGTACCAGTATTGATGATTCAGTCAAGCCGAGGCAGTGGTACCACGACTGCAACTGAGTTCACCTCAGTCTGATCACAATGCAGTTGATACTAGAATTTTATTCAACCATGTAGGTCTATCGGATGAGAACAATGCTTTATACACTGATGCTGAAATAAATAAAGTGGGAAACTCAAAGTACCAGTCAGTGGTCTTGGTTCTGGGTGAGAAAGTTGGAGCTTCGTGTCCCACTCCAAAGACTTGAACACAAAGAATCAATACTAATTTTATCAAGCATTTGGGCTGATGACCTGAAACGTCACCTATCCATGTCCTCCAGAGATGATGCCTGACCCGCTTAGTTACTCCAGCACCTTATGTACTATTGAGTGAACACTGCCTCGTCAATTGGAGGAGATATTGAACTGTAGTCTCAGGTGAACCTAAATGATCAGATATTTTTGAAGAAAAGCAAATGGGTTTTTCCTGGGTTCAGGGCCTATCTCTTACCACACAAAAAAATGTATTATCCTGCCTTGTCACATTTCTGTTGTGTTACTTAAATTCACTACTCATATCTCCGACTATACAGCCAGTTACCCCAATTGATCATTGTTTGCCTCAAACTGCGAAGCATCTTGGACAATACAGCTCACCCCCTCCATGACATCTGAGATCAACGGGCTGGTTCCACCAAGATGCAGCACAGAAAGCCACAGGAGATCCTTTTTCCCTGTGGCTACCAAACTGTACAACTCCTCCACAATCTGTTGTGGGGTAGACTGACTATTTCAAGGGCTTCAATTTACCTGACCCTGGACACCCACTGTAAATGTTGCTACATTATACCATACACATTCTATTTACTAGACAAAGCAGATGTGCATCGTTGCTGAAACACCTGAGCTGCTGGCAGTGCAATGCAGAATCAGTTCTTCACATGGCATTGTGGGAGCAGCAAGCCAACTTGTCCTAAAGTCAAACTTCCTGGCCTCATTGGATTAGTGATTTTCTACTGCCGCAAAATGAGTTCAGGGAAGACAATATTATGGGTTTCTGCATCATTAAAAAAGAGATTTCTCAAACATCCCAGTGCATGGAACTCGCCAGAAACATAGCTACGATTGGAACATTTTATTCCGGTTTTCTGACTTTTATTTCGAGGCACATGGACTAAACGGCAGTGTTTCTTACATGCAATATTAGTAAATAATTTGGCCATCTACTTGTGTACAGCAAAACACACAAACATTTCTGAAATGTAACAAGACAGTGAACCTTTTGTGGAGATCGGAAAGACAATTTTTCTCTCCCTCGCACAGATGTTGTGTGCCCACAAGGAATTAACATAATGCTAAGTTATTTGAGCAAGTACTACTGAATTTCCCTTTAAAGATTGCTCTTGGGTGGATCTTTTGGTTCTGTTTGAAGTACGTGCATTTCAAACGTAGTTTCTTGGAATCCTTCCAAATGACATCCAGGGTTGAGGAGCATTCCTTGAGCTGTTTGGAGAATTACTGCTGTGGCTGTATTTTCAGAACATTATCAAAGGAACATCTGTTAATTGCATAGATCCAAATAACGAAATCATCAAGTGATACAAAACACCACTGGCAAACTCTATGCAATGTTTTTATAGTGGGTTTTCCTTTCTTGCAAGCTAAGGAAAACAGCACTATGAAGCCCTCAAAAGTGTGTGAACTCATGATGCACCTGTTTCAGTCCCTCCTGGTGCTGGTACAATTTTAGTTTAGTTTTGTTTAGTTTAGAGATACAGCGCGGAAACAGGCCCTTCGGCCCACCGAGTCTGTGCCGACCAGCGATCCCCTCACATTAACTACCCTGCACACACACAAGAAGGTCAATTTACACTTTAACCCAGCCAATTAACCTACAAACCTGCACGTCTTTGGAGTGTGGGAGGAAACCGAAGATCTTGGAGAAAACCCAGGCGGGTCATGGGGAGAACGCACAAACTCCGTACGGGCAGCGCCCATAGTCGGGATCTCCGGTGCTGTAATGCAGCAACATTACCGCTGCGCCTCCGTGCCGCCATTTGGGCCTGCCTTTGTTGGGCAGAAATGTTGCACCTTATTGTCCTGAACGAGGAAGGAAAAGGCAGTGCGTTCCTTCCCCAGTTGCTGCCGGAAGATGTTCTCATGAGGTGGCGGGATAAGGTCAGTAACATGTGGTTGTGTTGCACACTCTTCCAGCCCACAGTCCAGGTTACATAACTCAAAAGCCCACCATTGCCAATGGTGCAAATCAGTGAGTTTGAGAATTATGGCAGCTCGGGTAGAACAGAAGCATCTCAGTATTGTAGATACACACAAAGTAACTCAGCGGGAAACTTTGAAAAGGTCTTAAAATAATTTTCCCCCGATCATTTGGAAATCTCTTGCATTTGGATTTGATTGATGGTTTCTAGAACCTAGAGTCAGGACTGCAAATGAAGTTGCTCATGCAATGAAGATGGTCAAACGTCATGATGGTTTCTCTTTCCATGGATGCAGCCCGGTCTACTGAGGTTCACCAGCATTTTCTAAGGAAATACATGTGTGAAGTGTGCAATGACATACAGTTACCTGCATTACATAATCAAGTTAATCTATATGGCTAAGCTTTATTTACACCAAGTCCTGTTTTCCCAACACTTCTATATGTGGTGGCCTTCATTGACTTCTGGTCTGTTACCTTTGGCAGAGCTACACCTATGACGTGGTTTCTCTGGTTTCCATTTCTGGCCATTCGTTGTTGTTCATTCCTACTGGCATTTGGGGCTGATCTTTCAACTGCCCAAGCCTTGACTTGTAGTTATATTTTCCTACATTTTTCCTTCTCTCACTTTCTCCAAGGTGTTCTTTGGTATCTACTTTGCCAGCCAAGCTGTTGTGCATTCACCCAGATATATCAGTAGCCCAATGTTGTAAATCGGAAAACCAACTTGTTGTGGGGATTACTGTCCAACTGACAGAGAGAATGAGGAGAAAGCAATGGCGCGTAACACTAACATGACTGATTGTTGGCATCCTTTCTATTTTGCCACTTGCCCCTCCAGGTTCTTAGCAGAAACTATTTGACCTTGAAACATTAATGCCTCAACCTCCTGTTGTCATTGCAATTTTATTCAAGGGGCTCTAATGCCATGGGTTCAACTTATAACCAGACTGATCCAAACCAGGTCAGGTTTGGCTTAGCTTATGGGCTCTTTAGGCGACTGCCAGGGACTAATTTTAATGGAATTCACCTACGACACCTGGCAACAACCTACGGCAACAGCTACGTCAACCTATGACAACCTACGACAACCTATGACAGCACAAATTGTCGCCACTGTCGCCAAAAAATTTCAACATGTTGCAAATTTTGTGGCAGTTGCCTGTAGTCGCCCAAAAATCGCCTAAGTGGGACAGGCCTTTGAGATACAGCATGTCAACATGGCCTTCGGCCACTGAGTCTGCGCCGACCAACACAATCACCCGTGCACGAATTCTATCCTACACTCTAGGGACAATTTACAGAAGCCAATTGATCTACAAACCCGCACGTCTTTGGAATGTGGGTGGGTGAAAACCAAGAGAGATAGAGAGAGTTAGATTTAGCCATTAGAACTAACGGAATCAACGGATATTGGGAAAAAGCAGGAATCGGGTACTGATTTTGGAAAATCACCCATGATTATATTGAATGGCGGTGTTGGCTCGTAGGGCCGAATAGCCTACTCCTGCATCTATTTTCTATGTTTCTAAACCGGAGCACCTGGACAAAACCTGCGGGTTCACATGGAGAACGTTCAAACTCCGTACAGACAGCACCCGTGGTCAGAATCGAACCCAGGTCTCTGGCATTGTAAGGCAGCGACTCCACAGCTGCGCCACCGAACTGGTGTCCTGGAGGCAGCCTCAACCAGGAAGGGGGAAACATCAGTAGGCCCATTCTTAGTCACATGTGAGACCAAAAAGACGAAAAATTGTGGAATACATCTTTTCTAATTCTGAAAGCATTACAGGTATATTGTGTTGTGCTGTAAATATGATTCGTTTTTTTTTTTTTTCGGTTTATCGTGAAATGTTTATGTTATGCTGACAATGTTTGTTTAGGGTCAGAGGCCAAATATGACTGGTCACGTGTGTGACATCACACAGAAACATTTACAAACTGTGAATTTTAAAAAGCCAGCATATTCATATCTTTAGCAGACATGCAATTTAGTTCTGTCAGTAGGAAAATAACAATGAATAAGCTTAGTCTCTTACAAGAACTTTTTAATGTGTCACTTTGTGATGACATCTGGTCACGTGTGTCATATTTTAGTTTGCTTTCCAAAGAATGGGCCAGTAAGGGTTTCTCCTGATCTGCTTTCAGTGACCATGAATAGGAAGCTCATATGCATGATAGTTGGATAAAAACGGGATCAGGTGACAGTCTCTACGGCTGAATAGTGCAGGATATGTGCAGTGCAGCAAAGAAAAGCTGGGGAACTAAGTGACCCAAAACACTCCCTCTAGCCTTTGAAGTGAAGTCTTACTCTGGAATTTGAGGGAGATAGATGCACAGGGGTTAGAGGGTGAGGAAGAGTGCAACAAAGAAAATAAATCTTCCCTTTTTATAAATCTCTTTCTGCACTGGTAATTTAAGCTACTGCTTGCCTCTTTGGAAAGTCATTGCCGTTCTTTCAGCTAATTTAATTTAACTGAGATGTTAAAATCTGAACCTTGTTAGCACTGACATTTAACAGTGCTGCATGTCTGACATTCTCAAAGCAGCTTTATCCCATTATGCCATGTGTTAATGTGAAAGATTCGAGTGGAGGGCAGATCAAGTAAACACCGAGAAAGCAAGGTCAGGGTGGGCAGCGGAAAATGGACCCCGTGCTCCTCTGTATTCCATACTCACATACTCATTGACTGGTTAATGATGGAAGTAATCCTCCCCAATCCCTCCAGCATGTGTGTGCACACACACCCTCTCTCCCTTTCCCTCTCCGTGTAATACGACTTATATGATATGACTGACTGGACATGTGACAATAAATTATCATTCATTCATTCCCTCTCTACCACCCCCATGTCCCGTCTCCCCCTCCCTCTCTCTCCCTCTTTCTCCTTCTCACTCTCTTTCTCGCTCTCTCTCTCTCCCTCTCCCTCTCCCTCTCCCTCTCTCCCTCTGACCCTCTCTGTCTCTCTCTCTCCTCTCCCTCTCCCTGTCTCTCTCCCTCCCCATCCCCCTCCCTCTCCCTCTCCCTCCCTCTCTCTCTCTCTTTCCCTCCCACCCTCTTTGCCTACTTCCCCCATTTATAGAATGGTTCACATTTGCAGGAGAAAAGAATGAAACCCTTTTAAGCCAATCTCTCGGAGAAGATCACTGATTCAGATTGTCAGGGCAGCATCAGCTTAAGGCTGCAACTGATGGCTCGTTTATTCAAGGTGCCAGGAGCGTTTGGGAGCTTTTGATGTGATTACTGCCTTTGGAATGCCAGTGGTGCTACTGCAGGGTCTGGGGTTTTCTCCTCCTTGCCCTTGGTCTACGGACACCAGATGCTGACAACAGGTACAGCAGGCAGTGAAGAAAGCCAATGGCATGTTGGCCTTCATTGCAAGAGGATTTGAGTTTAGGAGCAAGGAGGTCCTACTGCAGCTGTACAAGGCCCTGGTGGGACTGCACCTGGAGTATTGTGTGCAATTTTGGTCTCCTAATTTGAGGAAGGACATTATTGCTATTGAGGGAGTGCAGCGTAGGTTCACCGGGTTAATTCCCGGGATGGCGGGACTGACGTATGATGAAAGAAAGGGTCGACTGGGCTTGTATTCGCTGGAATTTAGGATGAGAGGGTATCTTATAGAAACACATAAAATTCTTCGAGGATTAGACAGGATAGATGCAAGAAAAATGTTCCCAATGTTGGGGGAGTCCAGAACCAGAGGTCACAGTGTAAGAATAATGGGTAGGCCATTTAGGACTGAATCTGTGGAATTCTCTGCCACAGAAGGCAGCAGAGGCCAATTCACTGGATGTTTTCAAGATAGAGTTGGATTTAGCTCTTAGGGTTAAGGGATATGGGAAAAATGCCGGAACGGGGGCACTGATTTTGGGTGATCAGCCATGTTCATATTGAATGGCGGTGCTGGCTCTAAGGGCCGAATGGCCTACTCCTGCTCCTATTTTCTATGTTTCTATGTTTCTGTCCGCCAAACACCAGTGCTCAATAATATTTACCCCTGGCACACTGACAGAGGATCTGGAAAAGGAATCTTAGCTTTCAATGTTTGTTTCTTCACATGCAACACTTAAATAAGTGGTCATAATTTTGGTGCAATGGGCTCAACATGGATTTGGAATTTATTCTGACGCACATCCTTGACCAGAATCCATAGGCCATGATTTGACAGTTCAAATAGAATCCATGGTGATCACAGTCTGAAGAAGAGAACCAACACAAAATGTCACTTATCCAGAGATGCTGCCTGATCCACTGAGCGACCCTTGGCACTTTGTGCTTTTTTTTTGTAAACCAACAACTGCAGTTCCTTGTTTCTTCATGGTGTTGACTCTACTGTTGTTCTGCACTGTTGACTCCGTGTAAGAGACCGTGGGGATTCAGATCGTGAAGTGTGTTGGTCGACAGACGGACGACTTTTGGATCCCTGGCACATGTATCTTGTGGCAGACGTCAAGGCTCGGGCAGATACAATGGAGTGTGTAAATCATCTGTCTGATCTCGCCCTCGGTCTCAGCATGCCCCTTCTTTTGGAAAAACAAGCAGAAGTCTGAAGTCTTGCTTTAAGAGATCTTCATTGCTTACCTAAGCTGGTGCTAGGCTACATCATTCTGCAGTGCCGACAGTACTCTGTGTAGCCCGCTCTTTGGAGGTCTTTCCATCACAGGTACACTGAATCTCATTTGTGCCTGCAGGGTGAAGTCCATTTCAAGTGCAGAGTCATAAAAATCACCCGCTTTTTTCCAGTAAGGTCCAAAGAAAAATAAATGAAATAATCACCAGAAGATCTTTCTCATTTGATGCCAGTTGAGGGATAAATGTTGGTCAGAATCCCTGAGTGAACGACCTGCTCTCCTTTGAAGTAGTGGTGTAATTTAGTTCAGTTCAGTTCAGAGATACAGCATGGAAACAGACCTTTCGGCCGACCGAATCCATGCCAACCAGCAATCCACGTACACTAGCGCTATCCAACGCATGAGCGACAATTTACAATTAACCACGCGGTCACAGGTAGCACGTGCAAACTCCATGTAGACAACACCCGCAGTCAGAATCAAACACTGGTCTCTGGTGCTGTAAAGCCCCTGTCCCACTTTCACGACCTAATTGGCGGCCTCTGCCGAGTTTGCCCTTGACTCGTACTCGCAGCATGGTCGCCACGAGGTCGTAGGAGGGATGTGTAACTCTTCCTCATGCTCGTGAGTGGTCTCCGCGTATTCGTGGCCTCAGGTAGGTCGTGACGTTTTTTCCAGCCTGATAAAAAAAGTCCACGAGTTAAAAAAAAGGTCGGCATGGAAAAAATTGATACTTTTTACTCGTATGGAGGTCGTAGGTAGGTCGTGATGGTAGTCGTTAGTAGTCGTTGGTCGGTAACCGGCCCGAGAAAAAATGCAAACATGACATAATTTTATCATTTGATCATTTTCCACTCATAGCTAGTCGTGGTTGGTCTTAGGGGGGGGTCGTAGACATAGTCGTAGGGTGTCGTAGACATAGTCGTAGGAAGTCTTTTACTTTGGCGAGTCAACACGACCTTGACATTTTTTTCAACTCGTCCAGGGTTTTCTAAACTCGTGGATTAGGTTGTCCAAGTGGGACGGGCCCTCAAGGCTGCAGCTTTACTGTATCAACATTGGGAGGATCGGTGGGTTTAAATCAAAACACGGCACCTCTGGCAATGTGGCTCTGCCTTTACACAGCGGTGCAACGTAAAACAAGATTCTCCGCTCAGCTTCTCGAATGGGACTGACATCTCGGATCTCCTGAAGATGGACAGAAAATTGCCGGAGTCTCTCAGTGGGTCAGGCAACAGCTCTGGAGTAAAAAGGATGGATGCCGTTACGAGTCGGGACCCTTCTTCAGACTGCAATTTGCTGAATTGGTGAACTTTTTTCAGACTGCAATTTGCTGAATTGGTGAACTTTTTTTCTCCGTGTCACAACCGCTGAGACGTGGAGCAAAACAGAGCGCTGTATTCTGTCTGAAGAAGGGTCTCGACCCGAAACGTCGCCTATCTCCTTCGCTCCTTAGATGCTGCTGCACCCGCTGAGTTTCTCCAGCATTTTGTGTAACCCGCTGTATTCTGAGGTTCCCTGGGCCTTCTGTGGAGAGCAGCAGAACCCTGAGGAATGTTGCTTCTGCTGGAATGTGAAGTTTAAGCAAATAATTTAATCGCCCCCTTACTGCACAGACGATGAACTTTTGTGACTTCACTCAATCTCGTTTAGGTCACCCAGCAGTGTTGACAGTTCATTAACTGTGAGCTGTGAACCACACTCTCACTGTCGCTGCCTTTCTGGTCACCGTGGGTTTGAAGTCTCTGCTGTTAATCTGCTGCTAAAGTATGCATGGGGGTTTGCTTTTATGCTGCTATAAATTATGAGCAGCACACCAGACCCAACATGATGGGAGAGATTTTTAAAAGGTTTGTCCTCATCTCCGAGCAATTTCTTTGCTGAATATTGCATCGGCAGAGCGAGGAAAAATCTGCATGGCTTCAGACGTGATATATACAGCGGTTTGTTCGACAAAGCGAGAGACGTTTTCAAGCTGTGACCTCTTCCCCTTTGTTCCAGTCTCAAGTTCGAGAAACACTGGCGTCAAAAGGATACACGATTTTAATATGCTAATGTTTGCATTTTTAGGTTCACCAGAGTAGTGGGTGCTTCAGCTCTGCTCTCTGGCCGAACTCTCACACAATGACATGTTATCATGAAGGCCTTTAATCATGGCTTCCTTTTCTTTTTAAAGATTCCAGTTCTGATGCTGCCTTTGAGACCGCGACACCACCTCTCCCATTGCTCAGCATTCCTGTACAGGCGGAGCTGCCGCTGCTGCTTTTTGCTATCCTAGACCTCCTCGGCTCATTACAATACTGAACTAACAGAATTAAATTATGAAGGCAGGGTGCACAGCCGAACCTTGCATTCGCTTGACCATAGAAGATTAAGAGGTGATCTAATTGTGGTGCTCAATACGATTCATGGGTTTGTAAAGGGCGTGTCCCCCTTGGCGACGGCCGGCATCATTGACTGACGCATCAGGTCACCAAAAAATTTGCAGCGTGATGCGACGGTGACGAGGCGTGATGACGCATGAGGCGCGGTGTTTTTTCAAGTGTCGCAACATTTTTTTGTCGCCGCAAGATTTCGAAACATTCAAAATCTTTTGACAACACTGATATGACGCCGGCAGTCGCCGAAAAAATCGGCAAGTGGGACAGGCCCTTAAGGTTGTCAGAAAAAATAACTTTGCTTCCACCAGTTGGGGAGTCCAGAATATTAAAGTTCGATCTGAGTGGTTCAAAGAAATGTTTCTTTATATAAATATTCGAGGGGGTCTTGAACCTTTAAACCCTAATGGTCAAATGCAGATTTCCACAGCAAAGTTGGTTGATTTTAGACCAGAGAGTTCAAGGAAAAAATGGTAAAGGTACGTTGAGTTGCAGGTCAAAGAGAAGAATCCCAAGAGTGAGTCTCAGAAACCACCGAGTCCTTCATTACAATGCTGGAAAGTAGAATGTCTAGACACAAAAGTCATCAAGGAGCAGTTCAGTTTAGTTCATTGTCACGTGTACCGAGGTACAGTGAAAAGTTTTTGTTGCGTGCTAACCAGTCAGCAGAAAGACAATACATGATTACAATCGATCGATTTACAGTGTATAGACACATGATAAAGGAATAATGTTTAGTGCACGGTAAAGCCAGCAAAGTCCAATCAAGGATGGTCCAAGGATCACCAAAGAGGTAGATAGTAGTTCAGTGCTGCTCTCTGGGTGTGGTAGGATGATCTCGTTGCCTGATAACAGCTGGGAAGAAACTGTCCCTGAATCTAGTGGTAGGTGCTTTCACACTTCTTTTGCCTGATGGCAGAGCGGAGAAGAGGGTGTGGCCAGGATGTGACTCGTCTTTGATTTTGCTGCTGGCCTTGCCAAGGCAGTGTGAGGTATAAATGGAGTCAATAGAAGAGAGGTTGGCTTGTGTGATGGTCTGGGCTGTGTCCACAATTCGCTACAGTTTCTTGCGGTCTTGGCATTGCAAATGGTATTGAGATAAAGGGTAGTCATAGTCGCATTGAACGACGGAGCAATCTTATGGCCTACATTCCTTCCTCTTTCTTAAGTCGCAGTGAGATCGAATCATAGCAAATTTTCAGTGCAAGAATGTGGTCATTTTTCTTATCCTGCTGTGCTAGGCAGAAAATAACCTGCCAACGTTATCCCACCTCTCAGTACTTAGTATACACCTCTGCAGGTCAGGACTCTTCAAGTACACAACAAAGTACTGATATATACAACAATACAACGATATACAATGATATATATATCTGCCCCAATCAGCTTTCAGCGGTAATCCTGATATCATGGGTGAAAAAAAAAATCCTCATTTCCCCTCTGATTGTTTAACCTACTGCTTTACATCTGTCCCAGCCAAGGGAAATACCTGCTTCCTATATCCTGTGTCTCGGCCCTTCATTAAGCTATGCACTTCCATTAAATCCGCCCTCTGCCAACACTGTTCCAAAGAAAACAATCCCGGTTTAGCTCCTCTTCCGGTAAAATTAAGACTTTCCAATCCTGACAATGTCCTTATTAATCTCTATTATTTTAACCTTCTACAATTCCATCACATCTTTCAAAAACTTGGTGACCATTGAGTTACACAATGGTTGTATCTAACTTCATTATCCAGCTGGCCCTCATTTTATCACTGGTATAACACATTGTTAACCTGATCTTGTGTTGGCTTGAAGTAATGTCCCAGTTACTAGCAACATGTATTTCCAAGTCCATGCCCTGCATGGATTACTAGTCATTGTACATACAGAACATGTGCTCACACATTGTGGGCAAATAACTGTCACAAAGACGGCACATTTCTGAATCCTGTGCTGCCTAATATCTCTGATTGTAACTTATTCTTCAGTATTTTACAAATGGTGTAAATAAGAAAACGTGTCTGCCCCAAAAGTAAACACAGAGCTCGCCTGCAGTTCCAAAGGCATGGCAACAAAGCAAGCGCACAGTTTTGCTGTAGGTTGTTAAACACGGCAACTCCATTGCACAACCCCCAACTTTTTGTCTGTTCAACCAGAATTTAATTGGCTGCTTAATTACTTCAGCAAACATCTATTTGTCTGATCCCAAATCACAAACTAAGTAGATTCAACAAATGTAATTAAAAAGGAAAACAAAGAGGGCTTTCTTTTGTTTGGTGAGTTGAATAAATTCTGTGCATATATGCAGAGCACGCTATGAAGTCGAACAAAAGACTCCAAGGGAGTACTTTGCTGAATAAGTTAGAAATGGACCTGGATATATGGGAGAGTTCCAAGGAATAGAATCTGAAACTTGTATTAGGATGGTCTGAGAAATGGAAACCTCTTTCCGATGGGCCACACATGTCTTTTTTTTATTCGATCGGTATATGTTGAAATTTGAAGGAAGGATTGTACTCTGCGGAGCTATGTGTCCAATGCATGAGTCCTGAATGAAGCCCCACTCCTCCAGAAAACATTAGGGAGAGAAGGGGCGGATGAAAGTCCATACTTCCTACAATCATTTCGTTAATTTAATCCATCAGTGCAAGGATTGGAGAAAGTGCCTGTTGTTGATTCTTCGAGTATTTCTGGGGTGTTTTAGTCATCTTTGACAGTGCAAAGTGCAGCATCTGTGAAATGTGGTATCTTTGAGTCAGTTGTTTGTCCACGGTCGATGTACATTGTGACGGATCATCCATGAGAGACTGCATACTTGAAGTTTACATGTTGCTGGTAACTGTATCAACACAAAGACAGGTATAAAAACGTGCACCTTATACAGACCACTGGGATAATAAAGTATATGAATGCAACCAATGCACACTGTTCACACATTGTCAGATCCCCTCTCCCACCCAAAACGTATTTCCTAAGTGGGGGAAAAAATGCGTGCATTAAGGACATGCGTTAATTGTGGACCTCGTCTGACATTTTGTCTGGACGAAATAGTGTGGCGTGGCCTCACTTTGTATCATTAGGATCCAAAGATTATTGCAGGTTATAACCTGAATCCCAGCACTGAAACTCTTTCCCCTCCTTTGGCATTGTATCTGGTGCATCAACTTCTAGATTTTGCTGTCACTATTTACTTTCAAGCCATTTTCCTTTTGTGGAATAAGGTTGCTCAAGCTCACAGTGTGTGTAATTTTACTGGCACAATGGCTATGAGACTCTACACTGTATTATAAGATGACGATGGATAATGGAACAGACGTCTCTTGTTTTAGTAAATCAGCCGTCCTCTGTCTCTGCTGTGTGGTACTGAGGTATCACAACTACCATTTCTTCCCATTTGAGAAGCAAGGAACTACAGATGCTGGTTTATACCAAAGATAGACACAAAAAGCTGCCTGACCTGTTGTGTTACTCCAGCACATTGTGTCTATCTTCCCATTTGAGAGCTAGTTATATATATTTTAGGAGAGATGTCATTGTGGATGGAGTCTTGAAATGCGGCTGGGAATAGACATCTTGACAAGGTTCATTGTTTTACTTTTGGGATATCATCTAATGCCCTGTTACTATTCATGCCATGCATGGAGGTGTCAATGAATTGTTATAGTTGGCTGTGACAGATTAAGGCTTTATGACTCTGTAATGTGTTAAAGAGGTAAACCGCCCCAAATAATTGTTTTTATTTCATTGTCCCATATATTGTCCCATAGTAGGAATGTTGTTGGGTGGGCCTGCAGCAAGAACTTCTACAGGGATGCTGTCTATGCTGGCTGTGCAATGTCAATGGTGGGGGAAAAATGGTTTTGTTTGTGCAGGCATCCTTGGAGCCTCTGAGCTTCTCCATTAACCTTTTGACCTTGCACCTATCAATATCCCCATCTCAGTGGAGAAAGCAGCAGTCACGCCATCCTCTGTGTACGACAATGGTAGTTCCTTCAGCCAAGACGGTGATCAGATGCAGAGTGGTGCACATCATGGCTGAAGGCTTCCGCAACACAGTCAGTGAGCAGAGGGTCAGCAGATCGAGACCCTGATGTCCATTTTAACACATTGACGAAGCCTTGATTAATGATCTCATCTGCAAGTGCTGCAGTCCATATGAGCTGCACATATTGGGTATTCGAGCTGTGCACTGAACCTTTTAGTGGACACAAAATGCTGGAAAATCTCAGCGGGTGAGGCAGCATCTATGGAGAGAAGGAATTGGCGATGTTTCGGGTCGGGACCCTTCAGACTGATGTCAGGGGAGGGGGTAGGACAAAGAAAGAATGTAGGCGGAGACAGTGGGACTAGTGGGGGGGGGGGGGGGAGATGGAGGGTTGGGGAATGAAGAGAGTGAGCAAGGGATACCTGAAGTTAGAGAAGTCAATGTTCATACCGCTGCAGTATAAACTACCCAAGCGAAATATGAAAACTGAACCTTTGTCTCTCTCTCATGTGATTCGAAGATCCGAGCCCCACTAACTCAGCCAGCCTGCTGTGAAAGCTTCCATATTTCCAGAATGCCGTTGCAATGCGGAAGGGTCAGAGGTTGGCAGGCATGTTTACCTCGATGTCTTTATGCAATCTGGTGCTGATGTATTGCATCACTGTTGAAAAATGTTTGACCATTTTTCTTGACTTGTGATGGATCAAGTAAACATACATGGTTCAGATGGTATTTAAGTGATTTAAAAGCACTACTTGATATGGAGTCCGTGAAAGGCAAGCCTAACTGCTTCTGGCTTTGAAATCTCTGCTACTATGAAAATGGCCTGACCTTCCAACTAGGAAATTAAAATCGACCCACCGCCAACATCAAACACGATTTTAATTGCTGCCTGTTTAAAGAAAAAGCCCCACAAACATGTTCAAGGAGGGCCAGGAAGCAAAGTTTACGTTATAAAATTTCTTCAGGGGCTGTGTTTCCTGTTCAAAGCACATTTCAGTTTAAAAGTTTTTAATGGCTGTGATTTAACATTTGGTAGGAATTCAATGTGATGATACTGTCCATGATGTTAAGACTCTTGCCATCATTGCAGTTTAGTTTAGAGCTACAGCACGGAAGCTAGGCCCTTCGGCCAACAGAGCCCGCGCCGACCAGCGATCCCCATACACCAGCACTGTCCCAAACACTGTGGGACAATTTACAATTTTTACCAAAGCCAATTAACCTACAGACCTGTCCGGCTTTGGAGTGTTTAAAGAAACTGGAGCACCCGGACGAAACACGCGCGGTCACAGGGAGGACGTACAAACTTTGTAAAGACAGCACCCGTAGTCAGGATCGAACGTGGGTCTCTGCCACTGTAAGGCAGCAGCTCAACCGCTGCGCCTGTTAAAAATAAAATTTTAAAAAAAAATCTTCAAAGGCTGTAAAAATAATATTTAAACAGACTTTTCAGTGAACAGACAGCATCTGAAAGCGAGTGGGTGGAGATTATAACAATAAAGCAGAACATCTCTGTTTGATTAGAAAGACCGTGATCTAATATCTGTTGTTTCTATTCTAAGTATAATTAACTCCTGGAAAAGCATCCCATGCTTGAGTCTATTTTATGATCTAAAATGCATCTCTTTGATGGCACTGTACATCATTTCAGTGTGTGCGGCTGCAGAGAATTTCAGCCAGCTCAGCACTGACCAAGAATCAAAACGGTGACCTTTCCGAGCAAGCTATTTAGCACCAATTTGGTAGCGTAATAACACAGTGACCAACTGGGAAAGCTCCAGACGTTTGTGGCAAATTATCCTTGGCAAAAATACTATTAATATATTCATTGGGGTACCACTGTAGGCTGGGATTTCTAGGATCTGCATCTGAGTGCACAAGCGTGAGTCACAGTTTGGAGGTGCCGCCAATTAGAGGATCTGACCCCCCCTCATGAGTGATGTTGCGGCTCCCTATGCACAATTCAAAGGCAAGCTTTTGATGTCCTAAGTGACCATCAAGACCAAAGGCAGGATTTATTACTCATTCCTGTCATTGCTGCTTGTTAGCTCTTGATAAATGCAAAATGGCTGCTGTGTTTGCCTTTATGATGGGGAATGCAGTTCAGAAGTAATTAATTGCATGGAAATGGCATCTTAGCTGTTTCCGAGAGGCGCAAGAAAAGTTTGTATCAATGTAGGGTGAAATATCTGGTGTTTCAGCTGTCCAGAGCAGGATTTAAAGACTTCATAGAGGACAAAGAGAACTAATGAAAACTCAATGCCTCATTTAACCATGAGGATGGTTCCAAATGCTGATTTAGGATCAGTTGTTTGCAAGAATTGGAGCTGCGGGCATTTGTGTCAGATGGTTATCTGCGTGTTGGTCTGGAGAACAGTAGTCAGGGACTGAGCTGCAATAATGAAAACACAAAGGAATATTCAACAATAATAAAGTGTGCTTCAGGGCACAGACGTCAATCCTCTAAAAGGGAAAATGGATTAGGTTTTTGTGCCGCGGACAGAGATGGTAAGTTATTGTCGGAAGTAAGATAACGGAGCTGTGGCTGTCTGAGAGAGGATTATGATGCAGTGATCGGGAGAATGATTGGACTGCAGACCTGCAGAAAGACGTATCAGATGTTGTATGTTCTGCCTTCTGCCTGATTGGGACTAACCGTAGGAATTATCCTGCAGCATCTCAGGGGAACGAGGGAAACTGTAGATGATCGCAAGCTAGCCTGGGGGGAGGGGAGGGGAGGGGAGGCGGGTGGGCTTACGGTTATGCGGCATTAGTGTGTGCTCAAATGGATAATCGGTATTTTTGCTTCTAATTTCAGCAAGGTTGATATTTTCATACAGATCAGTGCGCTTCATAATGTTCAGTGCACTGTCAAAACTAATGAAAATCTACACACTGAAATTTGTTTCAATACTAAATGGTCGGCAGTGGAAACAAATATGCACACGTTCTATCAGCCCTATCAACATCATACGCCATTTAATGCTGCTATTTACAGGAGGTGAGAAGATGTGACATTTGTGTGGTTAATTAATAGTTGACTCGGTGGTGTTGTAGGGCAGTGAGCTGTCTCTTAGCCACAGTGACCTGGATTTAATTCTGACCTCCGGGTGCTGCCTGTGCGGAGTTTCCATGTTCACCCCATGACCCAGGGTAGAATTTACATGGTAAAGGGGAGAACCCTGGGACGTGTTGCAGAACAGAGAGACCTGGGGGTGCAGGCACATAGTTCCATGAACATGGTGACACAGCTGGACAGGGTGGATCATCTGCAGTTTTTTGTGTCTTCAAGGTCCATTTTATGGTGCTTTGCAAGGGATAAAAAAGGAGCCATATAGATCAAGACTTCCAATTCTTACGTCACGGTAGGACTGGAGCAGCAGTCTCCATTCAAACTGCAGGTGGGAAAGTGAAAGTGATGATTAGTTGTTGTCAACACACGAAGACTGAATGATGAACCTGAGGGGATCCATCAATTTTGAAATACAAAGGGAGCATAAATTAACGGAGAAACTGCTGGGAGTCTTGATTTTCACAATGAGGATTAAAGAGGAGGCAAAATATAGAGCACATCATAATTGATGTTTACAGCGAAGGAAGCCAAATAACTCTTGGCAATATTAATATGTTTCGTTTATTTAGTTTGGAGATACGGCGCAGAAACAGGCCCTTACGACCCACCGGGTCCGCGCCGACCAACAATTAACACTATCCTACGCACACTAGGAACAATTTTTACATTTACCAAGCCAATTTACCTACATATCTGTACGTCTTTGGAGTGTGGGAGGAAACCGAAGATCTCGGAGAAAACCCACGCAGGTCACAGGCAGCACCCGTAGTAGGGATCAAACCGGGTCTCCGGCGTTGCGAGCGCTGTAAGGCAACAACTCTACTGCTGTGCCACAGTGCCACTCATTAAATATGACTATTAAACATTTGTATGAAATAAAAATGAGAAAAATTATGGTGAGGCTGAATGATTGTATTTGCCTCGTCTCATTTACTCACAATTCTTGATAGTGTTTCAAGTTAAGGGCCTTGTTTTCTTTGCTTTAGTTATTGTAGAACCCTCTTGGATGGTTGCAGTTTCTGCCACAAGCTCTATTGCACAGCTGCTGCAACAAGTTTACTTTAGTTCATTGTTGCGTGTACAGTGAAAAGCTTTTGTTACGAGCTAACCAGTCAGCAGAAAGACAATACATGTTTGTCAACTAGCCATCCACATTGTTGGCGCAGGCATCTGCAAAGTGAACTTTGTAATATTTTCATTCCGCCTTATTTTAGTTTTCTCTCGACGCTTCTAGAATCCATATCACAGGAATAAAAATTCCCATGTTTAAAAAAAAATTGTTTTGAAATGAAGGCTGTGTGTGCATTTCCGGTGAAGTATTCTCTGGAGTGTGGTCAGTTTTACAGTTTGCTAACATCGCCTTCAACTATATTCGCATGTTCATAAGTCATAGGAGCAGAATTAGGCCACATGGCGCATCAAGTCGACTCCACCATTCAATCATGGCTGATCTATCTTTCCCTCTCAACCCCATTCTCCTGCCTTCTCCCCATAAACCTTGACACTCTGAGGATTCTCTGAGTATCAACGTGTTAACGTCCAGATTGCACTGAAAGAATGATGCTGGAAAGAAGGAATTTTGCTGATGAAGTTCGATCTTGTAACACCATATCTTTGTGCAGTATGTGACTTAAGTTTCAATGAACAATGAAGTGTAATGAAAAATTTGTGGTTTGCACGATCTTCAAGGGTTGGATATGCTAAGGCTCAGCGGAGCTCAGTCATAGACAGTGGTGCACGGGTACATGTAGTGCAGGCCAGAACAATCTTGTCTTGCTGGCAAAATGTTTGAGAATGAAAAATTGATGCCGTGTTGAGAACATGTAAATATTCTTAGCAAATGCAATGATGTGCTTGATGCAGTGAATGATGACAAATGAATGTTCTGTTTTATTTAATTAGTAAATGTTATGACTAACACTTAAGATAGGCACAAAATACTGGAGTAACTCAGCTGGTCAAGTAGCATAGAGTCATATAGTCATATAACGTGGAAACAGGCCCTTCGGACCAAATTGAACCACACCGACCAACATGTTCCAGCAACACCAGTCCCACCTGCCCGTGTTTGGCCCATAAGCCTCCAAACCTGTTCTGTCCATGTATAGGTGCATCCATGCATCGCTGGAGAAAATGGATAGGTTACATTTTGGGTCTGTACCCTTCTTATCAAAGATTAGCTTACACTATCTGCAGAGTCATAAATGCAAGGAAGGCTATTCAGAGTGCTTGTGAGACCTGCTTTATTGTCACTTGAAGGGAACTATACTGTGGAGTGATGCCAATCCAGTGCTTTGATCACACCCCAGTCCCCCAAAGTAATTTACTTTCCTGACTCTGGCTTCTCCATCCAGTTAGTAGACCTCCCTTCCTCCCCCTTAACCAAACACAATATTAACCACTAACCACTTTTCCCTTCTCCCAACTGCTCACTCACCATCCCTTAGTTACTGAGCCTGTTGGCAACTTTACCAGCACTGTTCCCCAATCCTTCATCCTACCACTTGACCTTTCCTCTCCCTTGATGATTTCCCACCCTCTCCACCTCTGAACCCCTCTCTTCCATTAGCCACTGTATCCATCCCCAGTCCTGGACTTTCTCACTCCTGAACACCCTCTGCCCCTATATGCCCATTGCCCCTAAACACCTGCCATTTACTATCCCGATATATCCTTTGCTCCGACAGCGCTCTGACAAAGACCCTTGCTTCATTAAGCATGCTGTAATAAAATGCAAGTTGTTGTCACTCACACATCAGGACCAGAACTTTGTTGTTACGGATGAGGTAAGCAGCTGTATTTTTATGCTTGGCAGTTGTCCCATTCATAAATCATGGAGTTATAAACTGTTTTCATTTTAATTCTCCCTTGGCTTCAAAGTTTGAACATGGTGAAGCGATGATCCCTTCACCATGTCCCTTGATCCAGTGGGAAGGCAACAGTAATTATAGATTTTCTCTGTACCACAAACCATGCAAAGCAATTTTGACAGTGTCCATAAAAAAACTTGTTATGGGTTGACTGGTGATGCACCCAGTGTGCAAGGAGACTTGAATCGGCTTGCTGTGGGCAGATATCAGGAATCCAGTGTTTCTATCCTCATAAGTCTAGTTTTGGTGTTAGTGTTTGTATGCAGAAGGAGACAATAGACAATAGGTGCAGGAGTAGGCCATTCGGCCCTTCGAGCCAGCACCGCCATTCATTGTGATCATGGCTGATCATCCACAATCAGTACCCCGTTCCTGCCTTCTCCGCATTTCCCTTTGCCCCGCTGTCTTTAGGAGCTTTATGTAACTCTCTCTTGAAAGCATCCAAAGAATTGGCCTCCACTGTCTTCTGAGGATTCCCCAGATTCACAACTCTCTGGGTGAAAACATTTTTACCTCATCTCCGTTCTAAATGGCCTACCCCTTATTCTCCTTATGAGAAACACAGGTGACGTTTCAGATTGAATACTCAAGATCCAAGAGTGTTCAATTGCCTTATGTACCGACAACGGTGGCACTGTGGCGCAGAGGTTGAACTTGCTGCATTACAGCGTCAGAGACCCAGGTTCGATCCTGACTACGGGTGCCTGTTTGTACGTGATCTGCGTAGGTTTTCTGCGGAAGCTCCAGTTTCCTCCCACAGTCCAAAGACGCACAAGTTTGTGGGCTAATTGGTTTGGTATCATTGGTAAATTTTCCCTAGTGTGTGTGTGTAGGATAGTGTTAGTGTAAGGGGATCGCTGGTTGGTGTGGACTGGGTGCTGAACTAAAAACGTACAAATTCTTACTCGTATTGGCAGCACTCTCCTTTCGATCCCTTTGATGGTGGTGGGGTCAGTACCTGTGTCTCCCACTCTCTGTAATTTCCTTTGTTCCTGGCCTTGCAGAAGTTGTAGAATCAGGTCACGATGCAATCAGTCAGTATGCAGAGTACGGCTGCAGTTGGTCAGTAACCAGACTGAAGAAGGGTCCTGGCACAAAACGTCACCCATCCTTTTTCTCCAGAGGTGCTGCCTGATCCGTTGATTTACTCCAGCACTTCGTATAAACCTGCATCTACAGTTCTTTGTTTCTGCGTGCATGCATTTTTAGTCTTTGAATTTGGTGGGAGCTTCATTGTACATGGTCATGTTTCAGCGCATGACAAATAGGTGAAATGGAATATAGACACAAAATGCTGGTCAGCAACTCTGGAGAGAAGGAATGGGTGACGTTTCTGGTCGAGACCCGTCTTCAGACAGTCAAGGGAGTGTCAAGGGAGTGGGTGGTACAGAGATAAAATGTAGTCAGACACACTAAGGCTGGCCAGAGAACTGGGAAGGGAGAGGGAATGGGGAGGGAGGGAAAGCAAGGGCTACTTGAAGTTAGTGAAGTCAATGTTCATACTGGGATGTAAGCTGCCCAAGCGGAATATGAGGTGCTGATACTTCAATTTGCTCTGGCAATGGAGCAGGCCCAGGACAAAAAGGTCAGTGTGGGAATTGGAGGGGGAGTTGAAGCAAGGGATTCCATGGTGGCCGCAAACGAAAGCAGCAGGAAATGTTGTGACCAGCAGAAATGTTTGAATTTTGACATTTCTCATGCAGGCTTGAGTTTTGTGACAGGTTGACTTCCAGTTACACACAGTTAGGGGGCAGGAAAGATCCTGATCTCTGCCCGTAAAGTACAGCAGCGCTTGTGGTTTTCAGTGCCTCCCTCTCCGGTTACAATTTTAAAAAAAAGTTCAGGTTGGTCGTACATCTGTTAAGCATCCATCTCAATGACTGAAAACATTGAGCACCGTGAGTATTCTGTGTCCTGGGCTACTCGCAGATTTCACACTTGTCTCTACTCTGACAGCCATGGAAGCTGTTTCCTTTGCACCTTTAATAAATCCCACTTGAGCCACAGAAGCCCTTTGTTCCCCAGAATGAAGCCTAATATCTTAATCTTCCATTTTATATCTGTGAGAAATGTGAGCCAGCAGTGGCTAGCATGCAGGGGGGCTGGAGCGTCTGGCGTAGATCTGTTTTTAAGTGCCTTGTCCTGGTAAGCAGTAAATTCAGTTTCCTGAATAAAACAAATCAAAGTGCTGGAGGAACTCAGCGGGTCAGGCAGCATCTGTGGAGGGAAATGGACAAAGTTTTGGGTCTAGGCCCTTTTTCAGTCTCATAAGTTCATAAGTTATAGGAGCAGAATTAGGCCATTCGGCTCATCAAGTCTACTCCACCATCTAGAGTTGCTGCCTTACAGCAAAATGCAGCACCGGAGACCCGGGTTCGATCCCAACCACGGGCACTGTCTGTACGGAGTTTGTACGTTCACCCCATGACCTGCGTGGGTTTTCTCCGAGATCTTCGGTTTCCTCCCACATTCCAAAGACGTACATGTTTGTAGGTTAATTGGCTTGATGATGTAATTGGCTTGATAAATGTAAAAATTGTCCGGTATAAAATTGTCCAACTTCCAGTATAGTCCCTGGTGGATCTTCGTAAGGTACAAGGTATTCTTGGATGATCTATCTTTCCCTCCATTTTCCTGCCTTCCCCCCCATAGCCCCTGACACCCTCACTAATCAAGAATCTGTCAATCTCCATCTCAAAACATTGACTTGTCCACTTCCCTCCATAGATGTTGAATGACCCGCTGAGTTCTTCCAGCACTCAATATTCCATCATCTGCAGTTCTGTTTCCTTGACAGACTGAAGACAAAATGTATATTTACCTAAAAGTGCTGAATTGTAGCTTGAAAAGTAAATAATTAACCAGGTATTTGCACCAATCACATTTCCATAAGCCCCTGATGAATTTGTCAATGATCCCACTATATTGCCCACGTTGGTCTAGGTTCAAAACAAAAAGTGCTGGAGGAACTCTGCTGGTCCGGCAGCATCTGTGGAGGTCCATGGACGGGTGACGTCTCAGGTCGCCACCCTTCTTCATGACTGGATTAGAGGGGAATAGTCTGATGGTGATAGGTGAGGAGGTGACACACTGGAGCAGTGGTAGAGCTGCTGCATTACAGCACCTGGGACCCGGGGTCGATCGCTGGTTGGCGTGGACACGTTGAGCCAAAGAGTCTGTTTCTACGTGGTCCCTTCCGTCCCTTATTGTTATATGGTATCTCTAAAATATATATATAATTCTATGGCTAGTCCCACGAGTTCCCATGAAAGAATTTCCAGCCACCAGCTGCTATTTTTTTAATGATAAAGTGCTAGAGGAGTCCTTATTGTTCACTAATCTGTACCTTGTATCAGCAGAAGTTGTGAGAAGAGTATAAAGAACAGTACTGGCAGTTCTGTTAAATTTGCTTAAAAATAGAAAGAAGGTGCAGTTATTATAGCACCTTTCGAACTTCCAGTTTATTCTGAATTGATGCTTTCTTTGAAGCATGCTCCCCGTTGAAATATATAACCACCCTGTGATAGTCAAATTGCACGCATTCACCTTCTGGAGAAAGCAATGAGAAAAGAATGGTGTCTTATGTACTTCAAAGATGTTATTTGATGGCTAAATATCAATCCAGGCATTGTTGCTCAACTTCAGAATATTGGTTTACTGCTTTGTGCTATGGTATTGCTGAAAGGTTGAACACGTACATGAACATTTCAGAAGACAAAGAAAAGCTTGAGTGTCTTATATTATGGTATCATTGACTGCAGTTGAAGGGCATGAAGGTAGATTATTGATCCAGTCTTTTAGAATTGACCTAGGGGGCATTTTAATATAAAATGTCCTTCAATAATTACTGTACCTGAGAGTGCTTGTTGCCTGACCCAGTCGGGAGTGTTACTTAGTTATAACTGTAGCAAGCGTTGCCTTCCATGCCATCCAAGGATCGCACATCCTTTTTAAGCAAGGAATGGATGATGAAGGCTAGCTGGGAGATCTGTGAGTGGTCTGAAGAAGGGTCTCAACTTGAAACGTCACCCATTCCTTTCGCACCAGAGATGCTGCCTGTCCCGCTGAGTTACTCCAGCATTTTGTGTCTATCTTTGGTTTAAACCAGCATCTGCAATTCCTTCATACACAGATCTGTGGGTGGCATTGAACCTAGCGTTATGAGGCTGCCTGAATCTTAGTTTGATCATTATAATTTTCAACAGTTCAGCAGCTTCTCCTCATTGGGTGGTGGGTGCCCTGCTGAGATTCCACAGGGAGTCCAGCATCAGTTTTGCTCAGTTGATGGCCTGTAATTTGTGGTGTGGAAGGATAATGTTTTTCCTTTCTATTGCCTACTGGCAGAAAATAATGAAAATTGTTTCCTCGATGATTAATTTTTGAGGTAAGGCGAGGTGTTGTTTAAATCCATGGTATGATTTTTGTGATCTTGCATGCTTTTGTGCATAATTGCAGATACTGGAAATCCGGAAAGAGAGAGTTAGCTTTTCAGGCCAAAGATCTTTGGTTAGGATGGACCTGTCACGGGTGTGCTGTTTCTCACACTGAACCAAACTCTTGTCACCTCACCATTTTATTTCTCCTTTTGCTGGCCTGCTTCATTATCTGTTGTCACCTCTGCTATATCACCTGTCTCCATTGCTGCCTTGGCTTCTCTCGCTGTTCCAACTTCTCTAATGCTCATTTGCACAGTCTCCCGCATATCCACCCACCTACCACTCGCCAGCTTGCATTAGTTCACAATCTCATAATGATCATTTTAAATCTAAGCACGCAGTAAAATTGATAATGTTTAGATTGGAAATGTGGACATTAGCTTTAAAATCTGCTGATGAAATCCATTTATGTTAAAAACATTGGAATAAATCTGTATATTGAGTATTCTCTCAGGAGTTATAGAAGCTGTTCCAAAACATGTGTAGGAAGCAACTGCAGATGTGGGTTTATACCGAAGATAGACACGGAGTGCTAGAGTAACTCAGCGGGTCAGGCAGCATCTCTGTCGCGAAAGGATATAAGTGATGTTTCAGGAAGAAGGGTTCTGACCCGAAATGTCATCCATCCTTTTTCTCGAGAGATGCTGCATGACCTACTGAGTTACTCCAGCACTTTGAGTCTATCTTCTGTTCCAAAACATGCCCATTTTATAGTTAGTCTGCTCATCTATCTAATATCCTTTTCTTCCCTGCAGGACTATTTTATTACATGGTTTGTGTCAATGCCAAGACCTCTAGGTATGCATCACTGTGAAGAGGCAACTTAAACTGAGCACTGGCAAGCAGTTTTATTCCATTCCCAGATCTGGTCTCAGCCTGTTTTCTGCATTGGAGAATTGGCATGTACAGAAGCCAAATTCATCTCCAGTAGTGTAGTCTTGCCGAAATGACCAGTTAAGAGGACCTATTAAAAAAATTAAAATTGGGTCAGCTTTCAACAAGAGCGGCACAGTGGCGCAGCGATAGAGTTGCTGCCTTACAGTGCAAGAAACCCGGGTTCGATCCTGACTACGGGTTCTGTCGGTATGGAGGTTGCACATTTGCTCCCTGTGACCACGTCGTTTTTATCCGGGTGCTCCGGTTTCCTTGCACATTCCAAAGACGTGCAAGTTTGTAGGTTAATTGTCTTCTTTAAATTGTCCCTTTAGCCCTTGTGTATGCGATAGAACTAGTGTACAGGTGATCGTTGGTCAGTGCGGACTCAGTGGGCCGAAGGACCTGTTTCCACACTGTATCACTAAATTCTTTCTTCAGGCCCCCTTCAGTCGTGGATGACCATGTGTGTCTCCAGGGTGCTGTTCTCTATATGGAGGACACCTGTGCGTGACTTTGTTTAACGTGGGGAGATTGGTGCACAGACAGCCATCACACGGTCCTTGACAGATCTGGGGTCAAGATCCAGTGACACGGAGTCCAAGACGACTGGAGACCCTTTTCTGCTGCAGCCTTCATCCGCCTTCCCAGCCGTTGTGACGCTCAACTAAGGTCAGCCATCGTCCTCCGCCTGTTCCACCGTTGAGGTCTTGGTTGGATTGCTCTTTGTCAGAGACCTCCCCCTCGACCTTACGGCCATGGGTGGCCCTACCAGGAGCATCGCTCCAGACGGCATCGCTCTAAGGATCACAGGTCCACGCAAGCTTCTCCACCACGACAGGGTGACAATCCACGGAGAAAATTAAAATTAAATAAACTGATGGCAAGTGTGCAAGTAGCAACTGCAGATGTTGGTTTAAACCGAAGATAGACACAAAAGGCTGGAGTAAGCTCGGTGGGACAGGCAGCATCTCTGGAGAGAAGGAATGAGTGACGTTTCGGGTCGAGACCCTTCTTCCTGATGGCAAGCCTAGGGGCCCAGCATTAACCTGTCCATCTAAACAGATATGAGCTTAGTTCAACTGTGAGTTAGAACTGATGGCAGAGATGTTGTCAGGAAAAGGATGCATGTTCCCAACAGATCTCCAGTGATCCCTGCTGGCCAAGGTAAGCGTGTGACGTTAAGTGGGAGTAGGATCTGCCCTGCTTTCTGTGACGAGTGGCCTAATAATACTACTGGGTCCCCAAACCAGTTCCTTAGCACATCAGAGGGCAGCTGGAGGATTGGGCCCACCAGATGCCTCACCAGCTGGAGATTATTGAGACTAGTTAGAAAAATACATTTTATGGAACAATTCAAACTTATTCTGGCAGTGAATTGCTCCTGGACTTTTCCTGAAGTAGTTTTCTTTTAGTTTCACATGTCTGCGTGGGAACAAATTTGGTTATGTGACACTTCTATTCAATTGCATGAAAGCTTTGCAAACCCCCTGGGTTACATTTTTCTCTGTGCTTGCTAATATGTTAACAGAAAAATGCATTTACAGGTATTAGACTTGGCGGTCTCTCAATGGTCGAGCAGCTATTAACAGCCCATTGAATTTTGTCAGTTGAAGTGGGTGGAAAGAGTGTTATTAAGGTATCGATCTCTATGGTGCAGTATTCGAACATACTCAGTGATGAAGATACCTTCTGCAATATTTTCGTGCTACAACCACATTTGCACTTAAAGTGTGTCAGCATTCTTCCCCTTAGTTTTAATTTGTCTTTTTAACTGTCCTCCCCAAAGGAGCCAACTCTAATTTTGAGCTTTGCACCAATATATGATCCCTGAATCACATCAATATAAGGAGTGCACATATTGCATTTAATATATTGCCTTTACACAGCGTCCTTTCATGTTGCACAGTAATCCCCATCTGCAGGATTACTTTGAAGACTTACAGGCTCTGTCGCTATAGCAGAGAGCCTGCTCTCTTCTCCTGTGTAGTGGCTCGTGTTTGAGTGGAATAGCCTATTGACGTTGATTATTCCACCATGCCTACACCATGAAGAGTATGAGCACAATGGTCAGCATGGAATTGATGGGCTGAAGGACCTTTTATTTCTGTGCTGTCAGATTCTAGCAATTCTGAGTACATGGAATGAGCCGCCAGAGGAGGTAGTTGAGGCAGGGACTATCGCAGTGTTTAAGAAGCAATCAGACAGGTGCATGGAAAGGACATGTTTAGAGGGAAACCATTTCACCCCCCACTCTTTCTCACTCCTCCCCTCCCACTGTTTTCCCCTTCTGCCAATGCGCATCATTCAGGTCCATTCCTTTCCTTCCTCTCCCATCTGCAGGCTTTTGTCCTCCACTTATCACCTAACAGCCTCTGTTACGGTATCCACCCATTCCCGCTCATCTACCCATCATCCCCTTCTCACCCATCCCCACATAGCTCACTAGATCTTACCCCCCCTCTCCCTCATTTCATTACACTGGCTACTTCTCCTCTACTCTTTCAGTCGTGATAAAGGGATCTGACCCAAACCATTGACTGTCCAATTTCCTCCACAGATGCCATGTGACTCGCTGAGTTCCTTGAGCTGTTCCCCTTTTACCGAGGAACGTCAGACTCCTTACAGATGGGGCAGGAGGTGTCCGATGGAGCGGATGGGTGGGATAACATTTAAATAGCCAACACACACTTCTTGGGGAGCTGTCTGGTCACATCCCTCTATCCCATCTCCTTTAAAAATAGAATAGAATAGAATAGAATACTTTATTGTCACATGCGACAAGTCATAGTGAAATTCTTTGCTTGCACTCTGTGCCAAGGTATGAGGGGTGCTCACAAATCCCCACTAGTTCCCCCTTTGTCCTTCCCCATTCTCCCCTCCACCATGGCGGTCCCCCACGCCGGGTCCATCATTGTCCATTGTTCCCCCCCCCCCCCCCCTCCCTCACGGTCCTGGTGGAAATTAAATTAGCGAGTGTTCCTTCCGATGCTCTTCGCAGAGGTGAGATCAGCATATTTGCTAATGAGTTTAACTGGAGTCTGTGTAGAAGGCATCGGTTGCCTCACTCCTGAGCAGTCATTATTTTGCTGCCGTATGGAAGTTCCTTGTATTCATTAGTATAGTCTGTCAGCGATGTTGTAATGTCACATCCCGACACCTGTATCAGGCTGCGGACACAGACTCGCTAGCGAGTGTCTCCAGATGGATGAGGCCGGCTCGTCTACACAAGAGCACACAAGCTGTGCTCAAGCCGTGTGAAAAATATCGGGATGTATTCTGCAGGTAATTCAGTTGCCCTCCCGGTCACCCTTTTATGCATTCATTCCTGGGAAATGCATGGCTCTGAAGCTGGGTTTCCTGGAACTCATTTTAAAGACGCAGTTAGACTTCTATCAGCAGCGGTAATGTGAAGAGAATAGCATGCCAGGAGCAGGCAGTTCGCTCCAGGCATTCATTCATTCATTCGTACAGAGGAGAGGCTGTCTTTTGAAAGATATGTGGCCCGCTCTTGACTCTCAATCTTGAGGTCTGCACAGTCCGGGTTGATTAAAATTACTTCCTAATGTATCTTACAACTCTCACTGCATGATAATGTTGGAGACATCCATCAGACTACAGGAGACGGGAGTCGTACTGTGATGCTATCAGTGTTGGGGGGGATGGAAGGAAGCGGAGGTGGGACTGGAGCATTTTTGCCTGTGACAGAAAACGAATGGTACGATTTTGCCTGAAATCATGGGCGTTCGGTACAATAATTTGTTGTTTTATTGAAGTTAGTGAGCTGGCACATCCTCAAAAGAATGGATGGTGTCCATTTGAGTGCGGTCACTATTCCCATCTTTATTCTGTTTATCTACTTGTAATTTATTGAAATTCAGCTTTGATTTTTTTTGTTTGTTTTTGAAGTGCAAATGCTTTTGGAGGAACAGAGATGGGAATTTATGAAGAATGGCAGACAAGAAATTTACCCTCCCCCGGCCACTCCACTCCCCCACTAGGGCAATATCGTAATGATTGCTCTGAGAGTAGTCCCCATCCAATGTAAAATCCAAAGCAATTTGTTTCAGCTATTGAGACTCATGAGCTGCATATCTTTTAACCTTGTGGCCTGGGGTTTTGCCGAAGTGTCATTCTAAACCAAGAATGGAGCCCTCAAGGCATTTAAGACTATCAGAAGGAGCACTAAAAGAACTATTATATAAAGCTTTAAAGTGGGAAATGGAAGTTATCTGAGCAACTCCCAAAAGTGGCGCAGCGGAACAATTGCTGCCTTACAGCGCCAGAGACTCGGGTACGGTCCTGACTACGGGTGCTGTCTGTACGGAGTTTGTACGTTCTCCCCTTGGCCTGAGTGGGTTTTCTTCAGGGGCTCCGGTTTCCTCCCACACTCCAAAGGCATACGGATTTGTAGATTAATTGGCTTGGTAAAATTGCAAATTATACCTACTGTGTAGGATAGCATTAGTGTGCAGGGATCGCTGGTCGGTGCGGACTCGGTGGGTCGAAGGGCTTGTTTCCAAAAGGGCTGTATCTCTAAACTAAACTTAGAAAGATGCGGCAACAAGGAACTGCAGTTGCAGGTTTTCCAAGGAAAGACACTGAATGCTGGAGAAACTCAGCGGGCCAGGCAACATCCCTGGAGAACTAGGGTCGGTGAGGATCTGGTCCTAGACTGGTCTGAAGAAGAGACCAGACGCGATATGGCCCCTTTCCATGTTTAGTTTAGATACAGCATCGAAACAGGCCCTTCGGCCCACTGTGTCCATACCGACCAGCGATCCCTGCACATTAACACTATCCTGCACACACTAGGGACAATTTAGACATACACCAAGCCAATTAACCTACATACATGTAAGTCCTTGGAGTGTGGGAGGAAACCGAGGATCTCGGAGAAAACCCACGCGGTCACGGGGAGAACGTACAAACTCCGTACAGACAGCACCCATAGTCTTGATCGAACTGGAGCCTGCTGGTACTGCAAGGCAGCAGCTCTACTGCTGCGCCACCGTGTTCTCCAGGAATGCTGCCTGATCCGCTGAGTTACTCCAGCATTTTGTAGCTCCCAGAGTTACGATGGGCCGAGTGGTCTCCTTCTGTGCTGTAAAATTCCGTTTTGTTCTACGATGTCCGGTTTCCAGAATACAAGCTGATTCGATGAGCCGCACAGAGATCCGTGTTCAGGCAGATATGATGTCCCGTGCTGTGTTTATATCTCTAATAAGTGAAATCTAGTATTTTTGCTGTAACGTTGCTGCTGTAGCGGGAGATAAATGCACTGAATCCGCAGTCTAGCGTGATTGTGAGCTCCAATTGACAGGCTCATCTGAAGCCTTGACAGACACAAAATGCTGGAGTAATTCAGCGGGTCAGACAGCATCTCTGGCGAAAAGGAGTAGGTGACGTTACTGGTCGGAGCCATTCTTTCGCACTGAAAGATAGAGAAGGCCAGAACCAAACAGGCCTGGATAGTCCAGATGACCCTCAGGAAGGGGTGAGTCCATGATGGCCCATTGTTGGCTGGGGATGATGTGCTAATGACAGGGATACAATGATGTGAACAGTGGAACTAGTAGGACGAGGATTGGGAGGAGGGGGAGAGAAAGAATGCAGGAATTACTTGAAATTGGAGAAAGCAACGTTCATTCCACTTGGTTGTAAGCTGCCCAGGCGAAATATGAGTTGCTGTTCTCCAATCTGATTCTGGCCTCACTCTGGCATTGGAGGCTTCCCAGGACAGAAAGGTCACTATGGGATTGGGTTGGGGAGTTAGAATGTTTGGCAAGCGGGAGATCATGTAGGCCAAGTCGGTGTTCAGCGAAACGATCGCCGAGTCTACGGTTGGTCTCACCGGAGCCTACGCTGGGAGCAACAAACACAGTAGATGAAGTTGCAGGAGGTGCAAGTAAGCCTCTGCCTCACCTGAAAGGACTGTCGGGGCCCCCGGATGAAGTGGAGGGAGTAAGCCTGAAGCCTTTTTCTCCTTTTTCCACAATCCAATGGTGCACACAAAAAGAAAACAAAGGTCATGTCCTCAGTACTGCCCTGGCCAAGATTCTCCCCTCTCCCATCAGGCAAAAGGTGTAGAAGTGTGAAAACACACAGATCCAGATTCAGCGACAGTTTCTTCCTAGCTGCAATCAGGCAACTAAACCATCCTACCACAACTACCAGCAGTCTACTATCTACCTCATTGGAGAGCCTTGGATTATCTTTGATCAGACTTTACTTGCTTTATATTGCACTAAATATTATTCCCTTATCATGTGTCTGTGCACTGTGAATGGCTCGGTTGTAATCATGTATAGTCTTTCGGCTGAGGGGTTAGTACGCAACAAAAGCTTTTCACTGGACCTCGGTACAGGTGACCACAAACTAAACCAAAAATAAACTAAACTAAAATTAACCCAGCTCAGTACAGAATCCAGGTATTTCCTAGCCCCAGTACTGTACCAAGCTGAAATTGTTTGATGAAAATCAGTGAGGGACACGGCTGCATAAAATATGTTCATTGATAATGTTTAGTTGAAGTACAGCTGTACAATCTGATTCAGAATATTGGCAAATGTTCTCCATTATCCCGTAATGGTCTGAAATCATTCACTTTAACTCATAATTTAATTTGGGTGGGAGACAGGAAGCCAATTTGTTGACCCTTACTGCGGCCCATGCTGTGGGCTTGGCCATCTCCTTAATCAGTATTGAATTGACAACAGGACATTTGACATGATCAGTGCACCGCAGTTGTAAATGCTGACTTTCCCCTGCAGCAGCCTCTAAATCACAGATGTCAGTTCTCTTACTGATGGCTTAGAAGCACTGGCCCTTGCGCGCTGTTAGAGTGTCACCATGCTCTGAAGGGAAATGCAGCTTCCATTCAGACCGCTGCCTGATGGAAATTGTGACCCCATTTTAACGTGAAATTGAGGTCTTGGCTGAGCCAGGCGAATACACGGCCCTTCCCTCAGCCTGTGGCTTTGTGGGGCTGGAATATTTGAACTGCGAATGACAAGTCTGCTGTAAAACCAAAGCTGGGGCGGCAGAAACTCTCTTTAGTTTAGTTTAGAGATACAGCACGGGAACAGGCCCTTCGGCCCACTGAGTCCACGCCGACCAGCGATCCCTACACACTAAGCACTATCCCACACACACCAGGGACAATTTACAATTTTACCAAGCCAATTAACCTACAAGCCTGTACATCTTTGGAGTGTGGGAGGAAGCCGCAGCTCCCAGAGAAAACCCATGCAGGAGAACGTGCAAACCCCATACAGACAGAACCCATAGTCAGGATCGAACCTGGGTCTCTGGGGCTGTGAGGCAGCAACGCGACCGCTGGGCCACCATGTGAAATCTGCGCATCCTTTTGTTTTTGCATGGTGCAATAGTTAATACTTAAACATGAATACAACTCATTAGTCTCTCCTTTAGGTTCATAAGTTCATCAGTTATAGGAGCAGAATTAGGCCACCTGGCTTATCAAGTCTACTCCGCCATTCAATCACGGCTGATCTAACCTTCGCTCACAACCCCATTCTCCTGCCTCCTATAACACCCTGCCACCCCTTCTGGAATTAGTGAGAATGTGCTGGTGAAAATTAATGCACCTATATCAGACGCTGCAGAATGTCCTATGGCCATCTGAACACAAGCAATATATAAGCTTACATGGTCATGGAAACTAATCAATAATCTTTTAATTTGAATGTCTCATTTAGAAATTGCCATGAAAGTTGAACAAAATGATGATTTTGCTCCCATTTCCCATATCAGAGAGTTAGGAAAAACTACAAGCATGCTTAGTTTCCAGATTTTTAGATCATCCTTTTATACGGAAGTGTCGAGTCTTGACACTTTGTTTTTTTTTGTTTACATCATGTTGGTGGGGGGGTGATCAGATGGCGTTTATAAAGCAGATGCGGTAAAATAAAAGCCTCACGAGCCATTTTGAAAACTCTTATGGTCAATAAAAGTGGTGATACATGGTCAGAGATTTATGCATTCTAAGGATTGCTCAGTGAGGCAGGTGATGAAGTGAAAGGACCTTGACCATATTGGTGTGAAAAGTCTTGTAGGGGTCTAGCAGTGAAGGTAATGGCATTTTGACAGGGCGTAAAGATTCTGTTATATTTCATGGTAGTTTTCTGGAAACACAAATGACAAGGAGAATGGAATTTTGTTCTGATTACAAGCGAGTCAATATCAAATTGTCTCACTGGAACAAAATTGGAAATATGTTTGGAGTGTTTCTCCAAGTTACAATGTTTCATCTTCCTGTAGGATACTTTTGTGGGATGATATGCTGTAATCCTGTGTAATTGACCTCTTGTGTACTATTAGGAAGAGATGACTCAATCATGATAAGATCAGAGGCATACACTTTCAGATCTCCCACGAGTTTGTCTTCGACCTTGCTTGAGTTTTAAATCTGTCCTCCGTAGGCTTGTCACATCTGACTTTTGTTTCAAAATACGGAGAGGAACAATTTGCGCATATGCGAAGCCTCTCATGTGATAAAATGTTCCAAGGTTCCTCAAAGGACTGTAATCAAACAAGATGTCAAGAAGGAGATATGAGGACAGGTGAACAAAGCTTAGTCAAAGAAGGAAGTTTTCAAGAAGAGATTTTTTTTTTAGAAAAAGTTATATGAAATGGCAGCTTGATTTAGTGAACATTGATGGAGGAAAGGATTGATGTTCCACATGAGGTCAGTAATGGACAAATGCAGAGCTTTTGGAAGAGTGTAAGATCTAGGATTGGTGGGACATTGAAGTATTTGAAATATGAGGTCAGCCATTTTAACCTTGAAGTGCTGGGATGGAGGTGCTGAGACTAAGTTAGATAACCAAGATGTTGTCAAGCTGGAAAGGGTACAGAGTTGATTTACGAGGATGTTGCCAGGACTTGAGGGTCTGAGCTATTGAGAGAGGTTGAGCAGGCTGGGGCTATATTCCTTGGAGCACAGGAGGATGGGGGGTGATCTTGTAGAGGTATATAAAATCAGGAGAGGAATAGATCGGGAAGACGCACAGCGTCTCTTTCCCAGAGTGGGGGAATTGAGAACCAGAGGACATAGATTTAAGGTGAAGGGGGAAATATTTAATAGGAATCTGAGGGGTAACCTTTTCACATAAAGGATGGTGGGTGTATGGAACGAGCTGCCAGAGGAGGTAGTTGAGGCAAGGACTATTGCAACATTTAAGAAACAATTAGACAGGTACATGGATGGGACCGGTTCAGAGGGATATAGGCAAAATGCTGGAAGGTGGGACTAGCATAGATGGGAAATGTTGGCTGGTGTGGGCAAGTTGGGCCGAAGGGCCTGTTTCCACACTGTCAACCTATGACTGACTATGTTTTTCATAGTAATTCAAGGCTTTTTTAAGAGACATGATATACTTTGGTGCTGCCAGGATCAACCTGTATTTCTCACAATATTCTGCATCCCAACTGCTTTTAGATAAACAACAAATTAAACTAATCGTCAATCTGTGAGCATCTTAGTACTTACAAGGTTTTCTACATTTTCAGCTAAAATATTTTGAACTGCTGAATCTCTGTATTTTTTATGTACGATACAATAATCCTTAATATCCTGCACGTATAAAGTTGTAGGTCTGAGCGGTCATTTATATTTAAAGATAGACTTTTGGCATGTTCAAGTGGAAATTCCCTATACAGCTGGTAAGCACATCAATAGAGGTGGTGCTGTGATGTCTTGGATTTATCCGCTGTATATGTTCAAAGGTCACGTCTGTGTTTACCTCCCCTTCCCCGTCACCATTTTAAATATAAAACTGTCGGTGGCAGTCCCCTGAATAGCTCAAATGATTTGCAACTCGATATTTAGCAGTGGCTGTACATCTGCCATGAAAAACACCCCAGGTTTATCTTATTTTTACGCTAGACTTTTTTTTCTTTCTACTCTCAGCCCTCCAGTTAAGGGCAGAATCACAATTAAGCCCAATGCAGTAAATGGCTTTAGGGATGGTTCAACTCGTGGCAGTCTTGCCATCTGAGGGCATCAAGGTCCTTGAGAGCACATGGCCAGGCTGACAGTTTTAGACACGCTGAGGGAATGCTGCGTCATCAAAATGACTGGGTGTGAGATGCAACCTGAAAATCTGAGGGCATCAACTCAGGAAAGTAAAACAGAGTTAGTTTCAGACGAAGAAGGGCCCCGACCTGAAACGTCACCCATTCCTTCTTTTCAGAGATGCTGCCAGTCCCGCTGTAGAGTATTGAGTATCTCCACCAAGAGGGAGGAAGGCCATCTAGTGCAACCCGGTGGGGGACCGCCAAGAACGAAGAGGGCACCCAAAAGCAACCCGGTGGGGGACCAGTGAGAGCGTATTGCGACTCAGCGGGGGGGGGGGGGCACCGAGAGCATAGGGGGAACCAGTGTACGGGGGCCCAGCGGGGGGGGGGGGGGGCAAGAGCGTAAGGGAACCCAGTGGGGGGGGGGGGGGGGGGTCGCCAAAATTCAAAGGGGGGACCCGACGGGGGTCTGCCTGCAATCCATGTGCGGAGGCAGGCCTGGTTCGCCGCTGCGTGAAGATAAGACTGTTCGATGAACTTTTGTAACTTTGTCAGCACCAGAAACCTGACAACTCTTTGTGTACTGCCTTGGTGAGGTCTGCTGTATGATTTTAAAAGATTGCTGTACCTTTACTGTAACAACAAAGTGTCATTGGATTGACCTCATGAAGTTCATAGAATATTGCATTATAACAAAAAGCGTTGGACCATTCTGCAGTGTGGGCTTTTCACAGCTCTCCATTGCATTTTATCATTCATCTGAAAAGGGAAACTGTGTGTTACATCAAAGGTGAGTTTTGTAGCGAGTCGCTAACAATTGATGGTCATGCCAAGGACACAGTTTAGAAATTTTACAGTACAATAGAGAAAATCATCAAATATGTTCCCCAAAATATATACATGAGAATCCTAGTGAATTAACATTTCATTTTCATTAAGCCAAATGGTGAACAAACGCCTGGACATCCGCTGAATCCTTGCCACGTCCATCAATGGTGACCGTTGAGCAGTAGGAGTAATAACAGATGCACCGCATGCTTATCACAAGGTCATAGGTGATAGGAGCAGAATTAGGCCGTTCGGCCCATCATGTCTACTCTGCCATTCAATCATTGCTGATCTATCTCTCCCCCCTAACTCCAATCTCCTGCCTTCTCCCCATAATCCCTGACACCCGTACTAATCAAGAATGTATCTATCTCTGCATTAAAAAATATCCATTGACTTGGCCCCCTCAGCCTTCTGTGGCAAAGAATTCCACAGAATCACCACCCTCTGACTGAAGAAATTGCTCCTCATCTCCTTCCCAAAAGAACGTCCTTTAATACAGAGGCTATGACCTCTAGCCCTAGACACTTCCACTGGTAGAAACATCGTCTCCACATCCACTCTATCCAAGCCTTTCACTATTTGGTAAGTTTCAATGAGGATCCCCCTCCCTCTAAACTCCAGCGAGTACAGGCCCAGTGTCGACAAACGCTCATCATATGTTGTGGATGACTGAGATGTAGGCAATTGACATTGGGTAATTGAGAAGCTTGATTTGAAAGTTGAAAAGGTGGACGGTGAGGACCTGAATGAATAAACACTGCAGGAGCCAGTCTGGTGCAAATCCCCTGCAGTAAATATCGAGCTGATGGTCTGCTACCATTTGTAGTCGACATAATTATAAATGGGTGAAATTTGATCTCCGGCTAATTGCAAATTTGAAGTAATGTACAAGGTACACTGGTTACGTTACAGGGCTCGTAACCCAGAGGCCAGGACTAATAATCTAGGGATCTGAGTTCAAATCCCACAATGGCAACTATGGAATTTAAATTCGGTCAATAATCTGGTTATAAAATTAAAAAAATCTGAGTAATAATAACAACAACTGTAAATCTATCCAATTGTTATTAATAAAAATCTAATATGCAAGGGGAGAAAATATGCTCTCTTTACATTTATATATATATATATATATATATATATATATGGCTGCACTCTTCAGCATTATGTTTGAATTTTTAAATGACCTCTGAATGGCTGATCAAAGCGTTGCAGCACAGGAGACCCGGGTTCAATCCCGACCACGGGTGCTGTCTGTATGGAGTTTGTATGTTCTCCCCGAGACCTGTGGGTTTTCTCCGAGATCTTCTGTTTCCTCCCACACTCCAACGACGTACAGGTGTGTAGGTAAATTGGCTTGGAAAATGGCTCTGCTGGTGCCATCGAGTGTGGCAGCCTTGCCAGCAGTTGTTCGTCCTTTCACCCTTTTTTGTTATTTTTAGTATGTCACTATGTTTTAAAGGTTTCTTAGTCTTTTTTATGTTGGGGAGGTGGGGGGGGGGGGGGAGAAGGGGGAAACCGTTTCCCGATCACTTACCTGATTGAGATGCATCTTTTCTCCGTTGCATCATCGCTCCTCCCTTGCAGCCTACCAACTCGATATGGGCGGCCTTTCCTACTGGAGACCGTCCACAGCTTCAGCAGTGGCACAGCACTGAATTCCATCGTGGAGCGGGACGATGCCTTACCGGCGATCGCCTGTGTTGAAGCTCCGGAGTGTTGGGCCTGCTGCTTTAACACCGTGGAGCTGTGATTTTCGGGGCTTCTAGCCGTGGGCGGCGCTGACTTTAACATTGCGGAGTCCAGGGATCTTTTGCCGAGGGTCACCAATGATGGAGCGCCCTCCAGCTCGGCCTGTGGACTTTAGAAACCACGGTCTCCGGTAAGAAGTGGCCGATTCGGAAACTTCAAGCCGCTGAGTGTGTTCTTCCGTTCCGACGCCGGAGCTCCGATCGTCCCAGCGAGAGGGTCTGAACATCGGGCTGCCGTAGCGGCGACTGCGGAGGGCTCAAAGGCCCCGACTACTGGTGAACACGAGGAAGATGACTGAACTTTATTGCCTTCCCTCACAGCGAGAAACATTGATTCTGCTGTTTGGGGATGTTTATGTTAAATCCTATTGTGTACTGTGTTCGATTTATTCGTATGGTGCTGTATGGTAACTCAAATCTCACTGTACCAATTGGTGCATGTGACAATAAATGTAACTTAAACTTAAAAATTGTCCGTAGCGTGTTTAGGATAGTGTTAATGTGCAGGGATTACTGGTCGGCGCGGACCTGTTGGGCCGATCTGCCTATTTCTGCGCTTTATCTAAACTAAAACAAAACTAAACTAAACGCTGTCTATGCCCAAATCCCAAAAAGGAATAAATAAATTAGCAGTGATATATTGGCAAATTTAAATTGTACTGAATTGATAACAATATTCTACGTGAGAGGCTACAACCTTACTAAGGGTTGGAAAATGTGAAATGTCAAAGGTTGTATAATTCCGATTAATTAATTCCACTAACGATGGCAGACGAATGAAAGGTTGTTTCAAAAATGGAAATTTCATTGGTTTACACTGTGAAACTAGTTTTCACCATCAAACACGTGAGAACTAAATTGGAGGTAAAACAACAACACATACGTCATGTATGTAGGGCCCTTGACCTGGTAAAATGCCACAGTCAGAGAGGGTGCCCTTAAAGAGACAAATAAGATTGTGAACAAATAAGAGAGTGAGAGCAGAAGATTGAAATGGCATAGCTTTAGAATAAGGGACCAACTAATCGCTTGACTCGTGCGATGTACCGCTGGATTGGAGGAAGGCCAACATCACTCCTCTCTTTAAGAAGGGTTCAACCACCAACCCAGCGAATTATCGTCCTGTTTCACTAACAAGTACTTGCTGTAAATTGCTGGAGCATATCATTGATAGTAATCTGATGCGTCACGTGAGCAAACATAATATTCTTGCCGACCACCAACATGCATTTAGGAGGCATAGATCATGCGAGTCTCAGCTTATCCTGACAACAAATGACCTGGCCAAGCACCTTGAAAGTAACGTCATCATGGATTAGTTGTTCTGGACTTTTCTAAAGCGTTTGATGTCATCCCACACCAGAGACTGCTTCGGAAGCTTGACTTCTACGGTATTCGTTCCAACACGAAACGATGGATTTCCAGTTTCCTGACAAAACGTCTTCAGCGTGTGTGTGTGTGAACGGAAAGAGCTCCAATTGGCACCCAGTGTTGAGTGGTACACCCCAGGGCACAGTACTTGGCCCACACCTATTTTTGCTTTACATCAATGACATCCATGAAAAAGTCGCAAGTACGACCAGACTATTCGTTGATGATTGTTTGCTGTACCGTCCAATTAAGTCAGCTGATGATGAAGATGCTCTCCAAAAAGATCTCGATACTATGGTCGAGTGGTCACAACAATGGGGCATGCAGTTCAACCCTTCCAAATGTGAAACCATGTGTGTCACCAGGAAGAGGAATCCAGGCGTCACATCTTACAACATACTTGGTGTCACCCTTGAAGAATCCAAACAAACCAAGTATCTTGGCATCAAATTGCAGAATGATCTACGTTGGAACAGTCAGACTTATCATGCAACAGTGAAAGCAACAGGTGTCCTAAACTTCCTGAGGCGCAACTTCCATCATTGTTCAGCTTCTGTCAAGGAGAAGCTGTATTTCACCCTCGTTAGACCTCATCTGGACTACGCAGTTGCAGCTTGGGACCCATACACAGATAAAAACATTTCATCCATCGAACGTGTCCTAAGACAGGCCGCTCGATTTGTTACTAACACCTACGAGAGAGAAGCGAGTGTCACCAAACTTCTGAATTCTCTGGGGTGGAACCCTCTCCAAGACAGACGTGAAGCTCACCGTTTGACCTGTTTTTACAAAATGTTATATGGTCAGCTAGACATAGATCACAAGACCTACACCAACCCCAAACCAATTAGGAGCAGACGAGGGCATTCGATCCAATTTGTGGTCCCAGCCACAAAGACAGATGTGTACAGCAATTCGTTCTTCCCACGCATGGAATAATCTCCACCAAAACACGGTTGCCCAGCCAGATGCAACTAAATTTAAAGTGGCACTTTCTTCCCAATAACCCTCTCTGGCTAAACCCCTCCCTTCACCACCTCCAGTTTAAATTCCAGTTTGAATATTTTGGAGGACCAAGTAACCAAGAACCAAGAGTCATAGAGTCGTACAGAATGGGAACAGGCCCTTCGGCCCAACTTGCCCACGCCGACCAACATGCCCCAAAATTAGTACAGGGTTAGATTAAAGCTCTTTACACAATGTTATGTATATCTTTGAAATTCTTTACCTCAAATGATCAGATGTAGAGTATATTCCTGCTTGAATTTTGACAGTGATGAAATTGGGGGAAATGTTTGTGGGGTAGGTAAGTGTGTTTGTGGCAGTGGATCAGGCATGAGCCTCAAAAAAACATCAAATGCTTCTGTTTCTGCAATTATATTCTCAAAGACATGAATCTAGACAAAATAGAAATCATTAGCGTAGGTGATGGGAACCCTTGGGGAAAATGCTGCATTTGAACAATGAATTCTCCAAGATTAAGTAACAACCCAGACCGCCCACCCCACCCCTCCGTTCCCCCCCCCCTCTCTCTTCCCTCAACTAATCCAGATGTGCACCCATTTCTTCGACTGCACCAGCCCCCCCCTCCCCCAATATCCTCTCCATGAAGCCAATTCACTGGATGTTTTCAATAGATTTAGCTCTTAGGGCTAAGGGAATCAAGGGATATGGGGAAAACGCCAAAACGGGGTACTGATTTTAGTTGATCAGCCATGATCATATTGGATGGCAATGCTGGCTCGAAGGTATGAATGGCCTACTCCTGCACCTATTTTCTATGTATCCTTATCTTACAGCTTTTTGTCATATCTGACCTTTATCCACCCAACTACCAATTAAACTCCCCCCCCCCCCCCAATCTATATTAACCTGTTGTTTACCAGCCTTTGTCCTGCCCCCACTTGTTTTTCATCTTTCTTTCCCCCTGCTTGCAATCGGTCAGACCCAACCCCAAAAACATCTCTCCATGTCATCCATGGATGGTGCCTGACCTCCAACTGCTGCAAGACTTTATTCCCTCGATCCTCTATCTGAACACTGCTGACAGCTTGATTGTCATCATGTACAGCCTTTCCGCTGACTGGATAGCACGCCAAAAGCTTTTCACTGTACCTCGGTACACGTGACAATAAACCAAACTATTTTCTTGTGAAAGCAAGTAGGTTTTTAAAACAAAGAGAGATGGAGAAACCAAACACTTTGGACAGGAATTCCACAAATCTGGGCTCTGAATGACCAGGGATGTACTGATTGAGTTTAGGAAATAAAGGATGCGCCCTTAAATTATCCTTGTCCTCTGGCAGATTTTGCTTTGTCGGTGGAACGTTTCGAGTTAATAAGGAAAATGAATCTCCTGTGGACCATAATTGGTTGTAAGCATTCCCGGGAAGGAAGCTGCCAAGCTTCTCAATGTAAGAGTTTATTTTGAAGTAGCGTTCACTCTGCCTGATGAATTCAGCACCAGAAGCATTAGGATCAAGCTGGAAGTAAATTGCCATGCACTTGAGAGCAAAGATGCCGCATGTGAACAAGGCTTGGAAAGGCAGCAGTAGCTGTTACAGTTGATATTCATTTCCGTCCTGGCCTGCATTGATGTGATTGCTGGTCAGCAATAAAGCCAATAGTAGCTTTTGTCATTTTCTCGAGTGCCTCACCGTTCACCTTCGCTTCACATTGTCCCTTTGTGGTTGACTAATCTGGAGCCGAGTAAAGGAGAACAGGAATCGCACTCGAGTGAAATGTGGGTGACGTTTCGAGTCGAGACCCTTCAGAGTGAAATGCAGTAGATGCTGGAAATCTGAAATAAAATAATGGAAAACAGATCTGCAATTTAGAGATGTGGGAGGAAAATTGTAAACGTGTCTGTTGAAACATCAATGGCCTGAAATCATAATTCTGGTTCATGTAATATGGCTGTACAGGTTTTTCAGCTAAAATGCAGTTGTCTGCTCAACAGTCCCTATGTCGAGCAAGCAGGCTCACTTAGGCAAACAATTAACCGTTTAGCAAAATAATTGGTCTTACTTAAAAAACGGGTAAAACACAAGTAGAAACAAAGAACTGCAGAAGCTGGTTTATGCCAAAGATGGACACAAAGTGCCGGAGTACCTCAGCAGGTCAGGCAGCATCTCTGGAGAAAAAGGATGGGTGACGTTTCAGACTATCTTGTGTCTGAAGAAAGATCCTGACCTGAAACGTCAGCTGTCCTTTTTCTCCAGAGATGCTGCCTGACCAGCTGAGTAACTCAAGCACTTTATGCATATCTTGAGTAAATCGCAAGGTCTGGGATCGTGCAGCTGCAAGGTCATATAGCAGTAAGGTAAGACAAACCTTTCTTCGCAGAGATATCCGACATTAGCTTGACTCCGGATCTAATAAGTATCGCCTGTTTCCGTCACTATGGAGGATACCAAGTTTCACGTCTTTGTGCTCAGTCGTGTATCAGCTACATGACTCGTCCTTTTGAGGCAGTGCAAAGTACTGTATATTTGAGTCAAGAGCAAAGCTAGATGCCACCTCATTGAGGCGCTCAGTGAGAGGTGGACTATTTATCGGAAGTGTCATCTTCTGGTGAGTCCTTAATTTGGCATGAACAGCCCTATCAGGAGGATATCAAATATGGTATTTTTATAAAAATTAGCTCATATGAAACCAGGGAAATCTATCCAACTGCACAGGGAATTGGATTCATGAAAGGAAACAGAGGGTGATGCTGGTAGGTTGTTATTTGGACTGGTGACGTGATTAGTGGAGTACCTCGGAGATCGATGCTGGGTCCATTGCTGTTTGTGGTTTGGGTCAACGATTTGGATGAGAGGAGTTAGTTGGTTAATGGAGTTTAATACAGATTAATGTGAGGCATTGCATTTTGGAAGTCAAACCAGGGCAGAATGTTCACAGTGAATGGCAGGGCCCTGGGGAGTGTTGTAGAGCAGAAGGATTTAGAAGTGCAGGTATATATACCCGCACTTCTAAATCCCTCTGCTCTACAACACTGAAAGTGGTGTCACAGGTAGACAGAGTGGTTAAAAGGATTTTGGTGCATTTGCCTTCATCAGCCAGAGTGGTGAGTATAGAAGTTGGGATATTTTGTTGCAGTTGTACAAGATATTGGAGAGGCAGCATTTGGAGAATTGTGTTCAGTTTTGGCCGCCCTGTATAGGAAGGATGTTGTTGAGCTGGAAAGAGTGCAGAGAAGATTTATGAGGATGTTGCCGGCACTTGAGGATCCGAGCTATAGAGAGGCTGAGCAGGCTAAAGCTTTATTCCTTGGAGCGCAGGAGACTGAGAGGTGATCTTATAGAGGTAGGTGTATAAGATCATGGGGAGAAGAGATCAGGTGAATGCATAGTGTATTTTACCCAGTGTAGGGGAATCAAGAGTCAAAGGAAATAGGTTTAAGGTGAGAGGGGAAATGTTTTGGCACAAAGGGTGGTGGATATATGGAACAACATATATGTACTATAACAACATTTAAAAGTCATTTGGACAGGTATATGGATAGGAAAGGTTTAGAGGTATATGGACCAAACACATACAGATGGGACTAGCGTAGATGAGGCATCTTTTACAGCATTGGAAAGTTGGGCTGAAGGTGTTATAGGACTCCATAACTTTAAGCTCTATTGTCTACATCAGTATGTATTCCAATATCCCATTCATATTATTCTTTCATTATTTATGCCTAAACTGGCTGAGATGGTTTCCACGTTGTAGCAGTGATGCATTTTCAAAGATACGAAATCTCCAGGGAAGGAAAAAAAGACATTCTGTGTTCTTGGGATTTTTATTATGACAGTGTCGATAGTGAAAACATTTAGTCCAAGAGATGTATGAGTATGATAGTGATGCGCTGGTCATATTAATAGATGAGTAATCCAGAGCCCTGGACAGTCTAGAGACTAGCGTCCAAATCTCACCACATAATTAATAATTGGTAGTTAACAAAATATCATTAATGATGATGACTACAAAATAATGGGCAGTATGTGACTGCAATTCAACCAGTGCGATTGACATCTGATACTGCCACACTGTCAAGGGCTATTCTTTCCATCAATGTTGAGATACTAAAACAAGTGTGTATTCTGCAGAGCGAGAGTAGTGGACGGGAATGTTATGAGCATGAAATGGGAAATACTTTGTTTAAAAAGAAGACAGTAAACAAGTTGTTGACTGTGACATGGTGGTGAGTCAACTGACTGTCTGGGAAAAGACTTTGCAGGTCTTGATCTGCCCTTTAATCCTGTCTCAATTTCATTGCCATAGAGCAACTCAGGTAACTTTGCTAAGTTTGTCTTCCCTCCCCCACCCTTTCAAATCTTGCAATGACTCGAACATAATTCCTCTCATACTGGGTTTCTATTGTCATGCTGATACTGAGTGTGCATACGGAGATTGGATTGTTTACTTGTGGGTAGAATATGCTAACAGGGTGTGGGATAGATGACACTTTCTTATATTTTCATTAAAATCTTTGCAATGAGATGCAGAGAGCATACTGTTTTTTTAATATCCTTTATTTTTTTCCATTTAAAAAAATAGTAAAGACTAATGATTTTTTTTCTCTCTTCCCCACTGCTGCCTTCTCTCTGATATGGGACCTCTCTGGGCGTTCAATTATCCTGTTCCTCGAACTCGTTGCTGGATCAAACAGGTAAGAAATACAGCTTAAAAATGTTATCGTATTAAGTTTAGATAAATCAATTTGCTATCTCGGGGATGTGAACAAATGTTTGATGTATTTCCTTTTTGCCGAGCTGTTTTCAAGCTCCTGTGTTTGATTGGAAATGGGAGAGTCAAAACCGGCTACCAAGAAAATGAAGGGTTCACTAGCTCTCCCCACCTCTCATGCTCTGTCCCTGATTTGTGTAGTTGCTGAACTGGGTTCTGCAGGGGGTTCTACAGTTTCCAAGTGCTACCATTTGAGATCACATCTCCTTGTGTGAAGTGTAGGAAGGAACTACAAATACTGGTTTACACCCAAGATAGACACAAAATGCTGGAGTAAACTCAGCAGGACAGGTAGCATCTCTAGATAGAAGGAAGGGTGACGTTTTGGGTTGAGAAGAAGGGTTTCGACCCGAAACGTCACCCATTCCTTCTATCCAGAGATGCTGCCTGTCCCACTGAGTTACAGTAATCCAGCATTTTGTGTCTATCTCCTTGTGTGAACTAACACATTGAATGTAGGAAGGCAATATGTTTGCACCAGTGAGGTCATGCTTACAGGCCTTTACAAATTTTCCTAGACAATATAGAAAGAGGCCATTCCTCCCATTGAGTCAGTATTAACTCTCAGAGCATTTTCATCAGTTCTGCTCATCCACTTATTTGTAATTACCAATTCTCTGCACATTAGATGCACAGAGTATCTTGCCTAGAGTAGGTGAATCGAGGACCAGAGGACATAGGTTTAAGGTGAAGTGGAAAAGATTTTAATAGAAATCTGAGGTATACCTTTTTCACACCAAGAGAGGTGGGTGTATGGAACAAGCTGCCAGCAGAGGTAGTTGAGGCAGAGACTATCCCAATATTCAAGAAACAGTTAGACAGATCCAAGGATAGGACAGGTTTCGAGGTATATAGACGAGGTAACGCAGGCAGGTGGGGCAAGTGTAGCTGGGACATTTTTTGGCCGGTGTGGGCTAGTTGGCCGGGAGGGGCCTGTTTCCACACTATCACTCTGTAACTCTCATGTGCTAATCAACTCCCTTTTATTTCATTTGCAACTGAGCTCCACAAATGGGACATTTACAAAAGCCACCTTCATGTCTTAGAAGTGTGACATTTGAGTCAGGAGTAGCTTTGGATGATTTCTCCTCTAAGTGGACCGCAGTCGGTTATATTATTCATCATGTCTTCCTGGAATCGCCAGTGCAACCAGGGGGCAGGTCCTGCCTTGCATAGAGCACAAAGTGCTGGAGTAACTCAGTGGGTCAGGCAGTTCTGGAGGACAAGGATAGTTAATGTTTCCGGTCTGGACCCTTCTTCAGACAGTCCTGCCTTGGAGTTTGCTCGAGTCATCTGAGCAGGTTTGGAAGTTACACGTATACAACCCGATGTTACAAGAATTTAATCCAATTTAGATAGCCCCTCAAACTATTGAAAAGTAGGCAGGTGGGACCAGTGTAGATAGGGCATGTTGGTCATGAGGACAAGTTGGGCCGAAGGGCCTGATTTCACGCTGTATGACTCTATGACTCGATCTAAATTGGGCATTGGCATTATCATCAAATACAGTAGAGTATGTCACGTTTATCTATATTATTAAATTGTAATTGCCAATTTTAACTGGATTTCATTTCTGATTTAAGCTTCTTTTGTTACTTATGCTTTTGAGCTGACTGGATTTGGTCGATTTTTGCGTTTTACCTTTACATTAACTGTATTTCAAAATGTTATGTTAACAATTCTCCATTGTAGCAGATTAACTTTATAATGTCAACTGGGGGCTTTATCAAAAAAATGATAATTTTTTAACCAAGACATAGCATTAATTTTTAAAAGAAAAAAAATGTTTTAGAGGTGATTGGATTCATCATCATCAAATGTGTCATCGTGTAATTGTACTCGGTAAAATAAGTGCTGAGTATTTGTGTAAAATAAAAGGATGCTAAGACTGTATCATGTTGTTCTGTTCTCGGCACAATACCTCCCAAATGGCAACCATGCCTTCAGCTAAACTGGCTTCTTTGAGCATCAGACGTTTCTACATCCAACTCTCTTGTGTTGGTTAAAAACCACCTGGAGTAATTTTCCTCATGGCAGAGTTAAGGAGAGATTAAATTGGATTGTGCACAGTTTTGATGACCTTTGAATGATTTGATTTGGAGACGTTTTTTCCGCTGACAAATGTCACGGAAGATTGGACACAGTTTAAAAACAAGCATAAAGGGAAGGGGTGGAATAGGAGGCATATTTTTATGCTGCATATTGTTTAATTGCTCATCTTAAAGGTGAGGCGAGAGAAGCAGCCCAAAAGCAAGATGTTCAAAAAATTGGAAAGAGAGTTGGTGGGCGTTGCAGAAGTTTTGTGTAGTACTGATTGAATTGTTCGATTCACAAAGCTGTCTGAGACACGTTTGACAGAATAGCTTTTGCTTGATTCTGCCTAACTCCCTTAGGAGGCTTTACCTGTAGATTTGTAGATAGGTAGAATCAAGAGAGGAATAGGTCAGGTGTACGCACAGAGTCTCTTGCCCAGAGTGGGAGCAAGAGTTGGTCGGTGTGGGCAAGTTGGGCCGAAGGGCCTGTTTCCACACTGTATGACTCTAGGGGGTAAATTCTGTCTGATAATGCTCTTGTGAAGTCCATTGGTATGTTTTATCAGACGAAAGGTACATCACATCACTGACGACAGAAAATACTGGAAGCACTCACGAGTCAGGCAGCATCAGTGGGGAGAGTAACAGAGTCAATGTCTTGGATCAAAGACCCTTCATCAGAACTGGGAAAATGAAAAAGACTTTCCTGTTATGAGTTGCAGAAAGGGGAAGGCCTGGGGGAAACAGAGTGAATGCCACTTTGGTCTGCGCTTTATCCCTGGTATTTCTCCATTCCCTCCATCTGACTCTCTGTTTGCGAGTTAAAATACACCGTGTTCTCATTTCCTCTGAAGAATCCTTAACTTGACACTGTAGCTCTGTTTCTCTCCCCGCCGATACTGCCTGTCCTACTGTGTGCTTCCAGCATTATTTTTGTTTTGGATTTCCAGCACTTGCAGTTTTTCCTGTTTCAATTAAACTATTGATCTTGTGTCTTCAACTGGACAGTGAAAAGTCTAATCCTCTGAAAGGTAGACACATAATGCTGGAGTAACTCAGTGGGTCAGGCAGTATAACTGGTGAAAGTAGACAGGTGACGTTTCGGGTCGCGACCCTTCTTCAGTCTCTGACAGACTAATCCTCTCGCCCAGATGGAATGGTCACTCAGTATTTCCTGGATAGGGCTCAGTAAGAATGTGCAATTGGAATTAAGGAAGCTCTGTCAGAAAAACATTTCTAGATTGCCTTTGTGAATTAGCTAAGAATTACCAAATGGCAAAATGCAGGTAACATCCTGAGCACTGAGAGTTGTTTGGCAGACAACCCTTTGGCTGGCTCATGAAGAATCTTGAAATTATACAAGTCTTTGATACTTCTGCTTTGCATAACCAAATATAATTGTTATTCTCTTTCTTTTTTGTATTTTACCCCTATTTCTACTTTTAAAAGTGGGGATTCCTTACCATGACTCTGCAACTATGCATGCCCAGCTATGGATCCTGTACTTGTTATAGTCCTGGGTTAGTAATTTTTAGCTGTGGGCTGATTGTCTATAATACGGGTAATGAATTCCTGACGATACCTACCTTCTACCTGCATGTATCTGACCCTGAAGTCCCGGAATACCAATCAGACGTAGATCCTCTGGTCATTTCTCTTCGTATGCAGACCTTGAAGGATATAGCAAGCTTCCTTTATCCTTGCCGTTGTGGTTCCCAGATTAACCGCTACATCGTGCTGCTATGATCATCCTGCACTTTATCCCAAGAGCCATGTAGAGCCTTCTAGCCTACTGAGAACCATGTGTACAAGTTCATGTTCTGGCGATGCCCTGCAGAAAAGATACTCATTTCCAGTAACTAATACTACACATCTGTTTCTTTGAAGTCCCCCTTTGGTAACTAATAATCTGAGAAATGCTGCCTTGTCAGTGGGTGTTTAATGCAGTCTGTCAACTGGAGACGGGATTAGGTTGCTTCATGCGGGCGTCACGATCTTTCATGGTTCTAGCTGAAGGGAGCATCTCTTATTGATGTCAGCATGCAATCCACACACTACCAAGAGATACTGCAGTTTAACTGCATGACGTGAGTTCCATTGTATTTTTGTTATTCCATTTGTTCTAGGCATTCTTGACTGGAGACGATTTTGCGTCTTGGACATTAAAATAGCTCATTTTTCAACAAAATTCTCTCCCGAAGAGTTGACCATTGCCGAGTTTTAGAAACATAGAAACATAGAAATTAGGTGCAGGAGTAGGCCATTCAGCCCTTCGAGCCTGCACCGCCATTCAATATGATCATGGCTGATCATCCAACTCAGTATCCCGTACCTGCCTTCTCTCCATACCCTCTGATCCCCTTAGCCACAAGGGCCACATCCAACTCACTCTTAAATATAGCCAATGAACTGGCCTCAACTACCCTCTGTGGCAGAGAGTTCCAGAGACTCACCACTCTCTGTGTGAAAAAAGTCTTTCTCATCTCGGTCTTAAAGGATTTCCCCCTTATCCTTAAGCTGTGACCCCTTGTCCTGGACTTCCCCAACATCGGGAACAATCTTCCTGCATCTAGCCTGTCCAACCCCTTAAGAATTTTGTAAGTTTCTATAAGATCCCCTCTCAATCTCCTAAATTCCAGAGAGTATAAACCGAGTCTATCCAGTCTTTCTTCATAAGACAGTCCTGACATCCCAGGAATCAGTCTGGTGAACCTTCTCTGCACTCCCTCTATGGCAATAATGTCCTTCCTCAGATTTGGAGACCAAAACTGTACGCAATACTCCAGGTGTGGTCTCACCAAGACCCTGTACAACTGAAGTAGAACCTCCCTGCTCCTGTACTCAAATCCTTTTGCTATGAAAGCTAACATACCATTCGCTTTTTTCACTGCCTGCTGCACCTGCATGCCTACTTTCAATGACTGGTGTACCATGACACCCAGGTCTCGCTGCATCTCCCCTTTTCCTAATCGGCCACCATTCAAATAATAGTCTGCTTTCCTGTTTTTGCCACCAAAGTGGACAACCTCACACTTATTGATGCATTGACATGGGAAACGTCCTTGTTCAAGACTCTTATTACATGGCTCCTGATGTGCACAATTCTAAGCATTACTCTGGCCAAGGCAAACTGTTATGTCAGTGGGTCACTGTCAGGAGTGGGGAAGCTAAGTTCACAACCCCTGCCCCTCTCTCGGAAGCCCATTGTATAAAGGACTCTGCTCAGCTCAATGATCGTGGCAAATATGGCTTGTGGTCAAGAGGCTTTTGGTACATTGGCCTTCATCAGTCAGAATATTGAGTCCAGCATGGTGGTCATGTTACAGTTATACAAGACATTGGTGAGGCCACATTTGGAGTATTGTGTTCAGTTTTGGTCACCCTATTATAAGAAAAATGTCTAGACTTTGGACTTTGAATAAAGGCACCAAAAATTGTGGCGCCTGTAATGTGTAATATATGTAAAAATAATCTCACTGTGCAGTTGCATAGGTGACAAATCAAGTTCCATTGGACACTATTGAAAGTGCTGGATTAACTCAGTGGGTCAGGCAGCGTTTCTGGAGAAAAATGATGGGTGACGTTTCAGCTCGGGACCCTCCTTCAGACCGTCAGCTGCACAAAACTGCCATGGGTCTACTAATAGTTAGAGGGTGGCACAGCAGTAGAGTTGCTGCCTTCCAGAGACCCAGGTTTGATCCTGAATACGGGTAATGTCTGTATGGAGTTTATAAGTTCTCCCTGTGACCGTGTGTGTTTTCTCAGGATGCTCCGGTTTCCTCCCATGGGTTTGTAGGTTAATTGACTTCTGTAAAAAATTGTAAATTGGCCCTAGCGTGCAGGATAGTGCTGGTTTTTGGGGTGGTTGCTGGTTGGTGCCGCTCGGTGGGCCGGTCGGCCTGTATTCGCGCTGCATATATAATGCCTAAAGTAAAGCAACATTATTGTTTGTCTCAACCTGTTGATTTTCTTCAGTAGTCCATTTTATTAGTATTATGTTCATAGTTTATTTTGATATAAGAAAACTAATCTGGTCTTAAAGTCTGAATCACACGCTTTCAAATATGCAAATTCACCGAAATGTTACTGTGACCAATTAGAAATAAATGTTTTGGTATTACACTGAGACGGAACTAATTGTTTGGTTGATGTCTACCATTCCTTTTAGTTTAGTTTCATTTAGTACAGGGATGCAGCACGGAAACAGGCCCTCTGGTCCACCGTTTTTGCACCGACCAGCGATCCCCACTCACTGACGCTATCCTGCACACACTAGGGAAAAATTACAATAATACCAAGCTAATTAACCCACAAACACTGTACATCTTTGGAGTGTGGGAGGAGACGGGAGCACCAGATGTTGACTTCTGTAGGTTGACTGATCTGAGATGAACGGACATCGAGAGCTCTGGGGATGTAAGTGCGCTGGATCAAGAAATTGAGTTGCTGATCAGCGATGAAAGCGGTGACCTCATTGGGGGAAGTCTTTATCCGGAGGAAAGGCACGTGTCGCAGAGTGCAATTCTTTTGTTACAGGCTTTCTGCACATCTAGGGAGCCTGAATTTAGGGTGGGGGGCGGGATGTGACCACGGTGGATTACATTTACAAGCTGTGATGCATCGGCATGTTTTAATGAGGTTATATTGTGGTGAGGAATAATTAATTTTGCAAAGTTGTTTTGGTTTTAGTCGTAACGATACATTTCAGGTCATGAACTGTCAAAGCTCTACTACATTAAGTAATGATCTTGTTACTTGAGGGCGTTGGAGGTAGAGAGGAGAGGTGAGGAAGGGGAAGGCTGTCAGTATTACATCACAAAGTGCACATGAGTTTGATTCCCATTAGAATTTCAGATTCATTCATGTGGAGCGTCTGCCATCTGATGACATTTCTCCCCTCCACCCCACACACATACTCCTGGGACACATAAGATGTGTTTGGCTGAGATTTTTAGACAGGGCAGAATGCTCTGTCTGCTCGATAATTCGGATTCGAGCAAATGTATTTGTCAGATAAAATTCAAATGTGACATTTATCTGGTCATCTCCACGTTTCCCCTCCTCTTTCAATCAGTTCCAGCAGCCTTTTTTAAAAATGATTTGTTATTTTTAGTTTAGTTTTGAGATACCGCGCGGAAACAGGCACTTCGACACACCGGGTCCGCACCAACCAGTGGTCCCTGCACACTAACACTATCCTACCACGCACACTAGGGACAATATTTTACATTTATGCCATGTCAATTAACCTACAAACCTGTACATCTTTGGATTGTGGGAGGAAACTGAAGATCTCGGAGAAAAACCCACGCAGGTCACGAGGAGAACGTACAAACTCCGTACAGACAGCACCCGTAGTCAGGATCGAAGCCGGAACCCTGGTGCTGTGAAGCAGTAGCTCTACCACTATGCTACCATGCTGTTATATTTTCTAAAAATCTAACATGATCCATTCCCAGCATCAGAACAATGAATTTCTTCACTCAAAATTGTGTTTGAATTTTTGTGAGTTCTGGTGTGATCAAATGTGTGTGCAGCCAATTATCTATTTTGATTAGACTTTTATCCAAAGAAGTTGCCTTCATTTTATCAAAATTTATATTAGCTCCCTGCAGCGCTCCAGTTCTTGCCAGGGTGTTTGCTGGGAGATGCCAGCGTTCTTTGACACGCTGCATCTCCTTGGCACCATGTTGGCACGGTGTTGCAGCGGTAGAGTTGCTGCCTTACAGTTCAAGACTGACTACGGGTGCTTGTCTGTACAGTTTGTCCATTCTCCCTGTGGGTTCGGTGCTCCACTTTTATCCCACGCTCCAAAGATGTGCAGGTTTTTAGAGAAAAAAAAGAGCAGGAGTAGGCCATTCGGCCATTCGAGCTAGCACTACCGTTCAATATGATCATGGCTGATCATCTAAAATGTACCCCGTTCCTGCTTTTTTCCCCAAATCCCTTGATTCCTTCAGCCCGAAGAGCTAAATCTAGGTTAATTGGCTTTAGTAAAATTATAAATTATCCCTCGTGTGTAGGATACTGTGAGTGTACAGGGATCTCTGGTAGGTGCGGACTCAGTGGGCCGAAGGGCCTGTTTCTGGGCTGTGTTTCTAATGTCTAAATATCTTGCAATTCAACTATACGCAGCACCGTACCTGTTGCGAGCACCGAGATGCAGTAAAAAGCTTTTGTTTGCATGCTACCCAGTCAAATCACATAATACTGTCCCTGCGGACAATCAAGACAAGCATACTAACACGTAGATCAGAGAGAACACCATTGTTTTTCAGCAATGTAGCGTAACGGTTTAGTTTTAGAAATACAGTTCAGAAACAGGCCCTTCGGCCAACCGAGTCCGCACCGACCAGCGATCTCCACATATTAATACCATCCTACACTTATACCAAGAAAGGAGGGGGGAGGGAGAGAGGGAGGTGGAGGTGGAGGTAGATGTGGAGGGGGACAGGGAGGGAGGTGAATGTGTAGGGGGAGGGGAATGGAGGAGGGGAGAGGGATGAGATGGAGGGAGAGCAGAGGGGGGGAGGGGAGGGAGGGGGGAGTGGGGGGAAGGGAGGGGCGGGGTGTTACGCTGCGGACGGTTGGCCAAGTGCGAAAAATAAATGCTAGTGGACCGGGAGGCGACAAAATGACTTTGAGTCGGGGGGGGGGGAGATATGGAGGGATATGGACCAAACGCAGGCAGGGTGATGGTGTAGCTGGGGCATGTTGTCCGTCGTTATGGGCAAGTTGGGCTGCAGGTCCTGTTTCCACACTGTATCTCTGAGTCAATGGTGGGGAGTCTTAACTATGCATTCCTTTTGATACAATCCTGGAACAGGGTCTGTGTGTAACTCCAGGCAAAAAAAAACATACGTGACATTTGAGTAGATTTCCTGATGAGCTCTAGGTGCTGACATGTAATGCTGACATGTAATGCACTTCCACCTTATGAACATGCCTGGGGAACCTGATCATCTCACATGAACCACAAGCCACATTTTCACCCACCCATTACACACAACCCCAAGCCTGTCTTCACTTGCAACTTACAACATCCCTGCAGGGTCTCCAGATCAGCCAGGTTCACAGGTTACCAAGTAGAATATATCTCTGAGTTCAATTTGCCCACCACATGCACTTTTAGTTTAGTTTAGAGATATAGCATGGGAACAGGCCCTCCGGCCCACCGAGTCCTCACCGACCACTGATCCCTGCACATTAACACTATCCTACACTAGGGACAGTTTTTTTATTTTTACACCCAAGCCAACTAACCTACAGACATGTACGTCTTTGGAGGAAATGTGTGGGTGGAAATCGAAGTTCACAGAGAAAGCCCACGCAGGTCACGGGAAAAATGTACAAACACCGTACAGACAAGCACCTGTCGCCAGGATCGGACCCATGTCTCTGGCACTGGAAGGCCGCAACTCTACCTCTGTGCCACTGTGCTACCCTTACTTTATGATAAGAATTCTTCAGTCCTGGCCAATACCTTGAATTCTTCCTGGTTTTATATTGTTTCCATCTGCCTGGGGAATACAGTGGATGGGAATGTGATTATTTGCAAAATGTTAGCACTTTTGGTCACTGATGTATTCTGTGCTACCATGGGTCATGAGGTAATATGAAACGCATAAAGAAACTTTCAGTCTTGTAATCTATACCGGCCCCGCATGTTGTTCCCTTACATAATTTAGTGCAATCCTGTGAGTCAAAGCAGGTTAGAAAGCTGCTCATTAGCAGGCGAGGTGTATTGTCAATACTCACCAAGTCAGCAGCCGATAGAGATAATGTGACCTGGCTGCCACACTTATATTCGGAAAAGTCTGCAAATTGTTTACTGAAGAACTCTATGCTTGGCTTGCATTTTCTGCAAAGTGCAAGTAAAGTGACCCACAGATGGTTCTGCAAAACCGTTCATTCCAAACCCATTTTCTCTTTGAATGATGACCAGAAATCTTTATTTTGTACGAAACAAAGTGACGTCTGAACAGAAAGCGGAGCAAAATTAGGAAGTGTGTGAGATTATTTGTTTTGCTGAGCTTGAGGGAAAGTAGATATAGGAAGTACATCAGGCAGACACAAAATGCTGGAGTAACTCAGTGGGACAGGCAGCATCATTGGAGAGAAGGTATGGGTGACATTTCAGGTCGAAACCCTTCTTCAGACGCTGATGCTGCCTGTCCCGCTGAGTTACTCCAGCATTTTGTGTTCATCGTCAGTTTAAACCAACATCAGCAGTTCCTTCCTACGCATAGGAAGTACTTCATGTCTTCTTAGTGTCACATTTAGCAATCAAAGACTTGTCCCACAACAATCATTCCATCTTCTCCCCTCTCCCATTGGGCAGAAGATGCAGAAGCTTAAAAGCTGTACCACCAAATTCAAGAACAGCTTCTCCCCCTCTGTTTTCAGGCTTTGTAAAGGTCCTTCCATAAGCTGGCATACTGCCCTTATTCCCCTCTATCCCATTGTGGACATTGCACTTTGTCTATGGAACTGGTGCGCTGCAATGCTGAGAACTATATTCTGTACTCTGTATCTGCCCCTTTTGTTCTACCTATTGTACTTGAGTTTAACTTGATTGTATTGATAAATAAACCTGAACCTAGCAATTGTGCCTGCTTTACAATTAAAGTTCAGAGAGTAACGAAGAATTAATATGAAACAGCAGAACTGAGAGAATACAGTCAAACATACAAAATGTGTCGGAAGGAACTGCAGATGCTGGTTTAAACCACAATTTTTTTTGAGTATGGAAATAGTCTGAAATTTTGACCCATTTTGTTGCTGAACATATCATGTTTCCGTATTTCTTCATAACAAAGAAGGGAGACATTCAGTCTATTTATCCTGTGCCAGCTCACAGGTCAAACCCATTCCCCTACCAATTTGCCCTGTAACCTATTCCTCCTGCATTCCTATCTATTCTTCTCCCCCCCCTTCACTGGTGGCAACTTACTGTGGGCTAATTAACATGCACGTCCTTGGCACGTGGGAGGAAACCGGAGCAGCCAGAAGAATGGCTGTAACGTGCAAACTTCACGGAGAACGTGACGGTTAGAGTTGAACGTAGATCACCGGGGGCTATGACACAATAGATCGACTGTCTGTGGCTTTGGGGTTGCCACTAAAACCAATTATCTTGTTACGTGTTGCTGTTAATGAGACCTTGAGTTAAGCAAATTGGATTCACTATTTCCTACATTATGCAATGACTGCATTACAAGAGCATCTGACTGTAAAACACTTTGAGAGACGCCCTAATTCCCGACAGGTATCACAGGTTTGATCTTTCCATACAATATACATTGCAACACACTGCTACAGTCAGCAGATGCACCACTCTCCAGCCTTCTGGGTACCTCACCCGTGACTAAAGATGATGCAAATATCTCTGCAAAACCCCCTAGAATTTCTTCCCTAACTTCCCACAATATTTTAGGATGTGCTTGATCATACCCAGGGGACTTATCCACCTTAACTTGCTTCAAGACTGCCGGCATCGCCTTTGTAAAGTGACTATGTTCCCACACATCACTATTCATTTCCCTCAGTTCCTTGGCATCCATGTCCTCCTCCATGATAAATACAGATGGGAAATGTTAATCTAATACCTTGTCCATCTCCTGCGGCTCCACACATAGATGACCATGTTGACCCTTATGGGGACCCATTCCTTCCCTTGTTACCCTATTGCTCTTGGTCGATACAGGTTCACCACCGATATCCCGGCAACTGATGGAGCAGCATCTCCTTTAACCCGGACAAAATTCAGGATGAACTTACCCGCTGCAGCCGGAGCTCTGGAACTCCGGCCCGGCCGAAGCCGGTGGATCTGTTCCCATAGCCGACTTTGGGGACTTGGCGGGCTGGTACCTCGGCCTCTCCCCCACCCGGCTGCCGAAGCGGACAGTTTTGGTACCGTTCGACTCCTCTCGGAGGCCGTGACCTCTGTTGGTCTGGCAAAATGGATAATCCGGCAAGGCTCTTGAATCAAGGGTGCTGGAAAATGGGTGATGGTCCTGTATCGCCTAAGGTACATTCATCTGTCCATCTGGCTTAATGTAGGCATGGTTATAGAGCAGACTCCAGTAGTGGTACCAAGGCAGACAAAGAAGCCTCAGTGAGTATAGTTTAGTTTATTGTCACGAGCACCGAGGTACCGTGAAAAGCTTTTGTTGCGTGCTAACTAGGCAGTGGAAAGACAATACATGATTACACATGAGTGGAAGTGGGGTGGAAGGGTCAGAGGGTGGGAGCTGTGCAGGCGTATGCTGAGTACCTCTCACGGAAGGGGCCACAGGTCCCTCTGGAACAGGTCTCTCTGTTGCTTGGAGGATCCCAGTCATCCACAAATGCAGTGAACTACAACGGTTTCTGTGTTTCACAAGTTCTCATATTCGCTCACTCCTCAGAAACATCTCCCTTTTTCTTGCAAGAGCCTGCAGCCCTTGTAGAAAACTTATCAGAGGTTCACAATACTGTAAATCCTTCCCTCTTACCCACCTCCACGCCCCTCCTTCATCCCAGTCCATAATATTGTAGAAAAGATCACGGCTTCTGAAATAAGACACACTGTTTGTGGTTCCCTAATGAGGAAACGATTAAGCAAGGCCTCCATAATGTGCCCCCTAATTGGAATTATTTTTAAGGCTCCCTTGGGGATCATTTCACTGAGCCATTATTGTATTCAGCATTGTGCGTCATAGATGCATAATCACAATTTTTTTTAGCCATCCTGGGAATGGAATGCATTCCTACTTTCAAAGTGTCAACAGCTTCGGGGTCAGACGTAGCCCGGGCCAGATGGAGTGAATTTCTTTCGGCTCCATCCTAACTGAAGTTTCAAGTCCGAGCCCCGGACGACCGCCCTAAGTAACGCCACGGTGACATTGCCAGCTCTTGTCATCCTTCAGCCCTTTCTAAATAAAGGGGGTGATTGCCAATCTAAAGCCCATTAGTGCAGAATCACAGTTGTTGTGTGCCTTGGAAACATGCCCAGGCACAATCACATTGAAACTACCTTAAAAAATTATTTCACTTGGGACCCATGCAGTCTTCACGTTCAAACAATTTTTTGCGCATCCATCTGCGTTTCGATCACTGGATGTGAATGTGCAGTGTGGGTGATCTATTATTACCACATTGTTCACTGAGTCATAGCTCATTACTGCACGGAAACCCACTCATCAGCGCATCAAGTCTGCATCAATGTGTTTTCTTTCAATAAATTAGTTCTCATCCCATGCTGTTACTCTCTCCCTCTATCCTTTGATATATTTTTATTAAAAAAGTATCGCCAATTAATTACCTTACAGGAACAAAATGTTAAGCTTTCCCTTCAATTGAAAATATCTAATTGGAGTCACCCTCTGAACCAGATCAGTGTCAGACACCGATTCCGCCTTCAGTGTTTTCCTTGGTTTTCAGAAATTAATACAGTTTTACCAAACAGCGGGAACCTGGCAGTCCTTTCAAGTTAAACAGAGGTTCACATGTACCTCCTCCAACCTCATCCACTGCATCCGGTGTTCCCGATGTGTGCTCCTGCACATCAGCAAGACCAAAAGTACGCGTGGTGACCATTTTGCTGGACACTTGTGCTCGATCCGCCAAGTCTTACGGGATCTCCCGATTGCCAACCTTTTCAACTCTCCTTTCCATTCCTACACTAACCTTTCTGTCGTGGGCCTCCTCCATTGCCAGAGTGAGGCACACGTAAATTGGAGAAACATATTTCACTTGGGTAGCTTACAACCCAGTGGTATGAACGTTGAATTATCTAATTTTAAGTAACTTCAACTCATACTCCTCTCACCCCTCCCTCCTTGCCTCCTTCCTCCTCCCGGGTCGTTTTCCCAGTTCCACAGTTTTCCAGATTGTTTCTCTTGAGATCACATCTTCCCTAGCCAACGATGATCTATCAGGCAATAGATCTACCAGGCAACACCCTGTCAGAAGTCGTTTGTGGCTGGCCCTAACCGCATGTTCTCCCTGTGACTGTGTGGATTTCCTTCGGGTGCTCCAGTTTCTTCCTACGTCTCAAAAACATGAAGGTTTCTAGGTTAAATGGCCCTCTGTAAATTGCCTCCAGTGTGTTGGGAATGGATTCCAAATAAGGATAAAATATAAATAGTGTGAATGGGGTGATCGATTGTTGGCGTGGCTCAGTGAGCTGAAAGGCCTGTTTCCATGCTGTATCTCTAAACTAAACTAAAACTAACTGCCCCTGGGAAAGTATTGGAGAGCGCCCTCCTTGAACAGCTAGAGTCTTTCTGGTGAAGATGCTTCCACAATGCTCCAGTGACAATGAAGGATGAGAGATATCTTTTCAGATCAGAATATGTACATTCTCCCTGTATCTGTGTGGGTTTTCCCCGGGTGCTCCGGTTTCCTCCCACACTCCAAAAATGTGCAGGTTTGCGGGTTAATTGGCTTTGGTAAAATTGTAAATTGTTCCTAGTGTGCAGGGTTAACACAGGTCGGCCTGTACTGAGTGGGTCGAAGGGTCTGTTTCCACGCTCCATCTCTCAAGTCATGACATAAGTAATGGTGCTCTACAGATGAATCCAGGAAGAACTGTGTGTTCATTGGGATCCATGGCCTCTGTCTGTTGCTTATCCAAATCCATTTATCTTCTTGCTCTCCCTTTAAGTTAAGGCTGGAAATAAATTCCAGAGCTGCAAATGACAGAAATTGGCTGGCTGCACAGTCTTGCATTTAATTGGAGATCAATTGGCAGACAGAAGACTCCCATTTCATCAAGTATCTGGTGGTCATACTATTTATATTAAAAGGTGCCATTGATGGCAGGCATACCTGGCTATTTATCTTGGAGTGTGGCTGGTCCCAGGAGCACTGTGCTATTTTGGTTTGGGGGGAAAAAATGCTTTGATGATGAGAGCACTTGGCTCTCAATATTGAAAAGTGCCACTGATGTATCCTGTCAAAGTTACTCGCTACTCCACTCCATGCTTAAAGCCACAAGTTGACAGAATATGAAGGTAGATCTGGTCGTCAAAGCTTCCCTGCTGTTTGTCTTAAGAAGGAAGTGCAGATACGGGAAAATCGAAGGTAGACAAAAATGCTGGAGAAACTCAGCGGGTGAGGGGCAGCATCTAAGGAGCGAAGGAAATAGGTAAAGTTTCGGGTCGAAAGAAGGGTTTCGACCCGAAACGTTGCCTATTTCCTTCGTTCCATAGATGCTACCTCACCCGCTGAGTTTCTCCAGCATTTTTGTCTACCTGCTGTTTGTCTTGTTCTGTTCACATTCGATCCAAATGGGACCATTGTGTTCTGGCAGCAATTCTTACCCTACAATTTGTCCCAATGCTCTTTGCTCTTCATCAAGATGTGTGCCTTGCTTCAGTTTGTCGCTTTACTTGCGGGAGTTTGCAGCAATAATTGAACGGGGCAGTTCAACTGCTGCGGAAGTTATAATAGTTAAGTATCATTATAATAGTAGGTATCATTGAATACCAATTAAACATGGTGGGGATGGTCCATGATTGAGACTCATGGTTTAACTTGACCTAACACTTTCATAACTGACCTCCATTCCTATTTGCTCTTTAAACTTGAGCTGATCAAAAACCCAACTGTCTACGTCCAAATTTGCACCCAAATCAACGGGCATCCAATGTTTATAGAAACAATTCTTAAGGGATTGGACAGGTTAGATGCAGGAAAAATGTTCCCCATATTGGTGAAGTCCAGAACCAGGGGTCACAGTTAAATTATAAAGGCTACGCCATTTAGGACTGAGATGAGGAAAAACGTTTCACCCAGAGAGTTGTGAATCTGTGGAATTGTCTGCCACAGAAGGCCAATTTTGGAAAACATCCACTGGATGTATTCAAGAGAGAGTTAGATTTTGCTCTTAGGTCTAATGGAATCAAGGGAAATGGGGAGAAAGCAGGAACAGGGTACTGATTATGGATGATCAGCCATGATCATATTGAAAGGCGGTGCTGGCTCGAGGGGCCGAATTGCCTACTCTTGTACCTATTTTCCATGTTGCCGACTGGTATTTTGCTCTTCATTTAGCATTGGCTCAATTTTAAATTTATCATTGTTTTCAAAGCTCTCCGTGGTCTCCCCCCCTACCTCCACCATCTTCTATAATCTCTTCTAACCTGATTAAATCCTACATATGTGCATGCCTCCCTCTCTGGTTTTCTGTATCCAAATTTAACCCTGCTTACATTGGCAGCGGCACCCTCAGCTGGCAAAGTTTTAAACTCTGCAATTCCTTCCCTCAACCTTTCTGTATTTAAGATGCCTTTTAAAATGAGCCGGAGTGGCACGAAGAAGACAATTTATTCCTCATTGCCCATCTCGAGTTGTCTGAACTGAACCACACCATCCCCCTTCAGTCTCTCTCCAGGATTTTGGTCCTCTCTAACTATCTCATTTTGTTTGGCAGAGTCAATATTTTTGCTCAATAATCCTCTGGTGAAATGCCTTGGGAAATTTCATTTTGTTGAAAGTACCACATAAACAAATTGTAATTATCAGACGAACTGTGAGTTAGCCAGACCAGAGCTTGGAGCTGGAAAATTGTGGTATGTTTGTTTTTCTAACTTGGATTTTCTGGAGAGGTCTGATCTAACTTTACTATATTTACCATGTTCCGAAGATTAATTGCATTTCCTGGAAAAACGTCGCTCTGGCAAATGTGTCAAAGGATACAAAGGATACTTCATGGGATGAAAAAGAAAGCTTAATTCAAGAGTACTAATGAAAAAGGAAGCTCTCTTCCCATGTAATGTCCATTGGTAGTTTTGGCACATCCGTTCAGTTATTTTTGTTTCATTATAAAATCGGATATAATTACAACAGGTGATTTTTATCTTCATTTTGTTTTCATTATTTCACCATTACATGTTGTCAGGATAGCACAGGAGGAGATTGGAATTTTGTTTCCAAGCACCATCCCTTTCATCTCATGTTAGCTGCCTGTAATTTCCATTTAGCTCTTGTTGTTTCCCTGTACGTACCCAGAGAGTGGGTAGCTTGCATTGTTTTCTCTCAGAATTTCTGCTATTAATATATGGCAAGAATGTCATTTTATAACAGCCAAGGCCAATGTAAAGCTTTTTTATTGATGGCTCAATGTACAAGGTCTGTGCCCGCGCAAAGTTAGCTATTCTTAGGTTTAGTTTAGTTTAGAGATACAGCGCGGAAACAGGCCTTTCGGGTCCGCGCCGACCAGCGATCCCCGCACATTAACACCATCCTACACCCACTAGGGCCAACATAAAAAAGACTAAGAAACCTTTAAAACACAGTGACATATTAAAAGTAACAAAAAAGGGTGAAGGGACAAACAACTGCTGGCAAGGCTGCCACACTCGATGGCGCCACCCGAGCCATTTACCAAGCCAATTAACCTAAAAACCTGTACGTCTTTGGAGCGTGGGAGGAAACCGAAGATCTCGGAGAAAACCCGCGCAGGTCACGAGGAGAACGTACAAACTCCGTACAGACAGCACCCATAGTCGGGATCAAACGCGTGTCTCCGGCGCTGCATTCGCTGTAAGGCAGCAACTTTACCACTGCGCCACCGTGAGCACCCTGGACGACATTAGCAAAAGTATCTGCTAGACAGGAGATAGACACAAAAAGCTGGAGTAACTTAGCCAGCATGGTCAGGCAGCATTCCTGGAGAAAAGGAATAGCTGACGTTTTGGGTCAAGTGTCAGGGGAAAGGGAAATGAGAGATATAGACAGTGAAATAGAGATATAGAACAAATGGAATAAAGATATGCAAAAAAGTATCCATGATCAAGGAAACTGTCCATTGTTGACTGTGTACTAGGTGATAACAAATTATAGAGGCAATGAAACTCACCAAGACGACAGTGAAACTAGTACAACGGCTAGTATGGGGGAGGCTCGGAGGGAGAGGGGATGCAAGGGTTAATTAATGTTAGAGAAATCAATACCCATATCGTGTGACGCGCTTTAGCCCCAATATCCCAATACAAATAACTGCCGAGAATTGATTCTCATCTGATATCATGGGGACAATTTGGCTGCAACCAAGGTGTCCAAACACAAAAACAGTAGAGGCACAGGGTTCGATCCTGGTCATGGGTGCTTGTCTGTACAGAGTTTATACGTTCTCCCCGTGACCTGCGTGGGTTTTATCTGATCTTTGGTTTTGGTTACACACTCCAAAGACGTGCAGGTTTGTAGGTTGATTGACTTGGTATAAATGTATAAAATTGTCCCTAGTATGTGTAGGGTAGTGTTAATGTGCGGGGATCGCTGGTCGGCACGGAATCGGTGGGCCGATCGACCTGTTTCCGCACTGTATCTCTAAACTGAAGTAAAAAACTTTAACTTGGCTGACTGCTTCGGCAAGGCCCAGAAATGCAGAATGAGCATCGAAACAATGCACTAGAAGGCAACTGTGGCCTCCAGAACTATACCTCAGGAAGGAGCAGACACATCGCAATCACATCAATGCTGCTCTCCTTGAGCTGAGTCTCTCAGCTTCCCCAATGCCGCTGTGAGTCTGCACTGCAAAGGTTCACCAATTGCTGCTTGCTAATGCACATTTTTGCAATGCACTACTGCTCAGAGTACTGACCTGTAATCATTCACTAACAAGCTGATAAGTTTTGGTAATGATCAAGCTCCGCTGCTTCAATACTTAAGTTTCCTGAGACGTGCGAGGGAGAAATTCCTATTTCTGGCACACTCCATTAACCATGTACTTTCCCAGCAATATCTCAGGAAAACCTTGCCCGCCCTGTGTCTCCCTTTCGTTTAGACTGGAATTCACTTCTTGAAAAATCATTCTAGTTTCTCACACTACCGATTTTTGCCTACTCCCAAAGGGCCTGACTCCTTGCAAGCACGGTTTCACGGATGCTTGCTTCCCTTGTACGAGCCACATTTATTCCCATGTAAGTTTTAATAACGAGTGTCTGCTGCCCATTTGACCCTGAAGGTGTTGTAAGCGAGCTCAGTTCACACTTCTGTAGGGTCTCGCGTGGTCGAGGTGCTTCACGTTCTAGCAAACAGCGATAAGCTGTATCCCTTTGTGGGCATGAGCAGCCTGCATGAGGACACGGACCGCCGAGTAAGCAAGTAGGCAAAATGGTGTCAGATGGAGTATAATGAAGGGAAATGTGAGGTTAATCACTTTGGTAACAGGAAGAAGAAAACTGATTATTTTTACGCTGCAAATGTTGATGTCAGCAGGGAGTTCAGTGCCAGGTTCATGAAAGCCAGCATATGGATGCAGCAAGCAGTTCAAAAGGCAAACGGTGCTTTGGTCTTTGTTGCAAAGTGTTTAGTTTAGAGATGCAGTACAGAAACCGGCCCACCAAGTCCATGCCGACCAGCGATCCCCGTACGCTAGCATTATACTAGACACTAGGTGCCATTTACAATCTTTACCAAAGCCAGTTAACCGCCAAACTGTATGTCTTTGGAGTGTGTGAGGAAACCGTAGCGCACGGGGGAAACCCATGCGGTCACAGGGAGAGCATGCAAACTCTGTGCTGACAGCACCTGCAGTCAGGATCGAACTCGGGTCTCTGGTGCTGTAAGGCAGCAGCTCTACTGCAGCGCCACCCCCTGGTTGAAGTATAAAGTCATGCAAGGCTTGCTAAGGTTATACAGAGCTCCATTGTGACTATCTGCAGTGCTTTGTTCATGAAAGTACGTCTAGGAGTTTGTCCTGTTGTGGAAAAATGGCGTAAACCCACTGTTTGAGAAGGTGTGCAGGTGGAACCCTTGAGAGGTATATGATTGTACAAGGTAAAGCAGAAAATGCTTTAGAAAAGGCAACATCTATGGAAAGAGGAACAAAATTAACATTTTGTTTCAGATAGCCTCGAGATTATGATAGGGATTGATGGAAATACCAAGAGACACCTCATGTGAGGGAAACTAGGACTAGGGGATGTGATTTAGACTTTAGAGATACAGCGCAAAAGCAGGCCCTTCGGCCCACTGAGTCCGTGCCGACCAACGATCACACCAGCACTATCCTACACACTAGGGGCAATTTACAATTTTACCGAAGCCAATTAACCTCCAAAACCTGTACTTCTTTGGAGTGTGGGAGGAAACCAGAGCACCCGGAGAAAACCCATGCAGGGCATAGGGAGGAGGTACAAAACTCCTTACAGACAGCACCCGTGATCTAGAGAAGGGATGGACCATTTAAGACTGAGACGAGTGGAGGGAAAAACGAAACTCTTAGAATCTGGAAGTCTGCATCCCAGGAGTGTTGATGTTCATTCAGTTGTTAAATCTGTGCTGCGTTTTGGATACAATAGAGAAGAGGTAAGTGCAAGAGGCGTAAGATCAGCCCTGATCTGACTGACAGTGCTAAACGACCCATTGAAAGTTTTATTTCCTGTATACTTATAAATATCCTGTGGAACCTTCCAACTTTCAGCTTTAGGAAATGATCATTTGCTACTGATCAGTCGCTGGGAGATGCTGTCACTGGCATGGTTCATGGAGAATATGAAGGATACATTAAGCATCCACCAGCGCACTATAGGTAAACACTGTCATTATTTTGTTGGATTGTCAAGTGGAATTACATTGAAATAACAAGTAACATTAAAACAGACTATCCAGCCCACTGATTCATGGCAACATTGATTTTCCACATGTTTCCTCTTTCTGTACTTCAACTCATCTTGATTTTGTCTCACACTATCTCTTAAAAGAGTTTATACGTGTCTCCACCATAGCATAAGTTAGGAAATTCAAGATACCATTCACTTTCTAGAGTTTAGACTTTAGGGACACGGCCAGCGATCACCCCCGCACACTAACCTACGCAAACTAGGGACAATTTTACAACTTACCGAAGACTACTGTACTGCAAACCTGCACATCTTTGGAGTGTGGGAGGAAACCGGGGCACCAGGAGAAAACCCACGCAGTCATGGGGAGAACGTACAAACTCCATACAGCCAACACCCGTAGTTAGGATTGAACCCCGAGTTTCTGGCGCTGTAAGGCAGCAACTCTACCACCACCCCAAACTAATGTTCTAGTTGTACATATCTGAATAGCAACAGTTTAATTAATGACAACCTTATATTTATGTTCCTCAGTCGTGAACATCCCCAAGTAAAAGCCTGTCCTGTACGTTTATCCAATTTAGTCCCAATATAATTGTAGAGACCACTATTTCGTTACCCCTTCATTTGTATCTTTCTAGAGAAAAGAGCCGCTCCTCCATTAATTGTCCAGGTAAATAATGTATTCCATCGTGGGAGAGGAGGTGAGTTGGCAAATCGATGATCAATTTGGAAAGAATGCCAATGAGATGAAGAGAATCAACAAAGTAGCATTGTGGAAAAAAAAATCTAATAATAATTCGACTGGCATGTTGTAATGTTAGAAAACCCCTGAGGTGCTTTACGAAGTGGAAGCAGACACGACGCAGAAAGTGAAAGTGAGAACCAGATGTGGGCAGGTTGGACCCGTCAGAAAGGGAAATCCATTGCGCTGGAATCTGGTGCCTGAAGCTTCAGTCACTGGTTCTAAAACAGAGTGTAGGTTTCAGACCATGAGCCGAGATAGCAGGGCTGAAGTCACAATTGAAATGCAGGAAACACTCAGCTGGTCAGGCTGAAGCATCTGATGAAAGGTCTTCAAGCTGAAATGTTGACTCTGTTGATACAAGGAACTGCAGATGATGGTTTACAATAAAAGACATAAAGTGCTGGAGTAACTCAGCGGGTTAGGCAGCATCTCTAGAACACAGGGATAGGTGACGTTTCGGATTGAGACCCTTCTTCAGATTGATTGTGGTGGGGGGGGGGGGGGAAGGGAGAGGAAAGATGGAAAAGCTTTGTCTTGTCCCACCTCTCTTCCTGCTTTCTCCCCCAGCCTCCACAATCAGTCTGAAGAAGGGTCCCAACCCGAAACATCACCTATCCATGTTCTCCAGAGATGTTGCCTGACCTGCTAGTGTTCTAGCATTTTGTACCTTCCTATCTTAATTATCAAGTTCTTTTTGACCGATGCTACTCAGTGTTTCCAACATTATCTATTTTTATTTCAGATTTCTAGCATCTGCAATGTTTCTTTCATTTTCAGTGGCAGGGCCGGAGACTGTCACCTGGTGCATTCTCTTTAATTCCATTCAAACCTAATTCTCTTCTATCTGGTTGCTGTATATTGCACAAAAAACAGTGAAGATTCTCAGTCACTTTTCTGTCTCGTGGTACATATATGCCACCATTTTTACCGACATCTATCAGCCATGAAGTGTTGCTCAGGTCTTTGTGGAATGAGATTAACATTTGCAAGATGATTTAGGAAAATACTGTACTTTATTTTCGGATTGATTTCGGAACCATTTTTGGAATAAAATGTGGGATCTTTTACAGACGTAAAATGTTGGAGTAACTCAGCGGGACAGGCAGCATCTCTGGACTGAAGGGTCTCGACCCGATACATCACCTATTCTTTCTCTCAGTGATGCTGCCTGTCCCACTGAGTCACTCCAGCATTTTGTGTCTATATTCGATTTAAACCAGCTTCTGCAGTTCCTTCCTACATGTGCAGTTTTTATTTTGCCTTTGTGTTATATCTTAAATGTACAAAGATATGGAGGCTACATTTTGCCCTTCCGGATATATGTTTTCTCTTGATTCCTGCTGAGTGCATATCCGCAGTCACAGCTCTTAGAGATAGCAGCCAAAATGGTGTTGGTCACAAAGCTACGATCCCAAAAGCACCATCACCCCTGTCGTCTTTGAATGAAACCGATACAGGGGCTCCCCGGGTTACGAATGACCTGACGTAGGATAATACGATTTTATGCAAATGTTCCTCACACATTCTGTAAAGCATTTTTCAAGCTAGTAATAATAAATGTAAGTACCGGGCAGTCAGTCCACAGATTATGTAAGGGCTACATTATTTATACAGAATGTTTCATAGTATTTATTAATGTATTAATGGTTGGATACAGTATTACATTCATTTAATTACGGGTAGTTTATGTTTAGAGTTGCAGCGTGGAAACAGGCCCTCCGGCCCAGCGAGTCCACCTCGACCATTGATCACCCGTACACGAGTTATAGGTTATCCCACTTTCGCATCCTGCACACTAGGGGCAATTTGCAGGAAGCAATTGACCTACAAAACCACATGTCTTTCAAATGTGGGAGGAAACCAGAGAATGTGCAAACTCGGCACAGACAGCACCCGTAGTCAGGATCGAACCCGTGGCGTTGTGGTGCTGTGAGGCAGCAACTCTGCTGCCGCGCCTCCGTGCCACCCTGGTAGAGTTGGGGTGTGATTATTCAATCAAATGAAAGTATTATAGCAAGTGTATAATACGTGATATGAATTTATGGTAGTTATGGAAAATGAATGTTTCCGACCTACTGAGAAATTGACTTGTGCATGGTTCTCTGGAACAGAACCCTTACATAACTAATGGAATGATTGCCTGTAACTATATATATTCAATTACATTTGCTACATCACTCCTTTTGAATGACCTCAGTGGGACAGGCAGATTCAGAGGAAAGCAACTATGTGCATTCACTTACTTGCATCACTAGATTAATTATTTATTTCACTGTATATTGTTTCTTTCTGCAGCTTATACTTTTCTCCACATGGTGCTAACTCTTTCCTTGTTAAGTGCTGCCAGCTCCCATCTGACCACGTGCCCGTGCTCCATGCTTTAAGTATGAACCCAACAGCTTTGAGTGGCAATAGTCACGACTCAGTCATAGAGTCAAACAGCATGGGAATAGGCCTTTCGGCCGAACTTGCCCACACCGACCAACATGTCCCATCTACATGAGTACCACCTGCCAGCATTTGGCCCATATCCCTCTAAACCTGTCCTGTCCAAATGTTTCCTAAACGTTGTGATAGTCCTTTCATTATAGCAGGCACACACGATACATTAACTTTGAATGGCAAACAATGGCTGTTGGAAGTTTAAACTTGGGGGTTGCTATTCTTATGTATTCTTAACTGGAAGCCTTCCCTCTCCCCACACCCTTGACCAGGAACACCTCCAGTTATTGTCATAGGGAATAGGAGTAGAATTAGGCCATTTGGCCCATCAAGTCTACTCCGCCATTCAATCATGGCTGATCTATCTCTCCCTCCTAACCCCATTCTCCCACCTTTTCCCCATAACCTCTGACACATGTACTAATCAAGAATTTGTCTCTCTCCGCCTTAAAATTATCCACCGACTTGGCCTCTACAGCCTTCTGTGGCACAATTCCACCGATTCACCACCCTCTGACTAAAGAACTTTCTCCTCATCTCCTTCCTAAAAGAACGTCCTTTTAATTCCGAGGCTGTGACCTCTAGTCCTAGACTCTCCCGCTGTATAATTCGTATAACTTGTATAACTCAAAATGGCTCGATGGCATTCTTCCAAATACGCACATGAACATTTCCCCACTGAGGTACCCAACATGAGCTAACAGACTGGGATTTTCCACATTACAGTCTGGGACATCGAGCCCAATTGTACAACTTTTATAATCGCCTGCCTGTGGATAGCTGGCAGAACACAGGAGCAGGGTAGACAAAACTGGACCTTGGTAATTCTGCAACTCCCACGAAAGAAACGGCAGAATAATATAATATTATCTCAGGCTTATGCCCTTGTGCCACTTAGAATGACTTCTGGTTTTAAGGGTTGATCATTCTCAGTCAATGGTTGATTCTTGGAGTCACTTCTTGGAGTCCCTTCTCTTCTGTGAGGGAGAATCTTTGGCAATGATCTGAAGAAACAAGGAACTGCAGATGCTGGATTCTTGACCAAAACACAAAGTGCTGGAGTATCTTAGCGGGTCGGGTAGCACCTATGGAGGTAATGTGGACAAGTGACGTTTAGAGTTGGGACTCATCATCAGACTTCAGACCCGAAATGTCATCTGAACATTTACTCCACAAAAGTTGCCTGACCCGCTGAGTTCCTCTAGCACTTTGTGTCTTGCAATGATCTTAAGGTTCTGCACAATGTTTTGTACTCCACACTTATTTCATTATACCAAACCATCAATCATTTGAGATGGAGATTGGTTTATCAACTGTCTGCAGAGTCCAGTGGATTCAGTCATTGGTAATGTCTATCAACAGCTTAAATGGATGTATTTTCCGTACAAGTGGGAAGAAGCTGCAGATTATGGATACGCCACATGTATTGATATCCTTTCATGTTGTCAACTGGGCTGTTGGGAGGCAACTTCACATGCACGCTAAGACCTATTACTGTTTAAAAATAAACTTGTAACAATTTTGAAGAACCTTGAACAATTCATTGAATCCTCACCTGAATCTCGATGCTTTGGGAATAGTGCAGCTTGCATTTTTGCCAGAGGTTTGTCCTCCAGTGAAGGTCTCATCGCAGCCTTGCGTCTGGGAAGAGAGGCTGGCCTGTTGTGTGAAGACAAACTCAGGAAAATGCAGGGAGGAGAGTTTCTCTCACCAGTTCCTTTTTGTGCCAGATTTCTTCAGCTTTTACTTTTAGTTTAGTTTAGTTTAGAGATACAGAGTGGAAACAGACCCTTCGGTCCACCGAGTCCAGGCTGACCAACGATCCCCACACATTAACACTATCCTACACACACTAGGGACAATGTACACCTGTACCAAGGCAATTAACCTGCAGACCTATACGTCTTTTGAGTGTGGGAGGAAACCAAAGATCTCGGAGAAAACTCACGCAGGTCACGGGGAGAGCGTACAAACTCTGTATTGGCAGCACCCGTAGTCGAGGACGAACCCAGGTCTCTGGCGCTGTAAGGCAGCAACTCTACCGCTGCGCCACCATGACGACCTATTAACATCTTCCATTGGGATAGTATCCTATGATTAGGTCCCTCGTTATCCCAGATTCTTGACTTGTGAACTCATAGAGACGGCCTCTTTGCGCCATAAGTGGTATCCCTCAGGGTCCTGATCTTGTTCTGGAGTATTTATTGGACCTAGACTTAAGACTTTGGAGATACAGCGTGGAAACAGGCACTCCGGCCGGTCGAGTCCACGCTGACCAGCAATCACTAGCACTATCCTACACGCTAGGGACAATTTACAATTTTACCAAAGCCAATTAACCTACGAACCTGTACGTCTTTGGAGTGTGGGATGAAACCGGAGCACCTGGAGAAAACCCACACGGTTCACAAGGAGAACGTACAAACTCTGTACGAACAGCTTCCGGAGTCAGGATCAAACCCAGGTCTCTGGCGCTGTAAGGCAGCAACTCTACCGGTGGACCACCGTGCCGCCCCAAAGCTGGACGATACTTTACCCACTCTTTCCCAGTCAACTGGCCCGTCCCCTCTGAAAGCATGCCAATATTGCCTTACTCTGCGGGTATTACATCTGACATCATGCGGTCCCTACAGTTACATTGCATGCATCTGGAGAACAGTGGGCTATTCCTTGATGCCTACTGCAAACAGTTAGAGAGCAGTGCTGGCTGAAGCCTTCAAGCACACTAATGAGACATATTTATGTTAGGTTATTTGCATCAGAGAGATTTTCCAGTTAAGGCGCTTTGGATGGAAACCAGCACATTGCTCTTCAATTAGAAAAGAAAATCCAGATTTAAAAAGAACCCATGAACATTTTCTTATTGGATTAGCTCCGCAGCTGATTAATAAATCATAGGATAAATGTGTCAACTGTTGTTGTACAAAAAAAAGGCCAGTTTAGAAAGATTGTTTGTAATTTCCCTGCTCTGTTTTTACTTTTCAGAGCAATTTCATTGCCTTGTGAAGACTGGAGAAACTAACCTGTGTCTGTAGATCTGATATTTAAAGGGAACAGTAAATGAGGCAGCATCAGTGGGAAGAATCAGCATTTTGGGTCTGTAATCTTTCGTAAGATGATAGGGCACCGACCTGAAGTGTTTTTTTTTGTCTTTCCACATATACTGAACAATATGCTGAGCAATTCCAGCATTGACTGTGCATCAGTTTACCAGTTTGCTACATCGTTAGCATGTTCTTATTTCTGGAGGCTATCTGACAACATCCTAACGGGAAATGAGGGCAGAACAGGAGGCACAAGGAGAAACGGGGTGGTCTTGCCTTCTGCTCCCTGTAATAAGGGTGCGGGAGGCGTCCCTCGGGGAACAAGGAGGTGTTGGATGCGGAAGCTGGTAGGGTGAAAAGTTAACAGCGTTGGTTTACCTGGCAGAGATGGTGAGATAAAGCAGAACTATGGGATCGATTGTAATCGTGTATTGTCTTTCTGTGGACTGGTTAGCACGCAACAAAAGCTTGTCACTGTACCTCGGACAATAAACTAAACTGAACTGAAGGGCTGAGGAGGGCCAGGCGTGGATAGGGACATCGGTTCGCAGGTCGACCACAATGGAGGCGACGGCTGCAACGGGCCTTCGTAGCCAGTTGGTGCTGGGACTGTAGAATGGCGCCTCTTGCATATGGGCTCAGTGAGCTGTCCTGTACATACTACACTAACCAGGGGATCGTGCTTATGTACGGGGATAGTCTTGCTGTGCTGAATGCAGAAAAACATATTTCACTGCACCTGGTATGTGTGACAATAAGAACCATTGAACTGCAGATGCTGGAATCTGGTGCAGAACACAAAGTACTGGAGTAATTACGGGTCAGGCAGCATCTCCAGAGGACATGGATGAGTGACCTATCAGGTCAGGACCCTTCCTTCATCAGAGTGACTTGAGTAGGGGGGGAGAAGGCTGGATGAGGAATGACACCGATGAGGAATGACACCTGGCCAATTTAACGTCCGAGTACCTTTGGGTATGGAGTTGTCAACCCAGAGCAATCATGGCATTATTTTTGGAAGGGGAAAAATGAAATGATCACCAGTAATCTCCCATATTCCACTGTCCAAATCCACTTTGTATTTGGATGAGAATGCAAGGGACTGCGGTAAAGATGCCACTAGCAACTCTTGCAGACCTAGATTGACATTAATAACCTTTCACTAGCCTTAATCAAACTCTACACCATATGCCACTGTTGGCAGTGTTAACTTAATCTTTTAATATAAACACAATGTCATGACTGAGTTGCATTAGTTATGAAATTTAAGCAATTCCTAATGAACCATGTTCAGAGATTAACCCTATAAACTCGGCGTGGTTGTATTTAAGACTTGTTTTCGCCTTGATTTCAGAAATGGTACAGTTAGATTGTGCCATTCAGTCCCTGGAGTCTGCTCCACCATTTGCTTGGATCATGACTGAGGCTGATCCATAATTCGAGACTTATTTATTTCTATTTCCTGCAAATCCCTTAATACCCTTATCATAGAAAAAGTATTTCCACCGGTCCTGAGAATTATAATAACGTGCTCATGTGTGTGGGATTGACAGAAGCTTCCAGCCTTCTGGGGAAAGGGGAAGAGAATGGAACCAATTGAACAATGCTTTTGAAGAACTGGACCCAAAAGTGTCACCTATCCTTTTTCTCCAGAGATGCTGCCTGGTCCGCTGAGTTACTCCAGCGCTGTGTCTCTCTCCAGACCAAATAGATTTCACGGCCTCCTTTTGTACATTATTGTTTAATTATGTCATCATAATGTCAATAGAGCAGCTCCAATTTTCACATCAACCACCTGACTCGTGCCATATGAATTCATATACGCATACTGATAACAATATCCAACAATGAAATAATATTCAGCCTTGTATAACCTACCCCATCCTTTGATGTTGGTCAATGCTGACATTTGATCATTGTTGGCATTTTGCTACATCTACAAAGGTGTAGATGTCAGCGTCACAGGAACGTTCGCGGTACGGGTTGTTTGTTGGACTTAAATTCACCCTCCAACGTGCGCGCGAGCATTTGTATCGGAGCTTGCAATGTTTAGAAGGCCATGCCAGCATGGGGTTCCCTGCAGGGAATGTGAACCAGTGTGAACATGATAACCCACTGTGCGTTTTGTTGATAAATCACAGTCAAGAATCCTTATGGGGACACCTGTCAATTGGAACAGTTAAACCTTCAGCAGTTCAGATGCAGAACGTGAAACTGTGAGAAGGAGAGAAAGGTGGAATTTAGACAGAAGGATAAAAAAAGCAGCAAGAAACATTTTCTTAGAAGTATTTAGATGTTTATTTTACTTAGAAAATCTCCAACAAGTTAGGATTTTTAGACTTTAGAGATATAGCGTGGAAACAAGCCCACCATGTCTGCACCGACTAGCGATCACCCCGTACACTAACACTATCCTACACACTGGGGGCAATTTACAGAAGCCAATTAACCTACAAACCTGTATGTCATTGGAGTGAGGCAAGCAGGCACGGAAATCGCTATCAAAACATGGGGGGGGACCGGGGGACACAATCTCTTGGCGGCCGTGCGCGCATTTGCACACACACGCGAGGCTTCGGAGGCTTCAGGCGTGTGCCCTGTGGACGGTAATTAGTGATGGGCGCCGGCAGTCGCCCAAAAAATTGCGTCAGGTGGGACAGGCCCTTTAATTTTCCATCGAGTCTTCAGCTCCCACTAGTCGAGATGCAGGTGCTTTGTGATAAAAGCATTGAAGCTTTTTCATAAGGTGGATTTCTTTCTGAAATATAGCAAATTGTATTGATCGTGATTGACTCCAGGTGGCTATTTTATTTCAAGTAGAAGCGTAATGGCAAGTATTATAAATGACACGTATAAAAGAAAGCTAACAAACCAATGAAAAAACCATCATTGTTGGTATAATTATAACCATATAGAAACATAGAAACATAGAAATTAGGTGCAGGAGTAGGCCATTCAGCCCTTCGAGCCTGCACCGCCATTCAATATGATCATGGCTGATCATCCAACTCAGTATCCCGTACCTGCCTTCTCTCCATACCCTCTGATCCCCTTAGCCACAAGGGCCACATCCAACTCACTCTTAAATATAGCCAATGAACTGGCCTCAACTACCCTCTGTGGCAGAGAGTTCCAGAGACTCACCACTCTCTGTGTGAAAAAAGTCTTTCTCATCTCGGTCTTAAAGGATTTCCCCCTTATCCTTAAGCTGTGACCCCTTGTCCTGGACTTCCCCAACATCGGGAACAATCTTCCTGCATCAGCCTGTCCAACCCCTTAAGAATTTTGTAAGTTTCTATAAGATCCCCTCTCAATCTCCTAAATTCCAGAGAGTATAAACCGAGTCTATCCAGTCTTTCTTCATAAGACAGTCTTGACATCCCAGGAATCAGTCTGGTGAACCTTCTCTGCATTCCCTCTATGGCAATAATGTCCTTCCTCAGATTTGGAGACCAAAACTGTACGCAATACTCCAGGTGTGGTCTCACCAAGACCCTGTACAACTGAAGTAGAACCTCCCTGCTCCTGTACTCAAATCCTTTTGCTATGAAAGCTAACATACCATTCGCTTTTTTAACTGCCTGCTGCACCTGCATGCCTACTTTCAATGACTGGTGTACCATGACACCCAGGTCTCGCTGCATCTCCCCTTTTCCTAATCGGCCACCATTTAAATAATAGTCTGCTTTCCTGTTTTTGCCACCAAAGTGGATAACCTCACATTTATCCACATTATACTGCATCTGCCAAACATTTGCCCACTCACCCAGCCTATCCAAGTCACCTTGCAGTCTCCTAGCATCCTCCTCACAGCGAACACTGCCCCCCAGCTTAGTGTCATCCGCAAACTTGGAGATATTGCCTTCAATTCCCTCATCCAGATCATTAATATATATTGTAAATAGCTGGGGTCCCAGCACTGAGCCCTGCGGTACCCCACTAGTTACTGCCTGCCATTGTGAAAAGGACCCGTTTACTCCTACTCTTTGCTTCCTGTTTGCCAGCCAGTTCTCTATCCACATCAATACTGAACCCCTAATGCCGTATGCTTTAAGTTTGTATACTAATCTCTTATGTGGGACCTTGTCGAAAGCCTTCTGGAAGTCCAGATATACCACATCCACTGGTTCTCCCTTATCCACGCTACTAGTTACATCCTCGAAAAATTCCACAAGATTCGTCAGACATGATTTACCTTTTGTAAATCCATGCTGACTTTGTCCAATGATTTCACCACTTTCCAAATGTGCTGCTATCCCATCTTTAATAACTGACTCTAGCAGTTTCCCCACTACCGATGTTAGACTAACTGGTCTGTAATTCCCCGTTTTCTCTCTCCCTCCCTTCTTAAAAAGAGGGGTTACATTTGCTACCCGCCAATCCTCAGGAACTACTCCAGAATCTAAAGAGTTTTGAAAGATTATCACTAATGCATCCACTATTTCCTGAGCTACTTCCTTAAGTACTCTGGGATGCAGCCTATCTGGCCCTGGGGTTTCCGTGCTATAACAATTACAGCACGGAAACAGGCCCTCTCGGCCCTTCCAGTCCATGCCGACCATTTGTTTTCCCCTAGTCCCATCTACCTGCACTCAGACCATACCCCTCCATTCCCTTCCCGTCCATATACCTATCCACATTACTTTTAAATGTTAAAATCGATCCTGCCTCCACCACTTCTGCTGGAAGCTCATTCCACACAGCCACCACCCTCTGAGTAAAGAAGTTCCCCCTCACGTTACCCCTAAACTTCTGTCCCTTAATTCACATGTCATGCCCTCTTGTTTGAATCTTCCCTACCCTTAATGGGAAAAGCTTATCCACGTCAACTCTGTCTATCCCTTTCATCATTTTAAAGACCTCAATCAAGTCCCCCCTTAACCTTATGCGCTCCAAAGAATAAAGACCAAACTTGTTCAACCTTTCTCTGTAACATAGTTGCTGGATCCCAGGCAACATTCTAGTAAATCTCCTCTGTACTCTCTCTATTTTGTTGACATCCTTCCTATAATTAGGCGACCAAAATTGTACACCATACTCCAGAATTGATTTCACCAATGCCTTGTACAATTTTAACATTACTTCCCTGCTCCTATATTCAATGCTCTGATTTATAAAGGCCAGCACACCAAAGGCTTTCTTTACCACCCCATATACATGCGATTCCACCTTCAGGGAACTATGCACAGTTATTCCTAGATCTCTCTGTTCCACAACATTCCTCAATTCCCTACCATTTACCATGTACGTCCTATTTTGATTTGTCCTGCCAAGATGTAGCACTTCACACTTATCAGCATTAAACTCCATCTGCCATCTTTCAGCCCACTTTTCCATATGGCCCAAATCTCTCTGTAGACTTTGAAAATCTACTTCATTATCCACAACACCACCTATCTTAGTATCATCTGCATACTTACTTATCCAATTTTCCACCCCATCATCCAGATCATTGATGTACATGACAAACAACAGTGGACCCAACACAGATCCTTGAGGCACCCCACTGGTCACCGGCTGCCAACCTGACAAACAGCCATCCACCATTACTCTCTGACATCTCCCATTCAGCCACTGTTGAATCCATCTTGCTACTCCACCATTAACACCCAAAGATTGAACCTTCTTAACCAACCTTCCATGGGGAACCTTATCAAAGGCCTTACTGAAATCCATATAGACAACATCCACTGCTTTACCCTCATCAATTTCCCTAGTAACCGCTTCAAAAAATTCAAGAAGGTTTGTCAAACATGACCTTCCAGGCACAAATCCATGTTGACTGTTCCTGATCAGACCCTGTTTATCCAGATGCTTATATATATTATCTCTAAGTATCCTTTCCATTAATTTGCCCACCACTGACGTCAAACTAATAGGTCTATAATTGCTAGGTTTATTCTTTGAACCCTTTTTAAACAATGGAACAACATGCGCAGTACGCCAATCCTCCGGCACTATTCCCGTTTCTAATGACATTTGAAATATTTCTGTCATAGCTCCTGCTATTTCTACACTAACTTCCCTCAATGTCCTAGGGAATATCCTATCAGGACCTGGAGATTTATCCACTTTTATATTTTTCAAAAGTGTCAGTACTTCCTCCTCTTTGAATCTCATAGTTTCCATAGCTACTCTACTTTTTTTCCTTACTTCACAGAGTTCAATATCCTTCTCCTTGGTGAATACCGAAGAAAATAAATTGTTCAATATCTCCCCCATCTCTTTTGGCTCTGCAGATAGCTGTCCATTCTGGCTCCCTAATGGTCCAATTTTATCCCTCGTTATCCTTTTGCTATTAATATAGCTGTAGAAACCCTTTGGATTTACGTTCACTTTTCTTGCCAAAGCAACCTCATATCTTCTTTTAGCCTTCCTAATTTCTTTCTTAAGATTCTTTTTACATTCTTTATACTCCTCTAGCTCCTCATTTACTCCATATCTCCTATAATTATTGTAGATAAATCTCTTTTTTCGAAACAAGTGTCCAATTTCCCTTGAAAACCATGGCTCTTTCCAATTTTTACTATTCCTTTCACCCTAACAGGGACATAAAGATTCTGTACTCTTACAATTTCCCCTTTAAATGTCCTCCATTTCTCTTCTACATCCTTCCCATAAAACAGAGTGTCCCAATTCACTCTTTTTAAATCCTTACGCATTCCCTCAGTTAGCCTTTCTCCAATCAAAAATCTCCACCCTAGGTCCAGTTCTGACTCTCTCCATAATTATATTGAAACTAATGGTATTGTGATCCCTGGTCCCGAAGTGCTCACCAACGCATACCTCCGTCATCTGACCTGCCTCATTTCCTAACAGGAGGTCCAGCACTGCCCCTTCTCTGGTCGATACCTCTATGTACTGCTGCAAAAAACTATCCTGCACACATTTTACAAACTCCAAACCATCCAGCCCATTTACAGAATGTGTTTCCCAGTCTATTTTTGAAAAATTGAAATCTCCCACACCTTTCCCACTTCTCAGTTCCACCCAAATAGCCTCCCTAGACGAGCCCTCTAATCTATCCTGCCAAAGCACTGCTGTAATATCCTCTCTGACAAGGAATGCAACACCTCCATCTCTGGTCCCTCCAATTCTATCACACCTGAAGCAACGAAATCCTGGAATATTTAGTTTCCAATCACAGCCGTCCTGCAACCATGTTTCACTGATTGCCACAACATCATATTTCCAGGTGTCAATCCAGGCTCTAAGTTCATCCACCTTTCTTACAATGCTCCTAGCATTAAAATATACATATTTTATAAACCCACCATCCCTTATTCTCTGTCTATTATCTTTTTCCTCTTTCTCGCCTACATTTTGGGTCCGAGTGCTTCCCTTCTCTGCCTCTTGCCCCACACCCTGACCCCTAGCCCCCTCTACCTGAGTCCCTCCCCCCAGCCTTTCTAGTTTAAAGTCTCCCCAGTAGCCTTTGCAAATCTCCCTGCCAGGATATTGGTCCCCCTTGGGTTCAAGTGCAACCCGTCCTTTTTGTACAGATCATGCCTTCCCCAAAAGAGGTCCCAGTGATCAAGAAACTTGAATCCCTGCCCACTGCACCAGTCCCTCAGCCACGCATTTATCCTCCACCTCATTTCATTCCTACTCTCACTGTCACGCGGCACAAGCAGTAATCCTGAAATCGTTACCCTTTTGGTCCTTCTCCTTAACTTTCCCCCCAACTCCCTAAATTCTCCCTTCAGGACCTCATTTCTTTTTCTGCCTATGTCATTGGTACCTATGTGTACCACAACATCAGGCTCCTCTCCCTCCCTTTTCAGAATCTTTTGGACACGTTCCGACACGTGCGAGACCCTGGCACCAGGGAGGCAAACTACCATCCGGGTTTCCCGACTGCGTCCACAGAATCGCCCATCCGCCCCCTAACTATAGAGTCCCCTATTACAATTGCCCTCCTCTTTTTGCTACCCTTCTGAGCATCAGGGCCGGTCTCTGTGCTGGAGACCCGGCCGGTGTTGCTGCCCCCAGGTAGACTGTCCTTTCCAATTGTACTCAAAACCGAGTACCTATTTTCCAGTTGTACAGTCACAGGGGTACTCTCTAGCCCCTGCCTCTTGCCCTTCCTAACCGTGACCCACTTGTCTGCCTCCTGTGGTCTGGGAGTGACTACCTCCCTGTAGCTCCTCTCTATTACCTCCTCACTCTCCCTGACCAGACGGAGGTCATCGAGCTGCTGCTCCAGGTTCCTAACACAGTCCTTTAGGAGCCCCATCTCAACACACCTGGCGCAGATGTGGATGTCTGGACGGTTATCAGATTCCCTGACCTCCCACATCTGACATCCAGAACAGTACACTGCCCTGGCCTTCATACTGCCCCCCTTACACAGGATACAATAGCAACACAATACAAAGTACACAATAAACTGCTGGGATCTGACTGCCAATCAGCTGCTTTCCCTAGTCCACTTCCCACCAATCAGCTGCTTACCCTAGTCCACTTCCCACCAATTAGCGGCTTCCTCAAAAAAAAAAAACACTTCTCTGAATGGAATGTTATGGATTTAGGTAAAAACAAGCCCCGCGCTTGATTTTTAACCTTACCGGTCGGGTGTCGCTCCTCCCCCTCCTTCTCTTCCAACGGCTCCTGTGAAAAAACAAGCCCCGCGCTTGATTATTGTCAGTAGCACTCATCACCTGTTTGTCCTCTGGTTTAGTTGTGAACAGGTGTGTTGTTGTCTTGTGGATCGCTGAAAGAAATTACCTTTTAAATTTAATGTGATTACTAACAATCGAGAACAGCTTTTATAAAGCGTGAACTGCTACATTATTATATGCGTACCATTCAGTTTCTGGAAAGTTAGTTTGCCACCAGTGTCTGGTGGAATCATACGGGGAAAAATCATGGGTGACGTTTCTGGTCTGCTGCCTCACAGCGCCAGAGACCCGGGTTCAATCCTGACTTTGGGTGCCGTCTGTCTGGAGTTTGCCCATTCTCCCTCTGACCATGTAGGTTTCCTCATGTTCGAACAAGTGTCCCGACCCGAAACGTCACCCATCCTTTAACTCCATAGAAGCTGCCTGACCATCTGAGTTACTGCAGCACTTTGTGTCTATCTTAATGTTTGGAGTTTTAAGTAATCTTAACGTCAGACGGGAGTGGTGCCCCCAGGCCCACAGCCAGCGCAGAGAAGCAGCGCTAAGTCCAGCTCAACTCTGCCTGTCTCGCCGGGTTAACCTACAGCCCTGCCTGGACTGACGGGACACCAGTCCGGAGCCGTGGAGCTAGCAAACTCACACAGTTACAGGGAGAACGTGCAAACTCCGTACAGACACCTCTTGTAGTCAGGCTTGAATCCAGGTCGTTGGCGCTCGAAGACAACAACTCTGCTGTTATGCTACTGTGCCATCCTAAAATGACTTTGTGTTTGAAAAAGCTAATTTTAATTACCTGGCTATTTACAGTTGTAAATTCCTATGCTACAAAAAAATGAACTCAGGAACAGGCCCCAGGATTTCCAGCAAATATAATTACTATCATGTAAACACAGGAAGTTCAAGTCATTCCTTCTGTTCCACGTCAGTGAAAAAGCTAAGTCACAGAACGTATAGAGGAGTAGGGTGACCCGCAAATTACATTTATGATTTCTGCATTTTATCATCGATGTTGGGCGGCACAATGGAGCAGCGGGTGGAGCTGCTGCCTCACAACGCCAGAGACCTGGGTTCGATCCTGACCTTGGATGCTGTCTGTGTGGAGTTTGCACGCTCTCCCTGTGGCTGCGTGGGTTTCTTCCGGGCATTCCGCATTCCTCCCACATCCCAAAGACGTGCAGTTCATAGGTTAATTGGCCTCTGTAAATTGCCCCTAGTATGTAGAGAGTGGATGCGAAAGTGGGTTGAACTGGTGTGAACAGGTAATCGATGGTCGATGGGCCGAAGGGCCTGTTTCCCTTCTGTATCTCGAAACTGGTGCCTCTGGAAGTTAGTTTCCATTTAATATTTTATTATTATTTTAGCAATCAAAAGCAATCAATTTTTTATTTTTCCAACACTTTTTTTGGTAATACATTCTCTTGTATTGCCATTGATGGACATGAATCAAAAGTTAGGCACAAAAATTGGGTGCCAACAATAGTGTATTAAAACTTACAGATAACGTGAACACGATATGTATAGCATAGTGATCACATAGTAAGAGACTGGATCGATGGGGTGGATGTAAAAAGGATGTTTCCATTAGTGGAAGAGTCCAGGACCAGAGGTCATAGTCTTAGAATTAAAGGACATTCCATTAGGAAGGAGATGAGGAGGAATTTCTTTCGTCAGAGGCTGGTGAAAAGTGATATTTTTTACGGCATAGACAGATAGATTCTTGATTAGTACAGGTGTCAGGGGTTACGTGGAGAAGGCGGGAGAAGAGAAAAAGATAGATCAGCCATGATTGAATGGCGGAGTAGACTTGATGGGCCGAATGGCCTATTTCTGCTCCTATCACTTATGATGCAAGACCATCTGAAGGATGCAAAGGCCTTCATCTGTATCCATGTTCATTTGTTCATCTCCATCCTACTTAGAACAGAAGATGCTGAGGGAAATTGTGGTGCAAAATTATGAGCCGGGTGACTAAGTGAGTGAGTCCCAGTTCCCATAGCCGAGAGGTGAGTGAGTCCCAGTTCCCATAGCCGAGACCTAAACTACCCAGTACGAAATTTGGAAGGACGTTGAGGAAAAACAGCCAAAGAGTGGTGTGAAGCGCCTGAGCTCATCTTTTGGAAAGTCTCAGTGCACATAAAATATGCTTGGCCGAGCACTTAATGTTGCCCGTAAAGATCTGAACCAAGTATTAATTAGTGAGATATCTCTTTTCTAGCCAGAATAAAAAGGTTAGGCCAAATTACCTCTTTAGTCATTGGAGTAGACTGAAGAAGGGTCTCGACGCTAAACGTCACCTATTCCATCGCTCCAAAGATGATGCTTCACCCGCTGACTTTCTCCAGCATTTTTGACTACCTCCTTAGTCATTGGAGTCATAGAGTACAAAAGCAGGCCACTCGGCCCACCACATCCATGCCGACTTTCAAGCACTCACCTACACCAATCCCATGTTTTTTCTTGCATCCCCGTGAACTACCTCTGTCCCCAGAAATTTCCTGCCCCCACGTACACACAAAAACCAATTTACAATAAGCAAGTAATCTAGCAACCCGCACATCTTTTGGCAACAGCCCCATCCAAGACCACAAGAAATTGCAGAGAATTGTGGACGCAGCCAAGACCATCACGCAAACCAACGTCCCTTCCATTGATTGCATTTACACCTCGAACTGCCTCAGCAAGGCCAGCAGCATAATCAAGGACAGGATGCACCGTGGCCACTCCCTCTTCTCCCCTCTCCCATCAGGCAAGAGGTATTGAAGTGTGAATATGCACACTTCCAGATTCAAGGACAGTTTCTTCCCAGCTATTATCAGGCAACTGAACCATCCTACCAACAACTAGAGATGAGACCCGAGTCACTATCTACCTCATTGGAGACCCTCTGACTATCTTTAATCGGACGTTACTGGACTTTATCTTTCACTAAACATTATTCCCTATTATTGTTATCATGTATCTGTGTACGGTGGATGACTCGATTGTAATCATGTATTGTCTTTCCGCTGACTGGTTAGCACGCAACAGTGGTTTTCACTGTATCTCGGTACATGTGACAATAAACTAAACTGAACCTAAACTATATCTTTGGGACGTGGGTGGAAACCAGAAACCTTGGAGGAAGCCCATGTGGCCAATAGACATTAGGTGCAGGTGTAGGCCATTCGGCCCTTTGAGCCAGCACCGCCATTCACTGTGATAATGGCTGACCATCCACAATCAGTACCCCATTCCAGCCTTCTCCCCCTATCCCTCGACTCGGCTATCTTTAAGAGCTCTAGCTAACTTTCTCTTGAAAGAATTGGCCTCCACTGCCTTCTGAGTCAGAGAATTCCACAGATTCACAACTCTCTGGGTGAAAATGTTTTTCCTTCTCTATGTTCTAAAGGGCCTACCCCTTATTCTTAAACTGTGGCACCTGGATCTGGACTCCCTCTACATCGGGAACATGTTTCCTGCCTCTAATCCCTTAATGATCTTATATGTTTCAATAAGATCCCTTCCCCTTCTAAATTCCAATGTAGACAAGCCCAGTCGCTCCATTCTTTCAACATATGACAGTCACGCCATCCCGGAAATTAACCTTGTGAACCTACGCTGCACTCCCTCAATGGCAAGAATGTCCTTCCTTAAATTTGGAAACCGAAACTGCACACAATACTCCAGGTGTGGTCTCATTAGTGCCCTGTACAACTGCAGAAGAACCTCTTTGCTCCTATACTCAACTCCTCTTGTTATGAAGGCCAACATGCCATTAGCTTTCTTCACTGCCTGCTGTACCTGCATACTTACTTTCAGTGACTGATGAACAAGGACACCCAGATCCCATTGCACTTCCCCTTTTCCCAACTCCTTGTCACAGGGAGAAAGTGCAGGTTTCACACCGACAGCACAAGACATCTGTGAAGAAGCAAAACCACCTGCTGCGTCACTGCCACCTTCGGTGCAGTGAGTATCTATGATTTCACCTACCTTAACAAATCGGTTGACGAAAAATGCAAGATAATAGAGGCCTAATGTCAGCTCTGACCTTTAATAATCCAGTTTTATTCACTGAGAGTGATGCATGTGGTGAGAAATAGATTTCAATGTCAAACATAGATTTCCTGCGCAAAGCATAAAGTGTTGTTGTAGCTCAGCATTTGTGGAGCGAATGGACAGGTGACGTTTCGGATTAATAGCCTTCTTCAGACTGCATTCCCTCCACAGATGATGCCTGACCTGCTGAGTTACTCCAGCACTTCTTGTTTGCTCTATATTCCACCAAGTGCTGTTCTCTCTGTGTGTGTGTGTGTGTGTGTGTGTCATGGAGTCATAGTGATACAGTGTGGAAACAGGCCCTTCGGCCCAACTTCCCCACACCGGCCAACATGTCACTTCTACGCTAGTCCCACCTGCCAGCATTTGGTCCATATCCCTCCAAACCTAACCTATCCATGTACCTGTCTAACTTTAATTTAGTTTAGAGATATAGTACGGAAACAGGCCCTTCGGCCCATCGAGTCCGCACTAACCAGTGACCAGTCCACATTAACACTATCCTACTAGGGGCAAATTAGACTTATACCAAGCCAATTAACCTACAAACCTGTACGTCTTTGGAGTATGGGAGGAAACCAAATATCTCAGAGAAAACCCACGGGATCACTGGGAGAATGTACAAACTCTGTACAGACAGCACCCGGAGTTGGGATCGAACCTGGGTCTCTGGGTTCTCTCTCTGTACTCTCTCTCTCTTTATTTATTTCCTGGTTCCTTCCTGTGATTGAAGATAGTTCAAGAAATTGGCTTTCCTTCCTGCAACAAAACAGGAGGCAAGTTTTGGCCCAGTAGATTCATGGCGGTTTCCGGCAGGACATTCTCATCAATCCCTTCCTGAGTTTCCTGTAGTTGTGCAGTTTTTTCTCTTTCATGTGCTGAACAACTCCACCTTGAGCCTGGCTCCTGGAGCGGAAAGGCAGCAGCACTAACGTGGTGCTGCTTTTAAAAGTTTCTCTGCAGAAAGCCACTATGAGGCACCACGAGGCGACTCTAGCTAAGCGGTTTGAGTTAACGGAATTATTTGGGATTGATATGCCAGTGCGAGAAAGCGTGAAAGTTACAAATTCATATTGTAGGTTATAAATCAACATGATTCTGTTTCCAAGAACCCATTCATTCCTGTTGCACTTGGCTGGAAATTGTAACGAGGCTGCCCATGTTTGTTTCACAGAAGAATGTTGCAGACGCAGCATATTTGGCATCCGTCAAGAAAGCACCAACCTCCTGCTTTCCTTTGTCCAAACACCAGCTGTCATTGGTCCTGACGCAAACTGGAACTGTTGGCTATCTGAAACTATCTGAATTAATTGTTCAGCACCAAGGCACGTCCTGTGTGGAATAACAGATGCTTAGTTTAGTTCGACATCAGTTTATTATTGCCACACATAAGCTTTTAAGAGCATTTCAGAGGTGTTTAGATAGGCACATGGATATATGCAAGGAATATGTAAGCAACATGGTTGGCAGAGACACTGTGGACAAAGGGCCTGTTCATTTGCTGCACCTTTCTATGTTCTATGTTTAAAGGGGCCATGAGATGCAATTGTCGAGTTATTGTAAAGAAACTCCCAATGCTTTTTATACACACATTAAAGACAAGAAGGTAACCTGGGCGAAGGTAGGACTGCTCAAGGATAAAGGAGGGAATTAATGCTTGGAGTCAGAGGATGTAGGCTACATATTAAATGAGTACTATATTCACCAAGGAGAAGAGGTGGAGGAAAATGAGATAAGGGTGAGGAAAATTAATATGCTTGGGCAGTTTTGAGATCAAGAAGGAGGTGGTGTTGGGTCTCTTAGGTGATGAGGGCAATGAGGTGGTAAATCCCCAGGGCCTGATAGGATCTATTCCAGATTATTGAGAAGGGCAGAGGAGATAGCAGGGATCTTGACGAAGATCTTTGTATCTTCACTGAGTCACCGGAAGACTGGAGAGTAGCAAGAGTTATTCCTTTGTTTAAGGTGGGGAGGAATATAGCTAATCCAGGAAATTATAGGGCACTGTGTCTTATATCAATAGCAGGAAAGCTATTGGAGAGGATTCTTCGGGATAGGATTCACTCTCATTTGGAAGCGAATGGGCTAATTAGGGACAGTCGGTATGGCGTTGTCTGCGGCAGGTCATGAACTTGATTGAGTTGTATTAAGCAGGTGACGAACGTGATTGAAGGTGTTAGTAAGGTACTTGACTGTGTCTCATGGTTTGCTTATCAGAGGATTAAGATGAATGGGATCAACGGTGACTTGGTTCTTTAGATTCAGGATTGGCTTACTCATAGAAGACAGAGGGTTATATGTTTTATGTACACGAGTACAATTGTACACTAGCAGAAGAGTGATATGTTTGCAGTGTATGAGAGTAGATCCTCTCTAGTACAGCACGCAAAGAGTCACCATATTCCGGTGCCATCTTGAATCTTTCAACTCTCAAGACTTTGAAAATGTCAAGTCTGATGTTAGCATGTGGAGATTTGCATTGAATATTTTCTCACTTTAAGGCCATGCCCTGGTGATTTTACTTCCCCAGCTAACAGTGAGCTTCCTTAGATGAGTGTCTGCAGCCAAAGGCAGAGCAGACAGGGTGGAAGCAATCTGAAAGCTCAAGGTTGTTCTCTTTCACCTTGATTCTTGCCAGTTGTTTCCGGAATACAGTCACGCAAAGTGCAATTGGCTGGAATACCAGTTTCTGAGGATCAAGATTTAACCCTCACCATTAACCCTGGATGCTTAATAATGTGATTGTTGTTCTTTCTTTTTTGAGATTCTCTTGTGGCTCAAATTGTCATTTTAAACTTGAACAAGTCAAGGGCAAGTTCAAGTCGAAACTCGGGTAGAGGGGGATAGGGGTCAGGGTGTGGGGCAAGAGGCAGAGAAGGGAGGCACTCGGACCCAAAATGTAGGCGAGAAAGATGAAAAAGATAATAGACAGAGAATAAGGGATGGTGGGTTTCTAAAATGTGTATATTTTAATGCTAGGAGCATTGTAAGTAAGGTGGATGAACTTAGAGCCTGGATTGACACCTGGAAATATGATGTTGTGGCAATCAGTGAAACATGGTTGCAGGAGGGATGTGATTGGAAACTAAATATTCCAGGATTTCGTTGCTTCAGGTGTGATAGAATTGGAGGGACCAGAGGGGGAGGTGTTGCATTGCTTGTCAGAGAAGATATTACAGCAGTGCTTTGGCAGGATAGATTAGAGGGTTCGTCTAGGGAGGCTATTTGGGTGGAACTGAGAAGTGGGAACGGTGTAGCAACACTTTTAGGGGTGTATTATAGACCGCCAAATGGGGAGCGAGAATTGGAAGAGCAAATATGTAAGGAGATAGCAGATATTAGTAGTAAGCACAAGGTAGTGATTGTGGGAGATTTCAATTTTCCAAAAATAGACTGGGAAACACATTCTGTAAATGGGCTGGATGGTTTGGAGTTTGTAAAATGTGTGCAGGATAGTTTTTTGCAGCAGTACAAAGAGGTACCGACCAGAGAAGGGGCAGTGCTGGACCTCCTATTAGGAAATGAGGCAGGTCAGGTGACGGAGGTATGCGTTGGTGAGCACTTCGGGACCAGTGATCACAATACCATTAGTTTCAATATAATTATGGAGAGAGTCAGAACTGAACCAAGGGTAGAGATTTTTGATTGGAGAAAGGCTAACTTTGAGGGAATGCATAAGGATTTTGAGTGAATTGGGACACTTTGTTTCATGGGAAGGATGTAGAAGAGAAATGGAGGACATTTAAAGGGGAAATTGTAAGAGTATAAAATCTTTATGTCCCTGTTAGGTTGAAAGGAAATAGTAAAAATTGGAAAGAGCCATGGTTTTCAAGGGAAATTGGACACTTGTTTCGAAAAAAGAGAGATATCTACAATTATTATAGGAGGCATGGAGTAAATGAGGTGCTAGAGGAGTATAAAGAATGTAAAAAGAATCTTAAGAAAGAAATTAGGAAGGCTAAAAGAAGATATGAGGTTGCTTTGGCAAGAAAGGTGAAAGTAAACCCAAAGGGTTTCTACAGCTGTATTAATAGCAAAAGGATAACGAGGGATAAAATTGGCCCATTAGAGAACCAGAATGGACAGCTATCTGCAGAGCCAAAAGAGATGGGGGAGATATTGAACAATTTCTTTTCTTCGGTATTCACCAAGGAGAAGGATATTGAACTCTGTGAGTTAAGGGGAAAAAGTAGAGTAGCTATGGAAACTATGAGATTCAAAGAGGAGGAAGTACTGACACTTTTGAAAAATATAAAAGTGGATAAGTCTCCAGGTCCTGACAGGATATTCCCTAGGACATTGAGGGAAGTTAGTGTAGAAATAGCAGGAGCTATGACAGAAATATTTAAAATGTCATTAGAAACGCGAATAGTGCCGGAGGATTGGCGTACTGCGCATGTTGTTCCATTGTTTAAAAAGGGTTCAAATAATAAACCTAGCAATTATAGACCTATTAGTTTGACGTCAGTGGTGGGCAAATTAATGGAAAGGATACTTAGAGATAATATATATAAGCATCTGGATAAACAGGGTCTGATCAGGAACAGTCAACATGGATTTGTGCCTGGAAGGTCATGTTTGACAAACCTTCTTGAATTTTTTGAAGCGGTAACTAGGGAAATTGATGAGGGTAAAGCAGTGGATGTTGTCTATATGGATTTCAGTAAGGTCTTTGACAAGGTTCCCCATGGAAGGTTGGTTAAGAAGGTTCAATCTTTGGGTGTTAATGGCGGAGTAGCAAGATGGATTCAACAGTGGCTAAATGGGAGATGTCAGAGAGTAATGGTGGATGGCTGTTTGTCAGGTTGGAAGCCGGTGACCAGTGGGGTGCCTCAGGGATCTGTGTTGGGTCCACTGTTGTTTGTCATGTACATCAATGATCTGGATGATGGGGTGGAAAATTGGATAAGTAAGTATGCAGATGATACTAAGATAGGTGGTGTTGTGGATAATGAAGTAGATTTTCAAAGTCTACAGAGAGATTTGGGCCATTTGGAAAAGTGGGCTGAAAGATGGCAGATGGAGTTTAATGCTGTTAAGTGTGAAGTGCTACATCTTGGCAGGACAAATTAAAATAGGACGTACATGGTAAATGGTAGGGAATTGAGGAATGCTGTGGAACAGAGGGATCTAGGAATAACTGTGCATAGTTCCCTGAAGGTGGAATCGCATGTAGATAGGGTGGTAAAGAAAGCCTTTGGTGTGCTGGCCTTTATAAATCAGAGTATTGAATATAGGAGCAGGGAAGTAATGTTAAAATTGTACAAGGCATTGGTAAGACCAATTCTGGAGTATGGTGTACAATTTTGGTCGCCTAATTATAGGAAGGATGTCAACAAAATAGAGAGAGTACAGAGGAGATCTACTAGAATGTTGCCAGGGTTCCAGCAACTATGTTACAGAGAAAGGTTGAACAAGTTAGGTCTTTATTCTTTGGAGCGCAGAAGGTTAAGGGGGGACTTGATTGAGGTCTTTAAAATGATGAAAGGGATAGACAGAGTTTATCATTTTCCCATTGAGGGTAGGGAAGATTCAAACAAGAGGGCATGACATGAGAATTAAGGGACAGAAGTTTAGGGGTAACGTGAGGGGGAACTTATTTACTCAGAGGGTGGTGGCTGTGTGGAATGAGCTTCCAGCAGAAGTGGTGGAGGCAGGATCGATTTTAACATTTAAAAGTAAAGCGGATAGGTATATGGACGGGAAGGGAATGGAGGGGTATGGTCTGAGTGCAGGTAGATGGGACTAGGGGAAAACAAATGGTCGGCACGGACTGGAAGGGCCGAGAGGGCATGTTTCCGTGCTGTAATTGTTATATGGTTATATGGTTATATGGAAAGTAAACCAGATTGGGCAGCACTGTGGCACAGCGGTAGAGTTGCTGCCTTACTGCGCCAGAGACCCGGGTTCGATTCTGACTATGGGTGCTGTCTGTACAGAGTTTGTACGTTCTCCCTGTGACCATGTGGGTTTTCTCCAGGTCCTCCGGTTTCCTCCCACACTCCAAAGATGTACAGGTTTGTAAGTTAATTGGCTTTGGTAAAATTGTAAATTGTCCCTAGTATGTAGGATAGTGTTAGAGTACGGGGTAATCGCTGGTCGCGTAGACTCTGTAGGCGGAAGGGCCTGTCTCTCTAAAGTCTCTCTGTCCCTGCATCTCTAAAGTCTGAAGTCTAAACCAGATCCACATAACAAATTGCCTTGACCCCAGGATGTCCCAGAATCAGTTTGTATCCAACAAAGTACCTTTGAAGTGTAGCCAGCATTGTAACATTGGAAAAACACGGCAGCTATTTTCCACACAGCAACAGCCACAGACTTTGCTGTGCTGCTTATTACCTAATTCAGGCGGGATGGGGAAGCAGGTGGAGCGCGTGAGAAGAGGGCCAGGCCATTAAGGAGAATATTCCTGCTCTTCCTTGAAGCAGCGCCCGAATATCCTGCATCTATTTTTCAGATGGTCAGTAGGGTTTGGGCTTAACATCCTAACCTAGCCCCAGTATCATCGGCTGTGTTTTCCTGCTTTACAAGATTTTAAAGCACGTGTCAGTATCATGAATGGTACTATATAAGTGCGGGTTTACCCTTATTTACGCTCTTACCTCAGCGGCTCTGCTTCCTCTTTTCAAGACGATGGAATATAATAGACCAGCTGATGTCATGCTGCTGTTTAGTTTAGTTTAGAGATACAGCGCGGAAACAGGCCCTTTGGCCAACCGAGTCCGCACCGACCAGCGATTCCCGTACGCTAACACTATCCTACACACACTAGGGGCAATTTTATATTTAGACCAAGCCAATTAACCTACAAACCTGTAAATCTTGGGAGTGTGGGAGGAAGCCAAAGATCTCGGAGAAAACCCACGCAGGTCACGGGGAGAATGTACAAACTCCGTACCGACAGCACCCGTAGTCAGGATCGAACCCGGGTCTCCGGCGCTGTAATGCAGCAACTCTACCACTGCACCTCATCTTGTAGTTCCATACAAGCACTGTTACAGCATTATACTATAGTCAGAGTATTGCTCACTCTTGGCTTTGCACATCAGGAAAGATATTGGCCATGGTCAAGGTAGATTGTAGAAACGAGTGAGGAGACTTTAATGTAACGGGGATGAAGCAAGCTCTGAGAAGCTTCACCATTACATACCAGTTAGACGGCCGGAATGAACTGCAACAGGATGTTAAACAGCTGGAATATAATCAAGGTGAATTATCAACAATATTTCAGTGTATGCATGCAAAGCATAAATGGAAACTGGTGGTTCATAAATCTAACTGAGCTCGTTTAATTAAAATTATTTGGAATAAATGTGCGAAGCAAGCAGACATAAATACTGAATATTTCCACCCATGCAGTATTGCAGTGGAAGGGCAAAGCTCTCAGAGGACGATATTGTTTGGACAATACGTTTTCAGGTGGGTTTATAACAGCAGTGCTCCCGCCAACAACTTTTATCCGTTATGTAGAAACAAAGGCCAGGCGTGGCGAGGGACGACGGTTCGCAAGGCGACCAAAATGGAGGAAGAGACGGCAGCTTTGTGTCCAGCTGCAGACTGTAAAATGGCGGCACTTGCATATGGACTCGTTGGACTGCTCTGCGCGTACTGCACTAACTGGGGCGATTGTGTCCATTTACGGGGATAGTCTTGCGGATCTGTGTGCAAAAACTGTACACACTGTATCTGGTACACGTGACAATAAAGAAACCATTAGAACTGCAGATACTGGTTTACACAAAAGGACACAAACTGCTGGAGTAACTCAGCAGGTCAGGCAGCATCTCTAGAGAACATGGATAGGTGACGTTTTTTGTCGGGACCCTTCTTCGGACTGATTGTGGTTGGCGGGGGGGGGTTGAATTCAGTCTGTCTCACACCTACTACTTTAATTTCTGGATTTTGTTCCAACTATCTGACTATCAACCCCCGCCACCTCACTTATGTCCACCAATTACCTGTCACACTTTGTCCTGCCTCTCCTCTCCATCAGCTTTCTCCCCCTCAACCCGAAACATCACCTATTCGCATTCTCCAAGATGCTGCCTGACGGCCCCCGTTCCCCTGAGTTGCTCCAGCAATTTGTGTCTATCTTTGGTATAAACCATCATCTGCAGTTCTTTCCTACACAGTGTTCCTCCACCAATTTGTTTTTGGACAGCAGAAATCTGTTCATTCACTGCCTTTGAAGAAAATGTAGCTACAGAGTTCCCAAATGGACTATAATTTGGTCTTTGCTCCCTTTGTAGAACACATTGGCCTCTTCTGGCCTTGTTATGGATGCTCCGATCTCTTTAAAAAAGCTCATGACGGTGTCTGTCAGCTATTTTCAGGCAACTGAACCATTCCATCAACAACTGGAGAGCGGTCCTGAGCTACAAGCGAAGGAGACCCTTTGACCGCCTTTAATAGGACTTTACTGGGCTTTTCCTTGCACTAAACGTTATTCCCTTTATCGTGTATCTGTGCACTGTGAATGGCTCGATTGTAATCATCCATAGTCTTTCCACTGACTGGTTAGCACACAAAAATGGTATATGTGACCATAAACTCAACTGAACTAAACTAAACAAAACTAAGCTCTGTGAGTGTCAAAGTGATGCAGGAAGGACAGTCTGGCCGAAATGAACCTGCCTCTTCGATGATCATGAGTCTGCAGTGGGAGGTTTTCTTCTCCCTCCTACAGTCAGGGCACTGGGACCAGTTGAACTGCCTCTGTAGCCAGTTCCCCAGCTGAGCTGCTGGTGATGCAGCCCCAGTGCTGACCTTCGACCTTCAACCTTTGACCTCCACGGTACATGGGTCGAGACTGCTGACCCAGTAGGGAGGTCTGAATAAAATCGTGAGAGGGATAGATCTGGTAGACACACAGAGTTTCTTGCCCAGAGTTGGGGGGAATCAAGAGCCGGGGGCAAGGGGGGAAAGAGGGGGGAAACAAATCTGAGGGGTAACGTTTTTACACAAAAATTGGTGGGTGTATAGGACAAGCTATCAGAGGAGGTAGTTGAGGCAGGGACTATCGTAATGTTTAAGAAACATTTAGCAGGTACATGGATAGGACAGGATTAGCAGGATATGGGCCAAACGCAGGTAGGTGAGACTAGTATAGATGGGACATGTTGGTCAGTGTGGGCGAGTTGGGCCGAAGGACCTGTTTCCACGCTGTGCGACTCTGAGACTATGGATGGCTATTCAAGGATGTTTCGTCTTGCTGCTGGTTTTCTCCTTCAGTCTTGACCAGTGAAGTGCGATCAAGCAGTGTGGACATACCACCCCCCAGTGGCTGATCCCAGCACTGCAGGCTTAACACGTTTGCCATTTGTTCCTGAGCAAGAGCTTCTGCTGGGAATACTGGGTGGATTTGCCTTTTTTCCAACACCATACATACATAGAAACATAGAAAATAGGTGCAGGAGTAGGCCATTCGGCCCTTCGAGCCTGCACCGCCATTCAATATGATCATGGCTGATCATCCAACTCAGTATCCCGTACCTGCCTTCTCTCCATACCCCCTGATCCCCTTAGCCACAAGGGCCACATCTAACTCCCTCTTAAATATAGCCAATGAGCTGGCCTCAACTACCTTCTGTGGCAGAGAATTCCACAGATTCACCATTCTCTGTGTGAAAAATGATTTTCTCATCTCGGTCCTAAAAAACATCCCCCTTATCCTTAAACTGTGACCCCTTGTTCTGGGCTTCCCCAACATCGGGAACAATCTTCCTGCATCTAGCCTGTCCAACCCCTTAAGAATTTTGTAGGTTTCTATGAGATCCCCCCTCAATCTTCTAAATTCTAGCGAGTACAAGCCGAGTCTATCCAGTCTTTCTTCATATGAAAGTCCTGACATCCCAGGAATCAGTCTGGTGAACCTTCTCTGTACTCCCTCTATGGCAAGAATGTATTTCCTCAGATTAGGAGATCAAAACTGTACGCAATACTCCAGGTGTGGTCTCACCAAGACCCTGTACAACTGCAGTAGAACCTCCCTGCTCCTATAATCCAATCCTTTTGCTATGAATGCTAATATACCATTCGCTGTCTTCACAGCCTGCTGCACCTGCATGCCTCCTTTCAATGACTGGTGCACCATGACACCCAGGTCTTGTTGCATCTCCCCTTTTCCTAATCAGCCACCAATCAGATAAGAGTTTCCTGTTTTTGCCACCACATTTATCCACATTATACTGCATCTGCCATGCATTTGCCCACTCACCCAGCCTATCCAAGTCATCTTGCAGCCTCCTAGCATCCTCCTCACAGCTAACACTGCCCCCCAGCTTTGTGTCATCTGCAAATTTGGAGATGTTGCATTCAATTCCCTCGTCCAAATCATTAATATATATTGTAAATAGCTGGGGTCCCAGCACCGAGCCTTGCGGTACCCCACTAGTCACTACCTGCCATTCTGAAAGGGACCCGTTTATATACATCCTTATATAAGCATTAAACCCTGTGTCAACATCGGTTTACTTAGTGACCTGACTGATAACAGTACCCTTGTGCGAGGCAAAGCAAGAGTGGTCCAGGTAGACACAAAAATCTGGAGTAACTAAACGGGTCAGGCAGCATCTCTGGAGAAAAGGAATAGGTGACGTTTCGGGCCTAGACCCTTCTTCAGACTGAGAGTCAGTGGAATGGGAAACGAGAGATATAGACGGCACTTAGAACAAATGAATGAAAGATATGCAAAATGCAACAATGATCAAGGAAAGATTGATGATTTACAAACTACTTTGATGGGGCCAGGAGGAATTGAGTTGGGCAGCTCAGTAGCAGCAGATTTGCTGACTGACAGCACCAGGTTCAATCCTGACTATGGGTGCTGTCTGTATGGAGTTTGTATGTTCTCCGACGGGCCGAATGGCCTACTCCTGCACTTATTGTCTATTGTCCCTGTGTGGGTTCTTTCCTGGTGCTCCGGTTTCCTCCCACATTCCAAAGAAGTACAGGTTTGTCGGTTAATTGGCTTTGGTAAATTGTCCCTAATATATAGGACAATGCTAGTCATTGGGGTGATCGCTGGTCGGTTCGGACTCGGTGGGTTGAAGAGCCTGTTTCTGCACTTTGTCTCTAAAGTTGTCCGCCTAGGTTCTGCAGGGAAAGGCTGGCCACCTGCTTTCCTGAGCTCTAGAGGGGCCATTCGGGAGAAGAGTAAGATGGACCTGTATATGATTGGCAAGCCAGCAAGAATCTTATAGAGCACCTTATAGAAACTTACAAAATTCTTAAGGGATTGGACAGACCAGATGCAGGAAGATTGTTCCCGATGTTGGGGAAGGCCAGAACAAGGGGTCACAGTTTAAAGATAAGGGGGAAATCTTTTAGGACCGAGATGAGAAAATCATTTTTCACACAGAGAGTGGTGAATCTGTGGAATTCTCTGCCACAGAAGGTAGTTGAGGCCAGTTCATTGGCTATATTTAAGAGGGAGTTAGATGTGGCCCCTTGTGGCTAAAGGGATCAGGGGGTATGGAGAGAAGGCAGGTATAGTATACTGAGTCGGATGATCAGCCATGATCATATTGAATGGCGGTGCAGGCTCGAAAGGCCGAGTGGCCTACTCCTGCACCTATTTTCTATGTTTCTAATCAATACCACCCTGAAAGAATAGAGCCCTTTGTGGAAAATCTTGTTTTCTTTTGCCTCAGAGAATCACATGTGACATTTTTTTAACTGATCATTTCTTGTGATTCCTGTCGTCAGCCTTGAGATTGTGCAGCAATGAGTTTGATATTCATATCTGGCTCTCATGATTCTCTGCTCGTTTCATTGTCTCCTCCTCATTTCATGACCTTGCACGGTTGATGCTTTAACCCGGAGAGCAACATACTTTAAAGTAGAATGTAATTAACTGCTCTGCTTTGTGTAAGTATAACTCCCCTCCACACTCTCCCCTTCCCTTTAGTGTAGAGACACGGCGCGGAAACAGAGCCTACGACCCACCGAGTCCATGCAGACCATTGGCCTGGATAGAATGGATGTGGAGAGGTTGTTTATACTAGTGGGAGAGTCTAGCACCAGAGGGATCAGCCTCAGAATAAAAGAACATACCTTTAAAGTGGAGATGAGGAGGAATTTATTGGAGAAATCTGTGGATATTGCTGTGGAGGCCAAGCCATTGAGTATTTTTAAGGCAGTGATTAACAGATTCTTGATTAGTAAGGATGTCAGGGGTTATGGGGAGAAGGCAGGAGAATGTGAACTGCAAATGCAGTGCCTATCCTCCCATTACCCAGTGCAGTCTGCAGTGTTTGAGAAATGAATGGCCATGATGAAGGATGTTGGGCCAGTTTACTGTCAAAGTTAGTGACTTTTTTGCTCAAGAATTTCCGAATACGATTTGAGCTTGGTGGGTACACGATTCCCTTCCTGGGTTGGACCACCCAGCCTGATGTAACTTGAAGCATACTTAAATTCTTAAACAGATGGCAGAAGCCTTTCATTTGGCATTTTGCTCGCAAAAATAGGATGTGTCCAGAGAAAGCTGTGTCCACGAGTATTCATGGCAGCCAAATCACACCACTTGGGGGGGAAAACCAACCTGGCACTTTCTGTCATGAGTTACCCTTATGAAGCTAGCATGAACTCTCTGCCAGCAACATACGCGGGGAAGTTACGATACGATCGAACTTTATTTACCCCAGGAAGAAAATTGGTCTGTCAACAGTCATAAAACACAGCAAGATACATGAAACAGGAAATTAAAGTGATGAGTGGAAGATCCAGGATGGGGGATGTGCAAGGATTGGGGAGGGTGTGTGTGTGGGGGGAGGGATTCAGTCTACCCCACGACAGAAGGGGGACGAGTTGTACAGTTTGCTAGCCACAGGTAAAAAGGATCTTCTGTGGCATTCTGTGCTGCATCTAGCTGGATTCAGTCTGATGATGAAGGTGCTCCTCAGGTTGACCAATGTGTCATGGAGGGGGTGAGCTGTATTGTCCAGGATGCTCCGCAGTTTGAGGAGCATCCTCCCCTCCAAGACCATCTTCCCGTGAATCCATCTCCGCCCACAGGATGTAGCCAGCCTTCCTGATGAGTTTGTCAATCCTATTGGCATCCGCGGCCTTCACCCTGCTGCCCTAGCACACGACAGCAAAGAAGATGGCACTGGCTACCGCCGATTGATGGAATATCTGAAGAATCTTAGTGCAGACATTGAAGGAGTGGAGCCTTCTCAAAACGTACAGCTGCCCTCTTGTACACTACCTATAGAGCATCGCAGGGCAACGTACACAGGGCAACAGCAATAGTGAAAGGCCTGGATAGAGTGAATGTGGAGATGATGATTCCACTAATGGGAGAGTCTACGACCAAAGGTGGCAGCCGAAACGCTGCCTATCTCCTTCGCTCCATAGATGCTGCTGCACCCGCTGAGTTTCTCCAGCATTTTGTATTAACAGATTCTTAATTAGTAAGGGTGTTGGGGGTTATGGGGAGAAGGCAGGAGAATGTGGTTGAGAGGGAAAGATAGATCAGCCATGATTGAATGACGGAGTAGACGATGGACTGAATGGCCTAATTCTGCTCCTAGAACTTATGAACTTATGAACATGATCTAAGCCCCACAGTACCAAACAGAGGGAGGGACCCTGGCTCAAGTTAAACACTTATTCATTACCCAGAGGGTGGTGAATCTGTGGAATTTGTTGCCACAGACTGCCAAGTGGAGATTGATAGGTTCTCAATTAGCAAGGGTGAACAAAGGTTACATTGAAAAGGCAGGAGAATGGGGTTGAGAGGGAAAAATAACATTGATTGAATTGATGGGCTGAATGGCCTATTCCTGCTCCTATGTCTTGTGGTCTTATTCAAATCCATGACTGCCATCCCCACTAGTGAACATGGTGAGAATTTCAGTCTCCACAACCAAGCAGTGAATTCTAGAAGATAGACATAAAAAGCTGGAGTAACTCAGCGGGACAGGCAGCATGTTTGGAGAGAAGGAATGGGTGACGTTTCGGGTCGAGACCCTTCTTCAGTCTACCTTCGATTTAAACCAGCATCTACAGTTTTTTCCTACAGAACGGTGAATTCTGGAAACCTACTCTTTGGGTGAAAAATTTCAGGCACCCCTCTATTCCCTTGGTTCAATCTGAATTTAATTTAACTCAAATTAAATTTAACTTAAATCTAAGCTTGCTTGTTGAAGCAGGTCGCCGAAAATGTTCAACAATCCAGTGGCGACCAGAAAATGGTACAACTTTTGGGCGACTACTCACGATCATACAGGCGTCACCCCGCGACCATCTGGCGACAGCCAAGTCGCTTTTAGTCACGAAAAATCGGCGAAAAAAAGTGGGATAGGCCCTTTAATCCCCATTCAGACTCCTTTAAAACAACCACAACCTCAGCATAATTAGGCTTCTCCAGTCCAGGTAACGTCCTCAACAAAACTCTCTGCTGGTGAGACATCCTTTGTGTGATGTTATGACCAGAACTGTACACGGTATTCTCACTTCCATTCCACACGTTGATGAAGTTTTGGCTTCTGTTACGGCTCCTTGTCATTTTGAAAAGCTGTGTAGAATGTGAAAGCAAAGAGGTTGTGAGGAATGTTTACAAAGCATTGCTGGAGCCTTGGGCCATGTATTGCATTCAGGGCTGGCTGCCATATATTAGCAGTGTGAGACTGTGCAGAGAGAATCTAAAAGACACCCAAAATGGAGGACTTGAGTGTATTGAAGAGAAACTGGGTATTGTTATCCTCCAGGGGTGGTGGTGGAGGCAGATACGATAGTGGTGTTTAAGAGGATAGACACATGGAAGTGCTGGGAACGGAGGGATATGGATCATGTATAGGCAGAGGAAATCAGTTTAACTTGGTATCATGTTTGGCACAAACATGTGGGCCTGTTCTCTGTGTAAGAATGAACGCAAATGCTGGTTTACACCGAAGATGGACACAAAATGTTGGAGTAACTCAGCGGGTCAGGCAGCATCTCTGAAGAAAAGGAATTGGTGACGTTTGGGTCGAGACCCTTCAACAGGCAGAGAGATGATGAAGGGTCTTGACCCGAAACAGAAGGGTTGGTAACAGCTGGAGGATTTCAGTCAAGTGATAAAACTGAAGGGCAGATGAGGAGATTTTTTTTTTAAAGCAGCAAGTTGCTCTGATCTGGAGTGCACTGCCTGAAGGGGCGATGAAAGCAGTTTCAGTTGTGGCTTTTGAAAAGGAACCAAATTAATACTTGAAGGAGAAAGCAATTACATGGCTTTGGGGAAAGAGCAGGGGCAGGGACTAATTGTTTAGCTCTTTCAAAGTGCTGGCATAGGCATGATGCACTGAACGGCCTTCGTCTGTGATTCATGGCTCAATGATTGCAAATTGGATTTACGTGATTTTTTTAAAAAAGCATGCTTGAATGGAATTACTGAAACAGTACACTGTCACATTTTATAAAACACTGGAAAATACTTCATATGAATGACTACATTTAAACAATAACCACTTCCATTTTATCAATGGCCTTTAATGCAGCAATAAACAGGTCAATTATCTCATTCCTGTTTTGGGGATCTTGCTGTGGACACAGACTCCAGAAACAGGAATCTGATAATTGACCTGTTCTACTGTTATGATATAGAAAGTAAAGTATCCTTTATGTCATTCAGATCGTCATTTCGGTCTGAACGAAATTTTGTTACCTTGCAGTCATAACATATAATAAAAAAACAAAACACACAATAAACACATATTTAACATCCACCACAGTGAGTTCACCAGGCACCTCCTCACTGTGGTGGAAGGCAAAAGTCTTAAAGTCTTTGTCTTCTTCCCTCCTTGTTCTCCCTCTGCACTGAAGCGATCCAGGCCTCCGATGTTATCGTCCACTAGGCCCGCGGCCGAGCCTCCGAAACCGGTCTGCCGCCACCGCCAACGATGGAACACCACCACAGCTCTGATGCAGGGTCCGCCGCTGGAACGCTGGAGCACCGCAGCTCTGAAGCCGGGTCTCCGCTGGAGCACCGCAGCTCTGAAGCCGGGTCACCGCTGGAGCACTGCAGCTCTGAAGCCGGGTCGCCGCTGGAGCACCGCAGCTCTGAAGCCCGGTCACCGCTGGAGCACCGCAGCTCTGAAGCCGGGTCGCCGCTGGAGCACCGCAGCTCTGAAGCCGGGTCGCCGCTGGAGCACCGCAGCTCTGAAGCCGGGTCGCCGCTGGAGCACCGCAGCTCTGAAGCCGGGCCGCCGCTGGAGCACCGCAGCTCTGAAGCCGGGTCGCCGCTGGAGCACCGCAGCTCTGAAGCCGGGCCGCCGCCGCTGCTGGAAGCTGGAACGCTGCCATAGCTCCGAGGCTGCCAGCTCCGCCATTAGGCCTCAGCACAGACGGAGACGGTGACAAGAAAAGTCGCATCCCCCGAAGGGAGAGACTAAAACCCTGTTTCTCCCACCACATACACAGCCTAATAAACCAAAATTCCCACTAAAACAGACACAAGAAGACAAAAATAAAAATAAAAAACAGACGGACTGCAGGTGAGCCGCAGCTGCCAGGCAGCGCTGCCATTGTCAGGCTTAGTTTAGACAAGTATTGTCAGGTTTAGTTTAGAGATACAGCGCGGAAACATCCTGTCCAATACTGTTTTATGTTCTTTCTCCCAGTTAACAGAAAGAGCACGGTAGTATCCTGCATTTCTGTTCTTTCCATGCAGTTCTGACAATGAAGGACAAAGTTATAACCAATATTCAAAAAATGTGATATCAAAAAGAGGGCATTCATACCTCTGCAATTTTAGGAATACCTTGATACTTCAAGGGTAGTAAAAAATGTTTCTGCCCAGTTAATGGTATTTGCTAACAATCAAAATAGCCCTGAGCATATTCACAGTTAAGCAGAATTCCGGGCAGAACTACAAACTGGATGGTTTTGCTTTAATAAAAAAACTAATAGTGATGGCAGATAAGGTACAACTCAACATCTAAGCCATATATCACTCACAACTATCTTGAAAAGAGTAACTGAATTAATGCTTTACTTTGAAACACCACTCTTCTAACGCGGGTGAAATGCAGCAGAAATTAGGAGTGCAACAAGATCCAACAAATAAAATGAAATCATAACTATCTAGTGATCTTTGGTCAGCGGAGGAGGAGATGTGGTTAGGAAATTAGACTAGACCCAAGCATTGTCTTTAACATGCAACTAAACTGACAGATGCTGCTGGATTACTTGGACATGAATAAGTTGTAGAGTTGCTGCCTCACAGCGCCAGTGGCCCGGATTCAATCCTGACTACACGAACTATCTGACTACAGGTACTATAGGTACTATTTGTATGTTGTCCCCATGTCCTGCATGGGTTTTCTCTGGGATCTCCGGTTTCCTCCCACACCCCAAAGACTTGCAGGTTTGTAGGTTAATTGACTTGGTATAATTGTAAATTGTCCCCTAGTGTGTGTAGGATAATGGTAGGGTGCGGGGATCATTGGTCAACGCAGACTCGGTGCCTGTACATGATCCAAATCCCTCTAACTCCTGCACTTCCATGAGTCTGTCTAAAAGCCTCTTGAACACCTCTAGATGGACAACCAATGAGAATAGATTGATGTTATTTATTGGAACGATTTGCACCCTGATCATGAAGGGAGACCAGTATTCCTTGCCTGAAATCTTGAGAAAGGAAAAAATTGTCATTGCTTTCAAAGGCACTTGGACATGTACTTGCATGGGCCCAGAATCGAATGTGGAATTAATTCAGATAGGTCGTCTTCGACACAATGAACAGCAAATGACCATTGCCTGTGCTGCAGATTACTACTATTCTTCAACTAGGTGGTAACAACATTGGTCAGTGGAAATAAGAGTAAGAAAAGAGATAGCTATCACATTTTATCAAAGGTGCCAAATGGATTATTTCAACGTTGTTAGTATTGAAACCATTTATACATAGTAACATCCCCGAAAAGCAAAGAAGCAAATGTTCTTAAATGGTATTCATTGAGAGAGGAATGGCCAGGGCATGAAGGGAGCTCCTAAATTAACCACATAATCATATAACAATTACAGCACAGAAACAGGCCCTCTCGGCCCTTCCAGTCCATGCCGACCATTTGTTTTCCCCTAGTCCCATCTACCTGCACGCAGAAATGTTAATTTCGATCCTGCCACCACCATTTCTCATTCCACACAGCCACCACCCTCTGAGTAAAGAAGTTCCCCCTCACGTTACCCCTAAACTTCTGTCCCTTAATTCTCATGTCATGCCCTCTTGTTTGAATCTTCCCTACCCTCAATGGGAAAAGCTTATCCACGTCAACTCTTTCATTTTAAAGACCTCAATCAAGTCCCCCCTTAACCTTCTGTGCTCTGAAGAATAAAGACCTAACTTGTTCAACCTTTCTCTGTAACATAGTTGCTGGAACCCAGGCAACATTCTAGTAAATCTCCTCTGTACTCTCTCAATTTTGTTGACATCCTTCCTATAATTAGGCGACCAAAATTGTACACCATACTCCAGAATTGGTCTTACCAATGCCTTGTGCAATTTTAACATTACTTCCCTACTCCTATATTCAATGCTCTGATCTATAAAGGCCAGCACACCAAAGGCTTTCTTTACCACCCTATCTACATGCGATTCCACCTTCAGGGAACTATGCACAGTTATTCCTAGATCTCTCTGTTCCACAGTATTCCTCAATTCCCTACCATTTACCATGTACATCCTATTTTGATTTGTCCTGCCAAGTATTTGTCCTTATCAGCATTAAACTCCATCTGCCATCTTTCAGCCCACTTTTCCAAATGGCCCAAATCTCTCTGTAGACTTTGAAAATCTACTTCATTATCCACAGCACCACCTATCTTAGTATCATCTGCATACTTACTTATCCAATTTTCCACCCCATCATCCAGATCATTGATGTACATGACAAACAACAGTGGACCCAACACAGATCCCTGAGGCACCCCACTGGTCACCGGCTTCCAACCTGACAAACAGCCATCCACCATTACTCTCTGACATCTCCCATTCAGCCACTGTTGAATCCATCTTGCTACTCCGCCATTAACACCCAAAGATTGAACCTTCTTAACCAACCTTCCATGGGGAACCTTGTCAAAGGCCTTACTGAAATCCATATAGACAACATCCACTGCTTTACCCTCATCAATTTCCCTAGTAACCGCTTCAAAAAATTCAAGAAAGTTTGTCAAACATGACCTTTCAGGCACAAATCCATGTTGACTGTTCCTGATCAGACCCTGTTTATCCAGATGCTTATATATATATTATCTCTAAGTATCCTTTCCATTAATTTACCTTGGTTAGACACAAAATGCTGGAGTAACAGCGGGACAGGCAGCATCTCTGGAGAGAAGGAATGGGTGGCGTGTCGGAATCACCTTGTGCACTTTCTTGCCTTTCCATGAAGTGTAGTGCATGGCACTGCCCTCAGGAACAAATTGCTGTAACAGTTTATGGTACTGAATTTTAAGTTAGTTTGTTTGACTTTCTGGAAATAGTTTCAACAGACCGACCAGTGTGGAAAGTTTGCTCAAAACAGGCAGTGTATGCAGATGTGTTTCTTGGACTTCCGTCTTCCGACTAAATTTCTAAACTCTCAGTCAGGATGTTAAGAGTTCGCAGAGAACACAAGCTCAAGCCTCGCGTGTGCACCTGGAGTAGAGGAGAGGAACCTTTAATTAACAGCCCAATCAAAAGGATAATATGACAGATGCTGAATGCTCCTTCAGAACCAAGCTGGCTCCAGCTTCTTCTACATCATCAAGTTGTTTGTGTTGGAGCAAGAATAAGTGAATTGTACTACTTTTCCAAGCCTGCAAACCTCAAAATGGTTTCAGGCAGTGGATTAGACTTAGTGCCAGACCACTGCTTGGTTAATGCCCAGTGACTTGATTGAATGAAGGAATGAGGGCAAGTTTTATGATGTTTTTTTTTTTTTACTGCAAGGTTTTGTATTTAAATCTCTGGAAGCTATTACATTGTTTTATTTTTTGAAGCAAGAAATCCACTTTGTGTCTTGCCAATTCCACTACTGTTAAAGCTATTTTGATAAATTAAACTAAAACACAAAAAAAAAATGATTTCAAATTTCAGAGCTGGAAACCCAAGGCTTCAACTTTTTTAATTAACCACAATTGCTGTCTGGTGGCCAGAATGGAAGTGTGTGCACATGCGAGTTTCTGCATGTGTTGCTCGGGTGTTGTTTCTTGGCCTCTTGTGGTGTTTACATTCATGTATGTTCACATGTGTGCCAGCCGAGAACATTATTCGTGTGAATTCACATGAAAATTGTTTCTGGACTGAGGTATCATGGTCCTCGTCTGCAAGTTAATAGCCATGTCCGCGTCGACCAGTGATCCCTGCACACAAACACTATCCAACATACACACTAGGGACAATTTACAACTTTACCGAAACCAATAAACCTTGTACGTCTTTAGAGTGTGAGAGAAAACCGGAGCTCCAGGGGAACCAACACAGGTCCAGGGGAATGTACAAACTCCATATAGACAGCACCCGCAGTCAGGATCGAACCCGGGTCTTTGGCGCTGTAAGGCAGCAACTCTACCGCTACGCCTCCTTGCAGTTGGTTATCTTTCTTCATGTGTTCTTGTTGGAAGATCAGGGTGGTACGTGCAGTGGTTATAGTGGCAGTTGAATCATGTCCAACAGAATACCATCCCAACTTTATTACTGGTTCAGTAGCCAGTTGTATACGTTGCACTTGATCTTTTTCGTCCTGTCACGGTTTAATTTTTTTTCCAATTTGCACCTCAATTCTCCTGTTTTATACTGAGGGCAGATTCATAGTCGGAGGAATTGCTGAACGGTTGTTGCAGTCACTTTAGCAGTTTGGATTTGTTCTGAGATCTTGCTTAGGCATCAAAGGGGTTACGTCACGTGAATCTCTACTAATATAATAATTCTTCCACTTGCCCCTCTCCTCCAGAGGCACATTCTTCACCGCCACATTTTATTCTCCTAGTACCAGCACCACCAACTCCTGTTTTACCCGCTGTCCCATTCCACCAGCATCACCATCCCCACCCCCACGAACACTGCCTCGTCTATTGCCACAACCCCCACGAACCACACCACAGACCTAAGTTCCATCACCATTGGTACCACCACCATCTTCTCAACTTCAGACACTTGCTTTGTGTGGGGTCATAGAGAGATGGAGCACAGAAACAGACTTTCATCGTCCCCATCCACTGCCTATTTTATTTCCTCCACGTTTCCATCAGCTCACTCCAGATTCTACCACTCCCCTGCACACAAGAGGCCATTGGCAATGAATGTACTAATCCATAACCACACCATCATGCAAAATCCACGGGGTCAGGATTGAACCTGAGTCACCAGAGCTGAGGCCGTAGATCCACCAGCCTCGCTCTGTGCCACGTTCTCTTTCTGGCACTGTTCTCTTTTGGGAATTCAACATCTCATGAGGTGACATTCTGCACCTTCTGAGGCCACTTGCTTTCGAGCTTCATCCACTGAAGATCTTCTGATTCCATCCTTGATGGTGCAGACACTTTAGCATTAACATGGATCTGCAGATGCTGGTTTACAAAAAAAAGGCACAAAGTGTTGAGTAACTTAGCAGGTGAGAGGCAGCATCTCTGGAGAACATGGATAGATGATGTTTCGAGTAGTGAAACATTGAAGAAGGATCCCGACCCGAAACATCATCTATTCATGTTCTGCGGAGATGCTGCATGACCCACTAAGTTACTGCAACACCTTGTGTCTTTTTTTTAATGAAACTGCTGAGTTCACAGCACCAGTGAAAACAAATGTGTTAATGCTGTAAGAAAGATAGAGAAACACACTGTTATTCCTTGTAACATAGCATTATGTGTTGGTTATTATTCGCACATTTGCACACAGATACAGGGAAAGCTTTGTTTGCATGCTATCCAGTCAAATCAGACAATACATGAGTACAATCGAGCCATACACAAGTACAATGGGTAGTGCAAAGAGATTAGTACCAGAGTACAGAATATAGTGTTACAAACTCACAGCATTTGTTACTGGGAAAAAGGTATAAGGGCTGCATTGAGGTAGGTCGGAAGATTTGAACTCTACCCCTAGCTTGGGGGGTGGGGGGGGGGGTGTTGAGAGAAGAATCTGTTACTGAATATGATGTTATATGTTTACAAGTATTTCTATCCTCTGCCCACAGATGGGAGACAAGGGAATGACCGCGGTGTAAGTAGTCCTTGATTATGTTGGCTGCTCTCCTGAGCCAGCACGGAGCGCAGATGGAATCAATGGTGGGGATGCTGGTCCGTGTGATGGACTGGGCAGGGGCTACATCCACAACACTGTAATTTCTTACAGTCTTGGGCAGAGCTGTTGCCAAACCAAGCTGTTGTGCATCCCGATAGGATGCTTTCTATGGTGCATCTGTCTTATGTTGCTTTAGGTTTGGGTTTATTATTGTCACATGTACCAAGCTACAGTGAAAAGCTTTGTTGTGATCTAACAGGTCAATATAATTAGGTCAAACTCAAGAACACTTGGTTGAGTGAAGGGGAAGATACAGAATGCAGAATCCAATACTCAGCATTGTAATGCAACAGTTTGATAGACTTAAGTCCAATATCCACAATGGGCGAGAAGTAAATCAGACACTTTCCTAATTTATGTAGGCCCGTTCAGAAGCCTGATAAGAGGGGATGCTGTTCCTGAGTTTGATTGTGTGCGCTTTCACATTTCTGTATCTTCTGACCAACAGGAGACGGAAGAAAGAATGACCGGGGTGGGACAGGTCTTTGATTGTTTTGGCTGCTTTTCCGAGGCAGCGTGAAGTATAGGTGGAATCAATGGTGGGAAATGTGGCCGGTGTGATGGATTGGGAATTATTTCAATAGCTCAAAACAAATGAATGGTGATGAGGCAGCAAAGTGGATAAGAATTTGTAAAAGAATAGGGTTCCCGTGGAAAAAAAGTAGAGAAGAGAGATTAGATAATTCTACTTGATGGGTCAAATGTTGTCATTTGTTTCCATCGTAATAGTTGTAATGTAAAACAATGCTGTTTATATCCCTCTGGAGAGAGCTTGTATTCTCAATCAAGAACACAACTCCCTTACACTCGAAAGAAACGCATTTGAGCTCATCGTAACCATTGAGCAAAATCTTTGCAATTAATTCGCCCCTGTTGTTTTGCATAGCTCGGTTCAATCTACACCTTTCTGTGTTGTCCTCTTGCCATCTTCATCAAGCGTGCCAATATTCATGACTGCTTATAGCCTTCATAATTGGTTTCAAACTGACAACACTGTGACAGTTAGTATTATTTTAATGTGGAACCATTGGAAACATGCCGGATGCTCCAAATTCAATTAGTTAGCCATCTAATGTGCTCCATTCCTGTGCAGGTTTACTCTTGGGATAACAGTTAGCATTTTATTTTTTTAAAGACTGCTTTGAATTCATTGGATATTTATGGTCAGGGGAACAGGATACTGGGTTGTACATTGCCCCTGACTCATCAATCAGACATGTTCAATGGCAGACGTGGACAGTTCTGGCTCCTTTGTATGTGTGCCAGGTTTAAATACTGTGATCGTGAATTAATCTGTTCCCCCACTACTGTAACATGTGCAGGAAGGAACTGCAGATGCTGGAAGTTAGACACAAAATGCTGGAGTAACCCAGCGGGACAGGCAGCATATCTGGCGAAGCTGAAGAAGGGTCTCGACCCGAAACGTCACCCATTCCTTCTCTCCAGAGATGCTTCCTATCCCGCTGAGTTACTCCAGCATGTTTGTGCTCTACTGTAACAACGTTTTCCAGGATTCTCACTTCAATTTATGTTTTGAAGTTGTATTAACGCAGGCTGATACATGTTGTCTTCACTTGTTTGTGCCTTCTCTCCCCATTTGTTTATCATTGCCATCCCTACAATTTTTTTTTAGTAAAACATAATCTGCACTGTAGATTTCTTCCAAGTGAATGTAAGGACTTGCCTCAGTGCGACATGAAGTCAGGTGGGGAGGGGAGACTTGTGGGAGCACAACCCCAGCACGGGTAAGGTGTAGGAAAAAACTATAGATGCTGAATTAAATCGAAGGCAGGCACAAGATGCTGGAGTAACTCAGCGGGGCAGGCAGCATCTCTGGAGAGAAGGAATGGGTGACGTTTTGGGTCGAGACCTTTCTTCAGACGGGTAAATTTCTAAACAATATTGAGACACAAGTAACTGCAGTTGCCAGTTTACAGAAAGAGACATAAAGTGCTGGAGCAACTCAGCAGGTCTGGCAGCATCTCTGGAGAACATGGATAGGTGACGTTTCGGTCTGGATCCTTCTTCAGACTGATAATATCTTCGGATTCGGAGGGCGAATGATAGTGGGGCTAAATTCATCCCTCAATGCCATTTGGTTTTAGTTTAGTTTATTATTATTGTCACATATGCCGAGGTACAGTGAAAAACGTGATGGTTGCATACTATCCAGTCAGTGGAAAGACTATATATATGATTACAATCAAGCCGTCTGCAGATACAGGATAAATGGAATAACATTCAGTGCAAGATAAAGTTCAATGAAGTCTTAAAACTCAGTTGTGAAGGCCAATGGGTCTCTCCACTCTGCTTTGGTATAGAATTAGATCACGGTTGAACTGATTATAACCGTAACTCTCTCTTCCCTCCTACATATAGTACCTTTTTGGGATTGGAAATGCTGCAGGTTTATTATTGTCACGTGTACTGAGTTACAGTGAACAATTCTTTTATGTGTTATTCAGGGAAATTATACCGTAAAGGGCCTGTTCCACTTTCCCGAGTTATTCACGAATTCTCCTGAGTTATTCACAAATTCTCCCGAGTTTTCAAACTCGCAGAATGTTTGTAACAAGTCCGTGGATATATCGTAGCGGCTCGTTATGCCAGCTGAAGGTACTCGGGGCTATATTTTTAATCGTGGACATTTTTCATCATGCTGAAAAAATGTCCCAACTTACCTGATGCCACGAGTAACTACGGCCGGGATAACGAGCCGCTACGATATATCCACGGCCTCCCACGGACTCGTTACGAACATTCTGCGAGTTTGAAAACTCGGGAGAATTCGTGAATAACTCGGGAAAGTGGGACAGGCCCGTTTAATGAGATATGGCAAAGAGAAAAATAAACAGAGTGTAGAACATAGCGTTACAGCTACAGAGAAACCGCAGACAAAAAAAAAGTACAAGGGCTGCAATGAGATAGATTGGGAGATTGCACATCCCTGCTTATCAAACTCCTGTCCACCTCTGCCTTAAATATGTCCAAAGATTCTGCTTCTACCACCCTTTGAAGAAAACCATTTCAAAGACTGATATCCTTCTGAGAGCAAACAGTTTGTCTGACCTTCCTCTTATATAGGTAGCTATTTATTTTTGAACAATAATCTTTCATTCTGGATTCTTCCTGAAGAGTAAATATTTTCTTCATATCTACCCTGTCAGAACAACGTGCAATCTTATTTGTTTCAAACATGTTGCATTCACTCTCATAAATTGCAGCAAGTTGCCTCCCTTCCTTTTACCCTTCTGTGGGATGTTTTCTGCATTTAATGTTTCCAGAGCAGCCTGATTAACTGCAGATAATTCCACAATGCTGTTGGATAAGATATTTCAGGTTCTTTGACTCCAGGAAAAGTCAGTAGCCTCACGGTTCCAGTGATCCGTTCAATCCTGACCTCTGGTGCTAACTGTGGAGTTTGTATGTTTTCACTCTTGACTGTCTGGGTTTCCTCTGGGAGATGCAGTTTCATCCCTCAGCTCAAAGACACACAACTGGATAGGTTAATTTTCCATTGTAAATTGACCCTGGCGTATAAATGTGGTCGAATCCGGCAGGATTTGTTGGAATAAGGGGAGAATAACAAGGGATTAGTGAAAATGGTGATGATTGGTATGGAGACAGAGGTCCAAAGGAGCTGTGTCCATGTTGTATGACACTGTAGAGGCAAACAGCATACTTCATGGTTGTGATTGTGCTGGTTGCATTACCAAGGGCTGGTCTTTTTGTTCTACATAGAAAGCATCACTGACTTGGGAGACATTACAGAGAAAGCCGAGGGAAATTGCTGCATGTCACATTGTACGTAGGACATACTGCAGCTTGGTTTGCCAGCAGTGAAAAGAGTCAACATTTGGTGTAGTGGATAGTGTTTTATTAGGGGGCAGCACAGTGCACAGTGGTGGAGCTGCTGCCTTACAGCGCCAGAGACCCAGGTTCAATCCTGACTACGGGTGCTGTCTGTACGGAGTGTGTACAGACGCCCTGTTACTGCGGGTGTAGGTTTGTAGGTTAATTGGCTTCGGCAAAATAATTTTTCCTAGTATGTATGAGAGTGCTAGTGTATGGGGTGATCGTTGATCGGCATGGACTCGGTGGGCCAAAGGGCCTGTTTCCCTAAAGTCTAAAGAGTGGATTTTGTTGCCCTGGTTACTGTTGAGAATTTTTAGGAGCTAGTGAAGTTGTACTCACACAGAGAAATAGAGAGTTTTCCATCATACTCCTAACCTCTGCCATGCAGGTGGGGAAAGGCTTTGTTTGGGGAGTCGGGGAGTATGTCACTGAATACAGAATAATCTTGTACCATGCCAAGCGCTGATCAGATATCATGTTCTTAGATTGGGAGAAAGATATTTTTACTAAGATAGCCAGAAAACAAACACAGAATAAAATCATCAAAATATCTACACTTCCTTGTGTCGACATCAAAACTAACGGTTTTACCAATTTGCTAGCATGCCAAATGTATCCAGACAGCATGTCAAACAAGACCACGTTTGTTCACATTCACTTGGCCATCATTGCTGCTAAATCAGTGAGAATACAGTGGGTAAAGACTCCTTTTAGAACTCCTGCTGACTGGAACACATCCCGAGTGCTAAATATGGTTTCAAAATACACAGCTGTTGACATGTTCTTATGTTAACAGTATTTACGAGACTGATACAGTTATGTTCCTGCTCAGTAATGAACATTCACCAGTTGCCTACTCTCAATGTGGGAGGTTCAGGAGTGGTAATCTTTGCATGCCGTTAATCTCCTTTAAACTTCTTGCTTGCCACTTAGCTCGGTGGTTTTACAAGTCAGACCCACTCTCCCCTCAGCCACAAGCTATTAATGAGTGGAGTGCCTGGAAAAATCTCAGGGAGCTTACTCTCTCAGTTCATCAACTCTTGTTTTCTCCAACCAGGAATTAAATTTATGTTTGGTTTGGAGATGCAGTGCAGAAACAGGCACTTTGGCCCTTTCGAGTCCACTCCGACCAGCGATCCCCGCACACTAGCACTACCGTACACACACGAGGCACAATTTACAATTTTACCAATTAGCCTACAAACCTGTACTTCTTTGGAGTGTGGGAGGAAACCCACATAGCCACGGTGAGAACGTACAAACCGTACAGATAGCACCCGAGGTCTGGATTGAACCCGGTCTCTGGCGCTGAAAGGCAGCAACTCTACTGCTGAACCACTGTGACACCCCCAAATGTGTTGAATTTAAACATAATCCTGTTGCGTGCCATCCTCGGAGAATTACCTTAACCTACTGAGACAAAAGGAAAGATTAGTGAAATGTTTTATCCCAGAAATCATGATCTGGCCCAACCTGAGTCTTACCCACAGCAGCAAGTTACAATGTGCTCTGAAATCACAATGAACAGGTTGCATTCAGGGGAACTTTCAGTGATGCCCTTTGGTGATAGACAGTGTGCACATGAAGCATAGAAACTATTTTGTTGTACATTTTTCTAAGCCTCTCTCGATCAAGAGCCTCATTCATGAGAAATTATCAGCGTCTCCTGTTATGTTCCTTGCATTTTTGCTATTTGATAAACTGTTATCACGTAGGCATGGTGTTAAATAAATATTGACATAATTTTCAATTTATAAGCAATAAAGTATCATGTTGTCCAGCAGAATTCAGTTAATTTTTCATACTGCATGTCGTACGAAGTACAGAGATTATATCTGCCCCATAAGCAATCTTTTGAAAAGCAGTAATGAGGTTAACTGCATTCCTGGATTATTCTTGACAGATAATGAATTGTGCATTATTTATGTAATCACTTTGGCTTTCAGTTCAATTTATTCCAGGATAGGCAGCAATCAGCCTAATTTTCAGATGTTTTTTTTTTCTTCGAAACCCTGCCTGTAGGCTTCAACTTGGCAGCCTGTGTGTTCTCGGTAACAAAAGCCTGAGCTAAATTGCTGGCAATTTCTCCTGAAATCAGCCCCTCATTACTCAAATATTTGCTTAGCTTAAGAGGCAGGAACAGCCAGCAATTATTTCTGGAATCTGCACATTTTCTGAATGGTTCGACTGAAGCCTTGAGAGGTTTTGAAGCGAGCCTGTAGACAATTCCTGAAAGGGACCCGCTTGCCAGGAATTTCTCATTCCTGAAACATTGGTATCCTTGCCGAGCCTCACGACTTTGTCCCAGGTTCATGATGGGGCGGACCTGAGCAAAACGCGATACCAAGATATGTGTAGAAAGGAACTGCAGGTGCTGGTATATACCAAAGGTAGACACAAAATGCTGGAGTAACCCAGCGGGACAGGCAGCATCTCTGGTGAAAACCAATCAATGACGTTTCGGGTCGGGTCCCTTCTTCAGACTCCAACCCTAGTGGCAAGAATTTAGTAGAGGGCAGCTCAGTATCACCCTCTCTTTGGAAGGGAACATTTTAATCCTATGAACATTCAGGTATGATGGGGTAATTTTATTTTTGGTGTCTTTTAACACTTTTGCAGGAGTGGAACTAGCTTGGTTAAGGTCCAATCCCACTTACGTGATATTTTTTGGCGACTGCCAGCACCCGTCATAGTCGCAGTAGGTCGCCGACAATTTTCAAAATGTTGAAAATCCAGCGGCGACCAGAAAAAGGTACGACACTTTGGGCGACTACCCATGACCATACAGGCGTCATCCCGCGACATGGATGTTCAATATTTTGAACCTGCTTCGATTATGACGGGTGCCGAAAACGTCGAGTATGTGGGACAGGCCCTTTAGGCAACTTGGTCAGCATGGACGAGTTGGGACGTGATGCCTGGTTTCTTGCTGGTTCACGGTGGACAACTGTGGTAACACACAGAGTCAATTTAGAATGTCCAATTTTCCTGGTCATTGACAGTGGAAAATGGGGTACCATCTACAGTTGAACTAAACTTCCCCCCCACCCCCATACTCAACCTTATATAAATGGAGTCATGTTAAACATTTTAAAAGGCACTTGGATAGGTACATGGATAGGAGGTGTTAGGAGGGATATGCAGCCAAGTGGGACTGGTCAGGTTAGGCAACTTGGTCCACAGGGATGAGCTGGGGCCGAAAGACCTATTTGCATGCCGTGCAGCTCTGATTCTTATCACATTGTTAGAATTCCATTGTGACAATCTGCCCTTGGCTTCAAATGGTTCCATAATGTAATTCCATGGCACATCCTCGTCAAATATTAAATTAATGTAACCCAAGTCATTAAGTTTCAGTTGGCACAAGCTATTTTGTGCCAACAGAAAGTCTGAATTCTGTACTAATGTTGCTCTGATAGCATTATGATTAATAGGTCCATAATAATCAATGGTGGAGCCAAAAGAGAAATGTAACTAGATCAGATCATATAGCCTACCATAGTTAAGATGATTGAAATTTAATGTATTCCTTTTGTCCACCTGCAGGAAATTCTATTACATCACCATGTTAAGAGATCCGGTTTCGCGCTACCTGAGTGAGTGGAGGCATGTCCAACGCGGGGCCACGTGGAAGACATCTCTCCACATGTGTGATGGGAGGACACCAACGCCTGACGAGTTGCCATCTTGCTACGAGGGGAATGACTGGTCAGGTTGCACACTTCAGCAGTTCATGGATTGCCCATTCAACCTGGCCAACAACCGACAGGTGCGAATGCTCGCCGATCTCAGTCTGGTGGGCTGCTACAACATGTCCTTTATTACTGAGCGGAAGAGGGCTCAGATACTTTTGGAAAGCGCCAAGAAGAACCTCAAAGATATGGCTTTCTTTGGTTTGACTGAATTCCAAAGGAAAACACAGTATTTGTTTGAGAGAACTTTTCATTTACAGTTCATTAAACCCTTCATACAGTTCAACAGTACCCGTGCATCAGGTGTGGAAACTGATAATGAGACAATCCATAGGATTGAGGAGCTAAATGACCTAGACGTGCAACTGTATGACTATGCAAAAGACCTTTTCCAACAGCGATTCCAGTACAAGAGGCAGTTAGAAAGGATGGAGCGGAGGATACGCAATCAGGAGGAGCATCATCAACAGAAGATCCCCGAGGAACTGCCCAGAGAGGAAATCGAAGAACAAGGGCGAGTGCCCACGGAAGATTACATGAGCCATATTGAGAAATGGTAGCCATGGTGCGCCATGGCTTGCATCAAGTTCTTAAAACTTTTGGTCTTCTAGATCATTACGAATCTCGGAGGTTTAAAGAAAATTTTTATGTCTGTAATTTTGAAATGAATCTGTAAAACAGAGATGTTTGCTTCAGAGCAGTATGGGTCTTTCTCAACGAACTAGGTGCACATGGATCTGGGAACATAATCAAGCCAGGATACTCCAATGTGATCCAAAGGCACGATCCAATGACCCAATGCAGTGGATATGTATGCAGTTATGAACAGTGGATAACAAGACTTTCCAACTGCATTGTGACACCTGTAAACACATTCTCCAACAGGAAACTAATTGTGTTTGCTTCAACTTAGTAACTCATGCTGTTTAACTCTCAACATGATATGCAGTTGTGTTCATTTTACCGTTTCATGGTTTTGAGAAATTTAAAAATTCAGGGTTGAGGTTTTATACAACCACTGGCCAAGTGTACCACTGAGTAGGAGCATTCCCAGTCTAATTCAATCCGGTCACTGAACTTTCTTTCTTCCATGTTTTAGCTTCCCAACTCCTATCCTGACGGTCTTGACAGCATCACTAGAGTGCTGATCCACGGACAACGGTCGCCCTCCATGTTTCTCGTCCAAATGATCGTTATGTCCTTCGTGTGATTATCCAACAATGGCTTGGACCTCCTGGCCAAGCCTGAGGCAGTATACAGACATCACCCACCCAGTATACAAACATAAGTCACCATATATTAAACAAGAGTGAGAGCCTAGCCGATTTTAAAGTTTGTTTGGTAGACACCAAATGCTGGAGTAACTCAGCGGGGCAGGCAGCATCTCTGGAGGGAAGGAATGGGTGACGTTTCGGGTCGAGACCCTTCTTCAGACGGATTTTTGTTTTAATTTAATTTTTGTTTTTTGTCCTTCCCATTTCCCCCTTTCCGACACCTTGAACGATGTGGCTAGTGGTGAATCCTTGCCTTGGGTGAGATGGGCTACGCCACCACAGACTGGGGATCAAGCTTTTACACCTTCTTGATCTGTGATGATCTGAGGCTGACTTTGCCGTGAAGCCCATCTGAATTATCTGTAGTAATGTTCAGATTGCTCAGTGTTCAGTTTATTAATGCCATGTAGTAATTATGCACACATTCATCTCATCTGAGCCGGTTGTTGAGGAAACTTAGTAGGTAGAGCAAATTCATGCAGGAAACTTTAAAATAAGATTATTTTATTTCTACATAGTAATAGGAATCACACATTTTGTCAGGACTAAGTTTAAAGAAAAAAAGAATGTTGTACCTTTTATAATTTTAACAGCCATTCTGTAATAATCTATTTAATCTTTTCATAATTGTAAGTCACAAACCCCATCATGCCCATTGCAGTACAGTTTGTAGCTGTTCATGCCAGGTACCAACGTAAAGCTGCGTTAAATGTATTGCATTTGCTGAAAGACACAAAGCGTTTCGGTCCCTGCAAATGACCATTTTAATGTAGGACCTTGGTTGAAAATGAGCAATGCGTACCTTTGTTTCTAGGCAATGCAAACAGGGCCCGGGACACAGTTCACACGCAGCATCAGGTCACTTTCTCAATCGAGATTAACTTCAATAGTCTTGAGCTTGGTTTCTATCAGAGTCATAATTCAGAAGTCGTCATGGTACTTTTTAACAAATCCATCAACAGCTCTGACTGATCGGAGGACATTCACTTTTCTGATCTTAGTTCACCCATTTATACACATGATAAAGCCATGGCATACTTTATAATTGTACCACCTGAGGGGGGAAGGATCCCACAACATATCTTCCCCTCCCGTTATTGGTTACTCAAGCAATTTGGGTAATTCCTCAGTACCAGTTCAACGAAAGAAACAACCAGGTTACACTGGGTGAATGAACATGTATGTCTACACCACTATATATTTAAACATCTACAATCTCAGACACACATTGGACTTTCGCCAATTTCACAGAAGATGTCAAAGGTAAATATGGTTTCCATCTGTACAAACTGTTTGTGGCTCCCTGAGTTTCAAGTCATTGGAGGTGTAAAATATTCTAAATTTGGGTAATAAGTTATTTGTAATGCTCAAAGAAACACGAATAATACTAGGCTGATGCTGAGCGACAACCGATGATGCCCGGGGTTCTCTATGGAAACTTTGAAAGGGATCATCTTGTCAAACAATCTACATTTATAAATGCAAAATCTGTGTAACCTGGATATAAATACAAATACTGCTGCTTTTGAAATCCTAATTTACTATATTTTTTGCTTTGTCGTTGTCAATGTTCGAACTCCAAACTCCAGCAAAGTGAAGATACAGCAGCAGGGGCTTATATTTTACATGTTGTGCTTATCCAGCCTTCATGATTAATCATTTTGCCTGGGTGCACTTGATTTCAACAAATGCAGTAACATTTTGGGAGCCAAGTTTGTTGCCGTTTAAATCGATGCAAAGCCATATAGGGAGTCTCGCTGGTTAATGGGAATGAAATAGACCAGTGAACGTTCAGTACAATTTCCATTTTCCCCAGGTACCAAACTCCAGCATTTAAAGGGGAGCGGCAACTTAGTAGCGAGTACTTGGATAGGCTCTTTTTCTGGAACAGTTGCGGGTTTCATATGTTATGTTTGATTAAAGAAAAGACAAATAACTTGTAGTCGCAGATGTCATTGGTAATGCAGCTATGTAATCTCACTCCCAACAGACCTGCTGGCTGTTATTCACCGGGAGTAATGGGCTTATATTTCTGGGTGAAAATTTTAACATGTTTTGATATATGTCATTGAGAAACAAATGGATAAAATAAATGAATCTGTTTAAATGGCTTTGCTGTCTACGTCACTGTTATCCATCATATGACACACAATAACATTTCCCCCCAAAGGTAGACACAAAGTGCTGGAGTAACTCAGCGGATCCCATCTGCAGTTCTTTGTTTCAACATTTTCACCAATATTTGTTGTTCTCGTCAATATTTCAGCCATTGAGCTCAGTGATGTTATGTTATGGTACTGCTTCATTCATTTTAATAGTACCACATTTAATTTTGAATGTGGTTTAATTTTTTAAGTACCACATTCCACCGTATTAAGTTTCTATCGGAAACAAAATGACCACACAAATGTTTGAATCACTAATTGAAAGGGTTAAAGGAACAACTTTTTGCAGAATATTTTTCAAACAAACTTTCTGTAAACTTGTACTGTGTTGTAAATCTGGAAACCAAATGGTTTATTTGCTTTCGTTGGGTGAAATATGAGAACATGCTCAACAAAGGTAAGTGGGAAAAACTTGGAACAGCAAAGAATAATGGTTTGTTATACTTGGTCCATGATTGAAGGGGTTGAAGGTGTGTCTGGTCTTTCTAAGTCTTCCTCATGGATGAGAGGAAAGATTAAGCAATGTGCCAAATGAACAGTGAGTCTCTACTCCAGAGCTATTATTCTCTTTGGCTTCTTCCATATCATAAATTAATTCCTGATGCAGATGTGGGTATCTGCTTGGTGAGTATATGAAACCTATTCCTCACATAGTTTCTCCTGAATATCCATCACTGTTAAATACTCTTGTCTATTAAATGTTTTTTTTTTAATTTTATTGTGCTGTTGAACCTTATTTTCGATAAACCCTCTGTGTACTCAAAAGTGTGCATGCAATTGTTTTAGAACATAGAAAAGTACAATAGAGAAACAGGCCCTTCAGCATACAATGTCTATGCCAAACATGAAGCCCAGTTAAACTGATCTCCCCTGCCTGCGTGGGATCCATATCACTTCTTTCCATTCATATCTGTGCCCATCGAAAACTGCCTTAAATACTACTATTATAACTGCCACCACCACCACCCCTAGCAGCACGTTACATTCTGCATTAAAAAAACTTACCCGGCACTTCTCCTTTAAACTTTGCCCCTTGTATCTTAAAGTTATGCAGTCTAATTGTTGACATTTCCACCCTGGGGAAAAAGGTTCTGCCTGTCTACCTTATCTATGCCTAACTTATTTACATAATGTTTTTCTAACATTTGTTAAGTCTCTCGTGGTTAAAAAGAGTGCAGTGACTTGGGCCTAGAATTCATAAAGCCTTTCCCACAGGTGTTTTTCCCTCATAATTTCTGAGTTTATTGTAGACTTAATTGATGAGAACAATTACTTTCATTGATCAACAATCCATTGTCATAAACCCAATGAACCGCAGATGCTAATTTTTTTTTTTTAAATGGTACAGACGTCTCGAGGAACTCAGCAAGTAACTGGAGTAAGGCAGCATCTCTAGAATATGGACAGGCGATGTTTTGGGTCAGGACCCATCTTTGGACTCCAGTCTGAAGAAGGGTTCTGACCTGAAATGTCATCTATCCATGTTCTCCAAAGATGCCTGACCCATTAGATTACTCCAGCACTTTCACTCCATTATCATTGTATACTACTGTATTCAGGATGACTTTTAAGGAAAATTAGATGGAATTAGGTCTGTGGACATATATCGGGACAAATATGGGCACAATAACTTCTATTCCCATTGGTGAACAACTGGAAGGATCAGGTAAAAAAATGTTCATTACCATTTATGTACATGTATATCCAACATTCAATAACCTCCACTCCCATTGGTATGCAAGTATATCTATCACACATGATAACATTTGTTTGATTCAATTACCATTATTATTTCTTCTTTCGCACATTTCAACTTTCAATTAACGTTGAAGGCGCAAATTAGTTCAGATATTTAAAGTAAATGTAACTGATGGGGCACTGAGGTAAAGACAGATACAAAATAGCTCCCAAATTGCCATTTTAAATGACAATTAAACGCCTGGGATTGTGCAAAGAGGTTTGTATAATAGTCTGTGGGTGATGGATTTTATTCGAAGCAAGACGGGCCCTGGTACCTGCCTGGAATGTGAGTGATCGATAAATTATGATTAAGAAAATTATTAAACTTGGGTGATATCTCCTTCCACATTGTATCTTTCATAAGCAAATGAAAGAAATAAAATGACATTTTAAATGAAAGTACTTTGAAGGGATGTTCCCTGCTTTCAACAATTAGGATGTAAATCTCGCCAGCTTCTGTTTAATTTTTGTTAAATATTTTTATTAGACGTAAGTACATATTAAAAGAATATACTTGTCACATACATTCTTAATATTATTAATATTAACAGTTATCTTATTTGTATTTCTATACATTTTTTGTTTTTATTGCAGATAGGAAAAAAATAGAGAAAAATAAAGTAAAAATAGAAAAAAAAAATTAGTGGAGTGTTAAACAGGTTATCCATCATTGGAGATATATCCATGATTTGTTATGTATGATTCTTCATCCATTCCTTTATTCAGGCTTCAGTCAGGCTCTCGCACCGAGCCATTTTGACCCTTTAAATATTCAATAAATGGAGACCATATCCCTCTGAAAAGATCCAACTTGTCCAGTAGGACAAGCCTTAATCTTTCCAGATGAAGTGTCTCCGACATTCCTGTAATCCACATTTTGGTTGTGGGGGATGTAGGACCTTTCCAGAATTTCAATATTAATTTTTTCCCAATTATTAAACTGTAATCAATAAAAAATATTTGATTTGTTATTAATTGATCTGTTTCTAATATTCCCAATATTATTAATTTTGAGTCAGGGATCAGATTCATATTAACAACATTCAAAATTATCTTAAATATTTCTGTCCAAAATTTAGTAATTTTTATACAATTTGTAAATGAATGCGTTAAGTTAGCTTCTTAAGTGCTGACATTTATCACATATGGCAGATACATTTGAAAAAATACTATGTAATTTGGATTTTGAATAATGTAATCTATGTAATATTTTAAATGGTATAAGAGAGTGTCTAGCATTTAATGAACAATGGTGTATATGTTGTAAACTTTCATCCCATACTTCTAGTCTGATTAATTGACCTAATTCGTTTTCCCATAATTGCCTATATATTTCTGTCATTGGGACATCGTTTTCCAATAAAATGTTATAAATATATGATATCAATTTTTCTGTGTTCCGGTGTTTATTTAGACATTCATCTAAAATTTCTGTCTTTCTATTTCTGATTTCTTGTGTGTTTGCTTTTGCATAGTCTCTAATTTGTAAATATTTAAAGTAATCTTTTGAATGTAATCCATAAATTTGGTGTAATTCTTGAAATGACATGAAGGAGTTTTCCCTATAGAGATCGCCCATCTTATTAATTCCATAGTTTTTCCATTGTAAAAAACCTTTGTCCATGATTAAAGGTTTAAATGTAACGTTATTTACAATGGTAAGGGCTAGTGGTATACATTTCAATTTTAATGTTTTCTTTATTTGTTTCCAGATACGTATCCCACTTTCTATTATAGGATTTTCACTATAGATTTTCTTACCTAGTTTAATATTAGCGAATAAAATCGAGCTAATTTCAAAAGGCGAACAATCTTCTTTTTCCATTTTTAACCAGATTGGCTGTTTATCTGTCTCTACTAACCAAAAATTCATATTTTTAATATTAACTGCCCAGTAATAAAACATAAAGTTTGGCAGTGCTAGACCTCCATTTATTTTTGATTTACATAAATGTTTTTTATTTATTCTATGGCTCTTATAATCCCAGATAAAGTTGGTGACTATAGAATCAACCTTCTTAAAGAAATTTTTAGGAAGATATATCGGTATCAATTGGAAGAGATATAGTAATTGCGGGAGAAAAATCATTTTTATTGCATTAATTCTACCTAGCATTGAAATAGGTAATGTTTTTCAATATAAAATATTCTTATTTAATTTATTCAATGAAAGTGGAAAATTGGATTTAAATAAAGAATGAAATCTTTTTGTTACATAAATTCCAAGATATTTGATTTTTTCGTTTGCTATCTTAAAAATAAATTGTCGTAATATATGTAAGTTATTTACCATTATTGACATAAGTTCACTTTTATTCCAATTAATACTTTATCCTGAAAATAATCCAAATTCAGTTATTAATTTTAGTAAATTTGGAATACTAATTTCCGGCTTTGTAATATAACGTAATACATCATCCGCATATAACCATATAACCATATAACAATTACAGCACGGAAACAGGCCCTCTCGGCCCTTCCAGTCCGTGCCGACCATTTGTTTTCCCCTAGTCCCATCTACCTGCACTCAGACCATACCCCTCCATTCCCTTCACGTCCATATACCTATCCACTTTACTCTTAAATGTTAAAATCGATCCTGCCTCCACCACTTCTGCTGGAAGCTGATTCCACACAGCCACCACCCTCTGAGTAAAGAAGTTCCCCCTCACGTTACCCCGAAACTTCTGTCCCTTAATTCTCACGTCATGCCCTCTTGTTTGAATCTTCCCTACCCTCAATGGGAAAAACGTATCCACGTCAACTCTGTCTATCCCTTTCATCATTTTAAAGACCTCAATCAAGTCCCCCCTTAACCTTCTGCGCTCCAAAGAATAAAGACCTAACTTGTTCAACCTTTCTCTGTAACATAGTTGCTGGAACCCTGGCAACATTCTAGTAAATCTCCTCTGTACTCTCTCTATTTTGTTGACATAAGGAGATTTTATTTTCAGTATCTCTGGTGTCATACCCATATATTTCAGGATGTAATCTCACACGTTGAGCTAATGGTTCTATTGCAAGTGCAAACAATAGCGGGGATAAAGGACAACCTTGTCTGCAGCCTCGGAATAAATTAAATTTAGTTGATAGCATTTGATTTGTTAGTATTCTGGCTGTTGGATTAGTGTATAATAATTTAACCCAAGTAATAAACTTCTCTCCCAACTTAAAAGTTTCCATAACCGAAAACAAGTAAGACCATTCCACCTGGTCAAAGGCTTTCTCCGCATCTGACGATATAATGACTAGGTCTTTATTAATACCTCTTTTCGAATATATAATATTGAATAATCATCTCAGGTTATATGAGGAATATCGTTTTGGTATAAATCCTGTTTGATCCGGGTGAATTAATTTATTAATAACTGTGCTTAGTCTTTGTGCTAATATTTTGGTTAGTATCTTTTGATCAGTATTTAAAAGAGCTATAGCTCTATATGATCCTGGGTCATTCAGATCTTTGTCTATTTTAGGTATAAGTGTTATAATAGATTCATTTAACGTTTCTGGTAGTTTCTGGTGGGTATAGATGTATTCATAGAGTATCTTCAAACGTGGTGCAATCAGATCATAAAATGTTTTATAAAATTCCGAACCAATACTATCTGGTCCCGGTGTTTTACCATTTTTTAATGATCTGATAGATTCTTCGATTTCTTTTACTGATATTTCAGCATTAAGTGATTCTTTATTTTGTGAATCCAACCCATTTAGATTACTTTTTTTTATATGCTTCTATTCCTATCCTGTTTTCTATCGTTTTAGCTAAATATAATTTTTTATAATATTGCACAAATCTCTCATTAATATCTTTGGGTTGTACTAATGATTCGCCATTGTATGATTTAATCCTATGGATTATTTTTTCTCCCTCCTTTTTCCGTAATTGACGAGCCAATAATTTTTGGGGTTTATCTCCAAATTCAAATTGTAATTGTTTAGTGTATTGATAAAGTTTTACAACTTGATCTGAGTATATTTTATTTAATTTATATTTCAGTGCAGCGATTTTGTTATGTTTTGTCATGGATGGATTAGCAGCATTCTCTGTGTCTAATTGTTTAATCTCCTTTTCCAATTCTTGTTGTTCCCTCCGATTCTCTTTATTATAAAATGCTTGAGAATAAATCATAATTCCATGGGCATATGCTTTAAAAGTTTCCCATAATAGGGAAGAAGATATTTCTGGTTTATCATTTATTTCAAAGAAAATCTTGATCTATAATATATTCCTGAGTTACTTTGTCTTTTAAAATTTGTGGGTTAAATCTCCATTGTCCCTGTTTTTCCGTTTTACCATTTTAATCATAAATGTTAAAGGTGTGTGATCTGAGATTGTAATATTATGGTATTTTAAATTATAAGTAAGGGAGATAAGTTTAGCGTCAACCAAAAAATAATCTATTCTTGAATAGGTTTTATGTACAGGTGAATAAAATGAATATTCTCGTCCAGTTGGATTTTCTACTCTCCAAACATCTTTAATATTACTAGTATCCATATATGCATTTAATAAGTCACTGGAATGGGATTTGGTTTTCCTTTGTCTTGTGGATCTATCTAAATAAGAATCTAATGTACAATTTAAATCTCCTCCAATTATTAAGTTATGTTGTTCTATTTCCGGGATGTTATTAAATATTTTTTTAAAGAACAGTGGACTATCAATGTTTGGTCCATAAACATTGACAAAAATCATTTTTTGTGCATTTAATTCTCCTATTACAATAATGTATCTACCATCACTGTCAGTTATAGTAGATGTATGTTTAAATAAAGTGCCTTTACGAAATAATATTGCTACACCTCTGGATTTGTGTGTAAAAGAAGTTTTATCTATCCATTTAGCTTTCAGCCGATGCCCGGCATCTTTTTTTAAATGTGTTTCTTGAATGAAAATCACATCAGCTTTAATTGCTTTTAAATGTGCTAGTACTTTACCTCTCTTAATTGGTTCATCAATACCTTTAACGTTCCAGCTACAAAACGTTATTCCTTCATTCCCCTCATTCATTTTTAAATCTTGCATTTTTGTCTATGGGGGTCTATAATAGAGCCAATGGTTCAGTTCGACAAACCCGACCTTACACCCGAACTCCGAATAGACAAATTTTAAGACCCTTGAATGTCTCTCACGTGAAAATCTCCTTTGATCCACTTTGTAACTCCATTCAAACTGAAAATAATAATGATAGATTATAATAGAGAAGAAAAGAGGATAGGTTAAGAAATTAGTATTGTGCACAAAGAAGGAAAAAACTACATCGAGTATTAGTGTAGTTAGTGCTAGCCATACTAGCATGGCTAACCATCTACCGACTTATGTAGTTGATGTTACCAACTTAACCAGCTCCTTGGTTTCTTGGAATTTTTATTCCATAGCAGTATTTTACCGGGGATATTGGATTTTAAAATATTCGGGTTCTAATCGTCGGAAATGTGAGGATACATATATTTAAAACTTGTTTGAAAATATAATAAAAAAACAAAAAGAAAGGAAAAAAGAATATAAAAATAAAAATTAATAATAAAAAAGAAAAAAGGTTTCCAAGGAGGGCAAATGAAATCAAACTCTATGTTTGACTCTAGTCATTCCATTATATGTATTAGTCATTAGTGATAATTATTCATTCTGATTTGTAAAGATACCACGCTATAATTTTAGTATTTATTAGTTATTTGTATTAGTAGTGTAGTTATACTAATTATTAGTATCCATAGGAGAGTTTCTGATGCACATCTTTCTCCAGCTTCCTTAGTCACGACTTTAATTCCATCCAGTCCTGCAAAGTCAGTTTATTCAATGATGAAGTTCAGTTTTAAAAGTATTAGTCAAGCATCCTCTCGAACCTTAATCTTCTGGGCAAAGTCCAGTGCCTCCATACTGATCCTGTATCCTTCAAAAGTAAGATTTCTGTTTCTTGCAATTTTTTGCATTGTCTCCTCCAGGACATGGTCGTACTGGACTTTTATTATCATTTGTCTTGGGGGAGCGCTTTGTCTTGTCTGGTGTCTCATCACTCTGTGTCTCGAGCAAGTAAAAGCTTTTGATCCAGAGATAAAGCTTTTTGCAGTGAATTCTCGGGGATCTTGATCGCCTCTTTCCCTTCTGGAATACCCGCAATTCTTAGGTTCTGTCTTCTCTGGCGACCTTCCAATTCAGTACATTTCTCAGTTATTTTGCCCAGTAATTCAGTTAGACGTTGATTTTCTGTGATAGGCTTTGCCGTAGTCTGAGCACTTGTTTCGGCTAGTTCTTCAAGGACCTTTATGGCTACCGTCTGTTGATTCAGTGCCACCTCCACAGGATTCAGCCTTTCTTCAAGATCAGTTTTTACTTTTCTGATTTTAACATTCATCTCATTTGTCAAACTTGCAGTTTGTTCAGTCAATATTTCTGCAATTTCTTTCTTCAGTTCATCCGATGTATTCTTAGCCGTGGTATTAATTTCAAGCTTTAACTCCTTCATTTCCTCCTTGATTTTTCTTATTTCTTCCCCAAAATTCATCTTCTTCAATTCTTCATTCGTTTTTGCCAGTTCATTCTTTAGTTCCAGCTTTATTTCCTCCTTTAAGCCAGCAATTTCACTTGCAATAAAAGTTTTAAGATCTTCAGCTTCCGTCATTTTTTCATCATTTTATTCGACATATCTTCTTGGGATAGCGTCCTGCCTGAGCCCGAGGCTTCAGTCGGGCCTTGCACCGGTTTCTGCCTGGTAACACGACTTTTCGGTTTATCCGCGGGTGGGCTGCGCTGTGTAGACATAGTAAGTTGCGCGCCTGATGACGTCACTTACAGCAATCGGGATAGAGGCAGCAGGTAGGTCGCTTTCTCCCCGATCTTTCACCATTTCTTTTTCAGGGAGCTGGCTGGCGTTGCTCTCTAGCCCTCCATAGCGCCACCGGAAGCTTCTGTTAATTTAAAGACAGTGAATCGAAACAACTCTGGAGTTTTGGAGGCTGGATGGCTGGAGTTTTCCACCGCAATAATCTAATCCAAGATCTTGCCCCTTCTCTCTGCAGCAAGCTGTTCTTGGTTCTTGGTTTCTTGGTCCTCCAAAATATTCCAAATGGAATTTAAACTGGAGGTGGTGGAGGGAGGACTTAAGCCAGAAAGGGATTTTGGGAAGAAAGAGCTACCTTAAATTTAGTTGCATCTGGTTGTGATGTATGTGATTGATGATAGATTTATGGCACTGTACGCTGAGATTTGTTCATCTCTTTTTAAATCAGAAAGTGGACAAGTTAAGTTTTAATTTCATTGTGTAGAAAATTGTATTAATATTAATTTTTTTGGTTAGTTACAGCATTCCAATTACTTATTTTATGTATTCAAAGCTTGACATTCCCGTGACTTTAAGGTTGGATGTAAGGTTGCTGGAAAGACCAGTGGGTATGGGGAGAAGGCAGGAGAATGGGGTTGAGAGGGAAAGGGAGATCAGCCATGATTGAATTGCAGAGTAGACTTGATGAGCCGAATGGCCTAATTCTGCTCCTATAACATTAACTATTCCAGCATCTGCAGTTTCCTGTCCATCTTATGGTTTATTGGCCTGGTTACATATGAGAACAGATGTTCTGTAGATAGCATCTTGTTGGAAAAGCCACCTCACCAACGAAAGCCACTGCTGAGAAATCAGCAGAAACCTTTTTATGCTGTCTATGATGTGAATGGTGGGCCCTTTTACCAGCAGAGAAACCAGCAGAGAGCAAAATCAGGACTGCTAACTCATTTCACAGATGCTGCTCGAAGTGTTGAGTATTTCCAGCCTTCTCTGTTTATTTCCGGATCTTGCAGTAATTGCCGTATTTTAATTTTCAACAGCTCACCACCCGTCTGTTCAAATTGATTCAGCCCACAACACTAAATTGATAAATGCGATGGTAAAAATGAACATAGTGGACTGCTTAAAAGTCCCAGGATCAGCTGGATGCTTAGTCTCCAGTGGAGTTCCTGACAATCTCACAGCAGGGACATCGTTGAAGAAGTTAATGTGATTGTTGCAGCAAAAACCATGTTGTTGGGACACTGCCAAATGTTTATTCCCTCACTGGCGAGCTTTCTCTCAGCATTCTAGTGCAATTGCAGACTTTTACAAAAGGTTGCTAGGGTCATTATTACATCACCATCTATATCTACATCATCATTTATCACATGAATAATGTTTTAGTACTGAGATGACATATTAAGAATGACGAATTCAAAACCACATTATGGCTAATCTAAGATAGGCACAAAATGCTGGAGCATTTGATCACTTGGGCCTATTTTGATCTTCTGTTCAACTATATTTAAACCGAGAAGACAAATGAGACCTCTTCCTCTGTCACTGTAACCTTAATTATTTCATCCAAAGGTTAGTTTAATTATGTAGGAAGGACCTGCAGATGCTGGTTTAAACAAAAGATATACACAAAACGCTGGAGTAACCCAGCGAGACAGGCAGCACATCTGGAGAGAAGGAAATGGTGACGTTTCGGGTCAAGACCCTTCTTCAGACAGATGGTCCTCAGTCTGAAGAAGAGTCTCGACCCAAAACGTCAACCATTCCTTCTCTGCAGAGAGGCTGCCTGTCCCGCTGAGTTACTCCAGCATTTTGTATCTATGGCCGATTAGTTTGTCATGTGTACCAAGGTATTGTGAAAAACTCTTGTGCTAACCAGTCAGTGGGAAGACTATACATGATTACAATCTAGCCATCCACGGTGTAGAGATACATGATAAAGTGAATAACGTTTAGTGCAAAATAAAGTCCAGTAAAATCCGATTTAAGATAGTCCAAGGGTCTCCAATGAGGTAGATAGTAGCTCAGGACACTCAGTATCTCTACTTGTTGATGGGATGGTTCAGTTGCCTGATAACAGCTGGGAAGAAACGGACCCAATCTTAAATACGTTCAATTACTGAGCATCCTTAGCCCTCTATAGTGGAGAATTGGAAAGATTAATAACCCACAAACTAAAAAAAATATATAGCTCAAGCTCTTCAAATGAAAAGGATCTTTTTTTAACTGTTAACATTATGATTCTTCCAATATAGATCCTCCAGCTAGCGGAAGCAACTTCCCATTTCAATGCCCTTTCAGAAACATGTTTTAATATCACCTTTCATTCTTAGATCCAATCAATATTAGTGGTCAACCTTTTCATAGGCCAAAGGCCTCCTGTCAAGAATAAATCTACAAAACCATTGCACTGCCTCCAAGTACCATATTCTTCATTGGGTATGAAGACAAAATATCTTCACTGAGCTCCAGCTGTGGTTTCCCCTCAAATGCTCTGAAAAAAAGTGATTCCTTCACCTCTGCTGCACTTCAGCTGCCCGGCAATAAACATTAATATCCTCTTCGCTTTGTTAATGGTTGCAAATAATTTGCGTGTTTCATCTCCTAGTAGATAAGAATGTCACAACATATGCTTATTCTTCACCAATTATGTAGTATCCAATTTATCAGTATTTCAGTGCATTGTACTCCATCTGCCTACATCATGTGCAATTCATTAACCTGGTTACATCCCTTTATGTACAAGTGCCACTATGTTCAGTGCTACTCTCCAACCTTGCATTATAGCACCAGGAAACACAGATCATTTACATTCTGCCCTAGGGTCACGGATAGCTAATTATCAAATAGCTAGGACCACTACAATGGTCCTTCTGGGACCAGTAATAGGCTTCCAACTTGTAAATGGCCACTTAACCACTGTTCTCTGACCTTTAGCCAATTATTTTTTTTTCATGCAAAATAATACTCCCAATCCTGAGCCCTTTTGTACTACAAAATTTCAAGCAGCACATTCCCACAAGGTTGCCTATCCATGTCATTCAGAGATACTTCCTGGCCCATGGAATTCTGCACAGTCCATTTGTAATTCTTCGTAGAATGTACAAATTCTGTTTTGCAGAGATTTTTGGTGGCAAAACAATATTGGAGCGCAGTGCCAATATCCTTACTGAATTGGATGTCCTTTTCTGATAAAGATAATATCAAATGCACATTTCACACCACTCAAATAAAAATCTTATGAACATAGATACATCCACTATTCTGGAAGGCATGGGAGTCAAAATTAAATGTGGATCTGGTTTATGGAATTGATGGAACTGTGAGGTTGCTTTTGAATATTGCAAATTTCTGGTTATCACCACTCATCGAGTGTTACTGCAGATTGAGCCCAAAAATAACCCAAGATCATGATGATTCATGAAGTTTTCTTTTTTCTTTTTCACATTGATAAAATGAAAGGGCATTTTAGTCTCATCGCTGTGCATAACAAGGACAGATTGTTTATGAAACCAACATGAATAGCATGGGAAATATAAGATTTGTGAGGAACTGTATCTCTCTCTCTTGGAACTTGGAAAATATGTTTCGTCTATATCAGCAGCAAGAGTCTGAGCAGATAAGTTTTGAAGATGTAATAACAATGATGGGTAAAGTAATAAAGATCCTTGATTACCTCTTCAGGGTTTTCATTGACTCAAGGGACAAAAACACAGACTTTGTACTTCTGACCCACACAGTACATTACAGGTAAAGGTCAGCTGATGTTAATCAAGTAGTTTGATATATTTGAGCTGAGGTTGCAACTAAAAATGAGATGCAGTCTGCTGGCCATCAGCAAGCGACAATTTTCTATGCATGAAGCTGGAATGGTACCAGCTTTTCAATCAATTGAGGCATGATCCCGGATTCAAAGCCATCCAGATGAATATACGTATCAGCAAAGTTACAAAATCTTTCATCCATGTCTACCAGCACTACTGGTAGACATGGATGAAAGATTTTGTAACTTTGCTAGAAAATTGTCCCTTGCTGATGGCCAGCAGATGCATCCCATTTGTAGTTGCATCCTCAGCTCAAGTATATCAAACTACATCAAAAGATAAAACGTGACAAGGGTTTTTCTGTGGAGATCCAGCTGGCTTTGAAATTGTGGAATTGGGATTGGTTTATGCTTGGCATGTACACCGAGTGAAAAGCTTTGTTTGTTTGCTGCCCAGTCAAAACATACTATACATGGGTGAATTCAGTCACAATCACACCAGGCAATGCAACAAGAAAAAAAACAATGCAAAATATAAAGCATTACAGTTACAAAGAAAATGCAGATGCAAAAGCTGCAAGGTCTGCAATGAGGTAGGTTGGAAGATTGGGACTACAGCGTAGCTTATAGGATGGCCATTCAATAGTCTGATAATAGAGGGATAAGCTGTTCCTGAATGTGGAAGTATGAACTATCAAGTTTCTGTACCTTCAGTCCAAGGGAAAAGAAGAAATGATCGGGGTGAAAATGGTCCTTGATTACAGTGCATTCAGAAAGCATTCAGACCCCTTCACTTTTTCTACATGTTGTTACATTACAGCCTTATTCTAAAATTGATTAAATTCATTGTTCATTGTAGATTCATCAATCTACACACAATACCCATTATAAAAAAGCAAAAAACAGGTGTTTAGAAATGTTTGCAGCAATTAGAAAGAAATAACTGAAATATCACATTTACATAAGTATTCAGACCCTTTTCTTGGTACTTTGTTGAGGCACCTTTGGCTGAGATTACAGCCTCAAGTCTTCTTGGGTATGACACTACAAGCTTGGCACGCCTGTATTTGGGTAATTTCTCCAATTCTTTTCTGCAGATCCTCTCAAGCTCTGTCAGGTTGGATGGGAAGCGTCGATGCACAGGTATTTTCAGGTCCCTCCAGAAATGTTCGATCGGGTTCAAATCCGGGCTCTGGCTGGGCCACTCAATGACATTCACAGACCTGTCACAAAGCCATTCCTGCATTGTCTCGGCTGTGTGCTTCGGGTTGTTGGCCTGTTGGAAGGTGAACCTCCACCCCAGTCTGAGGTCCAGAACGCTCTGGAGCAAGTTTTCATCAAGGATATCTCTGTACTTTGCTCCGTTCCCTCGATCCTGACTAGTCTCCCAGTTTCTGCCGCTGAAAAACATCCCCACAGCAGGATGCTGCCACCACGCTTCACTGTAGGTATGGTATTGGTCAGGTGATGAACGGTGCCTGGTTTCCTCCAGACATGACGCTTGGCATTCAGCCAAAGAGTTCAATCTTGGTTTCATCAGACCAGAGAATCTTGTTTCTCATGGTCTGAGAGCCCTTCAGGTGCCTTTTGCAAACTCCAAGCAGGCTGACATGTGCCTTTTACTGAGGAGTGCCTTCTGTCTGGCCACTCTACCATAAAGGCCTGATTGGAGGAGTGCTGTAGATATAGTTGTCTTTCTGGAAGGTTCTTGCATCTCCACAAAGAAACTCTGGAGCTCTGTCAGAGTGACCATCAGGTTCTTGATCACCTCCCTGACCAAGGCCCTTCTCCCCCTATTGCTCAGTTTGGCCGGATGGCCAGCTCTATGAAGAGTCCTGGTGGTTCCAAAGTTCTTCCATTTAAGAATGACGGAGGCCACTGTGCTCTTGGGGACCTGGAATGCTGCAGAAATTGTTTTATACCCTTCCCCTGATCTGTGTCTCCACACTATCCTGTCTCGGAGGTCTACGGACAATTCCTTCATCTTCCTGGCTTGGTTTTTGCTCTGACATGCACTGTCCACCGTGGGACCTTTTATAGACATGTGTGTGCCTTTCCAAATCATGTACAATCATGTACTTTTGAGTGTCATAGGCAGCAAAGGGTCTGAATGCTTATGTATATGTGATATTTCATTTATTTATTTGTAATTACTTTGCAAACATTTCTAAACACCTGTTTTCGCTTCTTCATTCTGGGGTATTGTGTGTAGATTGATGATAACAAAAAAAAATTTAATCAATTTTAAAATAAGGCTGTAACGTAACAAAACATGGAAAAAGTGAAGGGACTGAATACATTCTGAATCCACTGTATGTTGCTGCTTTCCTGAGGCAGTGTGCAGTGTGGATGGAGTTAATGCGGGTGTGGCTGGTTTGTGTGATGGATTGGGCACTGGCAGGTGAAATTTTAGCTTCTGAAATTTGTGCCAGTTATATCAAGTTAATAAGCAAAAAATCTCAGGTATGAAGACTTTTTTTCCTTATCCATGGTTCACATACAGTAGTTTATGAATTATTGGGATAAATGGAGCAAAGGAACTTCAGCTTTGTCCTTGGGCTAAATGCTTTAGTTGACTTCAGCCAGGGTAGGGGAGAGCGCGAGGAACAATTTCCCTCCATACTCAAGAGTACGAAAGGGAAGAAAAGTGTGTTGGGTTACTAGCCTAATCAGGTGACTCATTGGGTGATGAGAATTTAACTTTTGGATGATGATAGACCTAAATTAGTTGTTAATATCTGCTGTGGTTAAAGAATCTGGTACTAACGATTGTGTCCACCTCGTTTATTTCAGCAGGTCACATGTTGGAGAGTTGGTTTGATCCTGACCTCCAATGCTCTCTGTGTGGAGTTTGCACATTCTTCCTGCGATCATATGCATTTCTTCCCACATCCAAAGACTCGCTGATTGTTAGTTGGCTACTCTAAGTTACTCCTGGTATACATAAATCATAGGGCAATCAATCAATGGGGTGATCAATATAGACAATCAATAAGCAAGTGAAAGAAAATAGATTACGGGAAAATTAGTGGAGGGAATGGAACTGATGAGATTGCTCCAAGAGTTGACATAGATTCCACGGGCCACACCCATGTATAGTATGCTTTGACTGGGTAGCAAACAAACAGTTTGATGAGGTTTAAGGTAGTTATGGATCGGGACGGAGAGGGTCCACGTGTTAAAGTGCTCAAATGGGGTAAGGCCAACTTTGAGGGTATGAGAGAAGGTCTCGCTCAAGTTGACAGGAGCAGGTTATTTGAGGGGAAAGGAACATCGGCCAAGTGTGATGTTTTTAAAAGTGTACTGAAGAAAGCTCACGATGTGTAGAGTTAGAGTGAAGGGCAAAGCAAGGCAAACATAAGGAAGCTTGGCTGATGAGGGAAATTGAGAGAGTTAAAAACAAGAAGGATGCATGGGACAGGTATAGGCAGCTGGGATCAAGTGCATCCATGGAGGAGTTTCATGAACTAAGGAGTAAACAAAAAAAGCAAATCAGTAGGGCAAAAAGGGGCCAGGAGATAGCTCTGGCAGGTAGCATTACGGACAATCCAAAAATATATTATAAATACATAATAAATATATTATAAATACATAAGGGGGAAAATGGTAACTCGAGAGAGAGAGAGAGTGCGACCTCTCAGGAATCAAAGCGGTCACCTCTGTGTGGAGCCACAGGAGATGGGGAACGTCCTCTGTATTTACCGAGAAGAAAGACAGTAGGACAGAGAAAATTTGGAGCAGCCACTGGAAGTGTCTTGAGAGCAGTTAGGGTTACTGTTGAAGAAGTACTGAAGGTACTGTCGTGTTTGAAGGTAGACAGATCTTCAGGGCCTGATTTGATATATCCAAGGTCATTGTAGGAAACTAGAGAGGAAATTGTGGGAGCCCTGGTTGAAATTTACGAGTCGTCCTTAAATACAGGAGAGGTGCCAGAAGACTGGAGGGTGGCAAATGTTGTACCTCTTTTCAAGAAGGGATGCAGGGAAAATGCTGTGAACTATAGGCCGGTGAGCTTAACATCTGTAGTTCGTAAGTTACTGGAGAGTATTCTGAGCGATAGGATAAACAGGCATTTGTATGGGCAAGGGCTGATTAAGGATAGTCAGCATGGTTTTGGACGTGGGAGGTCGAGTCTCACAAATCTGATTGATTTTTTTGAAGATGTGACCAAAAAGGTTGATGAGGGCAGATCTGTCGATGTTGTGTAAATGGACTTCAGTAAGGCGTTCAACAAGGTTCTGCATGGTAGGCTGCTCTGGAAGGTTACATCGCATGGGATCCAAGGAGAGATCGCTGAATGGATAGCAAATTGGCTCCATGGAAGGAAGCAGAGGGTAATGGTGGAAGGTTGCTTCTCAGATTGGATGCCTGTGACTAGTGTGTGCCTCAGAGTTCAGTGCTGGACCCATTACTGTTTGTCATCTACATCAATCATTTGGATAAGAACATACAGGGCAAAATTAGCAAGTTTGCTGAAGATACAAAAGTTAGTGGTTTTGCAGATAATGAAGATGGATATTTAATAGCAGATGGATCTGGATCGATTGGCCAGGTCATTGGAGGAACGGTTGATGGAATTTAATACAGAGAATCATGAGGTGTTGCATTTTGGGACGTCAAACAAGGGCAGGACCTACACAGTAAATGATAGGCCTCTGGGTAGTGTTGTAGAGAAGAGGAATCTAGGAGTACAGGTGCATGGTTCCTTGAAGGTCGAGTTGCAGGTAGATAACGTGGTCAAAAAGGCTTTTGGCACTTTGGCCTTCATCAGTCAAAGTATTGAGTATAGAAGTTGGGAGGTCATGTTGCAGCTGTATAAGACGTTGGTGAAACCACATTTAGAATATTGTGTTCAATTCTGGGCACCATGTTATAGGAAAGATAACAGTAACTGGATTTCAGTAAGGCCTTCAGTAAAGATAACTGGATTTCAGTAAGGCCTTTGACAAGGTTCCCCATGGAAGGTTGGTTAAGAAGGTTCAATCTTTGGGTGTTAATGGCGGAGTAGCAAGATGGATTCAACAGTGGCTGAATGGGAGATGTCAGAGAGTAATGGTGGATGGCTGTTTGTCAGGTTGGAAGCCGGTGACCAGTGGGGTGCCTCAGGGTTCTGTGTTGGGTCCACTGTTGTTTGTCATGTACATCAATGATCTGGATGATGGGTGGAAAATTGGATAAGTAAGTATGCAGATGATACTAAGATAGGTGGTGTTGTGGATAATGAAGTAGATTTTCAAAGTCTACAGAGAGATTTGGGCCATTTGGAAAAGTGGGCTGAAAGATGGCAGATGGAGTTTAATGCTGTTAAGTGTGAAGTGCTACATCTTGGCAGGACAAATCAAAATAGGAAGTACATGGTAAATGGTAGGGAATTGAGGAATGCTGTGGAACAGAGGGATCTAGGAATAACTGTGCATGGTTCCCTGAAGGTGGAATCGCATGTAGATAGGGTGGTAAAGAAAGCCTTTGGTGTGCTGGCCTTTATAAATCAGAGCATTGAATATAGGAGTAGGGAAGTAATGTTAAAATTGTACAAGGCATTGGTAAGACCAATTCTGGAGTATGGTGTACAATTTTGGTCGCCTAGTTATAGGAAGGATGTCAACAAAATAGAGAGAGTACAGAGGAGATTTACTAGAATGTTGCCAGGGTTCCAGCAACTATGTTACAGAGAAAGGTTGAACAAGTTAGGTCTTTATTCTTTGGAGCGCTGAAGGTTAAGGGGGGACTTGATTGAGGTCTTTAAAATGATGAAAGGGATAGACAGAGTTGACGTGTATACGTTTTTCCCATTGAGGGTAGGGAAGATTCAAACAAGAGGGCATGACATGAGAATTAAGGGACAGAAGTTTTGGGGTAACGTGAGGGGGAACTTCTTTACTCAGAGGGTGGTGGCTGTGTGGAATGAGCTTCCAGCAGAAGTGGTGGAGGCAGGATCGATTTTAACATTTAAGAGTAAAGTGGATAGGTATATGGACGTGAAGGGAATGGAGGGGTATGGTCTGAGTGCAGGTAGATGGGACTAGGGGAAAACAAAATGGTCGGCACGGACTGGAAGGGCCTGTTTCCGTGCTGTAATTGTTATATGGTTATATGGTTATTAAAATATATTGTCAAGCTTGAAAGTGTTCAGAAAAGATTTACGAGGATGTTGCCAGGATTAGAGGGTGTGAGCTATAGGAAGCGGTTGAGTAGGCTGGGTGTCTATTCCATGGAGCGCAGGAGGATGAGATGAGATCCTATAGAGGTGTACAAAATCATAGGTTCAAGGTGAAGGGGAAAAGATTTAATAGGAATCCGAGAGGTAATTTTTTCACACAAAGGATGGTGGGTATATGGAACAAGCTGCCAGAGGAGGTAGTTGTGGCTTTGACTATCCCATTGTTTAAGAAACAGTTAGAGAGGTTCATGGATAGGACAGGTTTGGAGGGATATGGACCAAGTGCAGGTAAATGGGACTGATGTATCTGGGACATTGCTGAACTCTGAATTCTGAATTGCTGAAGTCTGAAGGAGGGTCCCGGCCCAAAACGTCGCCCATTCCTTCTCTCCAGAAATGTTGCCTCACCCGCTGAGTTACTCCCGCATTTTGTGTGTAGCTGGGACATTGTTGGACGGTGTGGGCGAGTTGGGCTGAGGGGCCTGTTTCTACACTGTATCACTCTAAATGGCCACCTTTTATGTTTTAAAGAATAATGATATTATGATGTGATTTCCTCGTCAGAGAATTAAACACTTAGCTGAAGCCAGAGTGCTTTGTTAATTGCAAAATTGTGAAATTCTCTTCTTGGAACTTCCACCAATTTTTATCTTAGAATCAATATCACCAAAACATTACTGGTCGTAAAGCAGAAAATGCTGCAAGTACATGGTGGGTCAGGCAGTTGTTTTGGACAGAGAAACAGAGGCAATCTTTGAAGTAAATGATTTATGATCAGAGTTTAGATTTTCATTATCTACAATATTTTGCTTTTGATTATTTACTCAAGGCTGTATGAGGGACTTTATTCTGTAAAATCTATCTGTCATACTTCCCAAAATTCCAGACGTTTTTGCTCACTACAAAATACTTTGGGACTTGCTGATGGGGTGAAAATCACAATCTAAACTAATTTATTTCTCTTTAACCTTGTAAAGTAATGGATTTCTCATTTTCTGCTGCAGAATGAAAAAAGGTAAGCTTTAAATTGATTCTGAACTCCAAATTTACAACTTTTTGTTAGCGTGTTTAACGACGGTGCTGCCTTATCGAGTTCATGCATAATCAATAAGTTGTGTTGTGTTAGTCCCACAATTTTGAAACTTAAAAGTTTGACATCATATTTACAAACATTAATCTTGTTCCCCTCACCATCACTTGCTAGCCTTTGCTCCAACCCCTCCTCACTTTACCAGCATTCTCCCCAGTGCTACATCAATCTGGAAGGTAAATCTGATCCAAAACATTGTCCGTCCATTCCCTCTGGAGAATGATCCTGAATATGAGGGGAGGCAATTGGCAGATGGGTAGAGAAAGTGTTCTTGGCTTCTTCCATTGCCAGGGGGAGGCCAGACGCCAACTAGAGGAACAGCACCTCATATTCTGCATGGGTAGCTTACAATGCAATGGTTCAATGGTATGAACATTGATTTCTCCAATTGTAAGTAATCCCACCCCTGCCTGACCCCACTCCCCTTCTCTTTCTCCTGTCCCCATCCCCCATTATTGCACGCACATTTATTCCACCATCTTAGTCATCTGGTCCCTCCTCTGTTTGCACCATTCTCTCCACAGATACTGCCTGTCTTAGTTTAGTTTAGTTTAGAGATAAAGCGTAGAAACAGGCCTCTCGGCCCACCGAGTCCATGCTAGCCAGCGATCCCCACACACTAACACTATCCTACACACACCAAGGGACAATTTACAATTATATCAAGCCAATTATGAACCTATAAACCTATAGGTCTTTGGAGTGTGGGAGGAAACCAGAACTCCCGGAGAGAACTGCATAGGTCAAAGGGAGAACGTACAAACTCCGTACAGACAGCACCGTAGTCAGGTAGTCTGTTGTTGTAAGGCAGCAACTCTACCACTGCGCCACCATGCCATCCACCGAGTACCTCCAGTTCCTTTTGTTTTTTTGCTCAAGGTTCAAACATCTGCAGTCTCTGTGTCTTCATTTATCAGTTAGCTATAATTTAGAAAAATAAGGGATGTTGCTATTTGAGACATGCAAAATATGAGAGGGCTCAATGGATTAGATGTAAGGAATATATTTCCCCAAGTTAGAACTCAGTGTCACCAAATAGGGGTAGGCCATTTGAACTGAAATGAGGAGAAATCTTTCACTGAGATTGTAGTGAATCTATGTAATTATCTATTCTGGAAAGTTATGGTTGCTCAGTCATGGATTCAACACAGAACATAAATCAGTAGATTCCTCCTTATTGGAGGAATGAAATAATGTGGGAATAGCATAGAGATATGGTGTTCATAAGGCATAGGAGCAGAAGTAGGCCATTCGGCCCATTGAGTCTATTCCGCCATTCAATCATGCCTGATCTATCTTTCCCTCTCAACCCCATTCTCCTGCCTTTTCCCCATAACCCCTGACACCATTGCTAATCAAGAATTTGTCAATCTCTGCCTTAAAAATAACTAATGACTTTGCATCCACGGCCATCTCTGGCAATGAATTCCACTGATTTGCCACCCTCTGACTAAAGGAATTCCTCCTCCTTTTGAAAGGTACGTCCTTTTATTCTGAAGCTATGCCCTCTGGTCCTAGACTCTCCCACTAGTGGAAAATAATGTTGAGGTTGATTAGCCTTCATTTTATTAAATAGTAAAACAGTAAGGACAAACTGAATTGCCTATTCCTATTCCTAATTCATCTGTTCCCACTGGGTTTCAATGTGTTAGATGGCTGTATTACAACATGGAATTTTTTATAAATCTGATTTTGATAAACAATACTTCGTTTCATCTATTTCCTAGTTTTCCCTATTTTCTTTTCCAAACCTAGCAGGGAAATCTATTCACAGAGCTACTCAATCCAATCAATAACCCGCCTCCAATCTATGCAGCCCTGGAGCATTCTGGAGGAAAAACTATCAAGAAATATATCAGATCTTTGTCAAAAGCCTGAGAAGCAATTGGGTTGTAACACTTCAGATGTATTAGTCAAATCAAATGAATAATGGGAACTCTGAACTTTATACTGTGGTGGGAATTTGAATCACCAAAGTGGTCTTTTGATTAATTTGCGAGTCTATGTTTATCTTGTTCAAAATAAATTAATCTTATCGTAAGTTTTTGATTTCTGAACCTCTTGATAAAAAATATCAATTATAATTATCCTTAAAATGGCATGAAGGATTCCAATTTCTTCTTAAAGCATTGTTACAAGAATAAATTTTCTTGTTTCAATTTACGCAAGGTCAGTATGACAGAATTAATTACGGAGTGATAGAGTCATGCAGCACGTATCTTTAACATAACGTGCATGCTGACCAGGATGCCCATCTAAGATCGACCTATTTACCTGCATTTGACCCATTTTCCCCCAAAAATATTTCCTATCTGTCCAAATGTCTTTTAAATTATATTATTGTATCTGTCTCAACTACTTCCTCTGGCAGCTTATTCCATATATCCCCATTCTCTCTGTGAAAATGTTGCCCTTCAATCTTTCCCCTTTCACCTTAAACCTATGCCCTTGAGTTTTTGATTAACCTACCCTGGGAAAAAGACTCCGTGCAGTGCTTGTCTATTCCCCTCATGATTTTACACACATCTGTCAAATCACCCATCACCCTCTTGCGCTCAAAGGAATGAAGTCCTTGCCCGTCCAACCTCCCCCTGCAGCTCAGGCTCTCGAGTCCTGGCAACATCCTTGTAAATTTTCTCTGCAACCTTTCCAGTTTAATGTCAACTTTCCTATAGCAGAGTGACCAAAGCTAAGCACAACATACCTGTGTGGCCTCTTGTACAATTGAAACATAATGTCCCAACGTTTATATTCAGTACGCTGACTGATGATGGCCAATGTCCCAAATGTCTTCTTGACCACAGGTAGACAAAAGTGCTGGAGAAACTCAGCGGGTGCAGCAGCATCTATGGAGCGAAGGAAATAGGCAACGCTTCGGACCAAAACCCTTCTTCAGACCACCATGCCTTCTTGACCACCATGATCTACCTGTGACACCACCTTTGGGAAACTATGAACATTCTCCTGGATCCCTCTGCTCTTCAAAACTCCCCAAAGCCCTACTCTTCGCCGTGAAGGTCCGGCCCTTGTTTGACTTCCCAAAAATGCAACATCTCACACTTATCTGAACTGAAGTCCATTAGCCATTCCTCAGTCCAATTGCCCAGCTGATCAAGATCCTGCTGTAAATCTTGACAACCATCTTCCCTGCCTGCGATGACACCTATTTCAGTGCCATCGACAAAGGTATTTATCATGCCTTGTATATTCTCATCTAAATTGATAGAAATGGCAAACAGAACTGGGCCCAGCATGGATTTCTAAGGCACACCACTCATCGCAGCCACCCAGTCTGGAAAACAACCTACCACAGTCAGCCTCTGCTTCCTACCATGAAGTCAATTCCGTATCCAGTTAGCTAGGTCTCCCTGGATCCCTGCAATATAACCTAAATGAAGAACCTTATCAAAGGCCTTGCTGAAGTCCATAAAGACCATGTCTATAGCCATGCCTTTGTCAACCTTCTTGTTTACTTCCCCAAAAAATCAATTACCTTTGTGGGACACGATCTCCCATATATAAAAAAATGTGAGGTCATGAGGAACAGGAGAAGAATCAGGCCATTTGGCCTATCAAGTCTAATCCCCCATTCAATCATGGCTGATCTATCACACCCTCCTAACCACATTCTCCCGCCTTCTCCCCATAACCTCTGACACCTATACAAATCAAGAATCGATCTATCTGCCTTAAAAATACCCACTGACTTGGCCTCCACAGCCTTCTGGGATTAATTCTGAGGCTATGACCTCTAGCCCTAGACTCTCCCACTAGTGGAAACATCCTCTCCACATCTACTCTATCCAAGCCTTTTACTATTCTGTATGTTTCAATTAGGTCCCTCCCTCATTCTTCTAAACTCCAGCGAGTGCAGGCCCAGTGTTGACAAAGGCTCATCATAGGTTAACCTACTCATTCCTGGTTAGCAGCAACACTCATACATGTACAACACTCGGAGAGAGAGAGAGAGGGAGACGGTGCCGGCCACTGCAGTGCCACCTCAGAGCCCCCAACACCCTTGAGCTGCACAACAAAGGAACATGATGTGCGGAAGATAAGAAATATAAATGATAAAATTGATGAATAGGACAGAGAAAAAGAGGCAGAAATAAAGGACAGCTGTATAAACAGAATTTGTGAACAGAGATCTGATATTTAGTAGTGTCATAGTGGTCGTAGTTTCAGGGACATTAACTGAGAGATAAATATGAGGCTGGACACAGCTCTTGTCTTTTGAAGTTGTGCCATGAATCATCTTTGTCTTAGGATGACAGGAGCGGCCCGACAGGAGGAGAAACCAGCCGCACCGTGCCTCGAAGAAGCCAACGTGGAGACGACTCGGACCCAATCGTCATTCACGCTGCAGAGTTACTCCAGGGGCATGTTATGAGACGTGGAGAGGGTAGAGCCGCACGTTAGAGTCCAGAAGAGATCTGGGGCTGAGCCCATGGACGTGGCACCTGAGGTATGGATCTGTCGAGAACTGAGAAGAAGAGTTGAACTCTCACTACCAGGGTGGTGATGGTGGAAGGTGAATGGGAAAGTCGGCGGCTCTGAGCGGTTCATGAAACCGTCTACTGCGCCCTCGGAAAGCACCCTAATGTTCCGTGACTGCTTTGGAAAGCAGGGCACGGCAACCTCAGCGCACAGGAGCAGAGGCATGGCTACTGGAGGTGATAGGCAGTGTGTTCGCAGTGGTCGCTGGTCATGGTGTTGGTGGAGGCGGCTGGAGGTGGCCCTAAAACAGCCGAGTGATCGAGCATAGCCTTCAGCAGCTGCACCGAGTGGCGGTAGAAGGTGCCTGCACTATCGCCCTGGGCCTTGACCATGAGATCTTGAGGACCTTGACCATCTTCTCTGGCTCCACACTTAGATGACTACTTTGGTTTCTGAGGGGCACTATTCTGTCTCTAGTTATTCTTTTTCCTTTAAGCTACAGAAGATATTTATCTTCATCATCCCCTGCAATCTTCTCTCTTTGCTGTCTCAATAACTGGGACAGAGCCCAACACACCTCAAGAGTCTCAGCACCACCTCCTTGATCCCAAACTGCTCTTGCATATTAGTTTGCCCTACACTGATCTCACTGTCCTCCAAGTCCTTCCACTTGATGAATACATATGCAAAGTACATCCTCTGATTTCAAATCTTAGAGTGGTCCTAATTTACAGTATCTTTTATCCTTTAGCGGCCAAACCTTTGCCCTTTTGTCAGTCTCGTGTTTGCAAGGTATGTATATCTTTAGTTAATCAGGTTTGCCAATGACATTTCATGGCACCCTTTGGCTCTATTAATTGCCCACTTGTGTTATTTCCTGCTTTCTTTATATTCCTCAAAGTCTCTGTCTGATTTCATCATCGTCAGTCTTACATAGGCTTCCTTCTTTATTTTCGACCAAATTACACAAATTATTTGGTCATCCAAATTTCCCTTACCTTGCCATCGTTATCCCTCCTCCTTACCTGAACATGCCAATCCTGAACTCTGATCAACTGGCCTTTTAACACTCCCATGTATCAGAGGTGGACTTTCCCAGTAACAACAGCTCTATCTTGGCCCTTTCTAATAACACTGTTATTTACTTTACATCAAATTAGCATCTTGCTTAAGGTCCACACTTACACTTATTCTTCACTATCTTAAAACTGTTGTGATTACTGTTCCCAAAATACTCTTCCACTGAAATACCAGTCACTTGGCTTTTCCCAGTAGAAGGTCTGGTATGGTCCCTCTTCAAGTTGGACTATCCATATTCTTTTTGAGGAAATCTTGGATACTCCTAACTATTTTTGCCCTGTCTGAGCCCTTTGTGCTGAGCAAATCTCAATCAATCTTGGGGAAATTAAAATCACCCACGACGCCAACCCTGTTGCCTTTGCAGCTCTCCATAATCTGTCTACATATCTTTTCCTCTCCATCCCACTGGCTATTACGAGGCCTATAGTACAATCCCATTAGAGTTATTGGACCTTTCTTCTTTTTATATCACCTCAGTGGACAAACCCTCCAGTGTGTCCTCTCTGACTGCCACTGTGACATTCTCCCTGATTGATAAAGCAACTCCTCCACCTTTATTTTACATGCCTCTATATCACATCAGAAACATCAACCCAGGAGCGCTGAGCTGCCAATTCTGGCCCTCTCACAACCAAGTCTCCATAATGGCCGCATCATATTTTCAAACACTGATCCAGGCTCTAAGTTCATGTGCTAATGATCTGCTAAGTTCATCTGCTAATGAGTTTCAAGAGAGAGCCAGATAGGGCTCTTAAAGATGGCGGAGTCAGGGGATATGGGGAGAAGGCAGGAACGGGGTATTGATTGGGGATGATCAGCCATGATCACATTGAATGGTGGTGCTGGCTCGAAGGGCCGAATGGCCTACTCCTGCACATTGCCTATTGTCTATTGCTTTATCCAAGATATTCCTTGCATCAAACACACTTCAGCCCATCAGTTTCACCATACTCCTTAGCTGCTCCTAATCATGTATTGGTCCTTCCGCTGACTGGTTAGCACGCAAAACAAAAAGCTTTTCACTGTATCTCGGAGCGGGTGACGATAAACTAAACTGAAACTGAACTGAACTGACTTTGCCTGTCTGAGAGTTACTGGCATAACCTTTAACTTCCCATCAGTCCTTCCACTTGCTTATCTTCCACTCTAGTTGTCACCCCCTGCCACTGTCATGTAAGCCCTCCCGACTGGCACTAGAAAATCTCCCTGCAAGGATATTGGTCTCCCTCCAGTTCAGGTGTGACCCTCTTCTACAGGTCAAATCTGCCCCAGAAGTGATCCCAATGGTCCAAAAAATTGATTGTTTCCCTCTGCACCAACTCCGTAGCCACACGCTCATCTATCCTATCGTCCTCTTCCCGCTCTCACTACCATGTGGCACCAGGAGTATCCCAAAGATCACTGTCCTTGAGGCCCTGCTTTTTACCCCTGCGCCTCACTCCCTGTATTCACTCTGCAGGACCTCATTGCTTTTCTTACCCAATACCAATTGGCCCAACATGCACAACAACCTCTGGCCACTCATCCTTCCCCTTGCCGATGTTCTGCAGTTGGTCTGAGGCATCCTGGAGCCTGACACCAGGGAGACAACACACCGTCCAAGAGTTTCATCTGCACCATTGAATCTGCTGCCCCCTCTAAGTAGGGAGTCTACAATCACAGTCACTCTGTCTGCCTTTACTCTTGCCCGCTTGCCTCAGAGCCAGGCCAGATGCCACAGACCTGAATGCCACTGCGACCTTCCCCAGTATCCAAACGCCACAGGGGATTCCTGCAATTTCTGCCTATTCCCATTGCTGGCTGTTATAAGATCATAAGTGATAGGATCAGAATTAGGTAATTTGATCCAGCACATTCTCCTGCCTTCTCCCCATAACATCTGACACCCATAGTAATCACACTAGATGGTCACCCATCTACTTTCTCCCTGTACCTCAGAAACAACCATATTCCATTTATTAAGCTCTCGGTCTCCCGGAGGATTCTGCGGTTGTCCAGCTGCAGTTCCAGTTCCTTCAGGCAGTCAGTCAGGAGCTGCAACTGGCCACATTTCCCATAAGTGGGGTCCTCAGGGACACTGGAAAACTCCCTGACCTTCCACATCCTGCAGGAGGACCATACTAATGCCCTAACTACCATTTTGACTGCACTGCCACAAGAGGAACTTCTGAAAGCAAAATACCTCACCTTATTTCACCCTCGGCCTCCTCGTTTAAGCCTCACAAGCCAAGCCTCAGCACTTTCTCTCAACACACACTCTCTCCCTACAGTCACTCCCAATAACCTACTCCACTAGCCCTTCCTTTATTACTATTGACTGCTGTGCCAATCAAATGGTCTCCACCCGAAACGTCACCCATTCCTTCTCTCCACAGATGCTGCCTGTCCCGCTGAGTTACTCCAGTTTTTTGTGTCTATCTTCAATCAAATGGTTCCTTCTTAAACTGTTCTGCTGGTTTTCTGCCCTGCTTTACCGCCGGGCTGTAAACTGACTACCACAGCAGTCCCAGTGGCTCCGTCTTAAAGTGTCCCGCCGCTCCTCTGCTCTGATCCATCTCCGGGCATCAAACATGATTAGCGCAGCAGCCCCATGGCCCCTTCTGACACTGCCCTCGGTTCCTCTGCTCTGCACCACCTCCGGGCTGTGCACTGACTACTTCAGCTGAATCAATGGCTCTGTTTTAAACTGTCTCGTTGCTTCTCAGACACAGAACATGATTACTTTTGGTGCTCATTTCCCATTCATCCTCTGATGTGTTTGATATCGCTTATAAGATAATCGCATTGCAGGGAAGCTTGCTGTTTAACTATATGCATGTACAGTTGGCTGAACATACTTCACTTTTTATATAAAGCTGCTGCTGTTATCTTCAAAATGGGTTGCGGTATGTGAAAGGATTGGAATAAACATACGGTTAAATAAATTCAGAAAGGTGTTTTCCTTTACTGGAGTTGAAACCAAATTGCAGCAAATCCTGTGAAGGTGAAAGATTATTTGTTTGATGGATATTGCAACCCAAAGAAGCTCTTCTTTTATCTGGATCAGTTTATCCTCTTCTCAACCTCTCTTTCTAATCCCTTATATTGTTCTGCATTTATAGCCTTGTATTCTCCTTTGCTTCAACCACTTATCTAACTGAATCATATGACACGCTCCTTCCCAGGTACACGCCGTGTCATTTTACTTACATGACAATATTTTCTGTGTGCACTTCTGCCTTGGGTGTTGATTGGCCCTAGATCTATGTGCTGAATTAGATCTAAAACTGAAAAATTTCTTGTCTTGCATTCAGCCCATATAATTTTCAAGAAATCATCTTTCCCTACATACATGCTTAACATTCTCTGAGTTCTATATACCACCCTGATCCCTGTCTTTTTACCTCTCTCATAAGTTCATAAGTCTATCATAAGAATTAGGCCATTCGGCCCATCAAGTCTACTCTGCTATTCAATCATGGCTGATCTCTCTCTCCTCCCTAACCCCATTCTCCTGCCTTCTCCCCAAAATCTCTGATACCCGGACTAATCAAGAATCTATCTATTTCTGCCTTAAAAATATCAATTGACGGACTCCACACCCTTCTGCGGCAATGAATTCCACAGATTCAACTCCCTTTGATTAAATAAATTCCTCCTCATCTCCTTCCTAAAGGAACATCCTTTAATTTTGAGGCTATGAAAACTGGCCATAGACTCTCCCATTAGTGAAAACATCTTCTCCACGTCCACTCTATCCAGGCCTGCCCTGTCTTTTAAAACCCTCTTTAAACCTCCCTATCTTTTGTGCATCTATCAAGAAATATTTTTGTTCATTCTGGCTCAGTGTTACTTTCTTTGAAAAGCTCCAGTGCAGCATTATTATGTTAAAGCAGCTACATAAATGCAAGGAGTTGCTTATCCATTTCTTTCTCACCACATCCTTTAATCTCCAAATATCTTGGCACCTCATGAAATGGAGCTAATTTGATTTATAAAATCATCTTTGGATATTTGACAACTCCTGCAATAAATACACAGCACTCAACCATTGCATTTTTGTGCACTCATCATTTCGGCAGATTAGGCACAGCGCACGCACACATCTTTGGAGGAGTTATTGGTTTCCTCATGCCGCTATAAATTGCTGGAAAGTGCTGTGTTCATTTTTCAAGAAGCAGCATTAAATAATTGGACCTTGTTCAGTGCAGTATTACAAAACTGTTGTGTGCAGATGAATATTGGTTTGCAAAGACCAACGCAGCAATGAAACCCATCAGGGCCAAGCAGTTACTTCAAGAATTTTTTTTTTTTTTAAAGGTTTTTGTTTCAGGCACAAAAACGAAAGAAAAAAAATATTTTTCTGCAATGGGGATAAAAAACATACTACACCACAGTTTGATTTCTCAGTAATACACCCTGGCTCATTGGCAGATGCAGTTTAATATATAATATGTTAAAAGAAGCTCCACTTTTGACTTTCAAATGAACCAGACAGGCCCAAGATGCGATTCCTAGGTTAGAGTCAAGTTTCTTGATCTCACAAAGGCCAGTGAACCTGCAAGACTTCCCTGGACACCCTTGATGATAGGGGATAGAATTTATCTTCATTATTGTCAAACAGACCTTTCAGAACTCATAGAAACATAGAAACATAGAAATTAGGTGCACGAGTAGGCCATTCGGCCCTTCGAGCCTGCACCGCCATTCAATATGATCATGGCTGATCATCCAACTCAGTATCCCGTACCTGCCTTCTCTCCATACCCTCTGATCCCCTCAGCCACAAGGGCCACATCTAACTCCCTCTTAAATATAGCCAATGAACCGGCCTCAACTACCCTCTGTGGCAGAGAGTTCCAGAGACTCACAACTCTCTGTGTGAAAAAAGTCTTTCTCATCTCGGTCTTAAAGGATTTCCCCCTTATACTTAAGCTGTGACCCCTTGTCCTGGACTTCCCCAACATCGGGAACAATCTTCCTGCATCTAGCCTGTCCAACCCCATAAGAATTTTGTAAGTTTCTATAAGATCCCCTCTCAATCTCCTAAATTCTAGAGAGTATAAACTGAGTCTATCCAGTCTTTCTCCCTTATCCACGCTACTAGTTACAACTCAAGTCCTGACATCCCAGGAATCAGTCTGGTGAACCTTCTCTGCACTCCCTCTATGGCAATAATGTCCTTCCTCAGATTTGGAGACCAAAACTATGGGACTAGGGGAAAACAAATGGTCGGCACGGACTGGAAGGGCCGAGAGGGCCTGTCTCCGTGCTGTAATTGTTATATGGTTATATGGTTATAAAACTGTACGCAATACTCCAGGTGTGGTCTCACCAAGACCCTGTACAACTGAAGTAGAACCTCCCTGCTCCTATTCTCAAATCCTTTTGCTATGAAAGCTAACATACCATTCGCTTTTTTCACTGCCTGCTGCACCTGCATGCCTACTTTCAATGACTGGTGTACCATGACACCCAGGTCTCGCTGCATCTCCCCTTTTCCTAATCGGCCACCATTTAAATAAAAGTCTGCTTTCCTGTTTTTGCCACCAAAGTGGATAACGTCGCATTTATCCACATTATACTGCATCTGCCAAACATTTGCCCACTCACCCAGCCGATCCAAGTCACCTTGCAGTCTCCTAGCATCCTCCTCACAGCTAACACTGCCCCCCAGCTTAGTGTCATCCGCAAACCTGGAGATATTGCCATCAATTCCCTCATCCAGATCATTAATATATATTGTAAATAGCTGGGGTCCCAGCACTGAGCCCTGCGGTACCCCATTAGTCACTGCCTGCCATTGTGAAAAGGACCCGTTTGCTTCCTGTCTGCCAGCCAGTTCTCTATCCACATCAATACTGAACCCCTAATGCCGTATGCTTTAAGTTTGTATACTAATCTCTTATGTGGGACCTTGTCGAAAGCCTTCTGGAAGTCCAGATATACCACATCCAATGGTTCTCCCTTATCCACGCTACTAGTTACAACTCAAGTGCTGATTAGTTTAGTTTTAGTTTAGTTGAGACATACAGCACAGAAACTGGCAACTTCAGCTCACCATTCCGCACCAGCCACAGACCAGCGATCCCGCACATTGACAATTTACATTTTTACCAAGCCAATTAACCTACAAACCTGTACCTCTTTGGACTGTGGGTGGAAACCGAAGATCCCGGGGAAAGCCCACATAGGTCACGGAGAGAACGTACAAACTCCTGACTCCATAGTCAGGATCAAACCTGGGTCGTAGCTTTACCGCTACACCACCCCTAGATTAAGTTTTTGAGAAGCAGTGTATATGGGCGTCTTACTCACCTACTGAATTTTCTGTAATACAAAAGAAACATTCTGGAGATATGAAATAAAGCCTGTAAATAGTGGAAATATTCTGAGGGGCGAATCTATCGGGGGAACTGTTTCACGCAGAGAGTAACGAGTAGCTGGAATGCAATGGCTGGAAGAGTGGTGGAAGCAAAATCACTAACAGATTGAAGAGGTGCCGAGATAGGCATTTAAATTGCCTCAGCATAGTAGGCTGGAAAATGGGCGGTGTGTGTACGGAGTTTGTACTTTCTCCCCGTGACCTGCGTGGGTTTTCTCTGGGGTCTCTGGTTTCTTCCCACACTCCAAAGACATACAGGTTTGTAGGCTGGTTGGCTTCGAAAAATTGTAAATTGTCTCTAGCGTGTATTGGATAGTGCTAGTGTGCGGGGATCGCTGGCTGGCGCCCTGCATCTCTAAAACTAGAAACTGCACATCTTAGCAAACATACACTGCAGATTGAGTTGGATAATGGTCTTACATGCAGCTACATTGTGGGCAGAATGCAGTGGGAGTGAACCTGTGTGTGAAGAATCTGACACAGAAGGTCATTCCCACCGACAGCCAATCGTGGCCTTCCAGCTTGTTTGGAAGTTCTGATGAGGCATTCTGTCAAATGGCTTTGACTATCTGCCCGTAAAAACAATTGACTGGATTCATTTTTTTTTATTCACATGGCCTCAAAGCCATTCGGTGAAGACTTTGATTGACTTCTGACCCAAGGTATATTTTGGCAAAAACTTCAAGACACACTCTCTCTACATGGACCACTCCCTGGCAACGTGAACAAGGGTATTTTGCGTGTGCCTGACTTGGCTAATTTCCAATCCTCAATGAGGAAGTGGTCCTATGTGGAGATGCGAAGAGGATGTTTCCACTAATGGTAGAGTTTAGGACTAGAGGCCTTAGCCTCAGAATAAAAGGACATACCTTTAGAAAGGAGATGAGGAGGAATTTCTTTAGTCAGAAGGTGGTGAATCTGTGTAATTCATTGCCACAGACGGCTGTGGAGGTCAAGTCAATGGATATTTTGAAGTCAGTGTTTAATAAATTCTTGATTAGTACGGTTGTCAGGGGATATGGGGAGAGGGCAGGAGAATTGGGGTTAAGAGGGAAGGAAAGATGGAGTAGCCTTGATCGGCTGAATGGTCTAATTCTGCTGCTATAACATATCTTGGGATATGGTGTTTGATTTGCTACTGTGGAAAGATTAGCTTCAATGTCAGTATCAGAAAAGTAGGAGGGGTGAGTTGGGATGTGGGCAAGTCCATTGGGATGGAGAAAACCTTGCTATAGAAGAAAGGAAGCATAATAGTTTCTCCTGGCCAACAAACTACTTGCGTTTATCTGAAGCTATTCTCACTATCCTTCAGCAGCAGATATCACCAAGGCATCCTGAAAAACCTGGGCTGCCACAAATTAAAGGAAAGACTTCCAGCTAGATTAGCATATTTTTATCGCTGTACCTGGGGAACAAGATGGCTGCATATCTTGCCTTCATTTAAGCTGAAAGTTTATGTGTTGGAGAAAATAGGATCAGGTTCCAGGGTTTTACGATTTTGGCATTTCATCTAACCCAGATCCAGCTATTTAAAATACCCCCAATAATTACAGTGGCTTGGGACTATTATCAAACTCGATTTAAACTATTATAGGATTAGATGTAAACCAATGGAGGACCTACTCAATGGGTAGAAAATCTATCTGAACAGGTAAGGAATATTTGAGTGTTTTCCAAGAAGGTAAGAGAGTAATATTCTAAAATAAGGACTTAATCACGTTGACATCAGCAAATGTTTTCCTTTGTAGATTTAGGCGGATGCAATTTAAAAAAAGGCCGCCTTGGTTCCAATATCAGGGCCAGCCGAATGGATAGATCATACTCCAGCTGTTTATGTCTATCTTCGGTTTAAACTAGCATCTGCAGTTCCTTCCTACAGATCATGCAACAGTAGTAGCTCATGTAGTTGGACCAATACCTTTGCAATTTTCCAACACCACGTCATCTGGTCTCTTCCCTGACATGATGTGTGATTTGTTAAAGCCTATTAATAGATTAATACTCCTATGCATGCTAGAAATACAATTATTGAGATTGTTGTCTGAGGTTAAAAACCTTTCATTAATTCCAGCATGTGAAAGCTATTAAGTTAATTTATTTGTCATTTTTAGTGTGCGTAGTAGACACCTTTATGCTTCCTTTTACAATTGCCTGCAAAAGATATTAAACAAATTTCATGCAAACCTATTAAAATGTTGTGTACAAGTATTCAAACAGAATAATTTCAGGACCAATTATTTTTCAAATCTTGTCACCACAATAGAAATTCTTTCACAATAGAAACGGTGGTTGATTTCTTCTACAGTTGAAAGAAAGGTACAAACTAAATATGATATTAGTGAGGAAGAACTACTCTAATCAGTCAGCAGCAACTTAATAAGAGTGCTCTTTTTGAAGGCATTGACAATGTTAATCCAAATCCAAAACAACAATTTCCCATTGTGTCACTTACAATGAGCGGCACTGTGGCACAACGCCAGAGCTGTTGCCTCACTGCGCCAGAGACCCAGGGTCGATCCTGACGCTCTAACTCTGTACATTCTCCCTGTGACCATGTGGGCTTTCACCGTGTGCTCTGGTTTCCTCCCACATTCCAAAGACTCGCAGGTTTGTTAGTTAATTGCATTCTGTAAATTGCCCTTACTGTGAAGGATGTGAAAGTGGGATAACATAGAATTTGTGTACGGGTGAACGATGGTCAGAATGGACTCGGTGGACTGAGGGCCTGTTCCCATGCAGTATCTCTAAACTAACTTAAACAACCACATAATTTTGACATTTATGTTACAAACTAATTTTGGTAAACATAGACGTGAACCTAAAATAAATGCATTTTTTCAAAACAAATAATTAATTTTAGTTTTTTATTATCAATAGTGAAGTACCCTCTGGGTACATTGACCATGCAGTGAAACTATTCAATGGCTGTTGTATTATTCAATGTCTATAGAGTAGCCCTGCTGTTATTGACGTCAGGAAAAAAATACTGAACATTTAGGGAAGTGCTCAGCTTCAATGGAACCTTCCACATCTGCAGAGCTGGGGAAATCCATCAGGCAATTGAAGATCTCGAACTGGCAGCTGAGGAAATGCTGAGTATCTGCACAACAATTTAATGGTCGTCGATTCTTTCCATTGATTGCTTGGAAGCAGGCAATGTTGGCAATTCCAGAGTTCAATGCTCAATCTTACAAGTCCTTGGGAAGGTGATGGCTGACCAACCTATTGAATTATCGTAATCCTTGTGACTAGTTTACTCTCACAGTGCTCTGAGTTGACCCAGTGACATTGAAATGGTGGTTATAAATTTCCAAGTCAGAATGATATTTTAATAGGAGCGAGTTTGTAGATGGGAGTGTTGCCAAGTACCCGTTGTCCTCGTCTTTTCAAGTCTCACAAGAAGTGTGTTGGAAACACAATGGCAAAAAAATTAGTCTTGGTAAGTTGCCGCAGTGTATGTTGCTAATGATATACACCACAGTGAGCCAATGTGAAGGAGTGAATGATTAAAATGGGTGATAGGTTGGTAATGTCAAAGGCTGAATTGCCTTACATTGCCTTACATTATTTACACCAGTATTTACAGAAAAAGAAAAAGACAGCTTGCCAGGCAATTAATATTCAATTAGGGACCATGTCTCATCTAAATGTATGTAAACTGATTGAAAGTAATGAAGAAAATATATGAATCCAATTGATAGGAAAAGAGTTCGGATCAGATAGTTTCCAACCAAAGATTTTAAAGGTCGTAGGAGAGAACATTGTAGGTAACCCAATTATACTCTTAAAAAAATGTTCCTTATCCAGGATCAGTACCTTTGGATAGGCAAATTGTGAGCAATACTCAGCTAATTGAAAAAAAAGTGTGAGAGTGCAACTAGGGAACTATGGAGCTGAAAGCTGAGATTCTGTTGTCTGGAAGATAATTTGAGCACTTGATTTTCAAGTTTTAAAGCCTCTGGCTGGACAATTAACACTATGGGCGGCACAGTGGCATGGCGGTTGAGTTGCTGTCTTGCAGGGCCAGAGATGCAGGTTCAATCATTACTAAGGGTGCTGTCCATATGGAGTTTATACGTTCTCTCTGTAATCACGTGGGTTTTCTCCGAGTGCTCCGGTTTCCTCCCACACTGCAAGGACGTGCAGGTTTGTAGGTTAATTTTAGTTTAGTTGATTTTAGTTTGGAGATACAATGCGGAAACAGGCCCTTCGGTCCATCGAGTCCACATACTGCACTATCCTACACACGAGGGAAATTTACAGTTTTTGAAAAACCAAAGTCAAATTAACCAACAAACCTGTACGTCTTTAGAGTGTGGGAGGAAACAGGAGCACGTGGGGAAACCCACCCGGGAGAACGTACAAACTCCGCACAGACAGCATCCATATTCAGGATGGATCCCGGGTCTCTAGTGCTGTAAGGCAGCAACTCTGCTGCTGTGCCGCCTTGCCGCCCTGATTGGCTTTGGGAAAATTGTAAATTGTCCCATCGTGCGTAGGGTGGGGTTAGTGTACCAGGTGATTGCTGGTCGGTGTGGACTCTGTGTTGGTTCTCTAAAATAAAAGTAAATGAATCTATTCAATGCCAGTGGTTCTGTTGAATGTCAGTGTAGCTGTTGGACATCCCTGGACTTATTGAACTAAAGTATTCAGTGTCAGTCAAGTGTTCAATGTCTGCATAGCTGTTATGATATAAAATGGGGTAATCACAATTGAGCTGCTGATTGTCCACAGAGCTGTTGAGTATAACATAGAATGGACTGAAACCGACCACAGAGAGCCGACGTAGATTCTGCGAAGGATGGATTATGCCTGCAAAAATGTAATCTTTTGAAGTTCTTTCAAAATAGTTCACAGGGGATACCATGGGGGTTACTTATATACTTTCAGAAAGCATTTAATTAAGTCCCACAGATGATGCTGTCAACAGAAATTAGATCTGACGGAATTGGGCAAATTATTGAATTGGCTTAGATTTAGAGGGATATGGGCCAAATACAGGCAAATGGGAGTAGCTCAGATGAGGCATTTTAGTTGACATTGACGAGTTGGTATTCAGGGCCTGTTTCCATACTGTGTGACTCGATATCTTAGAAATTGGCTGAAAAGTAATAGTCGGAAAATAATGAGCAAGTACTCTAACTGGTATGATGTAACAAGGTGGTGTTCATAAGGCTCTGGGTTGTGTAATGATGACAGGCTAAAGGAGGAATAGAAACCTAAATATTCACGTTTGCAAATGACACAAAGATAAGTGGCATTTACTGCTATATTAAATTGAAAAGTGACATTATTATAGTGAATTAATAGGCAAAACAATGGCAAATGGATATAAGTGTGGATACAATGTGAGGCATCCACTTTGGACCCAATGATGGAATATTAGAAGTGCCAGGCATTGGAAATAATTTAAAAGATTATTGTCTATACTGAAATCCATTTGCCACTGATTTGCCTGTTCATTTGCTCTCATGATGTGAATTTTCAATTTAGTGCATCCATCTACATTGTTTGAAATGTCACTTATCTTTGTGTCAGTTACAATGGAATACTGCTTCTTATACTGATTGGGGTACAGAGGGTAGTGAAGATGATTGCAGTCTTGTTTGTTGCAGCCACAAACTGTGACCCGTCATCACTGAACATGGAGAGATTCATGGATGATCCTTCTTCCATGCCGGTTATCATACAAATGCAGAACTTTGACTTTCTTTCCAGAAATATCGATATGCTTTTGGAATTTTCTTTTATACTATTTATTGAACAAGGGTTGATCCTCAGCTTGGTCATCACAACAAAGTAAAGATTTTACTGAACTCTGCGATTATTGATTGTGCTGGAATACTGCTGGCTTACAGTGCTCAATGAGCTAAATGTGATCTATTCCATAAAGCCTGACAGGAGAGTCACAGAACATGACGTGGAGTGTGAATATGGAACTTTGCACCAAAAGTGAGCATTGTGATTCTTGCTCATTCTATCTAGGATAATTGCATCTGCAACAAGTGGATTGGTAAAGTTAAGGATTAGGGATATTTTTTCGCTCATGTTTGTTCTTTCACTGCACATCAATAAGCACGCATGTACAGGTGGCAGTGAAGAAAGCTAACGGCATGATTGTCTTCATAATGAGAGGGGTTGAGTCTGGGAGCAAAGAGGTCCTTCTGCAGTTGACCAGGGCCTGGTGAGACCACTCATGGAGTATTGTGTGCAATTGTGGTCTCCTAATTTGAGGAAGGACATTTGTGCTATTGGGGGAGTGCAGCGTAGGTTCACCAGGTTAATTCCCGGGACGGCAGGACTGTCATATGATGAAAGAATGGAGCGTCTGGGCTTGTATTCACTGGAATTTAGAAGGATGAGAGGGGATTTTATAGAAACATATACAATTATTAAGGTATTGGACAAATTTAGATGCAGGGAACATGTCCCTGATGTTGGGGGAGGCCACAGTTGAAGAATAAGGGGTAGGCCATATAGAACTGAGATGAGGAAAAACCTTTTCACGCAGAGAGTTGTGAATTTGTGGAATTCACTGCCTCATGAGGCGTTGGAGGTTGATTCACTGGATGAATTCAAAAGAGAGTTAGATAGCATTCTTAGGGCTAGTGGAATCAAGGCAGGAACAGGGTACTGATTGTGGATGATCAGCCATGATCACATTGAATGGCGGTGCTAGCTTGAAGGGATGAATGGCCTACCCCTCTATCTATTGTCTATGTGTCTATGTGTTCATGTATCTTAGGCTCAGTTTGGTAGCTATAGATTCATAGTCATACAGTGTGGCAACAGGCCTTTTTGGCCCAACGTGCTCACACTGACCAATATGCCCCATCTAAACTGGCCCCACCTGTCTACATTTGGCACATATCCCTTTTAACCTATCCTATCCATAACTACGTTCATAGGAAGTTGGCCAACTCATTGTTGGTTGTTTCTGCATGCACTGGAGTACATTAACCATATAACCATATAACCATATAACAATTACAGCACGGAAACAGGCCCTCTCGGCCCTTCCAGTCCGTGCCGACCATTTGTTTTCCTTTAGTCCCATCTACCTGCACTCAGACCATACCCCTCCATTCCCTTCACGTCCATATACCTATCCACTTTACTTTTAAATGTTAAAATCGATCCTGCCTCCACCACTTCTGCTGGAAGCTCATTCCACACAGCCACCACCCTCTGAGTAAAGAAGTTCCCCCTCACGTTACCCCTAAACTTCTGTCCCTTAATTCTCATGTCATGCCCTCTTGTTTGAATCTTCCCTACCCTCAATGGGAAAAGCTTATCCACGTCAACTCTGTCTATCCCTTTCATCATTTTAAAGACCTCAATCAAGTCCCCCCTTAGCCTTCTGCGCTCCAAAGAATAAAGACCTAACTTGTTCAACCTTTCTCTGTAACATAGTAGCTGGAACCCAGGCAACATTCTAGTAAATCTCCTCTGTACTCTCTCTATTTTGTTGACATCCTTCCTATAATTAGGCGACCAAAATTGTACACCATACTCCAGAATTGGTCTTACCAATGCCTTGTACAATTTTAACATTACTTCCCTACTCCTATATTCAATGCTCTGATTTATAAAGGCCAGCACACCAAAGGCATTCTTTACCACCCTATCTACATGCGATTCCACCTTCAGGGAACTATGCACAGTTATTCCTAGATCCCTCTGTTCCACAGCATTCCTCAATTCCCTACCATTTACCATGTACGTCCTATTTTGATTTGTCCTGCCAAGATGTAGCACTTCACACTTAACAGCATTAAACTCCATCTGCCATCTTTCAGTCCACTTTTCCAAATGGCCCAAATCTCTCTGTAGACTTTGAAAATCTACTTCATTATCCACAACACCACCTATCTTAGTATCATCTGCATACTTACTTATCCAATTTTCCACCCCATCATCCAGATCATTGATGTACATGACAAACAACAGTGGACCCAATACAGATCCATGAGGCACCCCACTGGTCACCGGCTTCCAACCTGACAAACAGCCATCCACCATTACTCTCTGACATTTCCCATTCAGCCACTGTTGAATCCATCTTGCTCCTCCGCCATTAACACCCAAAGATTGAACCTTCTTAACCAACCTTCCATGGGGAACCTTGTCAAAGGCCTTACTGAAATCCATATAGACAACATCCACTGCTTTACCCTCATCAATTTCCCTAGTAACCGCTTCAAAAAATTCAAGAAGGTTTGTCAAACATGACCTTCCAGGCACAAATCCATGTTGACTCTTCCTGATCAGACCCTGTTTATCCAGATGCTTATATATATATTATCTCTAAGTATTCTTTCCATTAATTTGCCCACCATTGATGTCAAACTAATAGGTCTATAATTGCTAGGTTTATTCTTTGAACCCTTTTTAAACAATGGAACAACATGCGCAGTACGCCAATCCTCCGGCACTATTCCCGTTTCTAATGACATTTTAAATATTTCTGTCATAGCTCCTGCTATTTCTACACTAACTTCCCTCAATGTCCTAGGGAATATCCTGTCAGGACCTGGAGACTTATCCACTTTTATATTTTTCAAAAGTGTCAGTACTTCCTCCTCTTTGAATCTCATAGTTTCCACAGCTACTCTACTTTTTTCCCTTACCTCACAGAGTTCAATATCCTTCTCCTTGGTGAATACCGAAGGAAGGAAATTGTTCAATATCTCCCCCATCTCTTTTGGCTCTGCAGATAGCTGTCCATTCTGGTTCTCTAATGGTCCAATTTTATCCCTCGTTATCCTTTTGCTATTAATATAGCTGTAGAAACCCTTTGGATTTACTTTCACCTTTCTTGCCAAAGCAACCTCATATCTTCTTTTAGCCTTCCTAATTTCTTTCTTAAGATTCTTTTTACATTCTTTATACTCCTCTAGCACCTCATTTACTCCATGCCTCCTATAATTATTGTAGATATCTCTCTTTTTTCGAAACAAGTGTCCAATTTCCCTTGAAAACCATGGCTCTTTCCAATTTTTACTATTTCCTTTCAACCAAACAGGGACATAAAGATTCTGTACTCTTACAATTTCCCCTTTAAATGTCCTCCATTTCTCTTCTACATCCTTCCCATGAAACAAAGTGTCCCAATTCACTCCTTTAAAATCCTTACGCATTCCCTCAAAGTTAGCCTTTCTCCAATCAAAAATCTCCACCCTAGGTCCAGTTCTGACTCTCTCCATAATTATATTGAAACTAATGGTATTGTGGAACACCAAATAGAAATCTTAATTATATTGACTCAATTCAATAACCTAAGGGGAACACTTAAATAAAGTGAAAGTACCAAAGTAAAGAAACTACAAACGTGGAAGCCTCACAGTTCACCCAATTTGTTGTTGTTCATCTAGCATGAAAACAAGCCTTTTGGACCACTGATTCAGTGTTGACCATCAACCACCCATTTACACAAACTGTGCACTATTCCCAATTTATTCTCCCCGCATTCCCAACCACTCTCCCCAGATTCCAAAAGGTACCAGCACATTAGGAGCATTTTAGTGTGGCCTACTAAGCTACACACACCTGCATGCCGCAGTGGTATAATATTCATTAGTAAGTGTGTCAGGAGGTGTGGGAAGTAGGCACGATTATGGGGTTGAGCGGTAAAGTTAGATCAGCCATGGTTGAATGACGCAGTGGACTTGATGGGCCGAATGGCCTAATCCTGCTCCTATCACTTATGAACTTATGAACATTATTGTCCATTAGCTCAGTCCAAAACTAGACACAAGGCAAGAGACATATTTAAAATTAATCTTTTAAAAACATTATTACAAAATTGATTTCCTGTATTGTGAGACCTTGAATCAGCTGAATTTCTTTTTAACAGAATGCCATTGCTTCTGACTGTTAATCAGCTGCTTAGAGTAAATGCATTTTAATGGATAATTTGGCTCCTCACGATTGCATCATACTAGTATTGCATCTTGCTATAATGGTAAGTATAAATCTTAGTTTCATAAGGGAGTTATAAAGTATGTAGGAAGGAACTGCCTGGTTTAAACCGTAGACCCAAAAAACTGTAGTTACTCAGCGGGTCAGGCAGCATCGCTGAAGAGAAGGAATGGGTGACTTTTCGGGTCAAGACCCGTCTTCAGACATTTCTGTCACTGGGTCACTTCTCATCAGGTGAAAACATAACCAATCGTCCAAGCAGAGTTCAAAGAAAGTATAATTATTCTCACTGGTGTGTGGTTGTATAGCTAATGGAAATGCGTGCTGAAAGGAATGAGATTCTCTGAGGGACCACCTTCTGCTGTGTGACGAAGCAAGGGATGTGATTTATTCATCGTAAAGTCTTCTTCTTCTTCTCTTTCTTCTTCTTCTTCTTCTTCCGTGTGGCGTGCACAGCCTTACGTAGCAGGACAACTTGTTCTATTTGATCTTCTGTGTGTGCACATCGAGTTGATTGCATTAGTCGAAACAGGGCGGACCACGTGAAGGTTGCAATCTTCCACCCCATCGTAAAGTAAATCTTGGAAATCATCAAACCCAATCAGACTGGTTGAAACAATAGGACTGAAACTGGTCTTATACATCGGCGAGACCAAACGTAGACTGGGCTACCGTTTCACTGAACACCTCGCTCAGTCCGCCTGAACCTACCTGATCTCCCGGTTGCTAAACACTTTAATTCTCCTTCCCATTCCCACACAGACCTCGCTGTCCTAGGTCTCCACCATTGTCAGAGTGAGGCTAAAGGCAAATTGGGAGAACAGCATCTCATATTTCGCTTGGGCAGCTTGCAGCCCAGTGGTATGAATATTGATTTCTCCCATTCCTTTTCTCCAGAGATGCTGCCTGTCCCGTTGAGTTACTCCAGTTTTTTGTGTCTATCTTCAGGGAGTTATAAAAATTATTTTCACCCCATTTATCTTTGTTCTCAACTTTTTTGATGAAGAGCAGCCTTTACCTTTGAGCTGAACTTAACTCTGCTTCAAGGCGCCACTGATGATTTTCAATTGCTGTACTAGTTTCAATTTACTCTGCCTTTATTAGCTACTAAAAAGCAAATGGAAGCAAAATCGCTGAATACCAAAGGAAATCTAGAAATTCCTCTGTGGATTCCTTTAAAAATATGTTTGCTAAGCAAAGTGATAGAAAGTGTTGTCGACAGTGCTATCAAGCGTGTGTACACACTGTATTTTACTTACTGATTCTTGGTTTGCATTTCTGTAGATCAATTTAGCTCCAGCCTTATTTCAGGAGATGGAAGAGCTGAGTTTCACAGCTAAGATGACAGTGCTTCTCCCTGGCAGCATGAATGTATTTCGTATGTTTAGTTAATTTTAGTTTAGTTAAGTTTATTCTTGTCACGTGTAACGAGGTACAGTGAAGAGCTTTCTTGATATTTGCTATCCAGTCAGTGGAAAGGCTACACATGATTATAATCAAGCCCTCCGCAGTGTACAGATAGTACAGATAGTACAGGTACAGGATTAAGGGTATGACGTTTAGTGCGAGATAAAGTCCAATAAGGTCTGATTAAAGATACTTTGAAGGTCTCCAATGATGTAGATGGGAGGTCAGGACCGCTCTCTAGCTGGTAAGAAGATGGTTCAGTTGCCTTATAACAGCTGGGAAGAAACTGAACCTGATTTATTATTGTAACATGTATAGGTATAGTGAAAGGCTTTGTATTGCATGCTATCAAATCAAATCAAATCAAATCAAATCAGATAACACTATATGTAAATATAATCAAGCCAAACTGAAGTACAAAAGGGTAAAAGGAATGGAAAGATGCAGAGTGCAGAATATCCCTCAGCATTATAGCGCAACGATTCTAGAGACAAAGTTTAATGCCCCAGTGAGGTAGAGAAGAATCGTATGGTACCCTGGCTTATGGAAGGACTGTTCAGAAGCCTGATAATAGATGGGGAGAAGTGGTTTCTGAGTCTAGTGGTGCATGCTTTCCAGCTTCTATATCTGCCTGACGGGAGTGGGGAAGGAAAGACCAGAGTGGGAAAGGTCCTTGAGTATGTTGGCTGTTACAGGACTAAGTATAGGGCTAAAGAGATGGCTTCAGTATTGTTGCGACAGTGGGCAAACTGCAGTTGATGGAGGCTTGGATTAATGTGCTCCATCACCAGTCGCTCAAAGCATTTCATGATGATGGATGTCAGAGGCACACGACAGTAGTCATTTAAGCCCCTGTCCCACTGTACGAGGTAATTCACGAGTTCTCCCGAGTTTTCCCCTGATTCGAACTCGGAGAATGTCCGTAGCGGGTGCGTAGGAGATCGTGGATGTCTTGTAGCGGGTCGTACGAGTAAAAAAGTTTAAAAAAATTTCATCAGCTGGATTTCTTTACTCGTGGACCTTTTTTTACATGGATGAAAAAACGTCACGAGTTTACAGAGTATCTACCGTTAGCATTACGAGCCGCTACGAGACATCCATGAACTCCTACGGACCCGCTACGGACATTCTATGAGTTTGAATCAGGGGAAAACTCGGGGAACTCGTGAATTACCTCATACAGTGGGACAGGGGCTTAAGGCATGTTACCTTGCTTTCCTCTAAAACCGGGATAATAGTGGCTTTCCTAAAGCAGGTGGAACCTCAGAGTGGAATATTGAGTGGAACGAAAATGTCTGTGAATACTTCTGCCAGCTGGTCCGTAGATGTTCTGAAGACATGGCTGGTGATTCTGTCTGGGCCAGTTGCTTTCCTTGGATTCACTCTCAGGAAGGCCAAACTTGAATTGCTGTGGTCTATCTGGTAAAGGCATTATGCCTTTACCAAATACACTACAGTAGTTTTAGTTTTAATGTGAGAGATGCAGCGCAGAAACAGGCCCTTCGGCCCACCGAGTCTGTGCCGACCAGCGATCCCCGCACACTAACACTCTCCTACACATACTAGGGACAATTTACAATTATACCAAAGCCAATTAACCTACAAACCGCTGCGCCTTTGGAGTGTGGGAGGAAACCGGAGATCCCGGAGAAAACCCACGCAGGTCACAGGGAGAATGTACAAACTCCACACAGACTCAGTCAGGATCAAACCCGGGTCTCTGGTGCTGTATGGCAGCAACTGAAACCACCACGCTGCCCCATTAGTAGGCACGACTATTGTAGCCTTCTATAGTAGCCCCAATAGTACAGTAGTGCAAGAAGGCAACCTCTTGAAGGTAATTCATGGTTAAAATAAATGCTGGTCTGACCATAATGTTCACATTCTGTGAATGAATTTTACATAAAAGAATTACTGCAGGTGTTTGGAACATAGTCACCAGACATGGTGTCAGTGGGTGTCAATCCTCAGAATGTGTTACAATCGGCCACATTTGATTGGTACAGTAATTATCTTTCCCTCAAACAATAACAAAGGCAATAATTAAGTGCTAGAATTTATCAGTCCATGAACCAAGCTACCAAAATCCCATCTGGATGAAATGTTGTTTTTTTAAGTATCTGAAAAACGCAGCGGATATCTGTAACTGTTGTTCAATCATCCATCATCACTTAGTTTTATATAAATCTAATTGCATAAATCAGAATTAAACACAATTCGCCAGTTGTGCATGAACAGAAGCAATAGGTTCTACAAAGTAAATTTCAATTAGCAATGTAATTCATTCATATCTCCACTCATTTTGCAAGAAACAGCTTGATTCCTTGATTCCAGTTTCGCATTTTAAGTGCAATTAATGGGATTTCTTTTCATGACTGAATGCGGCAATCTATCTCTCCAGTAATATTATCCAGTAAAAAGCAATCAGAAGAGGAATATCTTTTGTGACCAATTCCTTCAAATTCTTTAAAGAAATGGCTTTTCAAATGGAACTCTTGCAATGTGCAGTGCCTACATTTCCAAAAGGCATTTGAGTGAGTTTTGAATGAAATAACTGATTGAGCTCATAACTGTGCAAGGTTCAGGGCTTTTATTCAAAGGAAAATGATCAGATGGAGATGGAGGTTACTGGTCGAGTATTTCACCCATGAGTGTTATATTGAAAAAGGGTCTCGACTGTCACCCATCCTTTTTCTTCAGAGATGCTAAGTTACTCCAGCACTTTGTGTCGATCACTTATACACTAGTTGGATTCAGAGTTACAATGCGTTTGCAGATGATCCCAAACTCCTGCAGCATGTTGAGTTGGTGCTCATAAGATCGTAAGACATAGGAGCAAAATTAGGCTATTCGGCCCATCGAGCCTGCCCCACATTTCAATCAAGGTTGATCTATCTTTCCCTTTCAACCCCATTCTCCTGCCTTCCCCCAGTAACCTTTGACACCCTTACTAATCAATAACATCAATCTCCGATTTAAAAATACTCTTGGAGAGGCAGGTGGCACAATGGGCAAGAAGTCGGACCAATTTGATTGGATTCCCACTTCTATGAGCCCTTTAGCTTTTCTCACTCTCCCGGAACAATGCCACATTAACCCTACTACACTTGCAAATAAGCTACGTGGAGACGAATGACGCATTATAAAACCAGGTCTCTGTTATCCTGTTTAAGGTTGCAGTATTCCGAATAGCTTTGCTGAATTCAGAGACTCACATTAGGTTCCATGGAACTAAGCATTCTTACCACAACATGCATTCTCACAATTCCCTGCATCCCAAATCCTCCAACAACAGAGATGGACTCTTCCATTCTTCCCAATATTGAGGACCGTGTGCATGGCTGCCTGTCATTCCCTGTATAAGTTGCTGATGTGCCTCCTGGCTTATCGTTTACAATGATCATCCCTGGTTTCTGAATCTGTGTTCAGATGAGCAAAGCTTTAGCCAATTTTGAAATGAAAGGGGCAAAGTTTAAAGGAGATGTGCGGGTGCATTTTTTTTTACACAGAGGGTGTTGGGTGCTGGAAATGCGCTGCCAGGGGCGATGGTAGAGGCAGATACATTAGTGATGTTTGAGGCTTTTGATAGGAACATTGAAATGCGAGGAACGGTGGGGGAGGTATATGGGTCGTGTGCAGGCAGGTGAGATTAGTTTGGTTTGTCATCATGTTCGGCACAGACATTGTGGGCCGAAGGGCCTGTTCCTGTCACACCTTTTCTCTGCGCTATGTTACTATGCCTCTGAAATGGATACTCTAAAGCCGAAGACAGACACAAAAATCTGGAATAACTCAGCAGGACAGGCAGCGTCTCTGGAGAGAAGGGATGGGTGACGTTTCGGGTCGAGACCGTTCTTCAGCCCTGTTTCTGTCACTTGGTCACCTCTCATCACTTCTCATCCAACCGGTCCAAGCGGAGTTCAAAGAAAGTATAATTATTCACACTGGTGTGTGGTTGTACAGCTAATGGAAATGCATGCTGAAAGGAATGAGATTCTCCGAGGGACTACCTTCTGCTGTGTGACGAGCGGCTTGAGGTTTTTTTGAAGATAAAAGCAAGGGATGTGATTTAGTCATCGTAAAGTCAATCTTGGAAGATCATCAAACCCAATCCTCTCAAAAGTTCTATCACCGATGAAATACTATCAGTATATCTGTGTTAGGAACATTGCCTATGCATCACCAGCTTACCTCCAGCTCCCTATTATCTACAAAGAGAATTGCGACATATCTCCAGGGCCTCCTCTTCATCAACATGTAGATGAATTATTTGTGGCAGCTCATCTCTAGGCCTCTTCTTCTCTCTTGTCTGCTGAGCTCTTTTATTTTGCCAGGATCTAAAAAAAACACATGAGTGCACTCCGGTATTCATCTGAAGGATGTAATCATTCTCAGCAGGTGACAATTAAACGGATGCATCACAATAAGTGGCAAACGTGTATGAAGAGGCGATGACGTGCATAAAAAATGAGGAATGATGCTGCTGACAATGAAAAGAATGTGATGGAGAATACTTGACATGAAAGTATCATAGGAAGATGGGTCTGATAAAAAAGGGTACTTACTTCATAGGAATTACATGGATCAGCAAAGATATTCCATATGCCTGAGCTGGTTAACACATTAACCTTTCCTACATTACACCCAAGACATGACAAGATGATTATGCTGGTCTTCTCCTTAGCTAGACACAAGTACATCATCTTGGTGAGGACTGCATGTATTCTCCTCCCATTGTTAGGTATTTATACCTTCTCCTCATAACTGGACCCAGCAATAATCCCCAGAACCATCACTGGACCCAGCAATAATCCCCAGAGCCATCAAAATCCCTTCAGTATGGTGCAGCTACACAATTGAGGTTCAGGTGACTTTTGTTCCGGAGTATAGTTGCCTACGATGAACAGTTTCCACCTACATTCCTTCCTCTGACTTCACAATTCGTAACTCTTCTATCCATATTGCACATCTTTTGTCTTTTCATCTTGTGCCGTTGTCCAACAATCTGCTTGTCAAATACAACATTTAATGAAGAATAGTGGCCTGTCTGGTGTCTGTGCTCTCTGTACCACCGAGAGTAAGTCTCATCCTTCTCAGCCCCTCGGACTCAATCAAAATAATAGCAGGCAGCCTTGGAAGCCTTACCCCACTACTCAAACCTCACGTCAAAAACCTTGGCGTGATATTTGACTCAGCACTGAAATTTGACAAACGAGTCAATGTCGTGGTAAAAGCTAGCTTCTTTCAGCTTCGGATGATAGCTAAAATAAAACAATTCCTCCAGTTTGATGACCTTTAAAAGATCATCCATACATTTATCTCCTCCCGCCTAGATTACTGCAACTCCCTTTACACTGGCATCAGCCAATCTTCCCTGTCCCGCCTGCAACTGGTCCAAAACGCCGCAGCGAGACTCCTGACGGGCACCCGGAAAAGGGACCACATCACCCCGATCCTGGCCTCTCTCCACTGGCTCCCTGTGCGGTTCCGAATTAATTTAAAAACCCTCCTCTTTGTCTACAAAGCCCTCAATGGGCTTGCACCCACCTACATTAAAAGTCTTCTCACCCACTACACCACCTCCAGGTCCCTCAGATCGGCCGACTTGGGGTTGCTGAATGTCCCGCAGTCTAGGCATAAGTTCAGGGGCGACCGCGCCTTTGCGGTTGCCGCTCCTAGACTGTGGAACAGCATCCCCCTCCCCATTAGAACTGCCCCCTCCATCGACTCCTTTAAGTCTAGTCTAAAAACGTATCTGTTCTCCCAAGCCTTTCCTGATGTCCTCTGAGTGAGGGCTATTTGTATATATGTACGTAGCCTGCTTGTGTACACTACTCTTATAACAAATGTAAAGCACTTTGGTCAACGAGAGTTGTTTTTTAAACGTGCTATATAAATAAATGTGACTTGACTTGACTACTTGTGCTATCATCTTCAAGGAACCTTGACTATACACGCAGGTCCCTTAGTTCCCCAGTACGTCCAAGGACCGTACTATCAGTAGTAAAGAAAGCAAACTCAATGCCAGCATTTATTTCAAGAGGGCTTGTATACAAAAACAGGGATGTAATGTTGAGGCTCGAAAAGGCCGCATTTGGAATATTGTGAGCAATTTTGGGCACCATATCTGAGGAAGGATGTGTTGGCTTTCGAGAGGGTCCAGAGGAAGTTTACAAGAATGATCCCAGGAATGAGTAGGTTAACCGTTTGTCGGCACTGGACCTGTGCTCACAAAAGGCTGTTGAGGCCAAGTCAACAACAAAAAATATAAAAGTTATATTTTTAAGGCAGAGATAGCTAGATTCTTGATTAATACAGGTATCAGAGGTTATAGGGAGAAGGCAGGAGAATTGTGTTAGGAGAGAGTGAGAGAGATAGATCAGCCATGATTGAATGTCAGAGTAGACTTGATGGACCAAATGGCCTAATTCTACTCCTATCACATGATCTAATGACCTTATGATCATTCATTTTGTATGCCCTATCCTTGTCTTCCCAAAGTGCATCAACTCTCATTTTCACAATTAAATTGATCTGCCCATTTTCCAGCAATCCAATATCTTACTGTCATTTACAACTATTGTTCTTGCTATCAAGTACCCCACCTGTTTTTAATCTGTCATTTGCCAGTTTAGTAACCAACCCTCCTGTATTCCTACCCAGATCATGAATGTGTATTGCAAATAGCAATGTCCCAGTGCTGATCCCAGTGGTACTGCACTGGTCACAATGTTCCTGCCTGCCCTGCTGAGTTTCTGCAGGTTTTTCTGTTTTTATTTTGGATCCAATTTGCCAGCTAGCCTTGGGTCCAAGGAGTTCTAACCTTTTGGACCAGTCTCTCATGCAAGACCTCATGAAATGCTTTACTGAAGTCCACATAGACTACATCAATTGCATCGCCCTCACCAAAACATTTTATTACCTCTTTCAAAAATTCAATCAAGTTGGTCAGAGAAAATCTCATTCTAACAGAGCTGGATGGTGCTGAGATTTTTGAGAATTGTTCATGCTGCACTCATCCGAGCAAGTGGAAAGTATTACATTATGTTTCTAGTATGCCTGTAGAAGATGGAAAGGACTGTTGTAATTCTCTAACCCCATACAACCCAGTCTTTGAATTACTCTTGTGGCCACAGTATTTATATGCAGTTGAGTTTTTGGTCAGTGGTAAACAGATGTCTGGTAACCCCTGTTTGTTGATAGTGGGAACTCAGCTATTGCAATGCCATTGATTGTGGCATGGTTGGTTAGGGCAGCACAGTGGTGTTCGATCCTGACAACAGGTGGTGTCTGTATGGAGTTTGCACATTGTCCCAATTTTCCGGCACCATTGGTTTCAGAGCCTTGTACAATTTCGACCCGCCGATCGGCCATGGAAGTCGCGATGAGATAGAGATCGGCCACCTCACCCGGCCAAGGTGCCACATTTTCGGGGGGACTTCTGCAGAGAATTTTATGTGCACTCACGTGATTTTGTCTGGATTAAAGGGGCTGTACCACCAGTTCTCAGAAAATCAGTGGTGGACCTGTATAACACGTTGAATTTTTGACCTGAATATTAACTTGAGATGAACCACTTTAAGATTGCATCTGAGAAAGGCTGAACTCGCTTTCCAAAGAAAACCAGGACAACTCAATGAAGCTGCATCAACTCAACATTGTCCTGCATTCAATGTTTGGTTTGATTGAGCTGCATCACTAACTGATCCGTGCCATCCCTTGGAGTTAGTAGTACTAAAAGCCATGCTGTGCTAAGGCAACGGGTGACAATTTGAACTGCATTTGTTCAAGGTCTGGCATCAATCATTGAAAGGCATTACTCACTGAAAATGAATTGTTAGATCACTGTAAAATTGTCCATTAGGATCTGACTAATCTTCAACATGTCACTTCTGGCACTCAGGCCAAACCTACGGTAAACTCACGAGTCACTCAAGGGCCACCACAGCATTACAACAAGTTTAAAAGTATAAACATTTTCCTTCAAGAGTTTATTTGACTCGTGGAAATCTTTCAACATGTTGAATATTTTTCAAGAGTTAACACGTTTCCCAAGTACCTGCTGTTAGCGTTACGAGTCCACGAGTTCCGATGTTCCTGCTACGTTAATTCTACATGATTACCACAAGTTTGATTTGTTTTAACTCGGGATCACTCGTGGGTGGACTCGCACCATGGGACAGGGGTTTAACTCTCTCTTTGTCTCCCCTGGGAGTGTTTGGTGGAGCTTCTGCTTTTTTTTTTCCTCTCTTGTTTGTCATATTGTTTACAGTGTACTAAGTAAGTAAGTTTAATGGCCAAGTATTCACATACAAGGAATTTGCCTTGGTGCTCCGCCCACAAGTAACAACATGACATACAATGGCAGTTACGAATGGCTCAGAAAACACTAAACATTAATAATAATAAAACTATGTTTACACTATGTTTACATATTCTGTTGGGCTGCAGCAAGTGAGAATGTCATTGTTCTATCTGGGACATATGACAATAAAACACCATTGACTCTTTCTTTACTGTGCCTAGTCACATGTGACAATTAAGGATTCCTATTTCAGGTTTGCAGCCTCTGCAGGATTTCACACTCCTCCCGAGACCCCGCCCCCAGCGATGACGCAGCCCGAGACCCCGCCCCAAGCGATGACGCAACCAGAGACCCCGCCCCCAGCGACGCCGCATGCCCGGACCCCCCCTGCGACGCCGCAGCCCGAGACCCCGCCTCCAGCGATGACGCTGCCCGAGACCCCGCCCCCAGCGATGACGCTGCCCGAGACTCCGCCCCCGCGACGTTCTCCCAATAGTAGTTGCCCAGCGTGGCCGCCTGAATGTCAAACCATTTTAATGCATTTTATTCAAAATTGACATCTTTGGAAAATATTAAAAAATGATTATCAACGCTTTGATTGCTGGCCCTCAGCTTTGCCAAAAGGAAGAGGCGGTTGTTGTAATTTAATCGGGGATAAGGAAGACGACCCAGCGGGTCCTCGGGTGAGGCTGTGGACACCCAAGATGGCGGCGCTCTGGGTCTGCGGCTCCGGTGAGTGAACGGGCGGCTCGCGGCCGCTGCCCGGTGAATGGCGGCGGTGGGCTGGCGGGCGAGTGGCTCCTTGGGTGGCGCTGCTGCTGCACCGTCCCATGAGCGGCTCCTGGCCGGCTGCTGCGAGGCCGCGCATCGTTGTATTGAGTGATGGGATTGTGTGGAGGCTCCGCGCCTGTTGGAGTGGAGGGTGGAGGAGAGACGGAGAGGATGAGACAGGACACGGTGATAGTGAGGGGGATAGAAAGAGATGAGAGAGAGGGGCCCTGCTTTTAATCCGGCACTTGTGCCTGCAGATAGAGAAAGATAGACACAGATAGAGGGGGAGGAGGGAGGTAGTTGAGGCCAGTTCATTGGCCATATTTAAGAGGGAGTTGGATGTGGCCCTTGTGGCTGAAGGGATCAGGGGGTATGGCGAGAAGGCAGGTACGGGATACTGAGTTGGATGATCAGCCATGATCATATTGAATGGCGGTGCAGGCTCAAAGGGCCGAACGGCCTACTCCTGCACCTATATTCTATGTTTAAGTAGAGTGGAGGGAGATGGTGTGGAGGGAGATGGAGGGGAGGGAGATGGAGGGGAGGGAGATGGAGGGGAGGGAGATGGAGGGGGGAGATGGAGGGGAGGGAGATGGAGGGGAGATGGAGGGGAGGGAGATGGAGGGGAGGGAGATGGAGGGGAGGGAGATGGAGGGGGGGAGAGATGGAGGGGAGGGAGATGGAGGGGGGATGGTGTGGGGGGAGATGGAGGGGAGGAGATGGAGGGGAGATGGTGTGTGAGGGGGGGGTTGGTGTGGGGGAGATGGAGGAGGGGGATGGTGTGGAGGGGAGATGGAGGAGGGGGATGGTGTGGAGGGAGATGGAGGAGGGGGGAGATGGTGTGGTGTGGAGGGGGGGAGATGGAGGAGGGGGGAGATGGTGTGGAGGGGAGATGGAGGGGGGAGATGGAGGGGGGGAGATGGAGGGGGGGAGATGGAGATGGAGGGGAGGGAGATGGAGGAGGGGGGAGATGGTGTGGTGTGGAGGGGAGGGAGATGGAGGAGGGGGGGAGAATGGTGTGGAGGGGGCAGATGGTGTGGAGGGGAGATGGAGGAGGAGGGAGATGGAGGGGAGGAGGGATGAGGGGGAGATGGTGTGGAGGGGGGAGATGGTGTGGAGGGGGAGAGATGGTGTGGTGGGGAGGGGGGGAGGAGGAGGGGAGGGAGAAGGGGGGAGGGAGATGGAGGGGGGAGATTGAGGGGGGAGATGGTGGGGAGGGAGGTTGCAGAGATGAACAACTTTCCCAACAAGCAGGGATGGAGAGCCGGCTCCACCAATCGGGAAGCAGCTGCGGGCTGTTGCTTGGGGCGTTGACCAATCAGCAGAGGGGGTTGGCAGTGGGCGGGGCCCCGGCCGGCGGCCCGGGTCCGGGAGAGCGACACGCCGGGCATTGTGATTGGCGGCAGCGGGTGGGAGCGCCCTGCTTTAACCCGGAACTTGTGCCTGCAGATAAACACAAAAAGCTGGAGTAATTCAGCGGGACAGGCAGCATCTCTGGAGAGAAGGAATGGGTGATGTTTCGGGTCGAGACCCTCCTTCCCAAAGATGCTGCCTGTCCCGCTGAGTTACTCCAGCTTTTTGTGTCTATCTGCGGTTTAAACCGGTATCTGCAGTTCCTTCTTCGACACTTTTGCCTGCACTTGAGCCCAGTGTCGGCATGCAGAATCGGTTCATGTCAACGTATGCGGATGCACATACTTGATTCAATGTGGTATATATCGATAGAAACAAGGAACTGAAGATGCTAGTTTATACTAAAGATAGACAGAGTGTTGGAGTAATTCAGCAGCATATCTGGAGGTATAAAATACGTGACGTTATGGGTCGGGACCCTTCTTCAGACTTCAAGCAACTAGCGTGCATACAGTCATCCAAGTGGAGTGCAAAGCAATACCCATGACAGTATCCAGAGCTGTATAAATACACCACCATCTCATCCAACCACTACCTTCACTGCACTTCGTGCCTTCTTGCCTCTTCACCACCCAAGCGTAGTTCAAGGCTTTGCTTCTACAGTTTGTATGCTGCTGAGCCTTTATGAACGAAATCATTTATAATAAAAAATCGTTTGTTTTTTTCAACTTTATCTATGTATTATGCTGATGCGTTTGCATCCAAGCATAGCACTGGCAGTCAGATCATGAGCTGGCTGCTTTGGCTATGTTACCAACCAAAGTATGATGGCATCCTTGCATGCTATCCATATTATTGTGCCTGTGTGTCCACCTAGTTTTTTTTTTTTAGTTATTAACTTTTCAGCATCAGTAATTTTTTGCTTCCAATTAGTTAGGCCAATCATGCTTCACCAGTGGTATGCCTTGGATTCATTCCATTTGGAGTTACAAGCACAGAAGTTTCACTTGTGGGGTAGTGAAGGATTTCCATCTTTTGGATGCGACATTAATCGGATACATTGTTGGTCCAGAACAGAAGTATAAAATTACAAAACAAGCTTGGACCTACTACGGATGTCCGAGTCAATAAAGTTCCAAAAATAATTAAAATATTTGACTGAAGAAGGGTTCTGACCCAAAAGGTTACCTATTCATTTTCTCTCTGCTCTCTGACCTGCTGAATTAATCTCCAGTTTGTGTCTATCCTATGTATAAACCAGCATCTGCAGTGCCTTCCTACACTGTTACTACCTCAGGGCTGCCAACTCTCACGCATTGAGCGTGAGACTAACACATTTGAGGAATTCTCACGCTCTCACGCTGATGACAGAAGTTCTCACGCTCAAAAAAACATTAAAAAATATATATAAATAAATAAATCAAGTCACATTCCTCCACACTCACCAATGAGAATAGTTTTTTTTGTCGGCGGGTTCCCCGTAAAGAACGAGCTTAATCCCATCGCACACTATTTAAAATGGCAATGTAGACAAAAATGCTGTGGAACTCAGCGGGTGAGGCAGCATCTAAGTCTGAGTTTGACCCTTCTTCACACTCAAGCATTTCTCCAGCATTTTTGTCTACCGCTCTATAGATGCTGCCTCACCCGCATTCACATTCCCGTGCAGATGGTGTGAGAGGTGAGACACGGCGGTGGTCCCAGCACCGACACCCCCCCAGGCACAGCTCACACCTCCCACCCTCACCTGCAGCGGCTCTGTGGCCGTCCTGTCCACACCGCATGGAGTTGCCAGGAACGGACCGGGTGAGTGGGGCCGTCTCCGGTGCCACGGGGATGAATCTCGGGGTATAGCTCCGCTCCGATGCCCGACCCCTGGGTCTCTGTCCTTCACCTCCCCTGGACCCCAGCTGGACACAGAGCACTTAGGCCGGCCCGCATTCCTGGGGAGGGGGGGAGAGAGGGAAACGCTCCCTGGACAAGTTGATTCTGAGGAAATGCAGATTGTGGTGTCTGCTTATTTAGGCTCTGCTGTGCGTTTTGTTTGAATTTAGGCATAGTGGATGGTAAATTGATTCTAAAATTACATCTAAAGTTCTAAAATATGATTTCTAAGCCACCATGATTTCCAGAGGACGGTAATTTTGGTGAGGGCAATAATGCGATATATAATGTCTCCCAAAGCATTTCAGAAGGCAGTCCATTGTCAGCACGTATTGAGCTGTAATTGTGGAGCTCCGATCTCCAGATATTGCCCTTCCGTTGCTGTGGTTATATACGCCAACGTGGCCTTGATTCACCTAAATTGGAGCTGCTGATGTTTTGAACTTGTTACAACTACTTCTGCATGGGGGACAATATGGGGGGGGGGGGAGGGGAAACGAACACAGGGGAACTATTACACAGTGATGATAAGAATATGCAAACAGCACACAGACAGTTTCTGAGGTCAGAATTGATTCCAGGTTGCTCGAGCTATGAGGGAACAGGGCGACGTGCAGTGCCATTGTGCCACAAAAGTAAAAGTCAATCGGCAATAATTATACCAAATAACTTTATGCATCATAATGAGCTTTTATGCTGTGGAAATATTTGCCTTGTGCATTTTCTTGGTCTTTTATTTGATCTGGTGCTCCCATGAATTGTTGTCCAATCACTAGGACCTAGTGGCTGCAACATGGGTGGCTCCTGGACTACTGGGGAAATGTCCCACTGGCCTTGGGGAATGAGCTCACCAGCTTAAATTGTTCAAACACCTGGTTTATAACTGTCCATCCTGCTATTGGTGGCAATGGTTTGTGCTAAATAAAGTGGATGCGGAGAGGATGTTTCCAGCAGCAGGAGAATGTAGGAGAGTGCACAGCCTCAGAATAAAAGGACATACTGATAGTGGGGGAGATGAGGAGGAATTTATTTTGCCAGAAGGTCGAGAATCTGTGGAATTCATTGCCACAGACGGCGGTGGAGGCCAAGTCATTGGGTGCTTTTAAAGAAAAGGTTGATAGATTCTTGATTAGTAAGGGCTCCAAAGGTTACGTGGAGAAAGCAGGAGCATGGGGTTGCGAGGGACAAATAATTCAGCCATGATCGAATGGCAGAGCAGACCTATTGGGCTGAATGGCCTGATTCTGCTCCTGTGAGTTATGGTCTTAGCTGGCTGACTTGCAGGTAACAGCAAGGACATTGTCAGTGTGCCAGTGATGGGTTCATCAACACCGTTTCCCTGAAAGAGGATAGCAGCCACCTTTGGAGCAACCACTTTCATTCATATTGTTTAGGTTAGAGATACAGCACGGAAACAGGCCCTTCGGCCTGCGCCGACCAGCCATACCCGCACATTAACTATCCTACACCCACATTTTTTAACATTTACCAAGCCAATTAACCTACAAACCTTTACGTCTTTGGAGTGTGGGAGTAAACCGAAGATCTCGGAGAAAACCCACGCAGGTCACGGGGAGCACGTACATACTCCGTACAGACAGCATCCATAGTCAGGATTGAACCCGGGGCTCCAGCGTTGCATTCACTGTAAGGCAGCAGCTCTACCTCAGCACCACCGTGGCGTCTCAGCAAACATTATGAAACGAACAATACACTTTCGGAGGAATGAGAGAAACTCGTTGTGAAACCGTTACTTATTAAGGAAGTGAAAAATGAGTGAAACAAATGGATAACGTCTGAGTCTTATAGAGAGAAAAGCTGTGAAGCAGTTTTGGAAGAATCGTCCAGGACAATATACGACAAATTGTCAGGGCCAGCAATTTGGGCCAAAATGTATTTTGATATTAACTGGTGGTCCCTAGACAGCACACTGCGATGTACAAATTGGGAAAGAGCTGGAGGTTAGATATCCACCCTCAGCTTTATGCTAAGGGTGGTTCACATATGTAGCATGACCTCATTCGAACGGCTTTTTAACCTTAATTGGTGCCATTATTATTTTAATATTTTAATGATCTATTGCACTTGAAGGTGTTTTAAAGGAAATATTATTTTGATGTTTTAAATATATAGTTATCTTGTACCCTTAAGTTATTTGAAGCCTTTGACAACAGTGACTGTCAGAAGGCCATCGGGTCAATGTAGAATTGGTGTCTCAGCGTCCACTACCTAATTCTGCTCAGAGGTTGGGATCTGCAGTGATTTGTTGGATGGCTACATCTGTGGGGGTGTCTGTATGATTGGATACGCAAGGTTGCAAAAGTAAGTGTATCCATAAGATAAGCTTGGGGAATGCGGACAAGTAGTATTGGTTCATTACTCCTGTGGACTGAAACCATTACTGGCTGCAGCAGAGTGTTTTATGAAAAGTCCCACAAACATTTACCATCCTTGAAACAAGTGTAACAAAATGTGGAAGTCAATTCACAATGCAGTAAAGGTCTGTGTGGGTTCAGTCACCAAATCACACACACGAAATAGGCTATTAGTGGGTGATTTTCCTAATGAGCCAAATGCAACGTGCTGTTGAAAGGCCAAATGTGAAATAAATTAGATTGTTGGTGGAGCTCGAATCAGAATGCAAAATATCACATTGAGTTAAAACACTCAATACAAAAATAACACAATATTCCTATGAAGTAGATGAAGGTATCGTCAACTGGAATACTTATCCTACCTCAAATTGCTTTCCATTAATCAGGAGTCAATCAGGATTGCTCTATCTGCCGAACTATTAGAGGCAAATTTTTGTAAGTATTTTTGCCTGTGATTACAGTAAAACTATGCAGAGCTCTTGCTTAACTTTTTTTCCCTGTTGCCAGCCGGGCAACGTTGACAGCTTTTTAGGTTGCCAAATGACAGTTCAGGTGGTCATTGAAGACGGTTTGCATGACGCGTGCGATAATGTGCTCGGACGAAGTGCGTAGTTACCAGTCGGAATTATGCTCAATGAAGCATTCACATATTATGTTCAAGAAGGAACTGCAGATGCTGGAATATCGAAGGTAGACAAAAATGCTGGAGAAACTCAGCGGGTGCAGCAGCATCTATGGAGCGAAGGAAATAGGCAACGTTTCAGGCCGAAACCCATCAGTCTGAACAAGGGTTTCGGCCCGAAACGTTACCTATTTCCTTTGCTCCATAGATGCTGCCGCATCCGCTGAGTTTCTCCAGCACTTTTGTCTACATTCACATATTATTTCTGCTTCAAATAACTCACAAACTAAACATATTCACCAATTAAGACATGATATGTACCACAATGACATGCAGCAAAATTATAAAACAATATCTCACCTCTTTTTACACATTGCAATTAATGCAATTTCTATTAGTTCTTTCCACTTCCAAACAAAAATGTGGGTGGATTATTCAGCATATGATCAACCTGTGTCAATAAATCCTGGACCGTGGTAACATGTATGCTTAACCATACACGCTACAGATTGATGCATGTTTTCTGTGAAGGACCGAACATTACCATGACATGGCCATAGCATGGGTCGTTATTGCTATTGGCACAGAAACACTCTGGCTTCCCACATAATTTATCCATAACAAAATATAGAGGGTGCAAGGAAATTTCTAAAGACATTTTATGATAATAGCTGTTAAAACCGACTATACCCATCTGACAGGTTAAACATTACACTAACTGACAAGAGATGGCCAAAGGACATAACTGCAGCAAATGTTCTTTTGGTAATATGTTTAAAGGTGTCAAAACAAATAATAACATTGGGAATTAAAACACATTTGATTACATTCCATTATCAAACATAATCAATGTTCGCTCTGAAGACCATGAAGCACAATAGGGTCAGGGGGTGTGTGAATCACTGTGGGGTGGATAGATGGCGGGGGAGGGGGGGGGTTGAGAAGGCAATCGGTGCGGGGATGGATAGATTGAGGCAGGTGAATTAGTACGTGTTGGTTGGAGTATGTACAATTGTGAGGGGAGAGCACGGGGGACGTTAGTGTGTGTTGAATGGGGGGGGATCAGTTCGGGATGGATGGGGGGGGGATCAGTATAGGATGAATGGGGGTTCAGTACAGGATGAATGAGGGTAGACAAAAATGCTGGAGAAATTCAGCGGGTAAGGCAGCATCTATGGAGCTTCTTCACACTGTTCCCCCCATTCTTCTTGAATGGGGTTATCAGTACAGGATGGATGGGGGGGGGTCGGGACAGTGTGGATTGGAGGGTCTATGCAGGATGAATGGAGATCACTATAGGATGAATGAGGGGATCAGTATAGGATGAATGGGGGATCAGTACGGGATGAATGAGGGGATCAGTACAGGATGCATGAGGGGATCAGTACAGGGTGAATGGGGGATCAGTAAAAGATGAATGGGGAGATCACTACAGGATGGATGGGAGGATCAGTGCATGGTAAATGGAGGGTGGGTCAGTACGGGATGAATTGGAGGAACTGCAGTATGAATGGGAGAAGTGCAGGATGGATGGGAAGGGGGGTCAGTACAGGATGAATTGGGGGACCAGTGTAGGATGGATCGGGGGGGGGGGGGGGGGTGGCGGCAGGAGAATCAATGCGAGGTGGGTAGGATGATGAATAGATTGGAGGGGGGGTAGATGGGGAGGGGAGCACAGGGGATGTCAGTGAGGACTGAATAGAGGAGGGAATGAGGATCAGTGTGGGATGGAGAGGAGGGGTCCCAGGATAAGAAGGGTGGGGAGGAAGGAAGGTCAGCGCTCCTCGGACAACATCGCCTCACTGCCTTGGCCGTCCCTGTCCAAAACCAAAGTGCCGCCGCCTCCTCGTCACCGCCTCCCCTCCTCCGCCAGCCGACAGGAAGGTGCGGGGCCGAGCGTGCAGCTCAAAAGATCCTATAGCTATAGAATCTTTGTTGCAGCTGCTTCAGACGGCGGAAGGAGGCCTCCCTCTCCCTCGCTCCCTCCCTCCTCCCGGCCTCGGCGTGCGAGAGGGGTTGTTTTGAAAGCGCCGGTATCAGGGCGATAGCAGCCGCTGATGGCAAATCCGCAAAAGGCACTTTCAAAACAACCCCTCTCGCACGCCAAGGCCGGGAGGTGGGAGGGAGGTCTCCTTCCGCCGGGCGGGGTGCGGGAGGAGGAGGCGGTGGAGCCACTATATTGCGGCCGCTGTTGCCGCTGTTCGGGGCCCGTCATTTGCTCCGACCCTTCGTCACCCCGCACCTAGTATCTTTGCCCCGCAATCAAAGATACTAGAGGAATACAGCCGCCGCCGACACGAGACATCAGTTCCTATTCGCTAGAGACGCTGCCTGACCCGCGGAGTTACTCCAGTTTTTTGCGTCTCCCGGTATAAACCAGTATTTGGGTGCCAAGCCGGGCAAAATGAGTCGGCGGCACATTCTGTGGTCAATGGCACCCGGGCAACCTCTAATTTCGAGCCCTGCTATGATCTGTTATATGACCATTTGGTATCTGATTTCTCAAGTAATGTTTGCAGATCTCCCTTCCAACTTGTGGGGGCCTGGTTCCCAGGTCCCCTTCCAGCTATAGGCCCCAGTTCTCACACTTCTCTTCAAGTCACCAGGGCTGCAGTTCATGCTTTCTTTCAAAACTCGGCAGGAATGCATTTCCATGCTCTTTTTAAATTTATTGAGGAATTTATTAAAAGACTGTGCAACAGCTAAGAAAAGGTAAAGTAGTCTGGAAAACATAAAAATCTGGCACCACAAAAGTCTTGAATGTTCAAGATTTTATCAGAATTTTACTGTTGCAATAATGTGAGTACTTTATGGGGTCAACAATTAAATGATGTACAAACCTCAAGAATGGCCATACTCTTCTGCGTAATTATATTATGTCTTACTAGATCGACATTGACGTTGGCATTTTTTGATTCAATTGATTAGTTTTAGTATTGATCAATTTCATTGATGATTACTCAGTTTCTAATAACTCTGATAATTATTGTCTGATATGCACTGTATAGTTTCTCCGCTCAGGTGCTGATCCAGAGCTACAGATATAGAAGGAAACAAATAGCCAGGATGTTGTCTTGGATGAAGGGCTGTGGTTATAGGGATAGAATGGATAGGCTGGGTGTAGTCTCTCAGAAATGTAGGAGACCGAGGCGATGACCTTGATCATCCCGATGAATCTTTTCTGATACCGCATCCTTCCTACGGTGGCAATCCGAACTGTGCATAACACTCAGAAACGTGGTTGAACTAATACTGTTTTGTACCTCTTTGCTGTATCTATTGAGTTTGACTCTATGACTTTGAAGTAAGTTGAATTAGTTTATGTAGAACACATACTGATAATTTCTAATCAATTGTACTTAATACAGCGAACCGCAACTCTGGTATTCTTGCAACGGTGACTCTGTTATATACTTCCTTCATGGCTGTGAATGCCGACTCGAAAGCAGTGACAACAACGCTGACCACCAAGTGGCCATCTACGCCATATTTACTGGAAGCAAGGTAATTCTGTTGCCTAACATTAGAACAGTGCTAACAGGATTCGTAAGCAATATGAGTAAATTATTTTCATCCAACTGGAAAGGTTCATGCTCATCACAATGTGAACATGTTATAGTTAGTAAATATATGATGCTGAAAAGTGGAGATTGTGCTTTTGCAAAGAATTACATAAAAAATACAAGGGGGATAACAAACTGGTTATTTCAATAGTCATTTCTGGTTATTCAACAACAAATCATTTTGATTCAGTTTCACAGCTTGTCGTCCTCTAATATTTGAGAGTGGAAGTTGGAGAAGGCAGGAATAGGAGTTTAGAGGTGTGCAGTGGTGTCATGCCGTCAGTCTTTTCTACACTAGCTGATAATTAATGACTTTTTTGGTCTCACAGAGGCAGAGTCACACACCTTGATTTTGAACATCACAACAACGAATATGTAAAAGGAAAAATGAATCAGTCTCATCTTTTTTGTTGGATATGATTTCCTTCTTTTCACTGAACTCATACGTTGGCGTCTTTTTCCTTTCCTCCATTTTGAAATTTTAGTGTTGCACTTTGTGTTCTTTATTTAAGATATCCATTTTAAATTCATGATTGCTTTGAAGGCTGTTTTTTAAATAGTCATTCAGTGGAGAATTTTTCCATCTAAATGGATCAATAATAATGAACAGTTATAGTTTTGGTGCAGTATCTCAATTGTAATCCAAAGTCTATGCAAGCAAATAGAATAGAAGGGATACAAGTGAGGTTCCTCTAAGTTGAGCAAGTAACTGCAGTTGTGAATTTTGGATAAATCATGGAAGGATTGCCAAACAGCCACTCAGCAAGATCATTTCTAATATCTATTTTTCATGTTGTTAGCTTTAGCTTCCTGAACGTAGCAATACAAATAGATAGGGTGATAAAGAAAGCATATAGCATGCTTGCTTTCCTAGATCGGGGCATTGAGTATAAAGGTCAGGAAGTCATGTTGCAGCTTTAGGCTGCATTTGGGGTATTGTGTCCAGATCTTCCAGGAAGGATGTGGAGGTTTGGAGAAGGTACAGAAGAGAGTCACCAGAATGCTACCTGGATTAGAAGCGTATTAGCTATAAGGGGAAATTGGACAAACTTGGATTGTTTTTGTAGATTGTTTGAATTTTCCAAAGACAAGAGAGTGTGATTTTAAGGTGAGAGAGACAATGTTTAAAGGAGATGTGTGGGGCAAGTTTTTTTTAGACAGAGAGCGGTGGGTGGCTGGAACTGTCTGCTAGTGATGATAGTTGATGCAAATATGATAATGGCATTTAAGAGGCTTTTAAATAGGCATGTGGATATGCAAGGAATGGAGGGATATGGATCACATTCAGGTAGAGGAGATTAGTTTAATATGGCATCATGTTTGGCACGGGTATGGTGGTCTGAAGGGCCTGTTCCTGTGTTGTGCTGTTCTATGTTCTATTTAGAATAATGACTTCATTGAAGAAGTAAGCAAATTGCAGGATTTTCATTGTTTCTGTTCCAGTGAATTTCTGGCTGAAGAAAGTAAAGCTAAATTCTGGGATTTTGTGGATGCCACTCAAGAAACCCATCCAGAGGATCATGAAGGTACCACTCAATTAATTATATGCTGATACAGTTTGATAAGTTTGGTCATTTCTTTCTCATATTAATTTAAATCTCCACATAGAACGTAATAGAGCAATATTTGAGGAAAAAATGGTGGAGAAACACACCAGCATGGTTAAGCATTTGACAATATCGTAGCTTTATATGCTACCTCAACTTTGTCATGGTTTATTTTTTAAATATTTTAGATGGCTGTATAATGCCATCAAAGTCGTACATGTTCCTATTATACAGTAATGGTGGATACGTTCATAAAACTATCAAGTATCGTGCACTGGTGATTTTTCGCCTACAGGATTAATTATGATTTTCTGTGGAGGTTAAAAATTACAGACCAAAATATTTACTGGTCCTTATTTGCTGGTTTGATATTGGTCAAAGTTAGCTGTGATGCCATTCATGATGAACATGATACCACATTAGTTGCTGGTAAAATAATTAGAAGATGAACATGGGAAATGCCTGGAATACATTCAAAATATGAGGGTTTTAGAAAGGCCAAACAATGGATTCAGTTGCAATGCCTGTACTCTGATGATATGGGTAGATTTTCACATGTCACGACAAATTCTCCAAATGATCTAAATATTGTCAAATTCTTCAAGAAATTGTTTTTAAACAAAGATAGTTTCACAAAGTGACATAACTTGTGTGACCATCAACCACTCAACTAAAGTCCCATCTGGTAAAGAAAAAATAATTGGAAATAAATGACACTTCAGTTCTCGATATTTGTCTCCTTCAGTGCATACTCAATAGGATTACTTGGGCCTTTTCTGCTGCATCTTGTTTCCAATAGCTTCAGTTAACCTGATTGTTCTTTTCAAAATTCATCAATTAGTTGTTCTGAACATAAGCATATGAATTAAAAGACTTAAAGCTAATGTAAAATAAATCCAATATGTTTTTTTTTGCCCATCATTTAAAGAAAAACTAGCAGCTACTTGTGGTTAACTATATCAATTAGTTCAGTTTAGTTCAGAGATACAGTGTGGAAACAGGTCCTTCGTCCCACCGAGTCCATGCCGACCACGATCACCCGTACACTAGTTCTATTTGACACACTGGGGACAATTTACAGAATCCAATTAGCCAACAAACCTGCACGCCTTTGGAATGTGGGAGGAAATCGGAGCACCCGGAGAAAACCCATGAGGTTAATTTGGTGTACCTTTCATCCTAGGTTTGCCCCATCATCTAGACTGCATTTGCAAGCCAACTATCAATAGTTTTCATAAACTTGGATAGAAATTAGGAAATGTGAGAGGAGTTTTGTTTATTATTTTTTTAATTGAAACTTGGTGTTGCTGTCAAGGACAGCTTTCTTGCCACGTCTCGTTTCCCTTGAAATGCTTTCCACGTTCTGGTGAAAGTACTACTACATTGCCTGGCTACTCTATGGCCAGTGGTCAAACAAGATTAAATGTTACCCAGGAGTGTAAAGGGGCTGTCCCACTGCGGCGACCTAATACGCAAGTTAAGAAGAGTGTCTTCGACCTTCAAGCTCAAGGGCACTCGCCTGGAAAACCTCGAGATGGTTAGACCGTCCGCGTTGAAACTGCGAGCTTGATTGACCACACACACACACACGCACGCGCACACACACACACACAACAAAGGAGGGAGCCAGGGAAAGCGGGGGAGCACTGTCTGAAATTCACACCCGCGATGAAGAGGAAGGTAAAGGACGGCTGCACAGATTGCCTACGGCTGCCCTCGACTGCCTGTAACTAAATGGCGACCCCACTCCATTGCATTACGAGTTAAAAAGAACCATGCCGAGCAATTTTTACTTGCAGAACATTTTTCAACATGCTGAAAAACTTTCTGCGACCTAACTGAGGCCGCGAGTATTCGGGAACTTCCCTCGTGCATGAAGGATAGTTCCAGTTACCTCATAGGACCTCCTAGGACCACGTGTCAACCATGCTGCGAGTTTGAGTCGAGGGCAAACTCTTCTAAACACGCAGATTAGGTCGCCACAGTGGGACAGCCCCTTTAGACCCTATAGGAAGATGGAAAGGAGCATGAAATGAAATTATATGTGCAGCAACACAATTATTTTTTTACATGGCAGGAAGCGATACGTTCCACTACAAATATATACTGCGGAAAGCTGGTGAGATTTTGACTCCTGTGCAAGTCAACCTTCTGAAGTTTGCCTTATCCCTACGGGCATATTCTGCCACTGTTCAAATGTTTCAGCAGGTAAGCTGAATGCCATGGTGTTTTGTGTAATTACTGGAAAGGGTAAACTATTTAGATTTATTTCCTGAAGAAATAAATGGAACTATCTTTTACTAGGTTGCAGCAGAGGAGCCCCCTCCAGAAGGCTGTTCTGCTTTTATAAATGTACATGGGGAGAAAACCTGCGATCCTGACAGGTTGGAGGTGGTTCTGCAGAGTGCTCTGGAGAGGTAAACGTTACACTGTGTGAATGAAAAATATGTTGAAAAGTATCTGAAATTGGAGAGAAGTAGAATTCCAAATATTTTGATAATTCAAGATCTAGTAATGTGGGCTTTGGCATGGGTATTGTACAAGACAAATTTAATAAATTTTCATTTGTAATAATACTCTTCTTATGGCTGCAGAACTTGGTTCAAACATTGCCTTATATAAAGCAACATGGTATGATAACAAATAAATATACTTATCTGCCTTCTTGTTCAATGTATCAATCCGCTAGGCATATTTCGATGTTTTCCATTAGATTGAACTTCAATTGAGCTTAGTTTGCCTGGATTAATTTTTATGGACATTTTTTTCCACTGACACAATCCAGAACAGTAACAGAAATTATGAAATTTAGAATTTTAATTTAACAAATAACTGACTTCAAGCAAGATTATTATGTCTAATTTTACATAGAACCTTATGGACATTGTTTAATTCTGATTTTTGTCTTTAATTATTAGACCCAAACCATATTTGTTTAAAGGGGATCATATTAAGGCACCTTTAAGAAATGAACTTCCATTTGCGATTCTCTATGGTGAGATTGGTACCAAAGAGTTTTCCAGGTTCCACAAACGTCTCTGCTCCAAATCAGATGGAGGAAGTGTCAACTACGTACTCAGGCATTATGTTGCTGTAAGTAAACCAAGTTGCCTTGTGATTAGAACATAGAACCTAAAACAGTGCAGCACAATGTGCTGAACATGGTGCCAAGACCGACTCTTATGCGCCTGCATATAATCCGTATTCCTCCATTCCCTGTACATCAATATGCAAAATTGTTTGTATTATTATTAATTGTCTATTAAAATAATTACACTATTTGTGGACCTCCTTCCACGTAATAGCTTTGACTGTGAATTGAGATGGGGATAGATTTATATTTACTTTCTAAATAACCACATTTTTCTGCGGGTCACTCTCACTCTCTTTCGCAAACTACTTTGTTTATTTGTGAACTGAAGGAGGGAATTTACCCCATGTAACTTATTCTGTCTTTGATTGAAATTATTGCTGATCCATGACAAAATAATGATTTCCTTGTGGCATTTTCTAAATAATTGCTTTTAACCACAATTATTAAACAAAAATATCAAATGTGAACTTCAGTTCTAAATCTAAGGTTCAAATTAAGGAGCTGACAAAGTACTTCAAAACAAGCAGCAAATGTTTAGTTTAGTTCAGAGATACAGCGCAGAAACAGGCCCTCTGGTCCACCGAGTCTGCACCAACCAGCGATCCCTGCACATCAACGCTACCCCACACACTAGGGACAATTTTACATTTATACATTTATGCCAAGCCAATTAACCTACAAACCTGAACATCCTTGGAATGTGGGAGGAAACCAAATATCTTGGTTGGATGCAGGATGCTTGTGAATCCTTTATTCCCAAGGGACGAAGAATAAAATATGGATATTTTATGTACGAGGCCAAGTGTGAACATGTGACACTTATTCCACTGTTGTGAGGTAAGGTGTGAAGTAATGAGCAAGAATGATAAACATTGGATCAATTGTGGTTACATTAGAATTTTTCTGTTTTTAACAGTATCCAAGTACGGAGAAGGTGTTCCTTTCTGGTTATGGCGTTGAGCTTGCCATTAAAAGCACCGAATACAAGGCCAAAGATGACACACAAGTGACAGGTGATTAAATAAAGTACTAACTATAGATATTCTCACAATTTGTGGAAATTTGTGTCGATAAAGGCAAAACCAAGAGGCATCCAACTATAGCTCTGCTTCTTCATTCTCCTGCGATTAAATTAAATAGTGCTCAGATGTTTTTATCACATCACTATTTTCACCGAAAGGCTATGAGCCCATTGCATTTTGGACATATCTGGTGTACTAAATGGTTCTATATGTGATGCTACTTGAAAAGGCGCAGACCTTGAGAAATTGAGACATTCTTCTTCGAAGAGCTTATTAATGTGGATTGATTCACTTAAGAATTTCAGATGGTGCATTATGGTGTGCGATCTATAATAGTATTAAAGTAGAACAATTCCTCTTTAGTTCAATAAATAATCAAACTGCATGTAGATTTCAACATGCAATATTTTGGTTGAAAATAAGGTTTGATTATGAACAAAGGAATCATTACATGTTACCTAGTAAAGTCATTAGTGTGAGATACACTAGTGGTAATTCATAACAGCATAGGGTACATGGTAGTCATGATTTTGAGGTGTGTGTTCGTTTTTTGGCCTAAACCTTTCAGGCTTGTAGCTGTTCCCAATTTTTATTTAATGATGTTTATACCACAATATATTTACAAGCCCATGCCTACAGAATATAATATGTTAAAACAAAAATATATCTATGCACGATTTAGATTATAGAGTTATGCTGCACGAAGCTGGCTCTTTGGCCCAAGATGCCAATTTCCCCAACTTTGAACCTTTTCTTTTAAACCTTTCCTATCCATGTATCTGTCACTTCCTCTGCCATTTGCTCCACATACGTATCACCCTCTATGCAAAGGATGCCCTTCAGGTTTCTATTAAATATTCCCCTCTCACCTTAAACCTATGCCCTCTAGTTCTTGTTTGGGTAATCCTGGGGAAGGGACTGGGGAAAATAATACTTTCATAAGTCACAGCAGCAGAATTAGGCCATTCGGCCCAATGAGTACTCTGCCATTTAATCGTGGCTGATCTATCTTTCCCTTTCAACTCTATTCTTCTGCTTTCTCGCCATAACCTTTGACATCCCTACTAATCAATAATCTGTCAATCTCCAATCTTAAAAATACGCAATGATGTGCACATTCTCATCCAGATTATTGATATAAGATAAACAAACAACACGGGCCCAGCACCAACTCTGATGCACACCATAAAGGGCCTGTTCCACTGTACAAGGAAATTCAAGAGTTATCCCCTGATTCTAATTCGTGTAATGTACGTAGCGGGTACTTAGGAGCTCGTGGATGTCATGTAGCGGCCCGTACGAGTAACAGTAGGTACTCGAGAAATCCGGTAAACTCGTGACACTTTTTTCAAAACTGTGAAAAATGTCCATGAGTAAAAAAATACTTGTGATTATAAAAAAAGTTACTTTTTACTCGTACGAGCCCCTACGTACCACTACGTACATCACACGAGCTCGAATGAGGGGAGAACTCGGGAGAACTCTTGAATTACTTCATACAGTGGGACAGGCACTTTAGTCATCGGCCTCCTGTCCGATAAACAACCTTCCACCTTCACCCTTGTTTTCTTCCATCAAGCTAATTATGTATCCAATAGATTTTCAAATTAGTTATCTTGATTTAAAATGTGATATGGTAAGTGGAGTTTTACATCTCTGTTCTAGAAGCTCCATTGTTCTCACTTTGTTGAATAGTACAGAAACAAGATGGATGCCTGAGATTTGAATCAATGAAATGGTTTGCTGTCGGATCGTAGGTATATTCAGATGAGGTTTGAATGTTATTTGTCTGAGCAGAGAAGATATAGAAGGTAGATTACATCAGACTGTGTTTAGTAACTACAGCTCGGCGTTCAACACCATTATCCCCGCCAAACATCATTAAATGCAGAGAACTTGGTCGCTGTTCATCCCTATGCAACTGGATCCTCAACTTCCTCATCAGCAGACCACAATCAGTATGAATTTGTAACAACACTTCCTCCTCGATAACCATTAATGCAGGGTCACCTTAATGCCGTGTACACAGTCCCCTGCTCTACTCTCTCTATGCCAATAACCATGTAGCCATTTACATCTTCAATGCTATCTTTAACTTTGCCGACAATACCACTGTTGTATGAATAACGGGTAATGCTGAGTCAGAGTACAAGAGAGAGATTGATGATCTGATTGACTGGTGCCAGAAGAACAATCTTGCTCACAATGTTAGCAAGACCAAGGAGCTGATTGTTGACTTCAAAAGGAAAAGTCGGGGATTCATTAATCAGGTTTCATCTACGGGACAGAGGCGGAAAAAGTCAACAGCTTCAAGTTACTAAGTGTTCAAGCATCTGAAGACTTGGCCTGGGCCACCAAATTGATGCAAACACAAAGAGAACTCCTTTATTCCCTTAAGAAATTTCAGAGCTTTGATATGTGGCCAAATCTCCTCAGTGGTGTATTGTTGTGAGCATACTGACTGGTTGCATCATGGGCTGGTTTGGTAATACAAATGCCTAGGGAAGAAGGAGGCTACAGAGAGTGGTAGACATTGCCCGGCTCATCACAGGTATGGACCTCCCACCGTTGAAGGAATTTATAAGAGGTGCTGTGTCAAAAAGGCAGCCAATATCATCAAAGATGTACACAACTGGGCCACGCTCTCATTTTGCTACTACCATCAGGAAGAAGGTACAGGAATCTAAAACCGTGACCACCAGGTTTAAGAGCAGCTTCTTCCCAGCAACCAAACAGTCTTTGAATGCTGCACAACATGAACCACAACCTCAGCATATTTTACAGAGCGTGTATTTGTTGCACCGTGGACTTTGGTGAATCGTATTATTGATTATGATATATTTATTTATGTGCTATGATATATTTATTTGTATAGGGCTCTGGTAACGCCACATCTGGAGTATTGTGTACAGTTGTGTCTCCTAATTTGAGGAAGGACATCCTTGTGATTGAGGCAGTACAGCGTAGGTTAATGAGATTGATCCCTGGGATGGCGGGACTGTCATATGAGGAAAGATTGAAAAGACTAGGCTTGTATTCACTGGAGTTTAGAAGGGTGAGGGGGGATCTTATAGAAACATATAAAATTATAAAAGGACTGGACAGGCTAGATGCTGGAAAAATGTTCCCACTGTTGGGCGAGTCCAGAACCAGGGGCCACAGTCTTAGAATAAAGGGGAGTCCATTTAGGACTGAGTTGAGAAAAAAACATTTTCACCCAGAGAGTTGTGAATTTGTGGAGTTCCCTGCCACAGAGGGCAGTGGAGGCCGAATCACTGGATGGATTTAGGAGAGAGTTAGATGGAGCTCTAGGGGCTAGTGGAATCAAGGGATATGGGAGAAGGCAGGCATGGGTTATTGATTGGGGACGATCAGCCATGATCACAATGAATGGCGGTGCTGGCTCAAAGGGCTGAATGGCTTCCTCCTGCACCTATTTTCTATGTTTCTACTGTTGCATGAATGGACATTAATTTGAGTGCGTTATTCCAAAAAATACAAGTGTATAAATCAAACATTGGTATTAAAAGAAGATGTGCGCCATTTTAAAACAAGTTATAAATCAAATGGATGTAAAACGTGAGGTGCCTGCACTTGAAGAATATATGAATATATTTGACAGCAATTCAAAAGCAGCAGACCAATTAAATGAGGTCTCGTAACTAACATTGCAGTAGGTCTTAATTGTCCAGGCCTGCATTGTTGGAAATGGGCCTTATCATTCATGGGGCTTGTTCAAATGCAATCTGCATTGCACATATTGTACAGGTTTTGCATTATATTCCTTTATGCGGCACACACAAACCTTACTTTGTCTGAAACCTGTTTTAGCCCTTCATCTTTGTCCACAAATCATTCCTATTGTGAATGATATGTTATACCCAATGGCTGTTGTTGTCTTGCAGGGTCTGAACTGAACACCACTGTGATAAATGAAAATGATCCTGTTGATGAAGTTCAAGGATTCCTTTTTGGCAAGCTGAAGTAAGGATTGCGCAGGAAGTCTGACTGCTAAGAAATGAGGCTCTGAGATATGTGATCTTCTATAGACATAATTCTCATTTTCTGTAAATTTAAGTTTTAATGCTTTTACTTTATTGCCTTTTGGAGTGCTATAATTAATCTTACTTCAAGATAGTACATTGAAGGAAATAGTATGTATGAGAATTATCTGCATTCTAAAGGTTAATTTGTGGTCACAGCAGATAAATGCTGTATGGATATACTTAAAATGAGAACAGAGACTCAAAAATATTCCCCCAACGTATACATTAAAAACAGCATACTGTTGATTAACTTTACAAATGGGACTGGATCAATACTTGGTTATGATCAGACTGAGAGTACAAAGCTGAGATCAATAATACTGTATGATCTAATCCTGTTTGAACCTTGGGAATACTATTTGTAGAATGGAGTGAATCAGGTTCATCAATGAAGATTGTGAATTATATTTATTTACTTTCAGTGGTTGCATTGAATTTTCTAAAAACTTTTAGAACTTCCTTCTGAAATTGAAGTTGATATAAATTAAACATGAATTGATGGGTGGATTAAGGGCCTGTCCCACTTACACGACCTTTACAGGCGACTGCCGGTACTCGTTCTAGGTCGCCAAAATTTTCAACCTGTGGAAAATTCAACGGCGACCAGAGAGATGCTACGACTCTTTGGAGACCTCTCATGACCTTAGGAGACCTCTCATGACCATACAGGCGACCCCTGGCGACATGTCGCGTGTGACCTCTCACAACCATAGGAGACCTCTCACAACCGTGGTCGTGAGAAGTCTCCAATGGTCATGTGAGGTCTCCAAAGAGTCGTAGCGTCCTTCTGGATGCCGTTGAATTTTCAACATGTTGAAAATTTTGGCGACCTAAACCGGGGGCCGGCAGTCGCCTGTAAAGGTCGTGAAAGTGGGACAGGCCCTTTAGGCTCTGAAATGAACTGTGAAATAAAAGTTGAAAATGCTGGAATGGTTCGGCAGAGTATTTCCAACTTTTTTTTTGTTTTTAGATTTTGAGCATTCGCATTTGATTTTTTTTCTGAATGTAATACTTTTTAATTACCTTAGAGTTTCAGGTGTATTATAAGGGCATAAACAATATGTATTATTATTACACATTTTATATCAATCTACAATGGCTTGCAAAAGTTTTCATACCCCTTGAACTTTTCCACATTTTGTCACGTTACAACCACAAACGTAAATGTATTTTATTGGGATTTTATGTGATAGACCAACACAAAGTGGTGCATAATTGTGAAGTGGAAGGAAAATGATACATGGTTTCCAAATTTTTTAATAAATAAAAAACTGAAAATTTTTTGCCCATTCTTCTTTGCAAAATAGCTCAAGTTCAGTCAGATTGGATGGAGAGTGTCTGAACAGCAATTATCAAGTCTTGCCAGAGATTCTCAATTGGATTTAGGTCTGGACTTTGACTGGGCCATTCTAACACATGAATATGCTTTGATCTAAACTATTCCATTGTAGCTCTGGCTGTATGTTTAGATGTTTAGATTGCCCTGTATTTGGCTCCATCGATCTTCCCATCAACTCTGATCAGCTTCCCTGTCCCTGCTGAAGAAAAGCATCCCCCCCACAGCATGATGCTGCCACCACCATGTTTCACAGTGGGGATGGTGTGTTCAGGGTGATGTGCAGTGTTAGTTTTCTGCCACACATAGCGTTTTGCATTTATGCCAAAAACCTCAATTTTGGTCTCATCAGACCAGAGCACCTTCCTCCACATGTTTGCTGTGTCCCCCACATGGCTTGCGGCAAACTGCAAACGGGACTTATGGCTTTGTTTCAACAATGGCTTTCTTCTTGCCACTCTTCCATAAAGGCCCGATTTGTGGAGTGCACGACTAATAGTTGTCCTGTGGACAGATTCTCCCACCTGAGCTGTGGATCTCTGCAGCTCCTCCAGAGTTGCCATGGGCCTCTTGGCTGCTTCTCTGTTCAATGCTCTCCTTGCCCGGCCTGTCGGTTTAGGTGGACGGCCATGTCTTGGTAGGGTTACAGTGCCATACGCTTTTCATTTTCGGATGATGGATGAACAGTGCTCCGTGAGATGTTCAAACCTTGGGATATTTTTTTATAACCTAACCCTGCTTTAAACATCTCCACAACTTTATTCCTGACCTGTCTGGTGTGTTCCTTGGGCTTTATGATGCTGTTTGTTCTCTAACAAACCTCTGAGGCCTTCACAGAACAGCTGTATTTATACTGAGATTAGATTACACACAAGTGGACTCTGTTTATTAATTAGGTGACTTCTGAAGGCAATTGGTTGCACTGGATTTTATTTAGGGGTATCAGAGTAAAGGGGGCTGAATACTTTTGCACGCCACACCTTTCAGTTTTTTTATTTGTAAAAAATTTTGAAAACCATGTATCATTTTCCTTCCACTTCACAATTATGCGCCACTTTGTGTTGGTCTATCACATAAAATCTCAATAAAATATATTTACGTTTGTGGTTGTAACGTGACAAAATGTGGAAAAGTTCAAGGGGTATGAAAACGTTTGCAAGCCACTGTATCTGTGTGTCTGTTTGTTTATCTGTCTCTTCATCCATCTATGTATTTATTTTTTTTATATTATTTATTCATTCATTTATCGGTTTATTAATTTATCCGCCCAATTATCTATTTATTTATGTATTTATCTGTTTATTTTATGTATTTTGTGTATTTATTTGCTAATCCACATTCATTTATTTTATTTGTTTGTTTAAAAGTAAGATTATAGCAAAACATTGTGTTCCATTTGGCAATCAGTCTGAATGTACTCATGGTAAACTATTAAACCATAATGTTTATGGATATCAGATTAAAAAAGTTTCCAGAATAATTTGCCTTGGTCTTGAGGACTGCTTAAAGTAGGATGATTTTGGCAATCCATACTAATAAGTTATGAGTTTTTGTTTTTCAATGATTGTAACTATTTCTTGTTGACAGACAGATGTACCCGGAGATCAAAGAACAGCTGAAGGAACTGAGGAAGCACTTAATTGAAAGCACAAATGAGATGGCCCCTCTTAAAGTCTGGCAGCTCCAAGGTAGGCTGCAAAGGGATAATTGCCCAATTTAGACAAAAATGCTGGAGAAACTCAGCAGGTGAGGCAGCATCGATGGAGCAAAGGAAAAGGTGACGTTTCGGGTCGAGACCCTTCTTCAGACTGAAGAAGGGTCTTGACCTGAAACGTCACCTTTTCCTTCGCTCCATCGATGCTGTCTCACCCGCTGAGAGTGAAGAAGGGTCTGGACCCGAAACGTCACCTTTTCCTTCGCTCCAAAATGCTGGCTCACCCGCTGAGTTTCTCCAGCATTCTTGTATACCTTTGATTTTCCAGCATCTGCAGTTCTTTCTTAAACATTGCCCAATTTAGAGTTGTTAAGTTGGCAAACTTTGCATTAGTTAGATGCAGAATGCTTCTTTATGCAACTAAGAAAGATTTTTAGTGAATCAACCATTTGTGCTAATAAATAGTGACAAACACATACAGAAGTATGAATATTCCATTACTATGAATATTATTCTTACAATATATCACAATCTTTCTTGTCAACCAGAGTGTAGTTCAAGACTCCCACACTTCTCCACTTTTTTTGGTTCATATTTTGTTTAAGGTCGTCATCTTAATGGGCCTGTCCCACTTAGGCCGACTGCAGGAGACTCTGCGGTCGCCACATGGTCGCCACATGTTCACAGCCTTCATGTTATGAGGAGTACCCGCATTCTGGAAATGTTATAAAATTAGCGGCGATCAGAATGAAGCCGCCATGGAGAGTAGCAAGAATTCTCGTGGCGTAGGTGGGTCGCCAGGAGGTCGAACGTTCTCATAGGTTCTCGTAAGTTGTAGCCGATGCTGACCGGTGAATTTCATTGGCTCATACGCAAGCAGCAGTTTTCAGAAACACGGGTAATCGACTGGTAATGTTAATGTCTGCCGAGCTTCACAGCTGTGTATCTCTGGCTTCTTAAAAATTGTCTCCACTCCTTCTCCCTCCTTCTCCCACCCCCCCATCCCTTCCCCTCTTTTAAAGGACTTACCGTACACTGTGCTTTAACCGTCTTAATTACAGCGCCAACCTTCCTATTCAACGCGGTATGTGTCTGTATCACCGTGGCTGTGCACCGAGTGAATTTCACTCAGACAGCATTCCCCCTGTCCTTGCCCTGTCCCCCGCTGGCAACTTGACAATAGCCAGCAGTTGCCTGAAAAATCGCCTAAGTGGGACAGGCCCATAACCGATTAGCCTGCTTACTAGCCTTTTTGTCTTCTGACGTGACATTGAATTATCTTCTTCAATTGCGTGTTACAGTTTGCATGTCTGATCTCAATTACGTCAGAGCTATAAAAGGCGAACATGCCAGTGTTGAAATTTATAGTCTTCAAACTCAAACATTGCCTTTCTTCAAATGGCCACCAGAATCACGGATGTGATTATCTTTGAACTTTATCTGCCATTCCCATCTAAGTTTTGATGTGAAGAACAATTTTATAATGTTTGTCCAAAATTAATTGCTTCTTGATTTGACCTTGCAGGCTGTTTTGTAATTACCACCCTTTAATGTGAAGTAGTATTTTGAATTTACCATTTCTATTTTGACCAATCATAGATATCTCTCACTTTCCTACACTGGGCTGAAATCCAAATATTTTTCTTTAAATGTGTGTATTTTCAGTCCAATAGTATATTTTTCCTTTTCTCTTTTGAATTGTTTTGATGTTTGCATATGTATTTACAGACCTAAGCTTTCAAACTGCTGCTCGAATATTGGCTGCACCTACAGACGATGCATTGATGGTTATGCGTGACTTGAGTCAGAACTTCCCAACCAAGGCCAGGTACCACATTTTACTTTTATTTATTCTTAAAAAGAGAAAATGATATAAAATATATTTGTGATTTGAGCTTATAGTATGAAAATATCATAGTCAAACAGGTTTGAAGCAAAGAAACCAACCCTTTTGCTCATCTACACTAATCGTATTTGTCCAAGTTAGGTTCATATCCCTTCATGCATGGCCTGTTCCTTGCTTGTCCAAATGTCTATTAAACATAGTGATTGTATCTAATTCTACAAGCTCCACAAGCATTTCATTCCAGATAGCAACTACTCTATTAGAAAAACACTTTCCTCTCAGATCTACTTTAAAACTCCTTCCTCGCATCTCAAGTCTATGCCTTGATTTTTATACCATGACTGCCTATCTCTCCTATCTATGCCTCTTGTATTTTTATATTTCCCTCGCCCTTCTTTGCACCAAAGAAAGCAAATCCAGTCAATTCAACCTCTCCCTATAATGTAAGTCCTCCAATCAATGATCTAATAAAGTATCATTGAATCCAGGCAACATCTCCTCAGCACTTTCTGCCGTGCAATCACATCTTTGCTGGGGTGTGGCAAACAGAACTACACACAAAACTACATCAATGATTTGGATGAGAACATACAGGGCAAGATTAGCAAGTTTGCTGAAGATACAAAAGTGAGTGGTTTGCAGATAGTGAAGATGGTTGTGAAATATTGCAGCAGGAACTGGATCGATTGGCCAGGTGGGCGGAGGAATGGTTGATGGAATTTAATACAGAGAAGTGTGAGGTGTTGCATTTTGGGATATCGACCAAGGGCAGGACCTACACAGTAAATGGTAGGCTTCTGTGTACTGTTGCAGTGCAGAAGGATCTAGGTGTACAGGTGCATGGTTCATTGTAGGTCAAGTCGCAGGTGCATAAGGTGATCAAAGAGGCTTTTGGCACTTTGGCCTTCATCAGTCAGAGTATTGAGTATAGAAGTTGGGAGGTCATGTTGCAGTTGTATAAGACATTGGTGAGACCGCATTTAGAGTATTGTGTTCAGTTCTGGGCACCATGTTGTAGGAAAGATATTGTCAAGCTTGAAAGGGATGTTACCAGAACTAGAGGGTGTGAGCTATAGGGGGAGGTTGAGTAGGCTGGGTCTCTATTCCATGGAGCACTGGAGGATGAGGGGAGATCTTTTTGAGGTGTACAAAATGATGAGAGGAATTGATCAGGTAGATGCACAGAGCCTCTTGCCCAGTCAGGAATTGAGGACCAGGTGACATAGGTTCAAGGTGAAGGGGAAAAGATTTAATAGAAATCCGAGAGGTAGCTCTTTCACACACAAAGGGTGATGGGTGTATGGAACAAGCTGGCAGAAGTGTTACTTGAGGCTGGGACTATACCATCATTTAAGAAACAGTTAGACAGGTACATGGAAAAGACAGGTTTGGAGGGATATGGACCAAGCGCAGGCAAGTGGGACTAATGTAGCTCGGACATTGTTCGCCGGTGTGGACAAGTAGGGCCGAAGGGCCTGTTTCCACACTATATCACTATTTGACACAGTTCTCTAATAATGGGCTAACTAGTGTTTTGTAAGGTTGCCACATAGTCTCCAACTTTCATATCCTGTGCCCTCACCTATTCAGACAAACATGCTGTATGCCTCCGTCACTATGCTATCTACTTTTTGTTTCCACTTTCAGGTAACTGTAGAGTTGCAGATACTTCTGTTCATCAACATTCCTTAATGCTCTGTGTAAGATGGAACTGCAGATGCTGGTTTAAACCAAAGATTGACCCAAAAAGTTGGAGCAACTTAGCGGGACAGGAAACATCTCTAGAGAGAAGGAATGGGTGACGTTTTGGGATGAAACCCTTCTTCAGAGTGAACAAGGGTCTCGACCCGAAACGTCATACATTCCTTCTTTCCAGAGATGCTGGCTGCACCGCTGAGTTACTCCAGCGTTTTGTGTCTATCTTCGTTAGTGCCTTACCATTTACTACCCTATATGCCCTCCTCTTATTTGATTTGCCAAAATGCATCACCTCACTTGGTATTAAATTCCATTTGCCACTACTCTTCCCAACTTTCCAGTTGATATATATCCTGCTGTAGTTTTGGACAGCCTTCCTTGCTATCCACAGCACCACCAAACTTGAGTGTCACCCGCATACTTACGAATCATACTTCCAATGTTCACATTCAAGTTGTTAATATACATAACAAACAACAAAGACCCCAGCATCAATCCATGCAGTACACCACTGGTAACAAACCTCTAATCAGAAAAACATTCTTCCAACACCACCATCTTCCTCTGATCACCAGTTGGACCCCATGAGTTTTAACCTTCTTGGCTCACAATTTGAACCTTGTCAAAAGAACAAAAGACTTTAGTAAAGTCCATATAGACAATGATTCTTTAATCAATCTTCTTGGTTAACTCTCCACAAAAGATCAAATTAGTGAGATAGGATATGCCCGTTAACGGCCATGAGGACTATCGCTGATCAGCCCCTGCCATTCCGAATGTACATAAATCCTATTCCTTCGAATTTTCTCCAAAAATTCTGTACCACTGCCTAAGACTCATTGGCCTGTAATTATCTGATTTTTCCCTGGTGCCCTCCTTAAGAATGGTAACAATATTAGTTATCCTCCATTCTGATACCGCAACTGTGGCAAATACACATTTGACTCGTGACACACACTGACATTTATGTGGTATCAGCTTGTGAGTGTCATCATCCTTGATTAGTTACAGAAAGATGTCGATAATTTCCTCTCCAGAATGTGCCGTTCCTCAGGAAATATTATAGATTTGATCCCGTTCCTCGGCTCCCCACTTAAATGTATAGAGTAAAATTGGAAATCTGGATGAATACACCAGAAATTGTTGCTTTCTCAGTATGTGATAATTCACTTGTGCAAAAAGACATTATTAACTGCCAAGCAACTTCTCTCGCACTGAAAATTAACTTTTACATTCATGGTGTCTCCCGTTCCTTCAGATTTTAACTATTGCTGTGGATTTATTTTTTGGTAAAAGCAACCATTTTGCTTTGACTCGTTCTCTCTCTCTCAGTGCTAATTTTTGTCACTTTTGCTCTTATTTCACTTTCCATACCTGATCTTCATCGGTGATGATGGTCTGAGGTGGACACGTCACTGGCACAGTTCCAGTTCATTTCAGAGGAGCTGTATTCATTTGATGTCTACCTTGCCAACATCTTGTCATGCTAAGCATTTTGGATATTCTTTGTGCAAAAATAACAAATGCTATTTTTTTGCTTTTCAGTGCAAAATACGGCCCATCATTTTCAGAATGTGTTTGTTTGATCTTGAATGCACTTATTCCAAGTCCATATTGTGTAAATGGAAGGATCAATAGAACCAAAATCAAATTTGTTTCTTTAAAACAAATGAAATTGATCTGTTGCTCATTTGATGATATTCATACCATTGGACGTTGACATTAAGTGTTTTCCACTTGGTGTAGAATTTTAATATTGTCAGAATAAAGAATAAACTAGGTTAAATGAAAATAAATCTGTACCTTCATCTAGGCTCTATCTATTTTACATGAGGTTGAACTAATTATATTTATGTATGGTATTATCTGATCTGATTGGATTGCATGCAAAACAAAGCTTTTCACTGTACATCAGTACATGTGACAATAATAAACGTAAACCCAAACCTAGAGGTTATGAACTGTTCATGACAAAAATGATGGATGGTTTGTCTCTGGAATGCCACAATTTTTTAAACGCGAGTATAATGTTTCCTCAATGTGTTAATATGCAGATCAATCACCAGAACTGTTGTGAACTCTGACGTGAAGAAAGAAGTAGAAGAAAATCAACGGGTAAGTGCACATTTTAAATCAATGTAATCCTACTCGAGGCAATTGACATTGGTGAATCTTGCTGGCCTGCGTCTGCCTACTGGAATTTCTGTGCAGAGTCTCCTGGCATCTATGCTTGATAGGTCCTGGGTCCCAAAGCATTGTCTAAATGGCAGCATGGCCTCTGGAAGCACACCGAGGAACCCCCACATGTGAAAAGACTCGGAATATTCTGAAAGCTGGCAGAGCTCAATCCCCAGTTTTGCTGGCTGTCAAAGCTGACTAATTTTTAATGTTTTCCTGGTGTCTTTTAAAAAGTCTTGATATTACATGTTCTACCATGTAATTCTACTTGTATGTGCTGTAATTGAATTTCATTGACAAGCTTATCCTTTGTAAATGCAACCCATTTTTTAGAACCTCCGTTATGATTCTTAAACAGACCAAAGCAGATCTTACAATTTGAACTTATAGAGTCCTTGTGTTGGATCAATTAACTGCATTATACTAAGGAAGATAGACACAAAGACCTAGAGTAACTCAGCAGGTGGGGCAGCATCTCCGGAGAAAAGGATTAGGTGACGATTCGGGTCGAGACCCTTCTTCATACTAAGGAGGAGTATTTAAAAATAAAATATATATATATCGTTTTTTGATACAATAAGCAAACACTCTGGATATAACTTAGTAGCTTGATTTTAAATGTTTGAAATCTTCCGATTTTTGCAAATAGCCCAAATTAATAAAAGTAAAAATGACCATTTGTAACTTTCTTTGTATTGACTGTTAGTCGGCGGCAGATTTTATGTTTTGAAGTTGATCCTGTAATTTAGGTGGGGCCATTTTGATTTTAACATTCAAGATGCTTCAATGTCTTGACCCAAGCCATCGCTCTGCCTCCACAGGTGTTGCCTGATCTGCTGAGTTCCTCCAACAATTTGTTTTTTGATCCAGATACCAACTTCAGCCGTGTTTTGGTCTCCAAATATTTAAACTATGCCTTTTTTTCCAGTTTTTTAAAGAAACTCTGGGTCTGCATCCAGGTGACTCTGCACTTTTCATCAATGGCCTTAGTATTGATCTTGACGTGCAAGATATTTTCAGGTATGGAAAGTTAACCTATCAATGCAAATATGTAGGACCTGTCTATCAAAAAAACAAAGATTTTTTTCCTATAAAAATAAGTCATCTTGTTTACCCACGTTTGCCAGTGTTTTGGATCTGCTGCGCAATGAGGCTCGCCTAATGGAAGGCCTGCATGATCTGGGGATTCAGGGGAAGGAGCTGCATGAACTATTGAAGTTAAACGTACATCCAGCAGAATCTGACTACGGTGTGGATATTCGAAATTCAGCCGTCTATGTAAGTTTTATTTCCCTGCATTATTTTTCCTGTCCAGTCCAGAGCTCTGCTTTTGTATTGGGTTCCCAGTCAAATAAATGTTACAAACCAGTACAAAGCCATTAATCAAAAATTTGATCCGTTTAGCCTTTTTCTAAATCTCTAGAAGTTCCAAATTTGCAATCTAACATACTATTAGAGCATAATTAACATAGTTGTGTACACATTGCCTTGGTTTCAACTGTGTTTGAACAATGTTGCATTTGGTAAATCAGCAAGAGTCAGCAAAACAAATAAAGGAATGTTAAAACTGATTATGCTTGTTATTAATTGGATAAAATGACCAATTTCATATGATAAATGTGTTTCATAGTTAATGTTCAGATTTTCTTTCAAATAGTGGATTAACAACCTGGAAATGGATAGCAAATACAGAACATGGCCTTCAAGTGTTCAAGAGCTTCTGAGACCTACGTTTCCTGGAGTTATCCGACAGATTCGGAAGAACTTCCACAACTTTGTAAGTGGTTTAATTTTGGTCATTAATATGATAATCAAAGACCTTAATTTCAAATTAGGTAATGGTTGTTCATGCTTATCAAAGAGAAATCAAGGATGTATTTTAGTTGTTCGGATTGATTTTGGGGAAATAATGAGGAATTGAGAGTTCCTAAATCTTGTCTGTTTTGATACATTTTGAGGTGATATCTATGACTGATATTCATGCAGGATAATGAAGCATAATTTGACATTTTGCAGGTGATATTCTTATCATGAATGACTTGCAGTAAGGGTTTGTTCACTCAAAAAAGTGACCCCATTACATCATTACAGCATTTCACGTTCATGTTTCCACTTCTTGCATCAAATGTTCTCTTGGTTTATTTTCAGGAGAGTATTTTTGTGTGTTAAAAGAGAATAAAGTGCTGTTCACTAATTCCCATACACCAGAACATTTAATTTGCCCAAATTTTGTTCTCTTAAGATATTTCATAATCATCAGAAAGAAGAGATTTTGATTCCTTTTTTTTTGTTAGCCTATGTTTGATGACCTATTACATTTCTTATTTGAGAACCTATTAAATCATTTGGTTACCCATTAAATAATTTGTAAATAACATCTCAAATGAAGTATGTTTTACATACTCTGTACAACATTGACTGTGTTTTACCGCTGGACCTTGCTGTCACCCAAGGATAATATTTTAATCAAGGTTATGTCTAAGTTAGGTTTAGTATTTGCTTAAGAGAGATTTACTTGCTCACTGAGATACCCCTTTAGAGGTTTCTTCTACACAAATTAATTACTGTCAACTTTCAGTTTAGTAATTATCTGAGCTAATATTCAGACAGTATTTTTGTCATACTTGAAATTATTTTACAATTAATCAAAATCTGGCATTGATAGTGTGTGTGGATGAGATTAAATTTTCCTCTCTGAAGTGTTTGTGGATACAAACAGTGAAACCTCTGTCTGTATTGTTGATGGCCAACAGTATATACCTACACTATTTCTTATTATTCTTTAATTTCAGTTGCTCATTATTGACCCGATGGATGAGAGCACTCCAGAGTTGCTGACAACAGCTGAAATGTTTTATATTAATGACATCCCTCTTAGGTATGTTTTCAATGCATAAATCCAGCGTGCATGAATTAATGATCTTGTAATTTTGGTTACTGTCCATTCATTGAAACTTATAAAATAATGATCACTTTCCCCAAAATACTCTCTCACTGACACTTCCACCACTTTCCTGGCATAATACCCCCAAATTAGGTTCACAACAGCCTGTCTCTAGAAGGACTATAAGTAAATTGGCACAATAAAAAACTCTTGGATGCATTTTTACAAATTCCACCCCAGCTAAACTCCTCACACTAAGGCAATCCTAGCCAATATTGTGGAAGTTAAAATCCCCCATTGCTACAATCCTATTGCTCTTGTACCTTTCTGTGATTGTTCAATGTATCTCTCCCTCTATCTCCTGCTGACTGTTGCGGTGGGATGTAGTATAACACCCCCAAAAGTAATTACCCATTTCTTATTTTTAAGTCCAACACACAAGGCCTCATTTGACACATTTTCTAGGACAGGCTCCCTGATTACTGTTGTGATGTTTTTCCAAAACAATATATATATATTATATATATTATATATATATATATAATTTAATTTTATAGCACTTTTAAATCAAATCACGTTGAAGCCAAAGTGCCCATATGACAATGCCTCCTCTTTAATCTCCCCCTTTGCCACACATAGATCTTTTAATGCCGTGGAATGTTGAACAATCAATCCTGTTCTTATTTCAACCATGTTTATGTGATTACATTGATATCATGTTCCCATGTAACGATCAGTGCTCTAAATCATAGAGTATGAATCTGACAAGTCCTACCTGTCAGATTCCCTGCATTAAAATATATGCAGTTTTGCCAACCAGTCATGTCATTGTGTGTTAGCATGCTCCTGCTTCCTCTGCTTAGTAGATCTGTGTAGTTTATCGTCTATATTTAACTCCACCTTCTCACTGGCTATACCACTAATCTATGTCCCCTCCACTTCCAAATTAGTTTTAACAACCCCCAATAGCAAGAGCAAATCTCCATGCAAGGATGTTGGTTTCTGCTTATATAGGACCAACCTGCCCCAGAAATCGCCCCAATGATCCGTCTAAAACCTCAACTTGCATTGTTGTCAAACACTCCAGGTCTTTCTGTTCCCCTAAATTTGCATTATTTAGTTCATTTTGCCTCAGTTCATTCCTTTGTCTAAAATATATCACTTGGTCCACTGTTGCTGATTTAACTGCCGTCCATTATGCTATCTTCTGTGATCGTTTTACTTTTACTATCCTGATTTGAAACAATATTTCTGATTTCCATGTCACCTGTAAAGAAATGAAAGGTGAGGAATACGGCTGTTTTTGATACCTTTGCAGTACTGTTCTACACCTTTGACAAACAACATACTGAAAACTAACTTTACTTTCTGGTCTCCAATCTTCAGCCATTTTTTGTTGTTGATACCTGCTCTCCTTTTAGACAATAGACAATAGACAATAGTTGCAGGAGTAGGCCATTCAGCCCTTCGAGCCAGCACCGCCATTCAATGTGATCATGGCTGATCATCCCCAATCAGTACCCCGTTCCTGCCTTAGAAACATAGAAACATAGAAATTAGGTGCAGGAGTAGGCCATTCAGCCCTTCGAGCCTGCACCGCCATTCAATATGATCATGGCTGATCATCCAACTCAGTATCCCGTACCTGCCTTCTCTCCATACCCTCTGATCCCCTTAGCCACAAGGGCCACATCCAACTCACTCTTAAATATAGCCAATGAACTGGCCTCAACTACCCTCTGTGGCAGAGAGTTCCAGAGACTCACCACTCTCTGTGTGAAAAAAGTCTTTCTCATCTCGGTCTTAAAGGATTTCCCCCTTATCCTTAAGCTGTGACCCCTTGTCCTGGACTTCCCCAACATCGGGAACAATCTTCCTGCATCTAGCCTGTCCAACCCCTTAAGAATTTTGTAAGTTTCTATAAGATCCCCTCTCAATCTCCTAAATTCCAGAGAGTATAAACCGAGTCTATCCAGTCTTTCTTCATAAGACAGTCCTGACATCCCAGGAATCAGTCTGGTGAACCTTCTCTGCACTCCCTCTATGGCAATAATGTCCTTCCTCAGATTTGGAGACCAAAACTGCACGCAATACTCCAGGTGTGGTCTCACCAAGACCCTGTACAACTGAAGTAGAACCTCCCTGCTCCTGTACTCAAATCCTTTTGCTATGAAAGCTAACATACCATTCGCTTTTTTTCACTGCCTGCTGCACCTGCATGCCTACTTTCAATGACTGGTGTACCATGACACCCAGGTCTCGCTGCATCTACCCTTTTCCTAATCGGCCACCATTTAAATAATAGTCTGCTTTCCTGTTTTTGCCACCAAAGTGGATAACCTCACATTTATCCACATTATACTGCATCTGCCAAACATTTGCCCACGCACCCAGCCTATCCAAATCACCTTGCAGTCTCCTAGCATCCTCCTCACAGCGAACACTGCCCCCCAGCTTAGTGTCATCCGCAAACTTGGAGATATTGCCTTCAATTCCCTCATCCTTCTCCCCATATCCCCTGACTCCGCTATTTCTAAGAGCCCTATCTAGCTCTCTCTTGAAAGCATCCAGAGAACCTGCCTCCACCGCCTTCTGAGGCAGAGAATTCCACAGACTCATCACTCTCTGAGAAAAAGTGTACAACTGCAGAAGGACCTCTTTGCTCCTATATTCGATTCCTCTTGTTATAAAGGCCAACATGCCATTCGCTTTCTTCACTGCCTGCTGTACCTGCATGCTTACTTTCATAGACTGATGTACAAGGACCCCCAGATCCCGTTGTACTTCCCCTTTTCCCAACGATGCCATTTAGATAGTATTGACGCCATTTAGATAGTATTTTAATCCTACAAATTAAAATTTTGCTAAACATCTTTTCTATGGTATAACAACACTCACCACACCAACTTAGCTCATCAAATAAATCATTGCTATAAGTGAAATGCACTTTGTCTTTAATAACTTCCTGTTATTTTCATTCAATTACCTGCACTTTGTAAGAACCAATTAGTTTCTGCTTCTATATGGACTTCTCACGTACCATTTGACCAATTGCTTTTTTTATCAGTCTTTCCTATTTAAACAGAGTGAAACGTTTGGGGATAGGTTAGTTTGGTTTCTACTTTAAAAGTAGATTGTGGTTTTTCATGGACAACAATTACACGTGGCTGATGATATTTGTCTTTTTTTATATAGGATTGGCTTGGTCTTTGTGGTTAATGACACTGATGATGCTGATGGCCTAAAAGATCCCGGTGTCGCACTTTTCAGGGCTTTTAACTTTGTAGCAGATGAACTGGACAACATGAATGCCTTTCAGACAATCATGGCGGTATGAATAATGTGATAGAAGAATTAATAATTTGGAGATGACGGTGTTACCAATCCATATTTATTTTTGTTCTCCATCTTAAACACCATCCCATCAACCTTGCCTGGTAACTTTTTAAGCTGGGATGTTAGGGTCTGATGTAAGGAGCATGGTGATATAAAGTCACATTCTGCTTTTTTGTGTCAGCCATTTTGTTGTCAACCGTGGGTGGCCGATCCATTGTGCAATATTAGTTTTGGTTTTGTCTTTACACCCTCACCACCCCTGTCAAACATTTATCTGAACATTCTTGTCATACTTTCAGAATGTACTTAGTAGTAAATAATCAGCTTATGGCTATTCCCATATATCATCAACGGTATTACATCTTCATTAAATAGAAAAGAACATCCTGCTAAATGGACTAATTATATCTTATTGTTATCATCCATGTTCTGAATAACTTATTTCCCAAGGGATGGAATTCTGGATTATTATACTAATATAAATTTAATGTTTGACTGGTCTACAATTAAATAGTCCCGTCCTGTGTGTTTACTATAAAATCCCATGGTCAATTGCAACTATAATTTCTATGGTTAGATTTGTATTCTATAATTTTACCTTCATAAAAAAAATGGCAATGAGGGGTAACTTTTTCACACAAAGGGTGGTGGGTTTCTTCTCAACCTTATACAGCAGCCAGCTTTTTTGTTAGATCCCGTGGGTTTGCTTAAGTCTTTAATGGGCTTTGTTGTTGTTGGGCTTAGAGGATCGAGGAGTGCAGGTGCATGGTTACTTGAAGGTCAAGTCGCCGGTAGATAAGGTGGTCAAAAAGGCTTTTGGCACATTGGCCTTCATCAGTTTTGAGTATTGAAGTTGGGAGGTCATGTTGCAGTTGTATAAGACGTTGGTGAGACTGCATTTAGAGTATTGTGTTCAGTTCTGGGCACCATCTTATAGGAAAGATATTGTCAAGCTTGAAAGGGTTCATAGAAGATTTATGAGAATGTTGCCAGGACTAGAGGGTGTGAGCTATAGGGAGAGGTTGAGTAGGCTGGGTCTCTATTCCTTCGAGCGCAGGGGGATGATCTGTATAAATAGAGCTGTATAAGATCATGAGAGGAATAGATCAGGTAGATGCACAGAATCTCTTGCCCAGAGTTGGGGAATTGAGGACCAGAGGACATAGGTTCAGGGTGAAGGGAAAAAGATTTAATAGGAATCTGAGGGGTAACTTTTTCACACAAACAGTGGTGGGTGTAAGGAACAAGCTGCCAGAGGAGGTAGTTGCGGCTGGGACTATCCCATCGTTTAAGAAACAGTGAGACAAGTACATGGATAGGACAAGTTTGGAGAGAATTGGACCAAGCGCAGGCAGGTGGGACTAATGTAGCTGGGACATATTTGCCGGTGTTGGCAAGTTTGGCTGAAGGGCCTGTTTCCAAACTGCATCACTCTATGACTCTATGACCCTAGAGGGGACTAACATAAGTTGTTACTATCTTCTGTATGTATTTCCTTTTTTCCCCCAGATGTACAACAAGGTGACACCTGGTGAGAAATTGTCAATTGAGCATATCATTAGTACTTTGGAAAAGGACTTTTCCAACATAGAAGTGACCAGTATCTTGGGATCAGATTCAGCATACGACCGAAACAGAAAGGTATTCCTGCTAATCTTTGAAGATAAATTTGTTTTTTAATGGGTGATTGGTACGAACCCAAAGAAGTGATCTTAAAGAAAAAAGGCATTGATTTAACTGTGCATATAAAGCAAAGCTGTCTACTGCTTGAATTTATTTGCGATGTTGCACTTCTAATCTTTTAGCATGAATTTTTGTGCAATTCATGTCCAATTTTACAACCACAGTACGAAGATACCAATCACAAGATTTTTTGTGGCCTTTTTCCAAATCTTAATAATTATATAATCATCTTTTATTTTGATAAAATATAATGACCAAATATCATAATCTCAGGAGTTTGCATGTTCAACAGAATTTATTCTAAGTGTATGGCTCAGAACAAATTACAATTATTATCCACATCTTTATAAATTTTCATGTCAAAATGCATGGCTAATGGATAAATTATTTAACAGTTCACTAATCAAAGCATTTTTAAAAATAAAGGAATGCACTTTCAAGAAGTTGAATGTAACCAAAAGCTTGTAATGCATCTATGCCGTGTCATATTAGCTGAATGATTTACTACTTCATATTAATATTCCTGTTTCATATTCTGTTCTGTTTTAGGTACAGCTTAACTTTTCTTAACCTGTGGTTTTCATTGCTTATTATTTCAGCCTTAAAAAAAGTTCAGTGTTTTATGACAAAAATTAAAATTGAACATGCATTTTACTAAAAATGCAAACTAAGAAACAATATTTTTAAGATAAATGTTTACTACAGCTTGCCACAATTTCTTTCCATGTTTACCAAATCAATCTGATGGGTTTTTTAACACTCAAGCTTGATAACATGCCTAAAAATTACAATTGTGCTAGAATAATCAATGGTTAATAGTTTAATGTGTATCATTGTTATGGCAAGATTTATTTTCTGAGGTACACTGATACCATTTTTCTTAATTAGGAAGGTAAAGATTACTATAAACAAACCGGCCTAGGCTCTCTGCCCATTGGACTCTACAATGGAATGCCTTTCCCGAGGGATCAACTGGATCCCGATGAACTAGAAACAGTGATGATGCACAAAATCTTGGATAACACGGCCTACTTCCAGAAAGTTGTTTACTTGGTAAGTATAGTTAATTTGTTGTCTGTCTTTAATTAGACATAAATAGCAAACAGGCAGAACTCTGGTTTAAATTACAAAGGTGCAGACCAAGTGTATCCTAGGACATTGTGGGGGAGGTAGGGAAGAAATTGTTGGGGCCTGGCCGAGGTATTTTCAATCATTGGTGAGGTACCATAAAAATGGAGGGTGGCTCATGTTGTGCTTGTATCTAAGAATGGCTGATTGGACAAACCAGAGAGCTACAAGCGGGTGAGCCTAGCGTCAGTGCTGTGAAAATTGCAGTGCATGAGAGGAATAGATTGGGTAGATGCACGGAGTCTATTGCCCAGAGAAGGTGAATCAAGGACCAGAGAACATAGGTTTAAGGTGAAGTGGAAAAGATTTAATAGGAATTTGTGGGGTGACTTTTTCCACACAAACTGTGGTGGGTGTATGGAACAAGCTGCCAGAGGAGGTAGTTGAGGCTGGGACTATCCCAATGTTTAAGAAGCAGCTAGACAGGTACATGGATAGGATAGGTTTGGAGGGATATGAACCAAACACAGACAGGTGGGACTAGTGTAGCTGGGACATGTTTGTCGGTGTGGGCAAGTTGTGCCGAAGGGCCTGTTTCCACACTGTATCACTCTGTGACTAATTACGGGAGGGAATTCTGAGACAGTATCTACCTGCATTTGAAAAGGCAAGGACTGATTTGGGATACTCCACGTGGCTTTGCGCATGGGGCATTATGTCTCGTGAGTCTGAATTAGCTTTTTGAAGATGATATAGAAAGGATTGAAGAGGAGAGGGGGGGGCAGTAGACATTGTCTGCATGGATTATAGCAAGATGCGGTATGGTAGGCTCATCCTTAAGGTTAGATCACATGGGATCCGAGGTGAGCTTGCCAATTGGGTACAAAATTGTCTTGATAGAATAAAGGGTAAGTCATTTAGAACGGAGACAAGGAAACACTTTTTCTCACAGAGAGTTATGAGTTTGTGGAATTCTCTGCCTCAGAGGGCAGTGGAGGCCGGTTCTCTGGATACTTTCAAGAGAGAGCTAAATAGGGCTCTTAAAGATAGCGGAGTCAGGTGATATGGGGAGAAGGCAGGAATGGGGTACTGATTAGGGATGATCAGCCATGATCACAGTGAATGGCAGTGTTGGCTCGAAGGGTCAAATGGCCTACTCCTGCACCTATTGTCTATTGATAGAAGGAATCAGAAAATGGGTGTGGAGGGTTGTTTTCAAGATTGGAGGCCTGTGACCAGAATCTCTGGAGAACACGGATAATGGACATTTCTGGTCGGGACCCTTCTTCTGAACATGTATTCCATCATTTTGTTTTTCTCCTTCCAAAGCAGGGTCCTGACCCGAAACATCGCCTACCATGTCCTCAAGAGACGCTGCCTGACCTGCTGAGTTACTCCAGCATTTTGTGTTTAAAAATAATCTAAGATTTCAGAATCCAGATCTACTGGGAAATTGGAACAAGGATTGGCAAATTGAATTTTACTCGGGCAAGCGTTTTGAGGAGTTAAACCAGAGCAACTTGCACAGTTAATTTCAGGGCGCTAGTGTGTGTTGTAGAACACAGAGACCTGGGGATACAAGGTGACAATTTCCTAAATCTGGCAACACAAATAGACAGTGTGGTGAAAAAGGTGTTTGGCATGCATCCCTTCACCATGCAAGGCATTGAGTACAAGAGTTGGAACATCACATTACAAAAGTACAAGATGTTGGTGAGACGAGCTTGGGAGTATTGTGTACAGTTCTGGTCATCCAGCTATAGGAAGGCTATCATTAAACTGGAAAGAACATAGAACTGTACAGCATATGAATAGGTTATTGAGTCCCTGATGTCTGTGCTGAGAATGCTGCCAAATTAAAATTAATTTCTGCCTACACATGTTCAATATACCTCGATTCTCTGTTTCTACATGTAACTATCTTAAAGCCTCGTAAATGCCTCTCTCATATCTGCTTCCACCACCAACCTGGCAGTGCATTTCAACCTTCTGTTTAAAAAAAAATTGCCCTGCACATCTACTTCATATTTTTCTCCTTTGACCGTATATCTATGCCCTCTAGTATTTGACATTTAAAGCTACACCCTATAGTATTTGACACTTACGGGTATGAGCACTGTATACAGACCTGTTATGCTGCTACAAATAAGAATTTAATTGTTCTATTTTGGGGACATATGACAATTAAACACTCTTGACATTTCCATCCTGGGAAAAGGGTTCTTACTGTCTATCCTCTCTATGCCTCATAATTTTATGAACTTCTGTCAGGTCTCCCCCCCAACCTTTGTTGCTTCAGAGAAAATTATCCACGTTAGTCCAACATTTATGTTGTTTAATCATATAACAATAATTAAAAAGAATATTAAGAAAAAATCATTTTAAAGACATTTAGACAGGTACATGGATAAGAAAGGGTTATAGGGATTTGGGCCAGGTGCAGGCAAATGGTACTAGGTCATACGGTGTATTTTGGTCGGCATGAACAAGTTGGGTCGAAGGGCTGAATTACTCTGAGTCTAATCCAGACAGCATCCTGGTAAACCTCTTCTGCACCTTCCCCAAAGACTCCATATCCTTCCTGTAATGGGATGACAAGAACTTCATGCAATGCTGCAAATGCGACCTAACTAAAATGTTATAAAGCTGTAACATGACTTCCTGACTCGTACAGTTAATTCCATGCCCAATGAAGGCAAGCATACCATATGCCTACTGTACCACTCTGTCTGCTCGTGTTGCTACTTCCAAAAATCAATGGATCTGGACAAACATAACGTTTAGAAAACAAATCCATATTGATTGAGGGAAAGGGGTGAAATAGGAGGGGACGAGTGGAGAGCACAACAGTAAAGAAACGGTGGCCATTATCTGTGCTATTTATTTAATATAAAGTTTTTTTTCCTCCTTCCAATAACCTAAGATTATCTTGTCATTTTCAGGGTGAACTGAACAATGAGCAAGATGTTATTGATTTCATAATGAATCAGCCGACCATTGTTCCAAGGATCAATCCCAGGATTCTCAGCTCTGAGAGAGAGTACTTGTCTCTTTCTGCCAATGGTGAGAGTCAACAGTGTCTCAGACAAAAAATGTTTTTAAAAACTACAGGATTTTGCTACAGAGAGTTATAGCCATACCTCACAAAAACAAGACCTTAGGCCCAACTTATCCATGCCGGTCAAGATGGCTCACACAGGCTAGTCCTATTTGCCCATGCCTGGCCCATGTCCCTCAAAACCTTCCCTATCTATGTAACTGTCCTAATGTTCTTTAAATATTGTTATTGTACCCGTCTTAGCTATTTCATCTGGCAGCTCATTCCATATACCCACCACTCTGTGTGAAAATATAACTCCTCGGGTTCCTATTAAATCTTGCCCCTCCTCCTTAAACCTATGTTCTAGATTAATTTTAATTATTTTTTAATTACTTTGGATTATTTTTAATTTGATGAACATGTCCATTTAACAAGTTTATTAGTTAACATGTTTCTCCTCGAATAGCTTAATTTATTTTCACCACTGAAGGTGAATATTCACTGGTGGTGTGCAGCAGTACTCTTGTGAGCACAGTTTACTCTGCTGACGTGCTTTGCTAGGCACTGAATTGTGATTGGAAGAAGACAATCTTATTTTTTTTTCTTTGGGGAATAAAAATTATGCACTAAAGCTTTTTACTTCCTTTTATCTGTGTGGAGGTTGCATGTCCTCCCTGTGGATGTATCGGTTTGTCTGCAATACGATAGGTTACTGCAGCCAATCGGGACTGTACCCTAGCTTATGGAAGGACAGTTCCTGAGTCTGACGGTGCACACTTTCAAGCTTCTGCATCATCTGCCTGACAGGAGTGGGAAAAAGATAGAATGACTGGGTGGGAAAGGTCTTTGATTATGTTGGCTGCTTTCATGAGGCAGCTAGAAGTGTAGATGGAGTCAGTATTGGGGAGTTTGGTCTGGTCTAGGGCAGAGCTGTTCCCAAACCAATCTGTTATGCAACCCAACCCCCATATGCTTTACAGTGGCTTGCAAAAGTATTCATACCTCTTGAACTTTTCCACATTTTGTCACGTTACAACCACAAACGTAAATGTATTTTATTGGGATTTTACGTGATAGACCAACACAAAGTGGTGCATAATTGTGAAGTGGAAGGAAAATGATACATGGTTTCCAAATTTTATTACAAATAAAAAACTGAAAAGTGTGGCGTGCAAAAGTATTCAGCCCCCCTGAGTCAATACTTTGTAGAACCACCTTTCGCTGCAATTACAGCTGCAAGTCTTTTGGGGTATGTCTCTACCAGCTTTGCAAATCTAGAGACTGAAATTTTTGCCCATTCTTCTTTGCAAAATAGCTCAAGCTCAGTCAGATTGGATGGAGAGCGTCTGTGAACAGCAATTGTCAAGTCTTGCCAGAGATTCTCAATTGGATTTAGGTCTGGACTTTGACTGGGCCATTCTAACACATGAATGTGCTTTGATCTAAACTATTCCATTGTAGCTCTGGCTGTATGTTTAGGGTCGTTGTCCTGCTGGAAGGTGAACTGTATGTTTAGATTGCCCTGTATTTGGCTCCGTCCATCTTCCCATCAACTCTGACCAGCTTCCCTGTCCCTGCTGAAGAAAAGCATCCCCACAGCATGATGCTGCCACCACCATGTTTCACAGTGGTGATGGTGTGTTCAGGGTGATGTGCAGTGTTAGTTTTCCGCCACACATAGCGTTTTGCATTTGGGTCAAAAACTTCAATTTTGTTCTCATCAGACCAGAGCAAATGGACTTCCTCCACATGTTTGCTGTGTCCCCCACATGGCTTGTGGCAAACCGCAAACGAGACTTCTTATGGCTTTGTTTTAACAATGGCTTTCTTCTTGCCACTCTTCCATAAAGGCCTGATTTGTGGAGTGCACAACTAATAGTTGTCCTGTGGACAGATTCTCCCACCTGTGCTGTGGATCTCTGCAGCTCCTCCAGAGTTACCACGGGCCTCTTGGCTGCTTCTCTGATCAATGCTCTCCTTGCCTGGCCTGTCAGTTTAGGTGGAAGGCCATGTCTTGGTAGGTTGTGCCATACTCTTTCCATTTTTGGATGATGGATGAACAATGCTCCGTGAGATGTTCAAAGCTTGGGATATTTTTTTATAACCTAACCCTGCTTTAAGCTTCTCCACAACTTTATCCCTGACCTGTCTGGTGTGTTCCTTGGGCTTCATGATGCCCAAGGAACATTGTTTGGTCACTAATGTTCTCTAACAAACCTCCGAGGCCTTCACAGAACAGCTGTATTTATACTGAGATTAGATTACACACAAGTGGACTCTATTTACTAATTAGGTGACTTCTGAAGGCAATTGGTTGCACTGGATTTTATTTAGGGGTATCAGAGTAAAAGGGGCTGAATACTTTTGCGCGCCACACTTTTCAGTTTTCTATTTGTAATAAAATTTGAAAACCATGTATCATTTTCCTTCTACTTTGCAATTATGCGCCACTTTGTGTTGGTCTATCACATAAAATCCCAATAAAATACATTTACGTTTGTGGTTGTAACGTGACAAAATGTGGAAAAGTTCAAGGGGTATGAATACTTTTGCAAGCCACTGTATGTGATGCATCTATAGCATCTTAGCTGCTGTAGAGCTGCTGCCTCAACTGTTACTGTTGGAGCTGTTGCCCACGGACCTGGGTGCAATCCTTTCCTTGGGTGCTATTTGTGTAAAGTTTGCTCATTCTCCCTGTGACCGTGTGAGTTTCTTCCGGGTGCTCTGGCTTTCTCACACATCCCCAAAACGTACGGATGTTAAATGGCCTCTGTAAAGTGTTCCCAATGTGTAGGGAATAGATGAAAAAGTGGGATAACATAGAATTAGTGTGAATGGGTGATCATTGGACTCGGTAGTCCGAAGGTCCTATTTCCATGTTGTATCTGTCATTTCAATACCTTTAACTCATTTTGCTGTCCACAAAGTTCATCAGTCAAATACATTTCTAGTAATATTTTAGGCTTTTTTTTTCTTAGTTTAGAGATACAGTGAGGAAACGAGCCCTTTGGCCCCTCCTCACCTACACTGACCATCGATCACCCGTTCCATATTATCCCATTATCGTATCCTACACTAGAGGCACAGAAGCCAATTAAACTACAAACCTGCACGTATTTTATCAGACCACCTGGAGAAAACCCACAAGGTTACAGGGAGAACGTACAAACTCCACACGGATGTCACCCATAGTCAGGATTGATCCCGGGTCTCTGGCACTGTGAGGCAGCAGCACTACCACTGGGCCACTGTGCCGTCCCATAGGTTGACAGCTGTGCACTGATAACATTTAGCCTTCCGCAGAATAGAATTTACAGCAGTTAGCTAACTCCATGAATTTCAGTTGAATTTGCCAATAGTGCCTTCGAAAGGTTAAAGATCTCTTGTTTTTTTACAGCTAACGATGGTGTGGATGACTATTCCCGTTTTGCGCTGTTGAAATCTGAGGAGAAGTCTGCAGCCGTGGCCAACAGTATATCTTACTTATCTAAAAGAGGTATTGTCATTACATTGTGGTGATTATTGTTTGTATGATGTGAAATTTATTTTGCTATAATACATAATCTCCAGTATGTGGCTCATGTTTACTATGCAGATATGCTGTCTTTAAAGAAAGAAAGAAGGCGCAAACTGCAGCATTTTCTGCTGCAAAGGTTTTCCTTTAAGATGGTAGACTACATCCTATTAAATAAACACTAACCTCATACAAACATCAATTTACGAAACAGTCCCAGACAACCAAGCTTTATGGAGGGATCCTTGGTTAGTTAGTCACACTTTGTTGAATAACATCTAAACTATAAAAACTTAATCATGATAGACACTTCAATCAATAACCTTTCTATACATCAAAACACATAAAAGATCTAAAACAAGATGAACTGCAGCCTGACAATTTCACATTTGTCAAGTTCTTTGATCAAATAACAATTAAAATTATTTGCGTGAGGCTATTTTTTTTCTGTAATTGACCTTTACAGCTGAAAAGGATACAGCTCCATTTTATCCAGATGAATCATACGTTGAAAATTCCATTGTTTAACACTTCTACATTTTCAAACTTGTCCCATTGAAATTTGCAGGTAAAATGTGGGCAATAGTGTACTTAGTCAACATGTCAAGTTAGCATTAGAAAAAATAATATTTAAAATTAGTGCCCTTCCATCAGAAGCTGACAGTGTGAGCCAGTATGAGCTAATCAGCTACCAGTTGATAAATATGTTTCAGTTACACCAATGTGCACTTGACATTTGTAAATTTCCAGTGTTTTGGATCTGAAACCATTTCAAATTCTCCATGTGCAGCAGTCAATGATGCAAAGTGACACATTTTCAGTTTTTTATCATGCGGGTGTTTAAAACCTACTGTCGTACCTGGAGTGATTAATCCTTCACTATTACCAAGAAAGAAGCAGTTGTGCTCATTTAGTGATAGTGGTTACAAGTGAAAGCATCTGCAACAATTATCTTTCTTAACAGCCTGTTCCTGTAATGAATAAAATCAAAACGGGTTCCTTTCAAAATTTCGCACTATATGTGCTCCTCATTAATAATGAGTATTCCACTTTATCCAGCAAGCCAATAAATGTGGCTCAAGAAAGAGAGAAGGTAAAGATTACCCCCATTTTTTATCAGACTCTTTGTATGTTAAAATTATAATCTGACTCATTTGAAATGGCACTCAAAGGTCATTGCTGCTGATTGTGTTAATCAATTCCAGTTGAATAGAATTAGCACTAAAGATGCTTTCATGAATATTACCATTTGCCTGTTTGCTAACGGGAAGGAGAACTAATCAACTTCTAGCTAAATCATTGAATAGATTCTTCGTACAGGTGACCCCTATCGTTGGTGGGGTTGGAGGGGTGATGCATTCTGACTAAGTAACCCATATTGAGATATTCCATGTTGCTCACTTGCGTCATCTGAATGTATGGCAAGAATGCGAGTTGAATTTTTTTAATTTATTTTCAATTTCATTACCTCAAACATTTCATGGGAGCAAATGTCATTCTACATCTCAAATTTTTCGGTGGCGATTTCAGAATTCTTTGAGGGTGAATTTCCCTTCCCCAAACAGATATGATGTACAGGTTACCTGCTTTAAGCAACCAAACAACAAACTACTTTGAACTGGCACTGAATTTAGTACTTTAGTTTCGAGATACAGCACAGAAACAGGCCCTTCAGCTCACCGAGCCCACATAGACCAGCGACAGGACCCATACTAATACTTTCCTACGCACTAGGGACAATTTAATTTACAGAAGCCAATTAACTTATAAACCTGTACTTCATTTGAGTGTGGGAAGAAACCCGAAGCACCCAGAGACCACCACGTGGTCACAGGGAGAACATACAAAATCCATACAGACAGCACCCATAGTCAAAATAGAACCCGGGTCCCAGGCGCTGAGAGGCAGCAACTCAATTCTATTCAATTATTTAACTTTACAAGTTTTTAAGAAAGAACTGCAGATGCTGGAAAAATCAAAGGTAGATAAAACATCTGGAGAAGAAGGGAATCTGAAAAGGGTCTCGACCCGAAATGTCACCTATTCCGTCGCTCCATAGATGCTGCCTCACCCGCTGAGTTTCTCTTTTTGTCTATCTTTAACTTTACAAGTTGATTAGTTCTCCTTCTTGTTAGCAAACAGGAAAATGGTAATATTCATGAAAGCATCTTTAGTACTGATTCTATTCAAATGGCTTTAGCAACTTGAAATGGATCTCAGTGGTGGTATCGCTGGTATCACTCCATTACTGGAAGTTGCTGGATGGAATATTGTTGAAATACCGATCTGTGAAGTTCCTCTGTCGATGGTCTTCAGAATCACCACATCCTGCATGGATATGTCTGAAAAATGATGCATTCATGGCCTCAGATTTTCTAAAACATTGGGCACAGAGATGGCATATTGCAGAAGTGCCTTCACTTCCATGCTTGCACCGTTCTTTCCAAAGAAGTAAAGGTGACATTGATGCTCGTCGTCATGGCCTTCAGATCAAACCAAGCAACAGCAATAATTTGACATGTGTAAGAAGGGACTGCAGATGCTGGTTTAAACCGAAGATAGACACAAAAAGCTGGAGTAACTCAGTGGGACAGGCAGCATCTCTGGAGAGAAGGAATCGGTGACGTTTCGGGTCGAGACCCTTCTTCCTTATTTGCCTTATTTCACCTGTTCATGCTCACCGCAGCATCAGATAGGTCATCAAAGCTCTCCACATGCAAAAGAAGGATTTCATCTTTTTTGACAGAGGTGAAAATTGCATCTTAGTGTTTGTTTTACGTGAGTAATGCTGGCTTCCCTTCCGGAACTCACAGATGTAGCCCGTTAATAACCTGTATCGTCTTATCTATATAGTGCCCTCCATAATGTTTGGGACCTTGACCCATCATTTATTTATTTGCCTCTATACTCCACAATTTGAGATTTGTAATAGATAAAAATCACATGCGGTTAAAGTGGACATTGTCAGATTTTATTAAAGGGTATTTTTATACATTTTGATTTCACCATGTAGAAATCACAGCTGTGTTTATATTGGGCAGGACAATGGCTGCATTCCAACTTTCCAGGCCAATCTCACAAGCCTAAACTGGAACCTCAGAAGCTGAGTGCAATTCCACAGTACTAGAATTGTAATGGAAAGTACTATTGGACTTCCAAAGATGAGGCTTTGTTGTTTCAGTCCTGGAGCAATCTCCCAGCCTGGTATGGAAATGTAACGGTGTTGCAGATGCTGAATAATCTAGCTAAGTACAGACAACTACTGGTGCTGTAGAAGGTCCAACGTGCATATGCAGAGCCTGATGGACATGAGCGTAGACTGAAGCAAAATAAGCACATAGACGAGGAAGACTTTGTGGGTTACGTTCCAGCTAAATATTAACCACTGTGTAGTGAAAGAAGGCAATATTTGCACAGATTGTGATGGACTTGCTTTTTTAAGGATCTGTTAAGCCATGGTCCCCAATGCAATCAATAACTCTCTTATTCCGATCATCAGCACCAAGATAGTACACCGATTTTTAGCCAGAAGAGTCTAGATAGCACAGTGAGTAATGGGTAAGCGAGAATGGGTACCCGCGCCCTGGTAATTGAATGGAAAGAATGGGTACCCAAGCCCCGTGACTATACGGGAGAATGAATACCTGGATCCTGATGAGTGAATAGGTTGTTAGGTACCAGGGCCTAGTGACGGGATGGAGAGCATGGGTACCTAAGCTCCGGTGAGTGGACAAGGAGAATGGGCACCCAGGCCCTGGAGAATGGACAAGGAGAATGGCTATCCAGATCCCAGTGCCTTGAGAGGCTGTTTATGGAATGCATAAAATCCAGTCTATCAAGCAACTTTGACCACTGCAGTTCACCTGTGGCCACAACAGGTCCAAGGCTGATGCCATCTTCCTGGCCCTGCACTCATCTCTGGAACACCTGGATAAGAGAGACACTTACATCAAACTTCAGTCTGAAGAAGGGTTTCGGCCCGAAACGTTGCCTATCTCCTTTACTCCATAGATGCTGCTGCACCCGCTGAGTTTCTCCAGCATTTTGTGTACCCTACATCAAACTTCTATTCATCGACAATAGCTCTGCTTTCAATACCAGTATTTCATCCAAACTCATCTCCAAACTCGTGGAACTTTGAGACAGCAGTCACCTCTGTATTGTCCTGAATCGTCTGTTCTGACACACAGTCTTACAGTCAGTCTATCATTGAAAATAATGTTTTTTCTTGCTCTTCAGCTGTTCTCCTGCTTATAGAAACATAGAAAATAGGTGTTGGCCATTTGGCTGATCATCCAAAATCAGTACCCTGTTCTGGCTTTTTTCCCATATCCCTTGATTTCCTTAGCCCAAAGAGCTAAATCATATCCATATCTTGAACATATCCAGTGAATTGGCCTCCTCTGCATTCTGTGGCAGAGAATTCCACAGATTCACAACTCTGGGTAAAAGTTTTTCCTCAACTCAGTCCAAAGTGCCCTTCCCCTTATTTTTAAACTGTGACCCCTGGTTCTGGACTCCCCCAACATTGGGAACCTTTTTTCTGCATCTACCCTGTCTAATCCTCTAAGAGTTTTCAAGTTCACATTTATTGTCACACGCACCAATTACAGTACAGTGTTTGAGTTACCATGCAGCCATACAATTAAAAGAACACAATACACGATAGAACTTAAGACAAACATCCACCACAGTGATCACTGTGATGGAAGGCAATACAGTTCAGTGAGTCTTCCTTTTTGTTCACCTGTGTTATATGTTTATATGTTTCTATAAGATTCCCTCTCATCCTTCTAAATTCCAACCCATTCTTTCATCATATGTCAGTCCCGCCATCCCAGGAATTAACCTGGTGAACCTATACTGCACTCCCTCAATAGCAATAATGTCCTTCCTCAATTTAGGAGACCAAAATTGCATTCAATACTCCAGATGCGGTCTCACCAGGGCCCTGTACAACTGCAGTAGGACCTCCTTGCTCCTAAACTCAAATCCTCCCGCAATGAAGGCCAACTTAGCTTTCTTCACTGTCCGCTGTACCTGCATACTTACTTTCAGTAACTGATGTACAAGCACACCCAGGTTTCATTGCATCTCCTCTTCTCCTAATCTAACACCATTCAGATAATAATTTGCCTTCCTGTTCTTGCCACCAAAGTGTATAACCTCATATTTATCCACATTATATTGCATCTGCCATGCTTCTGCCCACTCACCAAACCTATCCAAGCCGCCCTGCAGCCTCATAGCATCCTCCTCGCAGCTCACATTGTCACCCAGCTTTGTGCCATCTGCAAACTTAGAGATGTTACATTTAATTTCCTTGTCTAAATCGTTAATATATATTGTAAACGACTGGGGTTCCAGCACCGAGTCTTGCGACACCCCACTAGTCACAGCCTGCCAATCTGAAAAGAACCCATTAATTCCTACTCTTTACTTCCTGTCTGCCAACCAGTTCCATATCCATGTCAATACCCTACCCCCAATATCATGTGCTCCAATTTTGCACACTAATCTCTGTGTGGGACCTTGTGATAGGCTTTTTGAGAGTCCAGATACACCACATCCACTGACTCTCCCTTATCCATTCTACTTGTTACATCCTCAAAAATATCCAAAAGGTTAGTCAAGCATGATTTCCCCTTCATAAATCCATGCTGACTTTGACTGATCCCATCACTGCTTTCCCCACTACCTATGTAAGGCTAACTGGTCTATAATTCCCCTGTTTTCTTTCTCCCTCCTTTCTTAAAACGTGGGGTTACATTGGCTACCCTCCAGTCCACAGGAACTGATCCAGAGTTGAGAGAACATTTATAAAATGATCACCTATGCAATCCATGGCTGAATTAATAATATCTGGGACATGGCCATTAGTCGCTTTAAGAAGTGAGGAAAGGATCATTACAGGTGCATTGAGATTGGGTGATTTCTTTATTACTTCCTTATAAGATTGCTTTCTCAGCAACTTTCCATTCTAAGAACAATGCAGTTTGCGACAAATATCTTTTCAAATCCAGCTGATTTTTATTGTTAATGAATGGGTCAAATGTAAGCCTCCATTTTCCCAGCTTTAGTTCACAATTTGGTGTATAGAGCAGCCATGAAACAATTATTGTCTCAAGGTTGGATTTGATTTATTTTATGTTACTGATTATCCCATCAGTTTATGTTTGTAATTGTTTGGTTCATTACCATCTGTTTCTTGTTATAATTTAGAAGCTGTGTGTAGTATTACCTCTATAATTATTTTTGTGAGTTGTGTGGGGCATATAGAAGTCTAATCTCTCATTTTAGATCTGGTGCAACTGAATGTGGTGAAATGACCACGTTTATTTATTTAAATTCCCTTTCTGCTCAAACCCATATGGATTACAAAATCAATCTGATCTGTGCTCCCATTTGTAGCCACACAAATATGTTGGAGAATGACTAATTTGCATTTTTTTCTCCTCTACAAATGACTTACGATTCCTCTTAACATACGAATAGCTTTTTACATTGTTTACCTGATGTGCAAACCCAGATTGGTTGTCTTATGTGGTTAATTTAGATTTGTAGGCCTGTGAATGTCCATGTGTTGAGCAAGACTCTAGAAGCTGTGGAAATCGGGCCGTTAGTGGTTGAGGTAGAGGTTTGACTTAAAAAAATATCAATCTGACTTTTAGTGCTTCACTGAATTAAATGGAATGAGGAAGATTTAGGAGGTGAATTATGAGTTAAGTATTTAAAAGCAACTTGAAACAGGATACATACTTCAACATACTGAATAAGTGGTGAAGACCCACAATTGCCATGACAGTTTACTTTCAGGCCATGAATCTTAGTAGGCTTGAACAAAGAGGTGAATTTGCTACTGAACAAGAGAATGATAAATTGCTGCTTGTTCAAGTCATCATGTTGTGGTTAACCATTCCTGTCTAAAAGATGTGAAATAAATTAAGGTTGAAAGACTGCAATTGTGAAAGTCAGCAAACAAATCCACTTAAAAAAAAAACACTTTCACGTCATTTAGGAATTATGCCTAGGTTACACTACAAATTTCTGAAAGACAACTCAAAGTTGCTAACTTTATTTGACCTGGATGTTTAATACTTTTTTTTAATTGCAGCTGACACATTTGATTTATGCTGTGTTTCTCTATATTACAATTTCTGTTCTGAAACATTTCTCCTTCAGGTGATGTGGTGTACAATGGCCACGGGCTTTAATGTTATAGGTTAAAAGTGCCATGTATACTATGAAGTTATATATAGCTGCAAATTTGCTATAAAATTTGACTTATGTTTGTTTTACATTTTATTTTTCCTTTATGCTTTTTCTGTGGAGGGATTTCTTCACGAGAGATTTATGGTAACTATTTGTTCGTCTGATTCCAATATCTACATTGGTGCAATGCATTTTTCATATTTTCCACTCAATTGCTTTATTATTGGATTTTAATGCAACTAAATTCCACATGCAATCGGGGCTCATGTTGGACCACATTGAACTTTTAAGCATCAAAGCCACGGCTTAGTTATTTCAATTAATTGAATTATTGTTGTGAAAATTTAAATATAAATTGGGAAAGAGATAACCAAGTACATTTGGTCTCTCGGGCTCATTTTTCTCCATATTGGATTTGATCACATAAAATCAAAGTCAATTTATTGATGCATTAATTTAATATTAAACTTTAATATTACATATAATGTTGCTGACTAGGATTTGGCCCTTTGAATCCATTTACTGAAATTAAGTTTGTCTATTTCCTAGTGGGAATGGATCAATTGATGATAATGCTCCATATTGCTCTAAATTCTACTTGGTTTGTTTTTTTTGTTTGTGTGTGAAGTTTAGTTAATAACTGTTGGGTGTAAACTTCCTTGTTCCTCTGAGATAGTGAAGAGGAAGCAACGAAGCAGAAATGTTTCAAGTCAAACACTGTTCATGAGTACTTTTAAAAAATGTTCATGTTTTTTAATTGAAAAGTAATTCCTTTAGGGTTCAGCTATTAATATATGTCATCCAAATTGCATGTTGATTGTAGTTTGTGCAGGAAAGAACTGCAGATGCTGGTTTAAATCGAAGGTTGACACAAAATGCTGGAGTAACTTGGCGGGGCAGGCAGCATCTCTGGAGAGAAGGAATGGATGACTTTTTGGGTTGAGATTCTTCTTCAGAAGGGTCTCGACCCGAAACGTCTCCCATTCCTTCTCTCCCATTGATTGTAGTTACCGCCTTCGGTTAAATGAAAAATATTAACTTTAATGACGACCATCGTCATACCAGAAATAGAGGATCAAGGTGACAGTGTCACAGAAAAATTATTTTATACAGTTGTATGTTGAAGATTTTCAACCACTTAACATAAAGGTCATTCTGACTGGATTCTTTGCTACGCAATTGAGTGGAAAAGTAATTCACTTTGAGCTAATTGTTTTTGCGCCATACTAACATGAAGGATTATTTTCATAATGATCTGCTTGTTTTGCTTTAATTACATAATTGGTTTGAAATTGTTGGAAGAAAAGGGGAACTGGAGACAATAACATTAGAGTTTGCATGGCACCCATATACCTTTTAATCATGTGTTGCATTATTAAACTTTCAAAATGCAGTACAATGTTAGAAAAGTATTAGTCTCTTTCTACATCCTCATCCTACTCCTTTGCATCTATATATATACCTGCATGATCACATGGAGAGGAAAACAACATTTTAGTTCAAAGACCCTTTGCCAGAACTGGGGAAGTGCTAATAAAACGTCTTTGACCCAAAATGTTGACCCTGTTTTACTTTCCATGGGTACTACCTCACTGACCGTTTCCTGCATTTTTCTGCTTTTGTTTTTTTTTTCATTGCTGCATGATCATAGATATTCATTACCAAACTTTAAACAATTGTTATCCTGTTACTTCACAATTTATCTCTGCTGAAATGTAATACCCTTGGCTGTCACTGTAGTGAATATAGACAGTATGAATCCTGCTGCTAGTGATAAATGAACACAAATGACTGGCTAGCACCTTTGCAGATAGAACAGGTACCAAACCTTTATTGCCAATATTTGTGTTAACAAGTGCAAGTGTAATCTCTTTTGAACCTCAGTAAACCTATTTTGAATTGTAAGTAAGTTTATTGGCCAAGTATTGACATACAAGGAATTTGCCTTGGTGCTCCACCCACAAGTAACAACATGACATACAGTGACAGGTACGAATGACTCAGAAAACACTCCTTGTTATACATAGATACATGGACAATAGGTGCAGGAGTAGGCCATTTGGCCCTTCAAGCCAGCACCGCCATTCAATGTGATCATGGCTGATCATCCACAGTATTCTGCCTTCTCCCCATATCTCTTGATTCAGCTTGCCCGAAGTGCTCTATCTAGCTCGATTTTAATGCATCCAGTGAATCGGACTCCACTGTCTTCTGAGGCAGATAATTCCACAAATTCACAACTCTCTGTGTGAAAAAGTTTTTCCTCATCTTTTGCCTCCAATTTCTCTGAGGCAATGCCTTGCTCCCACTCCGAACCTCTACATGATCAAGATAAAGACAACTTCTTGAAAAAGACGATAGGTCCATCTTACTAGGATAGTAGAATGGTCCAGTGCACCACACATCTGTTCTTTCACTGGATGGTATTGTCTTGTATTCACTTATACATCATGCGTTAAGCCTTTGTGTCCCAGTGTTAATCATTCCCATTCCACTACATTGTTTTGTGTAGCAGATGAGTGGAATAATTATTTGAATATTTCAAAGATATTCCATTAACCTTCAGAGTAATGATATTCTTTGAAAATGATTCCAAACATTAACCAGTGGAAACTGAGCATTGTGATTTAACGTCTCCCATTCCTTCTCTCCCATTTGGTAAACAGTGCTACAGTCCTGCACTTCTTCAAACATTATAAACATGATGAGGTTGAAGAACAAATATTACATCTTTATACATTGCATAAAATTGATTATTTAACTGAATACTTCTGATTTACCTTTGATCCATCAGTGGAATTAGGTAAATTTCAGTTTGAGGAAAAATAGAAAATGGGGGGCTCATAGAATATCACTTTCAAAGAGGCTGCACATTCATGATGGACAATAACATCATTCAGTGCTACGAATTTCTGTTACACAGAGTGTATTAATTTGGACTTTATTCTTTGAGGATTTGGTCACTTATTAATTGGAAATAAATAACATTCCCACTTGGGGAATTACAGGTTATTTACATTTTATTTACCCCTAATTTACATTTTATTTACCCCTGCACATTTTATTTACCCCTAAACAGAAATATTGTAGGTGCAGTTGTTAATTGCCTATTAAGGGAATTTTTTTAAAGTTTGAAATCTGGCGGTTCTCCAGTTAGTTTTCCTTTGGTAAACAGTGCTACAGTCCTGCACTTCTTCAAACATTATAAACATGATGAGGTTGAAGAACAAATATTACATCTGCATACGTCAATAGAAAGCAGGACGTTAGGAGCAAGAGAGGCATAACCTTGTCACCTGACCTGAAACAATACATTGGTGTTTAAAATATAGCTATAGATACATTTGTGTTATGCATTTGTATGGAAGACTTCCTAAGGTATTAAACCGTTGAAAGCTTATATCCAAGCACTCACTAAGACAAATGTAATTTGTAATTAAGAAAGGGACCCTTTTTATTCCACATTAACTCCTAAGTGCTTCTACCAATAAAACACAGACTGTGAAACATTAGTCAAGTCAATGAATGGTATGTCAGAAACATAAGTTCCTGATTTTAAATGCTCCAACAGGCACACTGCTATTGATCATTGCTATGTAATTTGAACTTGGCATTATTCTAAATTCCATTAACCTCTGGTAGTAAATAAATGTAATATTTTTGAAAAACTACATCTGTGGTATTACTTGGAGGAAGTAAGCCCCCTTACAATGGTTAAATGCATGTAATAATGATTGCTACAAAATTGTGCTTCCACCCACTGTAGTGTCATGACCTTGTGTTGTACTGATCAGGTTAAATTTTACATCCTGATCACCAGTTTCACTGATTTTATTTTCAACTATACATCATCTCTTGTCTTCAACATGACAACTAACAAGAGCAGCATAACATGCTCTTTAGGGACGCAGATATTTTCTGTTCTATCATGAGGGAAATGACCACACAGTTTCTGTGTGGCCTTTGTAATAGGAAAACTACATCATTGATACCTGCTTTCACATGAAGAGTATTGTTAATTGTGGCAAGTCTAAAGGTAAGTGAGATAAATAGATATTTTTAAATTGTTAATATACATTTTCTTCACTTTTGTTTTCTCTTTGATTTTATAGATGATAAGTACATTCGTCCAATTACATTTTGGGTCATTGGAGACTTTGATGACTCATCAGGGCGGCAGTTACTGTATGAATCCCTTAAGCATCTGGTAAGATTTCATAACAAAAGCCATTAACATACCTTTCTGTCCCCTCAACTATCGATATCTGTAAGCAATTGAACCACACAAACCAAGGATGTTTGATATTCAATCTGCAGTTATTATGCAAAGAATTGGCTCTAATGCTGTTGTGTTCTGAAGGCATGAGTGATTAATTCGAACAGCACTATTAGAAGTGAATGCCAGTAATAGTCTGGTGGGAGCACAATCCACTTTAGCTGAAATGCTTCTTCATGACAACTAATCTTAAGAAGTTCACCGATACCAGTAACTAACTAACATAATTAATGATTTTTCCTAATTAATGCATTATGAGAGGAAAAGAGAAAACGCACAATAATTGATTACCAAGAAGACTGGGCATCACCTATTTTTGCTGTGCAAAAACGTTTTTATTTACTATTGTAATTACTATTGTGGCACCTCAAAAAACATCACAACATTAGTATAAAAGATTTTTCAGTGGGGTTCCAAAAACAGAAAGAAACACCAAAGCATGACTTGAGTAGCTCCCACAAGGAATAGGTTTATTTGAAGGTGAAAAAAGACCCAAAGTGCTGGAGTAACTCAGTGGGTCAGGCAACATCTCTGGAGAACATGAATAGATGACGTTTCGGTTCCAGACTGAAGAAAGATCCCAACCCGAAACGTCACTTATTCATGTTTTCCAGAGATGCTGCCTGACCTGTTGAATATCTTCAACACTTTGTTTTTTTTTTTGTAAACTAGCATCTGCAGTTCCTGGTGTCCTCATTTGAAGGATGTTCTCCCCACTTTATTGCACAGTTATCATTGGAGGCCTTCGGTCATTAGAGGCACTGGCAGGCAGATACCAATAATACACAACTATGGCTACCATTGAGGAGAAAGAGGATATTTTCAGAAAGCGGACAGGGAAGTCCTGGATGATGGAATACGTGCCACAAGGGAGGCCTATCTGTGTGGTCTGAAGAAGAGTCTCAAACCGAAACGTCACCCATTCCTTCTCTGCTGTCTATCCCGCAGAGTGGTAGTGACTTGTGTTAGTGGAGGGCTTGTATTTAGAAACATGCTGTGGACAGCATCAGGACGATCTGGAAAAGGTGGGTTTAATTGTCTCCTTCCAAAATGAAAATCCCTGGGAGATGCCTCCACCAATCCCTCCAGATTCCAACCATTGGGTGAAAGAATACTTCCTCAGATGCTCTCTAAACATCTTACCCCTTGCAATAAACCTCGGCACTGTTAATTTTCTAAACCTCGTCTTCCTGGAAACGAGTTCCATCATCTTCCCTCTATCCCACATAATTTAGTTTGCCTTCATCAGGCCTCCCATCATCTTCCCCATGTCAAGAGAAACAAAACCAAGCTATGTCAGTTTTCCTCTATTACTGAATTGCTCCATCCCAGGTGACATTTTCGTGAATCTCCTCTGCACCCTCTCCACTACAATCATATCCCTCTTATAGTGTGGCAATTTAAATTGCACACGGTAAAGTCATATCATGACCTCCCTACTTTTTGTATTTTATGCTCTGGCTAAAGTAGGCAAGCAGCCCAAATGCCTCTTTTGCCACCTGAATTTAGCTGTGTAGCCACCCTCTGGGATGCTTGAACTTATGCAAAAAGGTTCCAGGGTATGTTTCTCAACATTGCCTGGAACCCTACCACTGTGTGTGCCGTCCATTACATTTATTCGGATGCTCTGCCAATCTTACAACTAATCAATGTTAACCTGTACTCTAAGGTAATCCATCACACTGTCAACAATAGCATCAATTTTTGCATAAACTATGAACTTACTAGTCACATCGACTGCATTCACTTCCACATTATCAGTGCATCAAAATAAACTGTAAAGGTCCCAGTGGTACACACCACTGATCACAACCTTTCAAATACAAAATCAATCTTCCACATCATCCTCGGCCTCATATTACTAATCCAATGTGCCATGTTGCCTTAAATCCCATGGGGGTCTTATCACTTAGAACTGTTTCCCATGTGGGACTTTGTCAAAGGCCTTGTAGTGGTCCCTATACAACCACCCTGTTCTCATCAATATGTTTTGTTATCTCTTCAAATAATGTAATAAAATTGGTCAGATTCTATCTTCTCCCAATTAAGCTATTACCGACTATCTTTTCTGAGTGTAGCGATTTCATTGGTGGAACTGTCCTTGCCTGTTGTCCCAAGTTCCTGACCTACTTTTAAGTGACCAGTTATTCCTATAACAGTTTATCCAGTAGTGGAGAGAAGGCAAAATATTTTGATCTGTCCTTTTCACACCTTACATTCTCGTTGTACCCCTCCTTATCTCTAGTTTTCCTTTCCCCTGACTGTCAGTCTGAAGAAGGGTCTCGACCCGAAAAATGTCATCCATTCCTTCTCTCCAGAGATGCTGGATCCAGAGAGCAGCATGTTTGTCCGCTGATTTTTTTCCAGTATTTTGTGTCCATCTTCAGTGGAGATAAGGCACTCAGTGAATGAGTATCTAAGCTGCTGAAGGTTGGAGGAAATACCTCCTTTAGTTTGCACGTTGTTTGGAAGTCCTGTATCAGCTCTGAGTAATAATAATAATAATAATAAATATCTTTTATTGTCATTACACATAAGTGCAACGAGATTTGGTTTGCAACTTCCATCCGATGTCATAACTTAATCGACAAATAAAATTTAGGTTTAAATACCCTGAGAACAAGGTTTGTAAAAACGAACATTCGACCAGTAAAATCAACACAGACTAAAGTGTGAGGCTGGGGGAGACAGTCCATGGGGGTGGGGGGGTACTCAGCGGGGTCGGTTCAGAGCCGTTATAGCTCTGGGAATGAAGCTGTTCCTGAGTCTGGTGGTGCGGGCGTAGAAGGCCTTGTAACGTCTGCCGGAAGGGAGTAGTTCGAACAGTCCATTACAAGGGTGAAAGGAGTCTTTATGTATGCTGTCGGCCTTCCTGAGGCACTGTGTGTGGTAGATGCCCTCCAAGGCTGGTAGCGGTGTCCCAATAATCTGTTGCGCTCTGTGGACAACGCGCTGAAGAGCTCTCCTCTCCGCCTCCGTGCAGCTGAGTTACCACACACAGATGCTCTCTGTGGTGCAACGGTAGAAGGTCGTCAGCAGCTGTTGGGGCAGACCAGTCCGTTTCAATGTTCTTAGGAAGCACAGTCGTTGCTGTGCCTTTTTGACCAGCGCAGCGATGTTGGTGGACCATGTGAGGTCCTCTGAGATGTGAGTGCCCAGAAACTTGAAGCTGGACACTCTCTCCACACTGTCTCCGTAGATGGAGATTGGGGCGTATTCCCCATTCTGTGACCTCCTGAAGTCGATAATCAGCTCCTTGGTCTTGGAGGTGTTTAGCGACAAATTGGTCCGTGAGCACCAGTCCGCCAGGTTCTGCACCTCCGCTCTATAGTTTGTTTCATCACCGTTGGTGATCAGCCCGATCACCGTTGTGTCGTCTGCAAACATGACAATTGTGTTGTCAAATGCAGGGACACAGTCGTGGGTGAAGAGGGAGTAGAGCATGTGGCTGAGTACACAGCCCTGTGGTGTGCCGGTGCTCAGGGTGAGAGTGGAGGACAGGTACGGCCCCAGTCTCACTGCCTGCGGTCGCTCCGTCAGAAAGTTCAGGATCCAATCACATATCAGTGAGCTGAGGCCTAGCTGGTGGAGTTTGGTGGTGAGCTTGGTGGGGATGACTGTATTGAAGGCAGAGCTATAGTCAATGAAGAGCATCTTCACATAGGTGCCCTGTCTTTCCAGGTGGGTCAGGACAGTGTGAAGAGATGGCATCCTCTGTGGATCTATTTGCCCTGTATGCAAATTGATGAGTCCAATGATGCAGGGATGCTGGATTTGATGTGGGAGAGGATCAACCTTTCAAAGCACTTCATTGGTATTGGAGTTCGGGCAACCGGGCGGTAGTCATTCAGGTTGGTGACCTTAGACTTTTTCGGCACCGGCACTATGGTAGCTGTCTTCAGGCACTTGGGGACCGTTGCCAGAGATAGAGACAGGTTGAAGATCCTCGTAAATACCTCCGCCAGCTGTACAGCACAGTCCTTTAGTACCCTACCCTGGACTCCATCCGGGCCTGCAGCCTTGCGTGGATTGATCCTACGCAGAGCGCACTGTGCCTCCTGGGTGCTCAGTGTTAAGGCCTGTCCCTCCGCCCTTGTTGTTCCTCTCCTGGTGGTGTTGCCAGTTTCGAAGTGGGCAAAGAAGGTGTTTAATTCATTGGCCAGTGTGATATCACTATGGGTGCAGCTCTTGTAGTCAGTGATGTCCCTGACACCCTGCCACATGCTTCTGGCAGTTCTTCAGAAGCTGTTCAGTCAGGTCTTAATGTTAACCATGTGAACTTTTGGCTACTTTATTCAAACAAACTAGCTTGATGTGGTTCTGGTTCAAGGGAGAATGTTGTGTGACAGTTGGATTGGGTAGTTTTGATCCATAATTTTTGTCAGTTTGGGAAGAAAGGCAAACAAAAGTTAACATTGGATGTATGCCGAACATTGCAACTGGAAGTGCGTAGTTTAGTTCAATTTTGAGCCTGGCGCAATTTCACCTAGAAATGATTGCAGGTATGATTTACCCTATATAAATCAATTTTTAAATGCAAAGTGCTTTTTCGACAGAGAAAAAAAAAAGCCTTAGGCATCCCAATTGATATGGTGATGGCTAAGCAACATATCCTGTCAATGTTATGCGTGTAATCAGGACATCTGTACGTTTAAACTGCAGACATATTATTAAATATTGCATGTTTAAGAAGGAACTGCAGATGCTGGAAAATCGAAGGTAGACAAAAATACTGGCAAAACTCAGCGGGTGAGGCAGCATCTATGGAGCAAAGGAAATAGGCAACATTTCGTGCCGAAACGTTGCCTATTTCCTTCGCTCCATAGATGCTGCCTCACCCGCTGAGGTTCTCCAGCATTTTTGTCTACATTAAATATTCAATACTTATTTTCTGCGCCTATTGAATTATGCACACGTTATTCCTTTTTCATAACCTTACCTGTCTGCTGACAATTTCTGTTGCAATGATTAGTATTTTCCCTCTGAAGAAAGGAGTAGTAGCTAGAAACCGAATGTGCAGGATTTGAAAAAAAATAGTCAAGGAATATATATTGTGCTTTGCGGACCATTTTTCAATTGTAATCCAAGATTATGTGCACATGTATAAATTGATGTTTTTGATTCCTGAGTGTCTCCTGTTCTTTATGTAATGAAAGCTCTGTACAGATGGTGTTTGCTCTCTAATTTCCCCAGTGACTGGGAAATGCACAATCTTGGCTGTGTTTCTCTCCAGCACACAGCTGATTTTGAGAACTCAATTGAGTGGGCATTTGTGCTAATTACTAAGTTCCTTTTGGCTTGCTTTTGCAGTTGTTAACAATTGTTTGACAGTAATTTGATCACTGGGCAGAGCTTATAACGAAAAACGGAGTAAAATCCTACCTTCATGATGAAAAGAAAGCTTAGATGGTCAACCTTTGTTCTATTCTTTCTCTATGTTAGCAACAAAAATGGAGCTGGGAATTGAGATTTTTACATTTGCTAGCTGAAGGAGCAACTGAAATAGTTTCACCTCACTGGCCTAGATATTTCAGATAGAGCTGCATTCCAAACTTCTGTTGTGTCCAGATTTTGAAATATAAATTAATGGGCATTGAATGTTAATACAAATATGTAGCCCAGAAGTCAGCCCAGGCAGTGTTTAAGGGGTGGAGATGGAAAATAGCAAGACATTTGGTTAAAATCGTTGCTGTGACTTACTTCACATTTTTTCTAAATTATACTTTTTCCATTGCAAACTCAGGCAACATCTGTGGAGGCAAAGGAATTGTCGATGTTTTGGGTCGAAAGGACTGAGAGTATAAGGGGGGGATAGCTTGTACAAATATATGAAGGTGAGGCTGGAGCTGGCAAGCAATAGGTGATTCTAGGTTTGGAAGGTTCATTCATACATATTGGAAAATTGAATGTTCATACCATGGTATGTTGACTATCCAGAAGGATTATGAGGTGCTGTTCCTCTAGCTTGCATTTGGCTATGACTCGCAACTCAGATCTCAAAGTGGCCATGGTGTACAGAGTGCAGGTGATCGCAGAGCATTCACCGACTCTACACTTGGTTTCACTGCTGTAGAGGTGGCCACATATCGAGAGCATGAAACTCAGTTGACAAGGTTGGAGGAAGTACATGTGAATGTATTCAAGAGAGAGTTAGACATAGCTCTTACGGTTAACGGAATCAAGGGATACGGGGAGAAAGCAGGAACGGGGTACTGATTTTGGATGATCAGCCATGATCATATTGAATGGCTCGAAGGGCCGAATGGCCTACTCCTGCACCTATTTTCTTTGTTTCTAATCTCTGCCTCACCAGGGAGGGCTGATGAAGTTCTTGGATGGTAACAAGGATATGTGTTGTACCTTGTACAGGTTGCATCAGGAAATGCCGGGGGAGCGAGAAGGATGAACAAACCAGGTAGTCATGAAGGGAGTGATCCCTGCAGAAAGGGATGGGAGGGAAAGACGTGACTTCTGAGGAATCATGTTGTACCTGGTGAAAATGAGAAAGAATTATGTATTAGATGGTGGATATTTTTCTACCTTTTGATCTATTTATTTGTTGTTTTTCAGAAATCCAGCAATAATCTGAGAATTGGTTTAATAAATAATCCAAGCAGTGAACCCACCAAAGAGAACACTGTCATTACCAGAGCCATCTGGACTGCAATTAACACACAAAACGTGAACAATGCTAAGAACTTTATCACTAAACTAACAAAAGAAGAGACGGCGAAAGCATTGGCAGAGGGGGCAGACATCATGGAATTTTCTGTAGGAGTAAGTATTTTTTTTCCCCCAGCAATGTGAACCAGGTCAGCGTGGCCATGCATTTTGTCTGACTGGTCCCTTGATTTTCCCTGACAACCTGTTGTGTGGTTTAAAAATGGGGACATTCCCTGTGGTCCATTTGGGTTGTGAGATGAGTGCATCTAATTACTCCTTATACTGCACTCAATTAAAGTAGCAGTTTGTTACAGAGTGTCCTCAGTAACAATTAGTATGGGAGCACCCCAAGGCTGCGTGCAAAGCCCTCTGCTTTGCTCACTCTATACCCATGACTGCGTAGCCGGACATAGTGCAAACTCCATCATCAAGTTCGCCGACTACACCACTGGACAAATCACAAATGGGGATGAGTCAGAGTATAGAAGTGAGATCGACCGACTGACCAAATGGTGCCAGCACAACAATCTGCCTCTCAACATCAGTAAGAGCAAGGAACTGATTGTGGACTTTGGTAGGGGAAGGATGAGGACCCACAATCCTGTTCACATCAATGGGACTATGATAGAGAGGGTCAAAAACTTCAAATTCCTGGGCGTGCATATTTCCGAAGATCTTTCCTGGACCCAGCACACCGATGCAATTATAAAGAAGGCACAACAGCAACTCTACTTCCTGAGAAAATTGTGGAGTTTCGGCATGTCGAAGATGATTCTCCTAAACTTCTACAGATGCTTCTTCTAGAGTGCATTCGTGGCCTGGTTCGGCAACTTAAACGTCCAGGAGCGGAAAAGACTACAAAAAGTTGTGACCACTGCCCTGTCCATCACCGGCTTTGACCTTCCCACCGTCAAAGGGATCTATCGTAGTCGCTGCCTCACAAAAAACAGCCAAAATCATCAAGGACCCACACCATCCTGGCCACAAACTCATTTCACCACTGCCATCAGGAAGAAGGTACAGGAGCCTGAAAACTGTAACGTCCAGGTTCAGGAACAGCTTCTTCCCTGCAGCCATCAGGCTATTAAACACGACAACATATAAGCTTTGAACTTTGGACTGCAAATGACTATATTATTATTGCACTATATTTGTTATTTATTGAACTTTTTTTTCCTCTTCCTCCATTATATACTATGTTTACATATTCACATATTCTGTTGTGCTGCAGCTAGTAAGAATTTATTTGTCCCATCCGGGACATATGACAATAAAACACTTTTAGGGCTAAGTGCATCAAGGGATATGGGGAAAAAGCCGGAATGGGGTACTGATTTTGGATGATCAGCCATGATTATATTGAAGGGCCGAATGGCCTACTCCCGCCCTATTTTCTATGTTTCTATGTCTAAAAACAAAGAATTTCATTGTACCTAGGCACGTGACAATAAAGTATAATTGAATGATTGAATTGAATCAATAGAACGGTGATGAAATATTAAAGCAAAACATAGCATCTGTTGATGTGATTTGGACAAATACGAAAACATCATTCACTGTCATTGTGAATATATTACAGGAAAAGAGAAAATGCAACTGCTGCATAAGTAAGGTGACTAATAGTGGTCAAACAACCCTAAACCTTCATAGTTTAAAAAAATATAATTCTAATCTTGCTGGCAGGTTATCAAGATATCAGTGCAAAAAAGTAAAAATTATGTGTTAGTTAAGTAAAGGCAGCATATATGGAGAATGCGAGCAGTATCAAATACTGCATTGGTATTTTTAGTTTGCAGTAATGCTTAGCTAAAGTTATGTATTTAACAGAACATGTATATTCTACAACTTAGCAAGTTATGTTTCTTTTTTCTATTAATTTGACTATGCCTTGCCTAACATTTTTTCATTTAACTTCCATAGGGCATGGACAATGCAGTTTTCCAAAAGATGTTTGAGAGTCTCAGTCTGGATTTCATTTTGTCACATAGCTCTTTTTGCAAGGATGTATTGAAGTTGAACAGAGGGCAGAGGGCCATCATCAGTAATGGACGAGTAAGTACTCACTATTCACTTTCCGACAATTAAAACAAAAACGGAAGCCTTTTCTTCTCAGCTCGAAGTTTCAATTTAATCTTCTTAAACAGTTGGCATTTAGGGCACAATGATTATGCATAGATTAAATGCATAGGCAATGTATCGAATGCATAGTCAGTGGGAACTTGCATCTCAAAGTTGTCAGTGGTCATTTTTCAATGAGTATCCAAAAACAGAACATAATTATGACTTTAAACCTTTGACAGATTGTTGGTCCACTGGAAGAAAGTGAAATCTTTAATCAGAATGACTTCCACCTACTGGAGAGTATTGCTTTTGAGGCTGCAGAGAAGATCAAAACAAAGGTCCATATGCTATCCATTGAGGAAGATTCGTGAGTGATTTCAATTATTTATGTTTTATAATAATTTCAGACAAGATATATTTTATTTTTATCATCCCTTAAAAATTTTAACGTGAAAATTTGTTTTGAAATATTAATATCCATCCTTAAATCTTTATTTATTGTGAGGGATTATTGTGAAACACCATTGAATTGTGCCTTTTATAGAATTCCATACAACTAGTTTCAAATTATTTACTTTGTTTATTATAAAGTCTGATCAAAATCTATCCATCAAAGCAGAGTAAATGCAGGATCATGGTTGAATTAGTTTAAATCTGTTGTGATGGAGCACGGTTGACAACAAAGAAATCTAAATGGGCTGAGATTGGCAAATTATTATAATTGTTTTATTGTACCCTGTCTGTTTTAATCATTGCAATCCCTTACCACTGCACTATGGTGCCAATCATCTTCATTATTAAAGTTCTGACCTCCCAGCATCTTCAGTATCCTGGCTCTAGCTACACATTGTCTGTTTACAGTCATTAGCAATCTCAACAACATAGACCTCCCTCATGTTGCAGTTGTAGTTAGGAACAAAAATAGTGGAAATAAAAATACCAGTTAATGCAGAAATCTGAACTGAAGGAGGACTTTGAGACCTTGGATGGGAAAGTGTTGTGACTAAAACCCTTGAGCAAATTTGCTCAGGTGTCAGTGAAAGAGTGCCTGTCTGCTGGCTGATCTGCTCCAGAGTGTTTTCGAGGAGGGTTAAAGCAAAATTAAGTGATCAATCCAGGAGGTGGGAAAAAAAGCCCAGGAAGTGTGCAATGAATGATTAGACATTGGGGAAGGATGTGAACGTGCAGTAAATTTGAAGAGAAAAGCAAACAGCGGGGGGAGGACCGACATTTTACTAGCATTTTTGAATAAAGGTACATGAAAGGCTTTTGATTTGTTAGATTGACCCTAAAAAGTCTTCACGGGTCAATTTTGTGATAGTCTGATGGAGCACATGACTTCAGCTGTGAGTGAAGGAGTCTTAAAAATGTAAACTCAATTATTTTATTTCAGCATTTCAAGGCATTGGACAATGTGGAGCTCTGTGGAGATATTGTGTCCACATTAGAATTTGGACTGTGTGACAATCCATTTTGCAAATGTGGTCCATTCTCCATCTGATATCACCCCTACAGTGAAGAGTAAGTAGTACAAGCATCTAAATGTATCGAATGTATGCTTGGTACAATTGGATGCACAAACTACTCTTCACTGTGGCTAATTGTTCCCACACTGAGTCTATTGCGTTATTTTCTTAAATGGCAATAGTGCTTAGTCCTGTGCGCACTCTTCCACTTGACTACTTGAATTGGATTTTGTTTGATTATTATCTAAATCCAATTCCATATTCTCAGTGGTCCCATTCGCATCCATTTCCTTCAGAAGTGTAATTTGCATAAGCCTACCCCACTTTCCAATATTGCTGGACTGTTTACTGTTGCAAGCCTCTACTGTGCCTCAGTTTTCCCACAGAATATATTAATTCAAAAGAGTCGAAGAGCTGTACAACAAGGAAACAAGCTCTTCAGCCCACCTTGTCCATGCTGACCAAGTTGGCAGACTGGACTAGTCTCATTTGCCTGCATTTTGCCTGTAGCCCTCAAAATATTTTCCTCTAAAATGTATTACCTCATACTTCTTGTTACTAAATATAATCTGCAAAGCCTGTCCATTCAGACATTTTATCCTTGTATTATTGCTCACCTTACTAATGAGTAAACTTCCAGGCTTTTTTCAAGTTAGTAAATTTTATCTTGAATACATACGAAAAAGTGGGCCAGCACTGACCCCATCCTTCAGAATAGCAATTTACCTATTGTTTTCTCTCTTTAAGCCAGTTTCCTTATCTATGCACCTCATGTTGCTTTCATTCCGTGTGCTTCTACTTACCAGATTACATCCATTGCATTGCCTTCGTCATCATGATTCACATACGCTGTTATGGTTAAATCAATGTTACTTCTCCTCAGGCCCCCCCTCACTGGGGCGGGAGATTGCAACCTTCACGTGGTCCACCCTGTTTCGACGAATGCAATCAACCTGGTGTGCACAATCAAATAAGATCAAATAGATCAATTTGTCCTGCAACTTTAGGCTGTGCACACCATATGCATGAAGAAGAAGGCCCCTCACTCCAAAACTAGCCAGTACTTCCTCTATCGGTATCTTTTTTTCATCATGATTTTCAGAGATGGCTACACTATTGAAATGCTTTGCACACTTAAATGCCGTTGCCATTTTATTATTATCTTTGCTCCAACATTATGAACACTGTCACAATTTCATATTTAGAAAATGAATTTAATTATCTTGAAGTTCAGATGATCAGAAATTCTGGGCATAATTTCCACTTTCCTAAACATGGTTGTGTGTGTGTGCACCAATAAAATTATACATGGCACAATTCTCTTGCATGCTACTATTAAGATAAGATATTGCCTATGTTAAAATATTCAAACAGAAAAGGATAAAAAAAAGCAGCAATCGGAACTAAGGTGCCTATTATTGGGGAGGTGGGGAAGGCAAGGTGATTTTTTTTATGTCAAAGATCACTGAATTGAAATATCAATTAACAACTGCAGGAGGAAGAATCAAGAATGCTTAATTGTCATATGTACCGGCAAGGGAGCAATGAAATTCTTACTTGTGAATTCTTACTTAGTGAGTTGGTTGATAATAGGCAGCATTATCAGGTGTAATTATTTTCATTTGCTGAAATTGGAGCACATAATGTGAAATGAAGCAAGTGTACATAAATAATGTATATCCCATGGTGAATCAAAAATCAGGCTGAGGATGTGCACAGGTTCTGGAAGTTATATTCCACAAAATGCAAACATGACATTTTACCATTGCAGACTGGAGTCCTTAAAAGAAATTGAGATTTTATTTCAAGTAGATGTGGCTGATCTTGTGATTTTTGAAGCCAAGGCGTGTGGCATATTTTTAAATTTAGTCATACAATCTAATCACGATTTTGATAATTATTGGAGCTTCTACTATTGCTTTGGCTTCACCAGAATTAGTCTTTCTTTGTATTGTTTTGGTCTTTTGAATAAAGTCAGCCTCTGCCCAATATAGTATAGCTGTGTTTTGTATCTCATAAAAATTGCTTTATATCCACATTTTATTCACAGCTTTTACACTGGCTTTAATAAATGTTTGTGTTTTGATGCTGGATAGCAAGGCTGTTAGGATCAGGGAACCCTGGCTGACAAAGGTTATTGAGGCTCTGATCAGGATTAAGAGGGAGGCTTATTTCAGATATATGCATTTGGGATTAAGTGGATCCTTTGAGGAGTACAAGGGATGGGAAAGTACACCTAAGAAAAAAAAGGAGGGCAAAAAAGGGGGCACGAGGTATCCTCGACAGATAAGATTTCTATAAGTGAATCTAAATTCTATATATATTAAAGGGAAAAGTGCAATGAGGAAGGTTCATTTAAGGATCAGTGTGATCTTCTTTGTGTGGAGTCACAAAAGATGGTCAAGATCTTAAATGGAGACTCTAAGGGACTCAAGGAAGAGAACAGCAATGTCTTGGAAGACATCAACATTACAAAAAAGGAACTGTTAGCGATCTTGACCAAATGTGTCCTATAACATTAGAAAGCAAAGGAAGAGATTGTTAGGGTCCTGACGGAGTTTTTTAAAATCTTTCTTAGCTGAGGTAACCATCCAACATTAGGAGGACTACTGTTGAGTCTTTATTTAAGAAGGTCATCAAGGCCGCTAAGTCTCATATCAGTGATGGAAAAGTTATTGGAGGGAATTCTGAGAGACAAATCTATCTGCAATTGACCAGGCAAGCACTTATTAGGGATAGTTGTCCAGGCCATGTGTGAGAGATCATGTCTCATGAATTTAAAAGGTGAACAAGACGATTGACATGAGTAAGATGGTAAACATTAACTACAAGGCTAAAGCAACTTAAGCAAGGCTTTTCACAGAGATACACGTAGAAAATTAGGTGCAGGAATAGGCCATTCGGCACTCCAAGCCAGCACCGCCATTCATTATGATCGTGGCTGATCAACTAAAATCATAACCCGTTCCTACTTTTTCCCCATATCCCTTGATTCCTTTAGCCCTAAGAGCAAAATCTAACTCTCTTGAAAACATCCAGTGAATTGGCCTCCTCTGCCTTCTGTGGCAGAGAATTCCATAGATTCATAAAATCTTTGGGTGAAGAAATGTTTCCTCATCTCAGTCCTAAATGGCCTACCCCTTATTTTTAAACGGTGACCCCTGATTCTGGATTCTCCCAACATCGGGAACATTTTTCCTGCATCTAGCCTGTCCAATCCTTTCAGAATGTTCTATGTTTCTATAAGATTCCCTCTCATCCTTCTAAATTCCAGGGATACAAGCCCAGTCGACCCATTATTTCATTGTATGTCAGTCCCGCCATCCAGGGAATTAACCTGGTGAACCTACGCTGTACTCCCTCAATAGCAATAATGTTCTTCCTCAAATTAGGAGACCAAAATTCCACACAGCCACGTAGTTGGCTGGTCCAGAAGGTTGCATCACGTGGGATCCACTTGGGATAGCCAATTGGATACAAAATCGGAGGGTGGTATTTAAGGGTTGTTTTTCAGATGACTGGCCTATTACCATTGATTAAATTTTTTAAGGTACAACATTGAACCCTGCCCTTTGGCCCACTAATTCCACGCTGACCATTGATCACTCATTCAGACTAGATTTCTGTTTTCGTACTTTCTCATCCACTCCTTCACATTAGAGGCAATTTACCGAGGCCCAATAACCTACAAACCCAAACATCGTTGGGATTGGGAGGAAACTGGACCACACAGACAGCACTCAAAAGACAGGATCAAACCTAGGTTTCCAGCACAGTCATGAATCAGAGTGATCTTTGGTTGGCATCAACAAGTAGGTCCAAAGGTAGTCACAAAATGCTGGAGTAACTCAGCAGGACAGGCAGCATCTCCTGAGTTACTCCAGCATTTTGTGTCTACCTTTGATTTAAACCAGCATCTGCAGTTCTTTCCCGCACAGTAGATCTAAAGGGCCTGTTTTGTACTATTTGCATCTATGCTCAGTATAAATTTTGTCTTAACTGCAGGATGTTTTTGTACAATTGTAATTGCCCATCCTAAGAATTGTGTGAAACCCATTCATTGTTTATCTAGATGGTGTCTTCCAAATGATTAATTGCAAGTGTTTATCTTCAATTACAGATTGCCTTTCATTTTTTTTAATTGAGATAATTATTCTTAATCATTTGCTTGCAGTGTTTAAAATGCTTGTGAATTGGGAAATTAAAATAATATTATATTAATAAGGAATCTTAACAAATGGATCAAATTTCAATGAGGGGGTTACCAATTAAATAGCTTTCAGACTTAATTTGGCAATTACATTAATTAATCACATTTCTCCCCCAGTGCTACTGATCTAATAATGAAAGTGGACTCGCTATTGTCATCTAAGTCCAAAGGAGAAGCACGAGTTGATCTCCAGTTCTTTGAGGAACGACTCAGGTGAGTAGCAAGTGGACAGTTATGAATTGATATTCTGTACCTCATATTTTGCTCAGCTCAATGTCAGTGGTTATTATATTTTTAAAAAAATATTTCCGATGAATGAATGAATTGTTTTACCTGTATCTCTGTTTACTAGTGCTGTTAAATTACGACCAAAAGAACATCAGGTCTACTTTGAAGTGACGGCTATAACTGACCCTGTAACTAGAGATGCTCAGCGGCTTTCCCCGTTCCTGCTGGTGAGTCATATTGATTATGTCACATTGAAGTTTTCCCTATCTGTTCTGCTGTGTCCTTCTGTATTCATCACCTTGTCTTTTCCATCCATTACAGAAACTATTATCATTAGGAATTTCTGCATCATGTGTAGGTTAATGCTTAATTTAAAAGAAAAGTCATTTGAGAATACCCAGCCCAGCAGTACACTGGCTTTAACAGTATCTATTAAACCAGGTTGGAGTTGGCTATTTCTCAACAGCAGTCAAGGAGAGTATGGCTTTGGGCAAGGAATAGGAAAAATGAGCATATGCTTTAATGTCAAATCATTTTGTGTCTGTCAGCAAAGTCAATGGTTTCAACTTTAGCAAATCACCTTTTGTTTAGAAGCTAATGTGCTGAAGAAAGCATTAATTCAGGACTGATGCAGTCATTGTAGGCTGCAATTATTAAATTGAACATTATCGGTCGCATGCTTTAGTATTATACCAAGACTAATGTGCTTAATCTGTAGCCTACTCTGGTCATTATTTACATTGAGTACTGTATTTGTTTCTACCAATTGAGACACAGAAAACAGTTTTTTGTTGTGATATTTACAGATTTGTAAATTATTTGAAGGTTGAGTTTCTAGCGTAGGTACATCTGCCTTCAAAAGAGGTGAATGAGAAACAATTTTAAAAAAAAACCAGCGCTTGTAAATTGAACGACAACGCATAACAAGAAAGCTTGGATTTATCATGGTTGTGGGAGACCAGGTATGATACGAAGCATGATGAAACATTGTCTGATAGCAGCTGGTAGATCTGCCCCACAGAGCCAGAGATCCGTGTTAGATCCTGACCTCGGGAGTTTTCTGTGTGGAGTTGTACGTACTGCCTGTAATCACATGGGCTTCCTCCCACATCCCAAAGATGTGTGAGTTTGTAGGTTAATTGGCCTCTGCAAATTGTCCCCAGTATGTAGGGAATGGATGAGAATGGGATAACATAGCTTGAGTGAACGGATGATCAACAAGGACTCGGAGGGCCGAAGGGTCTATTTCCATGCCGTATCTTTCAATCAACTATCGATCTCTCCAAAATAATGAATAAGACCGAATAAATAACATTTTACATTTGTCCTTTTGAATGGTCCAACAATGGTTATCTTGTTCAGAATAGGAATTTAATTTTCTAGTCTACTTCAAAGGTGTATCATATTAACCTAACTAGTTATGCTATGGAGAAATAAATGTTTGTGGTAGTTTAGTTTAGTTCAGAGATACAGTGCGGAAACAGGCCCTTCGGCCCATCGAGTCCGCACCGACCAGCAATCCCCTACACACACTAGGGACAATTTACACATACACCAAGCCATTTAACCTGTACGTCTTTGGAGTGAGGGAGGAAACCGAAAATCTCAGAGAAAACCCACACGGTCACTGGGAGAACGTACAAACACTGTGCAGACAGCACCCGTAGTCGGGATCGAACCCGCGTCTCCGGCACTGCAGGCACTGTAAGGCAGCAACTCTACCGCTGTGCCACGGTGCCGCCCTATAGAAGTATAGATGCCATAAAGCGTACTACTACTGTTATTTCAAAGATAGTTGCATTGTTCAATATGGGCCATAGCTCTGTCTCTTCCTCTATTTCAGACGTTGGTCTCACAAAACGTATTTTTAATTTTCATAGGTTTTAAATCAATTGGTCAACATGAATCTTCGAATATTTATGAACTGTCAAGCAAAGCTTTCGGAAATGCCTCTGAAAAGGTAAACAATTTACCTGAGTCAGGTAAAACAGCCACTACTGCCTAAGGTTTACACTAATAACAACATGCCAACTCTGTAAATACAAACTTTCAGTACATTTGCATCTTTCTAAACGGAAGAATTAATATAAGATGATGAGTTTTCCTCTGGTCACATATGGAGAGCTTAACAAAGAACAAAGGTACACAACATCATTTCAAATGAATGCTGTACACAATGGAATAGAAAAATACTGTGTTGGTATTGTGATGGAACAATGGTGTTTGAAGAACAAGGTGATTGATCTGAGAAGATTATCTAGCAGGACTGTTGTGGTTTTTTTTCCTGAGTTATGATGAGCAGTCTGTATGATGCACTAAACCATTTTCCTTTGCATCAGTTATGATTGAAGTGTGGAGATTTTTACTTTGATTTCATTGAAAGATTTGTGACTGTCTTGTGCTGCTGTAACATAGAGCCAGTTACTCTTGCTCTCCTCTGGTATTCAACTCTGGATTAATGCTGGTTTTGAGCTTCTAAGTAAGCAATTATGTAAAATTTGTATTACAAATATAGTACGAAATATCACAGACATAATGTGCTGAAAGGGCACAACCTTGATTTCTAATTCAGTCGGAAACCTTAATTAGATGACTAAACTGCCTACCGACATTGGATTTCCTCCATCTGTTGACAGACAGCGTTTGGGGACAAAAAAACATATCGCACTTCAGCAGGCACCTTCATCAGTCATACGAATATACCTGTGAACAAATGAATTAGGAGCCAGAGGTGTCCATTCAGCCCCTCAAGCCTGTTTTACAATTTAATAAGATAATTGGTGATCTGATATTAAAATGAATCAAAATTGCACTTTGTACTGTTAATGGGTTAGCTAATAATTGCAATTATCCATTGTAAACAAAATTAAACATCAGTGCATTAACTGACATGAGTTTACTACAATATACAACATTCACAAATGAGTGATTATGGAAATATGAAATATAATAATTAGAATGTTTTATCAATGAATCTGTTTCAATAAATGCGATTTAGTGTATTTACTTTGACTTGACTAATGTCGATTACAGACCCACTGACTCCCACTACAGACCCACTGACTCCCACTACAGACCCACTCGCCTACACTTCTTCCCACCCTGCTTCCTGCAAAGACTCCATTCCCTACTTCCAATTCTTTTGTCTATGTGGCATCTGTGCTCAAGATGAAGTGTTCCACACAGGAACATCCGAGATGTCCTCATTCTTTAGGGAATGGGGTTCTCCTCCCATCATAGATAGGGCTTCACTCGTGTCTCCTCAGTACCCCGCAGCTCTGCCCTTGTTCCCCCTCTCCATAGTCGCAACAGAGACAGAATCCCGCTAGTCCTTACCTTCCACCTCATCAGACGTTGCATACAACGCATAATACTCTGAAATTTCCGCCACCTGCAACGGGATCCCACCACTAGCCTCATTTCCCATCTCCACCCCTTTCCGCCTTCCACAGAGACTGTTCCCTCTGCAACTCCCTGGTTAACTCATCCCTCCCCACCCAAACCACCCCCTCCCCAGGTACCTTCCCCTGCAATCGCAGAAGATGCAACAGCTGCTGCTATACCTCCTCCCTCAACTCTGTCCAGGGACCCTGACAGTCCTTTCAGGTTAGGCAGAGTTCACTTGCACCTCCTCCAACCTCATCTACTGTATCCGTTATTCAAGATGTGGACTCTTATGCATCGGTGAGACCAAACGCAGACTGGACGATCGTTTCGCAGAACACCTTCGCTCAGCCTGCCTGTACGAACCTGATCTCCTGGTTGCTGGATACTTTAATTCTCCTTCCCACTCCTACACAGACCTTTCTGTCCTCTGCCTCCTCCATTGTCAGAGTGAGGCTAAACGCAAATTGGAGGAACAGCATCTCATATTTCGCTTGGGCAGCTTGCAGCCCAGTGGTATGAATATTGATTTCTTTCACTTTAGGTAGCCCCGGTGTTCCCTCTCCCTCTATCCCTCCCCCACCCAAGTCGCACTAGCTTCTCATTTTCACCCCACAAGCAGCTTTCTTTTCCTTTCCTGTTTCCTTTATCAACTTTTACATTACTTTTTTGCATATCTTTCATTCATTGTTCTTTATCTCTCCACATCGTCTATATCTCTTGTTTCCCTTATACCTAACCAGTCTGAAGAAGGGTCTTGAAACGTCACTCATTGCTTCTCTCCAGAGATGTTGCCTGTCCCGCTGAGTTACTCCAGCTTTTTGTGTCTATCTTCCTCAAAAGACTTGCAAAACCATGTAGCTTGGATAATTTCAGTTTTGGCAAGGAGTCAAAATTGTCTAATTAATAATAAGAAATTTCCAAAATACCATTTCCAAAAAAATTTAAACACTATTAGAATTTTATGTGATGATTTTATGAATAATTTGTTGGTCATAATTGGTTTATCAGATTAATGTTCAGGATAATTTCCCTCATTTGTGTGTAAATTGAACATCAAATTAAGGCATTTGGCAGAATAAAGTTTTGGGGCCCATTCTACATTTAAATAGCGGGCTTGTCTTGATTTAAGACTCAATTTCCTAGATTGTATTGCACATGCTCTGCTCATGATCATGCAGCCACTTAGTATTTAACCTAGCAATCCTTAAAGGAGAGAAAAAAAAGACATAAAGTTGTGGAGTAATTCAGAGAGCCAGGCAAATCTCTGGAGAGCATGGATAGATGGCGTTTTGGGTCAGGACCCTTCTTCAGATTGATTGTAATAGGGAGGAGAAAGATGGACAAGGGGCAGTTGGGGACAACACCTGGCAAGTGATAGGTGGATATGTGTGACGGGGGTTTAATTGGCAGATGGATGGACAAAGACCAGTGATGCAAAGACAAAAAGTGTGAGAAGGATAGAAGAGGCATGAAATGTGAAGCTAGAGGAAGGAACATAGGTAGAAGGGACACGCAAGGAGAAAGGGAGAGATGGCTGCACATCAGGTGGGGTGCAAGGGATGGGAAGGGGATGGCAAGAGGGAGAAATGTTTGTAGATTGGTAGTTGCCTAAAATTTGAGATTTTTGTGTTCATATAATTTGGTTGTAAGCTACTGAAGCTGTATGTGAGGTGCTTTTCCTTGAGGTCACAGAGTCATACAACGTGGAAGCAGGCCCTTTGGCCCAACCTGCCCACACCGACCAACATGTCCCATCTATACTAGTCCCACTTGCCTGCGTTTGGCACTTATCCATCGAAACCTGTCCTATCCATGTACCTGTCTAATTGTTTCTTAAATATTGCAATAGTTCCTGCCTCAACTACCTCTTCTGGTAACTCATTCCATACACCCACCACCCTTTGTGTGGAAAAAGTTACCCCTCAGATTCCTGTTAAATCTTTCCCGCTGCACCTTCAACCCATGTCTTCTGGTTCGTGATTCCCCTACTCTAAGTAAGAGACTTTGTGCGTCTACCTGATCTGTTCCTCTCATGATTTTATACATAGGTCTGGTAATCTGATTAATAACTGGGGTAGTGTCTGGATTTAGAAGTTGTAGGGTTTCAGGCAAGGCTACAAAATGGTAGTGATGGACATGGTAGGAAAGCTGGGTAAGCACCTTACTTAATCTGAGGTAGTTTCCCAACTACAGGCTCAGTCAAATCCTCTCTAAGTGACACTAACGCATGCCTCACAAGTGCAGTTAAAGGTCTGTTTCTGTACATTTGGTTGGTAGGCACTGTCAGATGTACATATGTGGATGAAACTTTCAGAGTGGCTTCCAGTTATGCATTAACTGCAGTTGCTGGTGTTCAAGGTCCGGTGACAATGCATCTCCCAGTAATTTTCCTGTGAAATTTAATTTTTCATTGACATTGAATCATGGAGCTCTCAAAAATGTGACATTATGCAATCTAGTTTATAAACACTGATATTTTGTCATTCACTATTGTATTAGATTTAATGGTACACATTACATGGTTGTAAACTGCAAATAAAATGTTTTGATTTAAGATCTTCCTGCCTGGAAATTCATCCTGATATGCTGCATATACTCTGCCGCTGAAATTCACATATTTTATAGTTAGTGGACCAGAGAATAATGTGCTGCAGTTACATATGATATGCTTAGAGCAAGGGAGTGAATTTCTTGGTAATCAGAATTGATGTTTTGTAAGAACTATTTGTAAGATAGTATTCTATGAATTTTAATGCATGCCCCTCCTCCATCTTGCAGTATTTACCGGTATGTTCTGGAACCTGAGATCACATTCAAAGCAGATGGCAGCTTTGCACCTGGTCCAGTTGCCAAATTCTTGGACATGCCTCAATCTCCTCTCTTCACGCTTATTATCAACACCCCTGAAAGCTGGATGGTGGAATCTGTACACACTTCGTATGATCTCGACAATATTTATTTGGAAGAGGTGTGTCTATATAGTTTTTTTTACGTATATGAAAGTGAGAATTATGTGGATTTGGAATCATGCAAAGTGGATAAAGTCACCTGGCATTGGTGCAAGAGTATTCTGAAAACACGTTAGTGAGGTAGATAGTTATATTTGTGTAGTTTAATAGTGAAATTCGTATCGCAGTGGAGTTCTGCTGAACTATTTAAAATTACTGATTGGCCTCAGCTGGAATTCTGACCAGTTTTAGGCCACATGGTGTCAAATCTTCGAGATGACACAAAATAAATTCACTTAAATTACACTAGGGATGAGGGAATTTGGTCATGTTGCAAATTAGAGAAATAAGCATAATTCTCCTCTAAGACGGAGAAAGTGAAGGGATCATTTAACAGAGATGCAGACATTAGAGGGGTTAAGATTGAGGAATTAAACAAAAACTGTTTTCAACTGGATGAATTGGTAACCAGAGGGCATGAATTTAAGATAATCAGCAAAATAACAGCAGATGAGGTGGGAATTAATTGCGTACATTGAGCTGGTGTATGTACTACCTGAAAAATTGTGGAAGTGATCTCAACATTTACTTTCAAAAGGGAATTGCATGTATAGTCTATTTTTTTTAAAATGCTTGAATAAGAAAGAAGTAGAACTAATTCTCTATGGATTGTCACCTTGTCGTGGTAGAGAAGCTTGTGTGAACCTGAGATACTGAGAGGATGCTGTCAGGAGCTATGCTCCTGGTAGGACCACCCATGGCGGTAATGTCGAGGGGGAGGTCTCTGACAAAGAGCAATCCAACCAAGACCTCAACGGTAGAACAGGTGGAGGACAATGGCTGACTTTAGTGGAGCATCCACTAAAAGTCAGCCATTGTCCTCCACTAGGCTGGGAAGACGGATGAAGGGTGCAGCAGAAAAGGGTCTCTGGTCGTCTTGGACTCCATGACACTGGATCCTGACCCAGATCTGTCAAGGACCGTGGGGTGGCTGTCTGTACATCAGTTTCCCCACGTTAAACAAAGTCACGCACAGGCGTCCTCCATATAGGGAACAGCACCCCGGAGACACACATGGTCAGCCATGACCGAAGAGGGCCTAAGAAGAGAACTAATTGGATAGTTCTTCAGTGGAACAGATGTGATGTGCTTATTTTCTTGTGGAATAATCCATTATTCATAGTAGAATCGGCTTTTGCAGTAACCAGGAACGAAGACTTACTTGCACAGAAACTAATGGGGTTCATTACAATTGTGCAGAGACAGAGGGGGGGGGGGGGGGGGGGGGGGGTGGTTGTTAGACAATTCCATCAAGCTTCAATTGTGACTGATGCCCATTTCAGACACATAATTGCACATTTCCACTGTTTTGCTTTATCCTTTACTCCTCAGATGGCTCAGGGTAGTCAGTTTGGAGGTAGGGTGGGAAGAGGAGGTGCTTGGAATTATTTTTGGTGGAGTTGGGGAGGGGTTGCAATAACCTATAGGCATTAGTATGTTGTGTAGGTCAGATATCATAAGAGAACACCAACATATTTTTCTTTCATCAGAGAGTTTGGATCAGCAGAGAGTTAGAGAGGTAGCAGGCATCAGATTGGGCAAGGGAGTGGCAATAAAGGGAGGGGTACCTTGAGTCAGGAAGTCTACAGATTTGAATGGACGGTGTTTTGGGATGAGGGGCAATTACATATCTTGTTTACTGGTGGTTTTACTGGGGAAGGCAGCAAGGATGGGGCTAAATATTTAACTTGCAGGTCTTCCAGGTCGGTGCTGTTTATATTGTTCTGGGATTGTCCAACAACTGTGCAGTGTGGTCCAAATTCCCTGGTAATGCTGCAAAAGGAGTACTGTATTAGGAATTACATCTTCCAATGTGTCCTTGATGTAATTGTGTCAGAGTTGTAGGGTTAATTTGTGCCAAGGCTAAATTTTACAAGTGGCGCAAGGGCTTAGAAAAGGACATTATCATGTTTTACTTCAGAAATGAAACAATCTTTGAGTGCATAACTCTGGGGGGGGGGGGGGGGGGAAGCACCATGACATTGATTTTCCAAGCATATACGTTCTAGAATAAGTATAAAAGCATACAAATCCCTCAGTTTGATTCTCCATTTTCAGATTGAAGGCGGAATAGCAGCAGAATATGAATTGGAATATCTTTTACTGGAAGGACATTGTTATGATGTTTCAACAGGCCAACCACCCAGAGGTCTCCAGTTCACTCTGGGTACAAGTGCAAATCCTGTTATCGTGGACACAATAGTAATGGCAAACTTGGTAGGTAGTCAAGGCTTTTTAAATACATTAATATAAAATCCAGTTTTTAATATCTGCATTGACCATGACAATTGTTTGCTGTGAATGCCGACTGTTTCTGACATCTTGCATTAAATTTCTTTTTTTTGCTTGAATTGAGCCTTTTTTCTCCTTCCCCATCGCTTCAGTTCATTATTCGCATTATACAAACCCCCACACTCTCAAAAATCACAACTAACAACTCTTATAAAATAACTTCTGTGGACCATAACCCTCAAATTAAGTACACACAGAGTGAGAAGCTGTTGATGCTATTGATTTAAATGGCAATGCCAAATCCAGTGGATTATGATTTGATCCTGTAACCATTACCACTGAATTTGCAATAAGGCTTTCAGGAAATAGATAATATATTTATAATCCAACGCTTCTGAACTTGAATGTTCTCCAGCTTTGCTTCTATATCCTCCCTGCAACTTTGACACTAACTAGTACTCTTTCAGTACATTTAACCACTGTGCACTTTTTAACCTCTATCTTTCAGCTAATCTAATCACCTGATTCCAGAACTATGAGATGCAGTTACCATAAAAATTGGTAACTTTCTCATGAGCCATTCAAAAAATCTCTTTGGGTTTGCCTTTAGTCAAAAATAAAAATGTTCCCAGCCATTTCCAGATTTATTTTTTGTTTTAATTATCGGTCTCTTTGAACCTAATTTGTTTGCAATCAAACAGCACATCACGGTTTTAAAAGTGCAGTATTAATTCAAGGGAAATTATTTATTAGAAATTGAACTTGGTTTCTGATAGAACAAAATTGAAATGTTTTTACCCAAATGTTATCTGGAATTTATCAGAAAAATCGAGGTAACTATGGTGAAACTGAATAACCATGTTGTTTGTCTTTACAGGGCTATTTCCAATTAAAAGCCAACCCTGGTGCCTGGATGCTCAGACTACGGAAGGGACGATCAGAAGATATTTATAAAATTTACAGGTATAGTACTCCTGGCTCCATGATCAAGCTTTGTGTGGGATGAGATTCCGATGGGAGACCAATGTAGCATTAGAGTCATGGAGTCATTCTGCCTGGAAACGGGTCCTATGCCCCAACTTGCCAACGCTGACTAACATGCCCCATCTTCACTAGTCACACCTGCCTGCGTTTGGCCCACATCCCTCTAAATCTATCCATGTCCAAACATTTCTTAAACGTTGTGATAATACCTGCCTCAAATACCTTCTCTGGCAACTCGTTCCATATACCTATCTCCTTTTGTGTAAAAAAAAAGGTCCTTCAGGTTCCCATTAAATCTTTCCCCCCTTACCCTAAAACTGTGCCCTCTGGTTCTTGATTCCCCAACACTAGATACAAACAATCCATGCATTTACCCTATATATTCCTCTCATGTTATTTTACACCTCTATAAGATTCCTTGCTCTCCAAGGAATAAAATCCAAGCCTACTCAACCTCTCCCTATAGCTCAGGCCCTTGTGTACTGGCACCATCCTTGTAAATCTTTTCTGAACCTTTCCTGCTTAACAACATCTAGCCTATAGTAGGGCGACCAAAACTGAACACAATGCTCTAGATGTGGCCTCACCAATGTATTACAACTGTAATATGACCTCCCAACTTCTGTACTCAATACTCTAACTGATGAAGTCCAATGTGCTGAAAGCCTTCTTGATTACTCTTATCTATTTATGATGCCATTTTTAAGGAACTATGCACATGTACTTCTGGATGCCTCTGCTAGGACACTCCCCAGAGCCCTGCCATTTATTGTGTAGGTCCTGCCCTGGTTTGACTTCCCAAAATGCCTTGCACTTCTCTGTGTTAATCTCCATGAACCTTTCACCAGCCCAACCGATCAAGATCCTGCTGCAATTTTTGACAACCATCTTCGCTATCTACAATACTACCCACTTTAGCAAACTTACTAATCATGACTTGCACGTTCTCATCCAAATCATTTATATTAGCACCGTAGCAGCAAATCCTGAGGCACACCTCTAGTTACAGGCCTCCAGTCCGAAAAGCAACACTTCCACCATCACCCTCTGCTTCCTTCCTTGAAGCCAATTTTCTATCCTTTCAGCTAACCTTGGATCACATGTGATCTAACCTTCCAGAGCAACTTATCATGTGGAACTTTGTCAGATGCCTTGTTGAAATCCATAAATATGTCTACAGCTCTGCCCTCATCAACCTTTTGGTTCCATCTTCAAAAAACTCAATCAGATTCATGAGACACAACCTCCCATGTACCAAACAACACTGACTACCCCTAATCACCCCCTGTCCATCTAAATGGATGTATATTTTATCCCTCAGACTATTCTCTAGTAACTTTCCAACCACAGACTCTAATAGTTGCCCATAACTACTCTTAACTCTATTTTCCCCTTCTCTCTCTGTGGAGGGATTTTTTTTTAAGTATTGGCGCACTTGGAGTAAGTCAATGTGAGACTACTGCGGCAGCATCTTAAAAATGTTTTAGTGTTCTTACAATAAAGCAAAACAATTATAATTTCTTAAAGCAAGAAATTCTTAATTTCAACATTTTGTTTTGGCATGAATTCCAATTTTAATAGTCTGTCGGTCTTTTTCTCCCCCTGAATTTTATATTTTTATCTCATGGTTCAGTCATGATGGAGCAGACTCTCCTCCTGGGATGGATGAAGTAACTGTTGTTCTTGACAGCTTCAAAAGCAGAATTATTAAAGTGAAGGTATGTCTATTGCAAGGACTTAAATATGGGTTAAAGGGCAGAAATGCTGGATAATTGAGGCCTACCCACTGTGAAATTTGTTCATAAGGTGTTGATTTTTCGACGATACTCTGTTTACAGGGTATTTTTACAATTTTATATCATGAGGATTATGTATTTTGGAAGCAAACATCCAAACTTGATCCAATTTGAACATCACAGCAGGACTGTTTTGGTGTGTGTGAAGGACTAGTTAACATTCAGACAGAACTTTTGGTTACAATGGAATTCATTAAGTGAGCCCTTTCACGGAATTGAATAAAAGGGAACATTTAAAGGTCAATAAATCTGTTCAAGATTGTGTTGATTGAGAAGCTTATGAATATGGAAGTTCATTTCTTGTACGGGTTATGTATATAAATGTGCATTTGTTAAGACCACATAGCCACTAACAATGCAGAGAAAGAAAACATATAATTCTCTAAAGGTGGAAAAGAAATAGCATGTTTAATGGAAATAATTAATTTCTGAATGGGCAGTGTGTTGATATGAGTCCCTGATCCCAGATTACATCCAGTGAAGTTAATGAGCACACTTTTTAATGTAAGCATCCTCTAATAAGGATTACTTAACGATAATATTGATTTAGAAATAGGAGTTGTCATTTTTCCAAGAAGAAGAGCTTACCAGAACCTGAATCTATAGCCACTGTATGAGACTTAACCGATCATTGTATGAGTAGAGATTTAACGGATCATTGCACATTAGTTAACTAAACTCACTTACGGGAAGAAAATGAATATTTGGGTATAATTGATGAAGTAAGAACTATGTAAAGCTTACTGTATATGAATGCAAAATGTTTTATTTTTCCCAGTTCCCACTTTGTATTTGCATTTGGCTGATTATCAAAAGAATAACTTGAAAGCCACACTAAAGTGGAGTGTTTGGATAAGTCAACTGATCTGCCAACTTTAGATCCACGTCAGGAAGGGCCTGATTAAAGGATTTATTCGCCAGCCCTTTGTTCCTTCTGGTTAGCTTGGGAAGATGATTTACAGGTGATGATATAGTCGTACCAAGTGTAACTGCGATGCACTTTGGTCCTAGATGTTGTCTTCATGATCTTTTCAGAAATGTTTTAATAATTTGAAAACTGAAAAGTTCAGAACTAAACCATGATAATCTGATTCTGAGCCCATGCTTTTTTTTGCATATTTTGCAATATTAGGTTCCACTGCCTACTGTTTCTCACCATCAATTACTTTCTTTATTTTGTTCAGGTGTTTCATGCACAGAAATGAGTTAAAGTATGGACCATATAATCAATTGTTTTATCACTGTTTCTGTAGGTACAAAAGAAACCCGAAAAAATGAGTGAAGAACTCCTCAGTGATGGCAACGCCGAGAATGAAGGCTTCTGGGAATCCATTAAAAGGCAAGAAAAATTTTGGATTTTATTGGAAATATCGGGTTTTTATTATTATAATAATTTCAGAAACAACTTGTTTACTGCAACAATCTAAATCGAAGAATGTTGTCAGCATTTGTCATCCTTTTTCCAACTCATTTACACGTAGGCCATTTCCATTTATTTGTATCTGCCAAAGATACATATAGATAGAGCACAATAGAGAGCAGGAACAGAAAAATACCCTTATATAAATACTTTGATAGTCCATGTTGCTGTTGACAAAATTGAAATTAATTTCTGACAATTTTGTAAATTTGTATTACCAGTGCACTATAAAAATGGTAATGTACCAGACTAGTCTTACCTCAATTTAAGAGTATTTTACTGTTAAAACATAGTAGATAACATAATTAAATGGAATATATAGGTCCTTTTGGGGTACTGAAAGTGGATGATCAGCCAAGGTCACAGTGAATGGCAGTGTAGGCTCGAAGCACTCCTGCTCCTGCACCAATTGTCTGTTGTCCTTTTAACCTGGTCTTGGTCTCAGGAGCGTTATATTGTTTGTAATAGTGATTTTATTTACATATCAGTCCCTCTGGCCTCCTCCTACTTCACAACCAATATTGACGTTCAACATAGAATCAAAGTGCTGGAGTAACTCAGCGGGTCAGGCAGCATCTGTGGAGAAAAAGGATAGTTGATGTTTTGGGTCGAGACCCTTCTTCGACACCCATCCTTTTTCTCCATAGAGGCTGCCTGACCCACAGCACGGAATTGTGAGAAATTAATTTCAGTACCCGCTGAATTACTACAGCACTTTGTGCCCATCTGCAGTTCAACGCATTCCAGGTGCTGAGTTGGATGCATTTAACTCAATATTTCAGAATATACCACACTCTTGGAGTTCTCCCTACCATGAGTGAATTATTGTCCACATTTAATACACCACACATTCTGTTCCCCCTTGAGTGTCGAATTTAGATTGGCAAGGTTACCACAGGCCCAAACATTTTTAATAAGACATTACGTAGTTGCCATCTGAAGGAATTTATATTCCATAAATCTCAACCCAGTCTCCAGGAAGATGAAGAGCCAGTTTCTCTAATGTACTTTGTCATATCATAGCCAAAACCCAACCTTAACATTTCAGTTAAATATTAATCAGAATCTACCTTGTGCCTTCACAGAGGATTCACAGGAGGTCCAAAATCGGAAGAATTAAAATTGGACAAGGAAGACGTCATTAATATATTTTCAGTTGCATCAGGTCATCTATACGAGAGGTTTCTCAGGTTAGATTAAAATATTTGATTTTTAAGTTCCTAATAATTCTACCTGTTCTCTAATTTTTAAGTCTATTTAGAATATGTGACTGAGATAACTTTCTTGCATCTAGATATATTCTTTAGATTTTTAATTTTGTGCAAATACTGTAGAGGAAGATGATATGCCTGGATCTCTGAAAGACAGCCATTAAAATTCAGATGACTGAGGCGCCATAAATTAGGTTTCATAGCTTGACTCGTGCTGCATTGGATGTCTCAGTTTACTCAGGAACCAGTAGAATACATTCCAAGCACTAAGCTGGCTTGATGTTTGAAAGCTAATTCCTCTGCGTGATACTAACCCTTAGGACCAAAAACGTTTCATGTGTGAGCCCTGGTACTCATGGAACCGGATCAGAGTGCTTTCTGCCATCAGGGCAGCTCCGTGGCACACTGTGCGAATTGCTGCCTCACAGTGCTAGAGACCCAGGTTCGATTCTGACCTCGCGTGCTGTCACTGTGGACTTTGCGCGTTTTCGCTGTGACTGTGTGGGTTTCCTCTGGGTGCTCAGGTTGTCTCCCACACCCCAAAGGCATGTGGATTTGTAAATTAATTGGCCTCTTATAAATTGGCCCCAGTGTGTAAGCAGTAGATTAAAAAAATAGGATTACATAGAACTAGTTTAAACGTGATCAGTAATTAGTGTGGACTCGATGGGCCAAAGTGCTTGTTTCCATGCTTCTTTCCAAAGTAAACTAATCTGTAGGAAAAGACAGTAAATTTTATACAAATAAGGCCCATCCATTCTATAGACAAGTACATCAAATCTTGCATTAAAAAAAGATGACGGTGAAGTCACCTTTTCTCCGTGGTAGAATAATGAATTAATTGTTTGCAAATGATAAAATAAGATTATTTTCCCTCTCGATGTGTTCCGAGTACACCTGTTTGCTTCGAATTTTGCGTTTTTGAATTCCAACTAAAAAACTCACCTTGAGGTTCAAAAATGTTTGAAGCTTCATTATCAGCTTTTTAGATAAGAGATGGGATTATATTGATAATTCACAAATCATGATCTCTCTCTCATGATGGGTGGCCACAAACACATTTCAGTTCATCATTAATAATTTATACTAATGGAGAAGTATATTTTCGAATTTGGTCATAATTGCTGCAATATTGGGATTGAAGATTCTGTGAGAGTGGTTACATCATTTGTCAAAATATTTCTACAAGACTTACAAGATGTCTCGGCATAAAGAGATTTTGAATGACACAAGAGTAAATATGTTAAACTATCAGAAAAATGCGGGGGAATAATATTTGTAAATGTATCAGAATTTTTTTTCCAGTTTTGCATTTGAGTTAAGTTTACACATATAACATGCCGAACATTTATTTTCCCCTAGTCCCATCTACCTGCACTCAGACCATACCCCTCCATTCCCTTCCCGTCCATATACCTATCCACTTTACTTTTAAATGTTAAAATCGATCCTGCCTCCACCACTTCTGCTGGAAGCTCATTCCACACAGCCACCACTCTCTGAGTAAAGAAGTTCCCCCTCATGTTACTCATATTTCATGTTCTTTACATTTCCACATTAATAGTCTTAATTTGTAATTTGTCCAATTTTGAACCATTAGGTTGGAATTAGTTATTTAAAAAGCACCTGCATTTTGGTTTTAGGAACCATGATTTCTAAGGTATGTATAATTAGCTCTTTGTTTTCTGTTACCCTACAGAATAATGATGCTGTCTGTCCTGAAACACACTGAAACACCAGTGAAGTTCTGGTTTCTTAAGAATTACCTCTCTCCCACATTCAAGGTTTGTTGAAAGAATTAATTAAAATCTACTGTAGTAAACTACTATAGCTCGTTTCAGTACGAGTAGGAATTGCAATGTTTAGATGCCTTTCCTTCCTTGAAATAATATTAGCCATTTATAATAATTATATGTTCTAAATTTAGCAAGCCTAGTTTAAAAGTGAAAGGTCCTGTCCTTGACATTAAGACACCATTTGATCAAATGTGGCATCAAGGAGTCCAACTAAACTGGAGTCAATGGGAATCGGGGGAGGAAAAACCTCAGCTAGTTGGAAGTAATGCCGAGCACAAAGGAAGATGGTTGTGCCGGTTGTTGGTCAATCATCTCAGCCACAGGACATCTCTGCAGGTGTTCCTCAAGGATCACATGTGTTGGGTGCTGCCAGAAGCCCCACAGAGACCGTGTATGGGGATTGGACGTGGCCTGCAGCAGTACGGGGCGGTAGAGCAACTGTGCATCTACAGCATCGCTAGGCCAGGCCGACACCTGCAAAACCGTACCGCATGAACAATGGGCCTATAAAGCCAAGATAAGACTCTATGCTTTTCAGAACGTGAAACTTGAAGAACAAGATGGTGTTGGAAACATGGAGACTCTTTGTGTACTATCTCAGTAAAATCTTGCACGATAATTGTTACATTTTTGTACATATTCATGATTGTGCTTATGTGTAATATGATTTTACTGAATTGTATGCATAACAAATAATTTCACGATCTAGGTGCATGTAGCAATAAATATACCATAAATTATCAATGTTTTTAAGTAAACTAGACCATGATAGTGCAAAAATCAAATTACTTAGAGCAACTATAGTTGTGCAAAATCCATAGTTTTTGAGATGGTTGTGTTTAGAATTGTGCATGGTAGTTCAAGAACTTGATGGATGATTGGAAGAAGCCGTTCTTGAATCTGGAAGTAACAGTTCTCGGGCTGCTGTATTTTCTTCCTGATGGTGGAAGCAAGAGGAGTGTGATAGCAGGGTAATGTGGATCTGTGATGATATTTTAGCTACCGTTTGGAGCCAGGGCTCCTGATAGATCTTTTGATGGTGGACAATTCAATATGCCTCAACGTTTATGATTAATGAGGAGGAGGTGTTGCCAAATCTGTACTAATCGAGATCTGCTGATGAGGAAGTTGAGGATCCAGCTGCATGGAGAGGAGACCCATTTCACTGAGTTTTTCAAAGCAATTAGGAACAACGGTGGCGTAGAAAGAACAAATTATCTAAATGTGGAAAAAAAGTTGAATCTTGCAGGGTGCAACGTATCGAGAGGCACTTTTTATGGAGTTAAACAAATTATTTCACATAAGCAAGTTATGTTAATTAATATCTTGTGTGATTGCCGATGTGTTTGCGGCAAATTTGTGACTTGCTAAATTGGATCTGTTCCATTTTCCGTGTTCAGCTCAGCATCACAGTGTACTTGTTCTGTTTTGGTAGGAATTTATTCCACACATGGCAAAGAAGTATGGTTTCCAGTATGAACTGGTACAGTACAAGTGGCCCAGGTGGCTTCACCAACAGACGGAGAAACAACGAATCATCTGGGGTTACAAGATCCTTTTTCTAGACGTGCTTTTCCCATTGGCTGTTGACAAGATCTTATTCGTGGATGCTGATCAAGTAATTTTTTTGAGATATTAATTTTTGATTACGTTCAATTGCTAAGCATGCTTAAGACCCTCTGAAGTGATTTAAATGTATACGAGCCTGATAGTAAATCTATCAGCATGCACCTATGGGAAGTAGAATTTTCAGTGTTTATGTCCAGGAATCCAATGCCAATCTGTTTTTGGTTGTTCCAACAATGGCAGTGTGTCTTAATATAGAACTACTCGACTAAGTGGGACCCATTGAGTCCCTGTCACACACCTAGTCCCCCAACGCAACCCGTTCCCCATTGCAATATTCCACCACTCACCCGTTCCCCCAATGCAACCCGTCCCCCCAACGCAATATTGGACCACTCACGCATAGCCCCCAACTGTGCAGGCACGGCTCATTTCCCCTCATCCCCCAGCACTCCCTCCCCCTCCTCTTCATCCTCCCTCTCCTTTCCCCTCTCCTTCTCCCCTTCCCCAATCCCTCCCTCACCTCTCCCTCCCTCTCCTTTCTCCTACCCTCAGTCACTCCCTCCCTCCATAACTCCACTGCCATCCCTACCCCACTCTTAACCCTCTATCCTCCACTCCTCACCTCCCCTATCCCCCCACTATCCCTCCTGACCTCCCCCACTTTCTCCTCTCCCTTCTTCCCCTTCCTCTCCCTCAATCCCCCCACACTCCCTCCTTACCTCCCCAGGATCTTTCCCCTTCCCTCCCCAATCCCTCCCTCCCGCTCCCTTCCCCTACCCTCAGTCACTCCCTCCATCCTTAAAAAGCAGCATCTGCAGTTCCTTCTTCCACAGGTCATTCATTGTTAGCTGTGGTTTAGATCCCGATGACTTGACGATTGGACCAGTTTGATCATGTGTGTGTGTGTATGTGTGTGACATTCTAGATTTTCAAGTGAGCTTAGTGCAGGATTGAATACTCATTGTAAAATATGTACTTTTCTCTGATACACATCATACTCTGTTTCGTGGAGTTTGAAATAGCAACAGTGTTTAGTACTTTATCAAATTTTTCATGGTCCTCCTAAATCCTCATATTATTGCATTTCTGTTATTATCATCAAATTCTCTTTCTTCATTTGTAAGTCCAGATAATGAATGCTAGATGACTGTTTCCCCTTGGAGGGTATTGTAGGCAAGCCTAATGATCTACTCAGCATGTCCCCAGAGTTGAGAGCCTGAATTAATAAACCCTGTATTTACCTGGAGGTATGGAAGTTAGTTGGTCTCCCTTATGCTGTCCCATCTGGCATTGATTAACTTTCTATGTACTGGGTACTAAATTGCTTGTCTTTGTATTCTGCAAGCTGAGTTGTTCAATGTATTATTTGATATTAACCAATAGAGTTATCAGACATCTGTTACTGTCTGACAAAATAGATCAATTCTGTAGACAAGGCATGTTGCCAAACAGATTTCCGCCCCTTTGTGTCCAATTCTTGGAAACGTGGGAGAGAAAGGCTCAATTAAAGAGCTAAGTAACAGGATTATTTTAATAATTCAAATAAATTGCTTTCCATTTGAATCCATTCCAATATAATTCGTGAACTGAGCTCCACACTAAAGCGCCATTAAGAGTGTTTGCAGTTTGCTTTCAGGTAATGAGAATTTGCAGTGACCTTTTAATTTAGATGTAGATGAATCCATAATACAGTGTCTGAGACATTGAAGCAATGTATATGCCTACAAAGAGGCTTCAAGGTAAAGTGATTCTCAATCATATTCATAACGATGGAAGTTGAAATAGTACTGATAAGATTCACTTAATTTCTTGCAATGTCTTTGTTACTTTTAACAGCATCATTAACATTATAAAAGGGTCATGGAATAGTTGAACCCAGTTATTTTCTGTTTAATGCACAATTAATCTCAAGGCTCTGTGTTGATTAATTTGCTTTTTTCTCACAGATAGTTCGTGCTGATTTAAAGGAGTTGCGTGATTTGGACCTCGAAGGAGCTCCCTATGGGTATACTCCTTTCTGTGAGAGTCGTAAGGAAATGGATGGATATCGGTTCTGGAGATCAGGTTATTGGGCTAACCATCTGCAGGGAAGAAAGTACCACATAAGGTGTGACATTGGCATCTTATTATATTTGTTTTTTTATTCTAGGAGAAAATTGTTGCTGATATTTACACCTCGGAACTTGAAGCTCTCAACCTTCTCCCCTTCAGCTTTCATAGGTCTTGTTTGGTAGAGTAGATCTGAGCTTCATATATGTGTCATCTGGTTGATCAACCATAGTCAATCATGAGCAACACATGGTTGTGTCTGGATACAACCAAAGCCACATACTTGCGAGACATCAGTCTGAAGAAGGGTCTCCACCCGAAACGTCGCCCATTCCTTCCCTCCAGAGATGCTGCCTCACTTGCTGAGTTACTCCAGCATTTTGAGTCTACATGCGAGACAGTCAGAGAGTAAGCAGGTATCAATAATGTTGTGCAGTCTCCATACCATTGTTTAGATTAGATTAGATTAGATTTTATTACTTGTCATTCGAACCTCAGAGAGGCTTGAACGAAATTCTGTTTCTACAAGCAATACAAACAGCAATTCATAAAAAAAACACACAAACAATTCAATTCACACAAACATCCACCACAGTGAATCTCCTCCTCACTGTGATGGAACGCAAAGTTCTTCTCTCTCGCCCGCACCATTTCTCTCCAGATGTCGAAGCCCCAGGCGGGCGGTGTTAAGTCCCACGGCCATTGAGGCCCGCGCCGGGCGTTGTACGGCCCCGCTCTAGGCCCAAAAGTCACAAAGTTGGAGCCGCCAGCGGGCGCTGGAATGTCCCGCGGCCACTAAAGCCGCGCCGGGCGATGTACGGCCCCGCTCCGGGTCGTTCCAACCCCACGACACGGGCAGGAGAAGCCGCGTTGCGGGAGCTCCGGAAAGCGGTCTCTCACCCAGAGCCGCAAGCTCACGATATCCCAACAGTCCACCGTTAGTAATCTGCAGCTGCAGCTGGAGCTCCGGAGTCGGGCCGCAGCTGGAGTTGGAACTTGAGCTCCGGAGTCGGGCCGCAGCTGGAGCTGGAGCTCCGGAGTCGGGCTGCAGCTGGAGCTGGAGCTCCGGAGTCGGGCCGCAGCTGGAGCTGGAGCTGGAGCTCCGGAGTCGGGCCGCAGCTGGAGCTGGAGCTCCGGAGTCGGGCTGCAGCTGGAGCTGGAGCTGGAGCTCCGGAGTCGGGCTGCAGCTGGAGCTGGAGCTGGAGCTCCGGAGTCGGGCCGCAGCTGGAGCTGGAGCTGGAGCTCCGGAGTCGGGCCGCGGCTGGAGCTCTGGAGTCGGGCCGCAGCAGCGAGCCACCACCGCTCCACACACTCCGAGGCCGGCCAGCCCCACGATGGTAAGTCCGCACCTCCGCAGGCTCCGTGACTGCAGCCCTCAGGTCGTCCTGGTTGGAAGCCGTTCCACGGTGCTAGGCCCCAACGACAACGGAGACCCGACAGGGAAAAAGTCGGGTCTCCCGTGCAGGGAAGAGATTTTAAAAGTTTCCCCCTCCCCACCCCCCCACCCCCCACATATACACAGTTATAAACAGTACAAAAAAAACACGAACAACTACATTTAACTAGACAAAAAATAAAAAAAAGACAGACAGGCTGTAGGGGCTGCTGCAACGTGAGTCGCGCCGCCGCACCTTTTGTAGAACCTATTGGGATGTATCAACGGAGTTCCTTTTATAAATCAAAGTATCTTATCAGTGCTCTTATTGAAAGCATGATCATGACTTCAATCTGTCTCCGGGCCTCTAGATGTCTAGAATCTCTTATACTTGCATTAAATGCAAAGAAATACAGAGAAATGTCGACATATTCTGCTTGAGACTGTGGCCCGAGAGTCCAACAGAGCCACAGGCAAGTGTGGAAAATTATATTTGTACAACACCACGGTTGCCATGGTTGCCTAGCCAGAGGCAACTAAATTTAAAGTGGCACTTTCTTCCCAATAATCCTCTCTGGCTTAACCCCTCCCTTCACCACCTCCAGTTTAAATTCCAGTAGGAATATTTTGGAGGACCAAGTAACCAAGAACCAAGAACCAAGAAGGAGACAATTAAACACACCTGAGCAAATACGAACGCCTGTGAAGCCATGCATCCCAAACATTATGGTGCTCTGAAATAGGGGGACGATGTATAAACACAGCTGTAATTTCTACATCCTGACTCCAGAATGTATAAAAATGGCCTTTATTAAAATCTGACAATGTGCACTTTAACCACATGTGATTTTTTTTCTATTACAAATCTTAAATTGTGGAGTACAGAGGCAAATAAATAAATAAGAAATGTACACTTCTTCCCACCCTGCTTCCTGTAAGGACCATATCCCCTACTCCCAATTCCTCAATCTACGCTGCATCTGCACCCAGGATGAGGTATTCTAAACCAGGCATCAGAGATGTCCTCATTCTTTAGGGAACGGAGGTTCCCCTCATGGACTATAGTTGTGGCTCTCATCAGGGTCTCCTTCATATCCCGTAGCTCCGTTCTCACTCCCCGTCCCCCCACTCGTAACAAGGACAGAGTCCCCCTTGTCCTCACCTTCCACCCTACTACTCGTCACATACAACAGATAATCCTCCGCATTTTCGCCACCTGCAACGGGATCTCATCACTGGCCACATCTTCCCATCTCCTCCCCTTTCGGCTTTCCGCAGAGATCGCTCCCTCCGTAACTCCCTGGTCAATTCGTCCCTTCCCACCCAAACCACACCCTCCCCTAGTACTTTCCCTTGCAACCGCAGGAAATGCCACACTTGTCGCTTTACCTCCCCCCTTGACTCCATCCAAGGACCCAAGCAGTCTTTACAGGTGCGGCAGAGGTTCACCTGCACCTCCTCCAACCTCATCTATTGCATCCGCTGTTCTAGGTGTCAGCTGCTCTACATCGGTGAGATCAAACGCAGGCTTGGAGATGGCTTCGCCCAACACCTCCACTCAGTTCGCATTAACCAACCTGATCTCCTGGTGGCTCAGCATTTCAACTCCCCCTCCCATTCCGAATCTTACCTTTCTGTCCTGGGCCTCCTCCATGACCAGAGTGAGTCCCACTGCAAATTGGTGGAGCAGTACCTCATATTTCGCTTGGGTAGTTTACACCTCAGCGGTATGAACATTGATTTCTCCAATTTCAGGTAGTCCTTCGTTTCTCCTTCCTTCCCCTCCCCAGCTCTCCCACAGCCCACTGCCTCCTCCTCTTCCTTTCTTCTTCCCGCTCCCCCCCCCCCCCCCACCCCAACATCAGTCTGAAGCAGGATCTCAACCTGAAACGTCACCTATTCTTTCGCTCCATAGATGCTGCCTCACCCGCTGAGTTTCTCCAGCATGTTTGTCTACCTTCGATTTTTCCAGCATCTGTAGTTCTTTCTTAAACAAATAAATAAATGATGGGTCTTTGTCCCAAACACTATGGAGGGCACTGTATGTGTAAACATCAAGTAATTCCTATTCTGTCTGTTACATTGGAAATATTCTTGTGTTCACTTATCCCTCTGACTAGAAACTAGAACCAAATAAACTTTGAAACTTTTCAGAACACTCTTATGATCGACTAATACACATGGAAATGGAAGTATGCTTGAAGTAAGCTGCTTCAATATATATTTGCCAGTTAGTCTGGCCTTTAAACCTATGAAAATCTGTTGTAATCTATCATGTATTGTAAATATAAAAATACTTTACAAGCAATTCTATTTGACCCTTTGTTACATGTGAAACATGATCATGGACTAACATTTTAAAGTGGTTATTACAATTTATTTCTTTAGAAATCTTGCTTCAGATTTTCAGACTTCCAAACTAATGTTATTTAAGAGCAAATGTCAGGACAGCTTTCGAGGTTGTTGTTAAAAAATTCATAGGTTGCTGCTTGAGTTGTGTTGCTGACTATCTCGCTGAACTGCTTTAAGCAACATGAGGCTGCTGTATTTATAAAGAAGATGTAACTGGACTTGCAGTGGAAAGTTAAGAGGTGTTCACTATTGTTCAGGTTCTCTTTTAATCATGTAGTGAGTATTAATCACTAGCAAGAAATCATTTCAAAATCCTTCAGCTAATTGGTTTTAGATACACAGTTGTTTGCCTCATCCACTGTGACCCAAATATCCAGTTTCCCTCCATGCGATGTTACTTTGAACTCTCGGCAGTTTGCAGGACTGAAACATCTGTAGACTTGCAAGGGCAAATCTATGTCATAGCTGGTCCCATTAAATGTGCTGCCTTAACAAAATTATGGTACTATGCCATTCATTATATGGTTATGTTTAATGTAAACATTTCACCCATCGTCTTCAGTACAACGTGCACAGCTATCTAACATGATTTTGAAATCATTACTTTGCTCAATGGGAAATAAGTTGTTCTCAACTTTCATGGGGAAAGCACTGCTTCGACTGGAGTTGGTGACAGTGATAATATCATTTGATTTTATTTGGTTTCCTTCTTTACAGATTAAATTTACCGTAAGTTTTTATTGCTCTTTGTGGAAATTCTTCTGCTTCTTGGCTGAATACAAAATAAGGTTGATATGGATGTATATCCTGGGTAATGGAGGGAAAGCACTCCATAGGTTGAAGCAAGAAGATGGAAAGTGTAAAAGAGCCTAAAGCAGCAGCTTGCCCATGGTGACTATGTCCAGCACTATGTTCACCTGTATCCAATGTATCAAGCAAGTTTTTAGAAGCGTGGTGATACTAAAGGATCACCAGAAAACGACATGCCTGGACAGCCACTGGTAGGCACAGTTGTGGAGCATGAATGCAGGCCCTTTGGCCCAACTGGTTCATGCCAACCAAGATGCACTTCTATGCCAGTCCCATTTGCCCACCTTTTACTATCCCTCTAAATCTTTCCTATCCATGTTCTTCCACTTCTTCCGTGAGACCCTGTCCTTTCACTAAATTCGCAGTTTGTACATGCACCAGGTCAAGGAGCATGAGCAGCCTGTGGTGACTAGTATCCCTGAGGTACTTTATTGTTGGGAACCTTCGAAGTTCCTAACAATCTATACAGCCTTCAGGGAAACATATGGCCACGCCCCAGTTTCAGGGGTGGGGACAGACCGGTGGGTACGAAAGCCTATCGTACCACATGTCACACTACCCATTTAACTGGGTGGATCCTGAGGAAGTTCATGCACTCAGTGCAAAATACATTTTCATCCCACGTGAAATCCGAGGCTAAGAGTGACTAATGGCCACTTGTAAAGCCTCTGTCAACTAGCCACAACTAAAGGAGGCAATTAGCAAATTTCAGGCATTCATGCCAGCAGCAGGCCACACCAAACTTGGTAGGATTAAAGATAGGATGGTAAGTTTTTGCCCTGTCACAGTTATCCACGAACCAGTATGTCAGCCATTGGTTCATCTGAATTTGAGTATCGTTATATATGGGGGCACTGTCTACTCCAATCTTTATGTTATTGCTAGTTACAAGCTGCTGATTATTTTCTGAGGACATACCGAAGTATTTCATAGATAATAAATCACCTTTGAAATGTGGTCAGTTTTATTTTGCAACTGAATATCATTGATCTTTACACCAAATTGGATAAATGTGTTTCTAAATCTTGACTGTTTAGGTAATCCTGAGCAGATTAGATTTCTGAAGAAGGGTTTCGGCCCGAAACGTTACCTATCTCCTTCGCTCCATAGAGGCTGCTGCACCCGCTGAGTTTCTCCAGCATTTTGTGTACCCCAGATTAGATCTTGATTTAGTGAATTATTTGAAAGACAGTACCTCCGTAACATACCATTTCCTCATCACTTCACTGATATGTTGGCTTTATTACCTGCTAAATCTTGGTTTAGGTTTGCAACATCTTTGCCAAGGAGTTGTAGTGCCACCGTGTGATAAAGTGCGGCACTGCTTAAACTATGTAAATCATGAGTCAAGCATGTTTAATTGGCATCTGTACCAAAATGGGACAATGACATTCTTTCTTGCAGCAGCATAACATCTTCAATATTCAGTAGATAATATAATAAAACAAGCAATAAACAGTAAATAAATAAAACCCAAATATTAGGGCAAATATTAGTAAAACAAGATCCCTAGTGCGACTAAGACTGTTTGTAGTGTTCAATAGTCTGATGGTTGTTGGGAAGAAGCAGTTCCTGAACTTGGAAGTCACATGTTTTCAGACTCCCATACCTTCTTCCGGATGGCAAATGAGAGTATGGCAGGGTGGTGTGAATCCCTGATGATGATGGCACATAGGTTTTCAGGAACCCTCAGTTGCATTTCCCCTTCTTGTCATGGTCAATGTCCCAGTGTGCAATCAATTCCTAATGGTATTTTTTGTGGGATAGTTTTCAAGGAAGGAAAAACATCCAACAGTTTTTAAAGAATGACGCTAAAATGACTTGTATTTCAAGATGTTCCAACTCATTTTGCTTAAATGGACCTCCTGCTCTACTGTAAGAAATACAGTAGCCAATTTATACACCACAGGCTCCCACAAGCACCATTGTAGTGATGCCCAGTTAATTTGTTCCAACAATATTGATGGAGGGATAAATATTGGCTAGGTTACCAGGAATAGCTCCCTTGCTCTTCTTCAAAATGGTGGTCGTTTCATCTTTTATGTTCACTTGAAGTACACTGATGGTTTAATGTCCTATTTTAAAAGAAAATGCAGTCCCTCATTTGCACGATTTAAATGTGATTTTTGTGCTCAATCTCAGACAATGGAATTATCCAGCAGTATTTGCCAAATAGAAATAAAATAAAACAAAATGTTAGCAAATATGAATAAGTAATGAACACACAATAAAATAGGCATTTGCATCAGTCGGAAGCACCACAAATAAATCACACTCTAAACTACACAGCTTTCAAAAATAATTTAGTTCCTTTTGAGAAGGTAAACAAACATCACCACATGTTTTCAAACAATAAAGACTGGCTTTATGATTTTTTGACAATGATTTTTTAAAAATAATTTGCTGTCAAAGTAAATGGTGTTCACTGTTATTGATCTGCGAATATTGAAGCAATGCAAAGCAAGGGTAAATGTAAGGTTAAATGCAGCAATCCATGTTACTGCCAGATACTGATAGTTTCAGTATCTGCCTCATTGATTACATTTATTAAAGATCTGAGCTTTCTGCATTTGTGCAATAGATAACCCAACTGTGTGAAATCTTGTCCATCTATTAGTGACATGCAAATTATCTGGGGGTCACGATTTAGCTTCTACACATGGACTTTCAATACCACATTTTGAGATGTTAAAATTGTTATTTTGTTGCTCTTTTTCATTTCCTTTTCTCAAACCCTTTCTTTTCTCCTATCTGTACTTATGCACTAAATTCTACAGTTCCTTCTCCATCAATGCACTGTTAGTTTCATAGTCCTTTGGATTGTCTGGTTAAAGAGACACCTTGTTTCTTCCTCTTGTTTCTGCTGGTCCCAGATGTAGTCTATTTTGCTATTGTGTTATCAGTGTACCCCTTTCAGCAAAATTGATCACATAAAAAGATTGAAAATCTAAATGTGCAAGGAAAGTGTTGTTAATAGAAGTCTCTGACCCACAATAAAATATGGGCCACTAAATCTTACTTCAGCTAATCTGACCAATAATTTTAAATATGTATTATGTTGCAGTAAAACGACTTGCGCTGTCATCAAGACAACAGTGCTATTACTTTAATATTGAAACCACTTTTATTGTCTTCTCTGTTTAGTGCCTTGTACGTAGTGGATTTAAAGAAATTCAGAAAGATTGCTGCTGGTGATCGACTCAGAGGACAATACCAGGGTCTCAGTCAGGACCCCAACAGCTTGTCCAATCTTGACCAGGTTTGTATGCATGCTTTTATTGGTGTATCATTGGAGGCACCTTTCAGCTCAGTTGTGGTGTACTCCAATGTTAATCCACTTAGTCATACACCAAAGAAGGGCAGCATGGTGACTCAACGGTAGAGTTGCTGCCTTATATCGCCAGAAACCCGGGTTCGATCCTGACAGTGGGTGTTGCTTGTATGGAATTTATCCATTCTACCTGTGCCCACATGGGCTTTTTCTGGATACTCCGGTTTCCTCCCACACTCCAAAGACGTACAGGTTTGTAGGTTAATTGGCTTCGCTAAAGATTGTAAATTGCCCAGGTGGTGTGTAGGGGATACTTGCTTTTGTTTTTGGTCTTAGAATTTTGAGAAATACCAAGGGGAATTGTCCCATCAGCAAAATCTGAAAGTGCCACATTGGATAACTACAGGATTTGGTATTCAATTACAGATTGATCACACTAGAATAGGAAAGAAAGAGGATTTGGACTCTACCTCTTGCTACAATATGGTTTTATTCCCATGTGTGATATAGTATTTCAGCCAAACACGTTTCTTCTTATTTAACCTCAGTTGCTTCTCTATAGGCTCGCCTGTTCCAGTTCTTACTTAATGCCCCCACATGATCTCCACTTGGGAATGGCAATTAGTTTAAGGAGCAAAGTCTGAATTTTGTTTCTCCCCCAACATAATGAGACAATTGTAAAAAAAAAAATGCCCCTGCCAAGGCAATCAATCTCGGTAGAGACGAGGAAAAATAATTATATTTTTAATTAAATGTCTTGAGAAATGGATTTTTCTCCTAAATGTATCAAATTGTACAATTTTTAATTATAAACTAACAATGAGTAATGCCAGATCACACACTGTAACACTTTGATGTAATACAACCTTTAATGCAATAGGCATTGTTTAATGTTTTTTATATTAACCCACAAGTGTGTGTTAAAGAAAAGGCGAATCATTTTTTTCTGGCTTATTGATATAAGCTTCAGCATGTTAGTTTCACAGCAATTTGTTTTACATTTAAAAATAAATATATATTAAAATCTTACCTCACATTACTCTTGAGGAAATTAATGTTGAAAATGCATGTACTTCACTGGGCTTTTTAATGGAAGAGCACACCACTTGAAAGGTATTATTTGGTAGTTCATTTTCATAAATCATAATGAGATTTGTGCTACTTCTAATTTTGAAGTCTGAACTGTTTCTCTAACTCTCCCTGCCCATATGCACAACCAAAAATTTTGCTCCATGTGCAGAATCACATCTGTGACATGAAACTTGTATTTCTATCTGTGACAGAAAATAGACGCACACCAGACCTTAATATCACACACCATTTTGGATTTTATTACTTCCGGCTCTCTGCCCTCTAAAGCAGGGGCCGGCAACTGTAATGAGTCGAGTCGTACGCACGGCAAAGATTTAACACATGTTTAGTAAAATCCACTTACAGCATTGTTCTGCAGGACATTACAGTAACTAGCAGCTACTCGGACTGAATTACGTAGGGAAGCTTTTGGTAATAGAAATTGCATATTAGGCGGAGCAACTACTAACAAGCACTACAATTGGTTAATAGGAAATAACCAATCTACATATTTCCTTGTAGAAACAAAATGAAGCATAAATATGTGGAAACATGGTGGCTAAATAATATAGTAGCCGGAACTTTAATAATGCATGTGGGGAAGTATAGAAAGTTGCACAAAATCACCGTATCTAATGGGTGGCCTACCGACCCGTCCGGCACGTGTGCGGTACGAATCCGCATCTCCTCCTCTCACCGGTGAAGTGACCGGGGACCCACCGGGTGGAGGTGGTGATATAGGTGAGCTAGGCGCAGAACGCCGTGGGGAGCCGTGGGGGGCACAGTCTCTGATAGTGGAGCAGCCGGCCCGGTAGTGGGAGGGTATACAAAACACAAAACCTCTGGATGCGGAGTCGCAGGAAGCAGTTCATTCACTGGAAGGAGATGTTGACGGTTGCGTCTGTAAATGGCCCCGTCCACGCTAACCAGGTTGGAGCGCGGTTCTTTGACAGGGCTGTGGATGTGACTCAGACGGCCAAAGCCCTTGTTGGTCTGGAGGCGAACGACCTGTCCACTGGAGAGAGGTTTAAGTGATCTACTGGATTTGTCGTTTTTGTGCATAGCGTTTGAATTGTAGTTGTTTCTGGACTGCAGGCGGAGAACTGCAGTCCAGAACTGCAGTCCAGGACCTTTGGCTGCAAAAGCTGTTGGGGTACAGGCAGGGCAGCACTGGTTTGACCAGACATCAGTCGTCGGGCTGGGGAACCCAGTATGGGATCCCTGGCAATGTTCCTTAAATTGAGCAGGTCCAGGTAAACGTCAGATTTAGCAAGGTAAGAACGCTCCATTAGTTGTTTTGCACTTCAGACGTCTCGTTTGGCCAGTCCGTTGGACTGTGGAAACTCAGGGCTGCTGGTGATATGTCGAAAGTCCCATCTTTGTGCAACGTTTTTGAAACGCTGGCTGGTGAACGGACTGCCGTTGTCGGATAGAAGGCGTGCAGGGGAGCCGTGCACGGAGAAATGCCGTAGCAATGTCTGCTTCAGATGTGATGGTTTGGAGTAGATCGGTGTCAAACTAGCCCGAATAAGAGTCGACAAGAACCAGATAGTGTTTCCCATGCCATTCGAATATGTCGGTGGCTACCGTGGACCACGGTAGAGGAACAACCGGGTGTGGCAGTAAGGGCTGCTTCTGCTTGTGTGGCGTCAGGCTTTTGCAGAAGACGCAGACTTCAGTTTTGTCACGTATGTGCTTGGTCATACCAGGCCAGTGCATGAGGAGCAGCTTGCCAAGCTTGTCGTTAAATAGTTCTCTGTATTGAGAGAGTATGAGCTGAGTGGGGCCCACAGCGAGAAAGAGTTGATGGACAGCGTGGCCAAAGTATATACTAGGCATGGATCGTGGCATGCATGGACATCAAGCAGAGTTTCAGAATCCCCCTTGACAATATTAAACTTTAGGGTATGAGACTGCGAGTCTTCAATGCAGTTTAAATCAATCTGCCCAAGCGGGTGTAGAACATCTCCCACATACGCCCAAAGTGTGGCCGAAGCCTTTTCAATATGTTCAGTATCACGGATTTTCTTAAACTCAGATAACAAGATGACGTTGCATTTTGCACCCGTGTCAATCTTTGCGATCACAGGCTTGTTATTCACAAACATGGTTACCTCAGGGTCAAGTTGCTCGTTCGAGGAAGGGAGGAGAGAGGAAATAGATCCGCACGTTTCATTGCCTCAGGATCAGCCAGGTTTAGTAACACAGAAGCACGTACATCTGGAGGATCGTTGCGATGAACGATGCAAACGTAGTGAATGTAGTCGAGCTCGAAAAGGTGCCAGGTTTCAGCAATGTCAGAGTCAAAGATCAGAGGACTAGGACGGCGAGACGAGTTTGCCATGATAGAGATAACAGGCAAAAAACAAGGATAAAAAACAAAACTCGATTATTAAAATTCACTTGCAGCATTGGTCTGCAGGACATTACGTAACTAGCAGCTACTCAGACTGAATTACGTAGGGAAGCTCTTGGTAATGTAAATCGCATATTAGGCGGAGCAACTACTAACAAGCACTACAATTGGTTAATAGGAAATAACCAATCTACAGCAACCTTATTGTGCATAGGGGCCGGGTCCCATGTCTGTGAGCGCTTGGAGGGCCACATCTATCGCCATAGTTAATGAACTTTGACATATTTATATATTTAAGAAATATTATGTCTACTGAACATAGGAATTAGTTTGAGACATTGGTAGTGAAACAACCCTCAAGATCAACTTTGCGTTTATTGTCACTTAACCAGTGAAATTTGAGTTACCGTATTTCCCGGCAACGATGATGCACCCCCATTTTGAGTTGCTAAAATTTTTACAAAAGGCTGGCGGGACAGGATCAAGGGTTTGGTTCAGTAGAAAGGAAGATGTGAAACTCCTTCAAGGAGGTAATGAGGACTGGGGAGCCTCCATCTTCGCCTGTCCCACAATGCGCTGTGCAGTTCAGGTCTGAGGGACGGGGACTTCCTGGCTCAGTGAGATCACATAACGGGGGGAGAGAGAGCCCGAGACGGGAGCAGCTAGCCTTCCACCCAATAGCTACCCAACCTCCACCTCCACCGGTTGCGCCTGTGCCGAAGGACACCGTGGCTGGCTGCGGGCGGGCCGGCAGGAGGCGCTGAGGTGGCAGCCTGTTCCGCTGCCGCCCGACCAACTGAGTGAGTGAATGAGTTGCTGGCATGATCCCCGACCCCCTCTTTCTCAACGCTCCTGCCCTCCCCGCAACTTTACCCGTGGCGGCCCAATCAAGTTTGCTACCTGTGCAGCCCAGGCCGTGCTGAACCGGGCCAGACTCACCACATGTTGTGGAAAGGAACTCTTCTCTCCCCCCCCAGCGGCGCTGTCCTTTTACAGCCGCGTCCCACTTTACACAGTTCCAGGGTCAAAGTGGTGGCAGGTACCGTGGAGCAGTCGCTACGAGAGTGTCATGGTTCGGCCTACTCCATTCCACTTAAATTGTGTTAATCTTAAACACAATTTAAGATTAACATGCGCTCGGTGGCTCCGGCATTGCAGCTGCCAGCGCAGGCCTGCTTGCGTCGCCGGGATGTGCTGGAGATGATGGAAGTCTGCGGGCCGGATGATTACAGAAAAAAAAATACGCCTGCGGGCCGGATGATTTCGGGTTACGGGCCGCATTCGGCCCGGGGGCCGTAGGTTGCCGAACCCTGCTCTAAAGCCTGTCGTTCCCCAGCCCCGCACGGCCCGATTTTATCTTCTCCCCAAAATCCACAAACTGAACTGTCCTAGCAAACCCATTGTTTCTCCTTGTTTATGTACCACCAAATTAATTTCAACATACCTCGACACCATCCTATCCCTCCCCAGTCCAATCCCTCCCTCCCTAAGTCTAAGACATCTCACTCTTCGTCTCTTCCAAGACTTCCGTTTTCCAGGCCCCCACTCCCTCATCTTTACCATGGATGTCCCGTCACTACAATTCCATCCCCCACCAGGAAGGTCTTAAAGCCCTCCGTTTCTTCCTCAACCGCAGAACCAGCCAATTTCCATCTACCAATACCCTCCTCCGTCTAGCAGAGCTGGTCCTTACCCTCCACAACTTGTCCTTCGACTCCTCCCACTTCCTCCAAATCCAAGGCGTAGTGATGGACACTCGCATGAGCCCCAGCTGTGCCTGCCTCTTTGTAGGGTATGTCAATTAAATTCCTGGAATAAATAAGAAGTCATAGCCTTGGGCAACCTGTTGAGCAATAGAATAATTTATTGATTGAGCATGCTGGTGCCATTTAGTTCAGGCTATGATAATTATATTGAGGTTAATTTAACAATTCAATCTTTCCATTATTGCAATGGGTTTGGAGAATATATGGATTAATGATAAATAATTGTTCACCTCTTTTTAGTAAGGGAGTTAGTTCAATGCTAGAGTCCCAACATAAGCCAGTTGAAAACTGATGTCCTAATATTTCAACACTATAATGATGGCAGCATGCCACAGATATGTCTTCAATGCAGGTTTCCATGGGCAGACTCATGGGCCCAGAATTTCCAGTCAATTAAATTTGTCACATGCCTCCAAGAAACCTGCTCGGGAAGTATCAGTGGGCCTTGTTACATGAATCTCCCATGTTCCCTGCATGATTTGCAAACAGGTGCCTTCTGTAGAGGATCCAGCGGCACCAAGTTAGCTGACCAGCAAGGCAGATTGTGATCACTTTGACTGTGCAAACAAGGATTAAGATAATTTCATGTCTGTGATATTTAATTTTTTCAATGAAGATCACAATTAATGTTAAAGGTGGATGATTATAAAATGTAAAATATACATCAAAAAAATTATTTTTCAAATTTCATGGAATTTTGTTGACATGGTATCACTAAAGTCTAAAATAAAAGGTGGTGAAGATGGCATATGGCACACTGTCTTCATAGGTTGGAGCATAGAATATCTAAGTTGTGATGTTATGTTGAAACTTTACAAAAATAGTAAGATTAAACGAGAACTTACCAAGTTTGAAGGTTGATCTGTATTTTACGAGGAGTCGCGGTGAGGGATTTTGTGAAGACCCCGCCAGCACGCCTGCGCGGCATCCTTCAAAGCAGCGGTGTGGAATCACAGAACCAACCATGACTAAAAAATAGTAAGATGAAAACGTAGAACTACCTGGTTGACCTTATGATAGAGGGTGGGAGCGGTGGGCACGAAATCCCTCACCGCGACTCCTCGTAAAATACAGATCAACCTTCAAACTTGGTAAGTTCTTGTTTAATCTTACTATTTTACTTCGGAGTCACATGAGTGACTTCGTGAAGATTTCAAAGCTCTGTGATTTCACGCCCTGGACAACGTCCATGCTTATCACACTGCCGCCAGTCTGATGGAGGAAGGCTGTTAATGGAGTTCAGTCGAAACTGGCTGAAAAATCAACACAATTTATTAATCAAATAAACAACAAACCCCTAAATCGGGGCCAGACATTTACTGAGCGGTACCCAGGATAGCTTCTGCGAATGTCGCAGGGGCGGCCAGAGGCTTGTTATAGAACCGTTGAAAGGTTGTTCCCCACTGGCCCAGCCCGCGGTGGCGAGAATGTGGTCCATGGGCACCTTCATGGCTCTCGCTGCAGCCCTGGTGGAATGAGACTTAAAAATGTTAGTAGCAACTCCTGCTGCATCCAGCACCACCCTGAGCCACCTGGCGATCGTCTGTGTAGTCACCCGATGATGCGGAGGTTTTATGACTGATGAGGAGCCCCTGTTCCTTCATCCTGATAACTCCTGATTTGGATGTAGTGGTGGAGATGGGTGACTATGCAGAGTGTGGCATCTACAGGGTACGCCCGAAATTCCAGCTGCAGCCCATGCGCCCCTGGCCTGTGCTGTTTTAATAATTCTTTAACAAAGAATTTTATTTGACCAGGGTTGGCCACCATGCTGTCCAGTCGCAGTTTTTGTAACGTCTGGACTCGTTGGTCTGTCGTCAGTGCCATGAGCATCACCACCTTAAGGGTGAGCTGTTTCAATGGTAGCTCATCTATTGGAGCCCAGCTCCTCAGTAGGGTCAGCACAATCCCCACATCCCACGTTACTGTATATCTGGGTCGTGGAGGGTTGGTATTGAATACTCCCCTCATTAGTTTAGACACCAGGTGGTGGGAGCTGATACCTATATCCAGGTATGAATACAGCGTACTCCTGTCGCTGTTGATGGCACTGTAGCTGAGGCCAGCATCAAAATGGAGGCCTGCTAGAAACTCCAACACATCCGGTATTGTTGCCGAGTTGGAGGACTTGTTGTTCCGGGCACAGAAAACCTCCCACTTTCTGATTTGAGTGAGGTATTGTTTCCGGGTTGATTCCCGGCACGATGCTGCAATAAGGTTCATGGCTCTTGACGAGATGCCTGCCCGGATGAGCGGTCTTTTCAGAACCTGCAAGCCAACAAGTTTAAATGACCATGGCAAGGATGACTGACCCCCCCGTAATGGAGTGAGTAATCAATTTGGGATGTTTCCCAATCGCCATCCATGGTTGTTTTAAATTTCTACAACCATCGGGTACCATGGTTGTGTAGGCCAGTCGGGAATGATCAATATGCCAGTTGCAGAGTCTAGTTTAATTTCCTGCAATACCCGACTGGTGAGGCAGCATGGGGGAAACGCGTAGCAACCCATTTCCCCCAATGGATAAAACGCATCCAATGCTATTACCCCAGGGTCTGGTTCCCACAACACATACGTTGGTATTCGATGGTTCAGCCTGGACGCAAATAGGTCAATATCTGGTGTCCCCAAATTGAGCTATAATATCTCCAAAATTTGGGGGTTCAACATCCACTCAATGTTGTCATTGAAGACACGTGACCTGGTGTCCGCCACTGAATTAAGCTTCCCAGGCAAATAGGTCGCAGTAATCCAAATATTTCTTTCAATGCACCAGTGCCAAATTGTATTAGCCAATTCATTGCAAACTAGCAACCTGATACTACCCATATGATTGATGTAAGCCACTATTGTAGCATTATCTATTCGAAAGCAGACATGTAATCCCATGAATTAGTACAGTAAGCCCGCAGTCCATGAAATGCCCCCAGCATTTCTATATAGTTTATCCCATGTGACTCCAGGAATGTAGACTCATGAGAGTTCCATCTGCCACTACAACTGGACATCGTACCAGTTGCTCCCCAGCCTGGTGCACTTGCGTCAGTTAGTAGCACAACATCAGGGTTGCTCCCTATAATAGGTCAATGACATTCTTTAATATTATCTACCCACCATTATAGCTCATTTCTAGCTTCCGGTGGTAACCGAAGTGGCCGATCAAAGCAGCCAGCATTTGTTTTTTAATGCTGTGATTTGTGACCTTTGTGAATTTCGGTAGTGTAGCGGTCCGAATCGTGCAGCTGGGAATGTAGTTACCAATTTAGAGTTACCAATACCAATAACTTTTGCTGTTTGCCGCATGGTCGATACCCTGGCGCAAGCAAGATTGTGGCACTCTTCTAATATAGCAGCAGCTTTATTAGTGGGGATGATAAACTTCATTAAATTGGTATCTAAGGTGAACACCAAATCCATAACCCGTACCGGGTGCAGTTTTGATTTGTCTGGATGGATTACAACCCCAGCTTCTCAAGCAGAGCCTTGGTTGCAGCCACTCCTTGAATTGCCAATTGGAGGGTCTGCCCCACTATAAGGATTTCATCCAATATGCCATCACTATAATCTTGTTGTCGGAGAAGAGCCAATACAGGTAAATACCAATTTGGTAAACAGCCTAGGGCTGTGATGGTTCCATTAGGCAATGCACCCTTCCAGACAACTTCAGAATTCCCTGTGAGCCTCAGCGATGGGCACCATATAGCATGCTTCTTTCAAATCGATACATGCCATAAAGTACCCTGGGTAAAGCATCTGCCTAGCTGTTCCAAAAGTATCCATTTTGACATGGGTATATTGTACAAAAGTGTTCAACTCAACTAAATCGATTATAATCCGACATCCCCCTTCTTTTTTACTGCTGGTGAACATATTAGACTCAAACTCAATAGGTCCATGCTTGGTTATGCCAATTACCACTTTTCCCTGCTCGCCATATAATTTCAGCATGCCCTGCCTCCACCTCTTTTTGGGATAGAGTAAATTCCTACGAGGCGAATGCTGGGTATGGGAATCTATACCTCCAACGAATTATACCCTTGAACACTTTGTAAAATAAACTCATCTGTGGTGACAGTTTCCCATATGTCCAAGGCCGCCCGCAATCGCCCACCTATTCGTGCAGGAGGGATACTACGGCGTGAGAGGAGCCAGACCCCCTTACCTCCATAGTGAACGGCGGTTCCATACATACGGTGCTTCGGGTGGACGTTATGGAGGTTGACGGGCCGGCGGCCGCATTTCCCATGCAGGCCGCTGTTGGCCTTGCCCTAAAAGGTCGTTGTATTTGTTGAGATGGAGGTAGGTAGGATCTTTGTGCCCTATCCGGCAGCCTTGGTTCACAGGTTGTATTAGGCTGTTGCCGGTGATATGGGTGAACTCTGGCCGATGGAGTTTCATGAGGCCCACTGTTTTGGCCTCCTTTGTCCAGTCCCTTCACCTGTTTGGACAGGCCTCCAAACAACTGATGCGGCGGTGGAGCGGTAATGGTCGGCACAACCCCGCGAATTTGGGGTTTAGTGTGGGCTATATGGAGCTCTTACGCAGGCAATTTATCTCATACTGGGCGTTGCATAGGAGTGCCAGTGCATCATGCTATTTACTGGACACATTATCCCCGACCAGGGTTTAGCAAACGCCGTTATGCCCGTGGAGAACCTTTCTCCAAGGTATTATTGAGAATCTGACTCCAGAGTTGGTGCGTAATTAGGCAATCTATGGTGCCCGCCAATTCGTGGTGCAGGGTTCACCTGTCTGGGTGGAAACGGCAAACTTCACTCACCACATCCAGCATATCCTCCTCATGCTCTGGCTCAGCGGTCACTGGCTGTCCCTGGTCGTCGTCAACTCAGCAGCTGGGCAATCATTAATGCTTCTGGCTGGAGACGATGAGGAGCTGAGTGGTGTCCTTGCACGGCTAGTGGATGCCCGCGAATCCCACTCTTCTCGTTCCCGGCCCCGCTGGAGGTGTTGCACCACTAAGAGCTCCAACTGCTCTATGCGACTGTCCCTGCTATATGCAGCGGACAAGCCGACTTCCCCAGGCCCTGCGAATTCACTGGGGCTTCCACCATAGGACCTCACCCCCTTAGGGTGCTGTCTAGGGTCCAATGGCAGGTCGTCGTGACCTACAGCCCAAGTAGGATCATACGACTCCCGCACGGACTCTCCGCTAGTCTGTCTTCTCCGAGACTGTGGCGGCCCACCTGGCTGATAAGAAGGCAGGTGAGTTGAATCTGCGCCGGCCCCCGGAACCTGGCTCCCCGGAGTCCGTGCAGGCTTACCTCCACTTTTGCCCTTCTTTTAGCGTGGAGGCGCATGGTCGGCCGCTCGCAGAGCTGAGCTGACCGACCGCTTCCTGCTGCCACCTCCGCCCTTGACCGCAGCCTGACGGGGTGTGTTGTCGGCGGTATCTGCTCCAGCAGGCCTACACGACGCAGCAGTGTTATGCCCGGGCTGCACGATGGCAGATATCCCTGGCTGTGGTACGTATTGCACTTTGCAGGGCTCCCCTGTCGTGCGGCTGTCCCCCGGCCCAGCCCCCTCGGGTCTTCTGGAGCTCGGGGAGAGGTTGCCTGCGAAGAACAAGACCCCTTGCCACGTACCTGTATCCCCCCTTATTCTCTTGGGGGACGGGGGGCTTGGAGTCTGGATCCGTTGCTTCCAGCTCCGGAGCGGTAACCCATTCGGGTGAGTCGGCCCCTGTATCAGCGGGAGCGCCCGACTTCCGCATTCCTGCCCCCACCATGCGTTAAAGCTGCCGGCGTTCCTTGCAGCTCCGGGGACAAGGGCCGTTGGCTGGCCGCAGCTCAGCTCCTCGACAGCGTCGTCCTCCGGCCCTTGTCCATGCTGTGAAGAAAAGGTAATACTTACCTGCTGGTCTTGTGAAGGAGCTGGAGGAGAGAGCGCACTCCCCCCCCCCCAGCCTGCCGGTGCGAGTGCGCGCGACGATATGCCGCGCAGGCGTGCTGGCGGGGTCTTCACAAAGTCACTCACGTGACTCCGAAGTAAAACACTCATTGTGCCACACTTAAAGCATTGTTCTGATCACTATACTGTAGAAAGAATGTAATTGTGTTGGAAAGAGTGCAGAGAAGTTTCAGCAGTATGTTGCCTGGATTGGAGGTCTTCAGTTATATGCAGAGGTAAGATAGAACAGCTTGTTTTCCCTGGATTCGAAGAGGCAGAAGGATGACCTGACTGCACTATAAAAGATTATGAAGGCACATTGATAGGTTAGATACTCAAAACTATTTTCCCAAGGTAAGGATATCAGAAAAACAAGAATACAGAGATTTAAGGTGAGAGGAAGGAGTGTTAAAGGGGATAAAGGATAGATTTTTTTTAATGCCGAGTGATTGATTTGGGAAATGTAGTGCTAGAGGAAATGGATAAATTGTTTACAGTTACTACAGTTAAGAGACAAATAGACAACTTAAATAGTTAAGGCTCAATGTGGCAAAAATGGGATGAACAAAATCGCATGAATGTAATGGGCCGATTCTGGCTCTACAATTTTTGGAATCATTACATGGAAATTATTACTATTGCAGGGGAATTAAGTTACACATCTATACATTATTAAAACTCTCTGCTTGTTTGTATGCGCGAGTATGTGTGATGTTTCAAAACCCCGCCAAACGGTACACGATAGCGCTACAATTGTTGGTCCACTTTACCATTGTTCTGGGATGTAAATGAAACCAGCTTCGTTCGGATTGATGGTATATTTTACGTTATTGACATTTTAAACTTTACAAAAATCACTTTTCCACTTGCCCTGCCCGTCAGCCGTGTTCAACATCACAATGACGTCACAATGGGATCCCGAATCTCATTTACATAAAAAATCACTATTTTCAAAAAAATTTTGTTTCAATTAAATTCTTCCGTTTTCATTAACAGCTAACATTGTGTTTAGGTTATTTTAAATAAAAATTGTGGTTTTCATTGGGGGGGGGGTTGATATAGGGGGGAGGTTTCATTTAAAAAAAACACTGCAATTTTCATTGTGGGCGGGGCTGGGATAGGGAGGAATGGGGGCGCATGGAGATAAAGGGAGAGGAGGGGGTAGGGAGGGAGAGGGAGGGGAAAGTGGGGGAGGTGAGGAGGGAGAGTGGGGGAGGAGGGGGGATAGAGGGAGGGGGAGGGGGGTGGTAGGGAGTGGGGGATAAAGGGAGGGGAGGGCTGTGGGGGAGGTGAGGGAGAATGAGGAGGAGGAGGAGGAGGATAGAGGGAGAGGAGGGATTAGGGGTAGAGGGAGAGCAGGGCGGGGGGAGACGACACTTTGGATTGGGCTCTTCTTCAGACTAATTGTAGAAGGGGGCGAAAGTTGGAAAAGAGAGGTGCGGGTGAGACAAAGCCGGACAAGGGTCCCGATCCATAAACATCGCCTATCCATGTTCTCCAGAGATGCTGCCTGACCCGCTGAGTTACTCAATCACTTTCTGGCTTTCCTGGCAAATAAAAGGATGACACGGCTGAGGAGGGGTTTGCTTGGCAGATGGGTGGAGTAGGTGACAAAGGTTAGAGAAGGAGACAAAACGCTGTCAACTATGGAGTGAAGTGGAGTGAAATGTAAAGTCAAGGAGATGTGGATGGAAGGGGAAAGGAGGGGGGTTATAAAAGGGAAATGGGGAACTCTGAAATGGGTTAGGTGTGTATTTAGGAGGGGAAATAAGCAGGGTGACGGGGTAGGGTGGGGATGTGTGGGAGATGATAGGAGAACTGTGCACACCAGGGTGATTGGTGACCACGGGAAAGAGGAGTATTGGGGGATACTACAACAAAAAAAAACGCTTGCAGCAACGACAGTGACTGAGGGCCAGAATGTACTGGCACATGGCAGAGAGCGCATGGAGCGAGAACTGATGAGAGAAGCAGGGGTGGATGGATACCACCCTCCCACCTATAACCCTCCCTCTTTACATTTCACGCCTCTTCTCTCCTGACATCCTTTAGTCTCCTTTTCAATCTAGCCTTTGTCAATCTGCCAAACAACCCCCACCCCTCACATACCCACTTGTCACCAGGCTTTGTCCTGTACCCTGGGAGGAAAAAAGGATTGTTTGTTGGTTAGCTACCAAAATTGGAAAATTAAAGTTCATACCATTAGGTTGTAGGCTACCCAAACAGAATATGGGGTGCTGTCCCTCCAGTTTCTGGTGTAACCATTCTCTGATAATGGAGAATGCCCAAGACGAAAAGGTCAGCATGGAATGGGAAGGCAAGTTTAAAATAGTTAGCAACCAGGAGATCCAGCAGATCTTGGCATCAGAAACATTGGCTAATAAAATCAAATCCAGTTGTTTTAAAGTAGATGAAAAGGATAACTAAAAAAAGAGGGGTGTCTATTTGGGACCAAAAAGATGATGTGTTGAGGGAAGGGGACGTGGATGAGTTTCTGGATGAATACCTTGTGACTGTCAGCACAGAATAGGTGAACAATGTTTGTGTTCTCAGATTGCCTTTTGTAATATTGTTAAATTTCAAAATCGCAATGGTTAACTGAAGAATGCACGGATGGAATGATGACTGGTATGCTTATAATCACGCTGTCCAAATTTTCCGTGGGCAACAGCAGATTTTCTTTATAGTGTAAACAAAGTTGAATCATAGTATTCTTAATTAATGGGGCTTATTAATTTAAAGATGTGGAAATCCATAATAATCAACAACTGCTTAAAATTATTTACTTTGTTTTTCCTGTTAAATGTGTTTTACAGGATCTGCCCAACAACATGATCCATCAAGTGCCTATTAAATCCCTTCCACAGTACTGGCTGTGGTGTGAGACATGGTGTGATGAAGCATCCAAGAAGAAAGCTAAAACTATTGATTTGGTAGGTGCACGAGAGAATCGCTGCTGCTCACTGAAACACCAGAATAAATCCTTTCATAACAGATCCAGATTTAATCGAAAATGGGTTAATTTCTGCCAAGATCTTTTTATAAAGATCAGTGTACCATGATGCACCATGTATGAATGTGTGTACTGTCAATACTTCAATCAAAGAATTTGTAGGGAATGATTCCTCAAAAGCTCACAAGGTTGTTGAGGAGGTAAATAGGGTTTTGGGTACATTGCCTGAGAAACTAAATTTAAAACAAACATTTCAGTTCTCTTTCCCTTGGTTATGTCACACCTTGAAGACTGAATATAGATTTCCACTGTAGTCTCATCAAATATTAGCTAAAATGGGGAGAGGGTTAATAGTCTGATGGCACTTCAAGAACTCCGTTACCAGAAAAGACGAAAAGAATCAAAACATTTTTTAAAATATTCTCAGCATTAGGTAGATGTAACTGAAGTTTTTAAATGATGGAAGAATTTGAAAGTGGCATGATTGGATTGGAGACTAAGCCATTTGAGCTAATTATTAATGTAAAATTTATGTTTTGTGGGGGTTTTTGGCATTTCCTGTTGCACAAGGTATAGCACCTGATTCATTGAGTTTTTCACATAGTGGAGCATCATACTGAAAGGGCGGGCTTACAGCCTGATACAGTTGCATATTATGTCTATTAAGAGTAGGCCAGTATACAATATAAATGTTTGCCTCGACGTGTCAGTAGATAAACCCATTTGAGACTGTTCCCATACTGCCAAACCAGTGCAACAAGTTGAAGGCACACAGGGGTAGAACTGCTGCCTCATAGTTCCAGTGACCTGAGTTCAATCCTGGCCTTGGGTAACTGTCTGCATGGAGCTTGCACGTTTTCCCAGTGACTGTGGATTTCCCTTGGGTGCTCCGGTTTCCTTCCACATGCTAAAAATTTGCAGGTTGGTACATTCATTGTACCATTGGCCCCATTGTGCAGCTGAGTAGTAGAATCTGGGGAGGAGCTGATGGGAATGTGAGGAGAATAAAATAGGTAAGGGTAGGATTTGTGTAAAATTGGGTTTTTGATGGTCAGTAAAGCCAGTTTTGCTAAAGTGCTCGTTATCATCCTATATTTCTATGTGAGCAAATTTCATTAATTAAATTAAATTCCTTGTTGTATTTTTGGTTCTTTATCATTACGTAAAATTCTGATGACCAACATTTATTATGACTTTTCAGTGCAATAACCCAATGACTAAAGAGCCCAAACTGGATGCAGCTATGAGAATTGTTCCAGAATGGCAGGAGTATGATCAAGAGCTTAAACAGTTCCAGAAGTTCTTTCAAGAGGAAAAATTTAATGGACTGACTCATACCAGAACAGAAGGTGAGGCTGGTATGCACTCTAGCATATAAAAAATCTTTTCAAAATTCGTGAATCACAATTTAGAGTCGGTACGTACATTCTAGAAAGAATATTAAAATAATAACTGTTAATAATTTGTGAAGGAAGGAACTACAGATGCTGGTTTATACTGAAGATAACTCAGTGGGTCAGGCAGCATCAAACTGCCTGACTTGCTGATTCACTGAAGCACTTTTTCTACTTTTAATAATTTGAGACTTCTGTGCACATTAAAAGTAAGTATTCATGACTAAGTGGGTCTCAAAATGTATTTTTGGTAGTTCTCACTCAAATGAGCATGAACTAAATTGAAGGCATATAATAAAATTAGATTGGCTTTGAGTCAAATTTTAAGGTTAACTTTCCAATACATAAAAACAATCCTTCCTCTCTACCATCTGGGAACCCAAAGAGCTCCAGGACAGACAAAAATTCTCACGCATCTCCTCCAACCCCATCTAAAGCATTTGGTGCTCCTGATGTGACTTCCACTGCATTGGCGAGATGAGCGTAGACTGGGCGACCATTCAGGGGAACACCGGTGCTCTGTCTGCAAGAACCATCCAGACCTCCATGCAGCAAAGGTTTCAACTCCCTTGCCATTCCCACGTTGACCTGCCAGTCCAGCCTTCTCCACGTCCAGGAAGAAGCCAAACACAATATATTCTTCCACCTGGGTAGTCAACTATGCGTATAGACATTGACTTTTCCAATTTCAGGTATTCCGCATTGGTTTATTGTTGTGACTTGTATCGAGATACAGTGAAAAACAATTTGTTTGCATGCGATTCAGACAAATTATACTATGCTTGAGTACAATCAAGATTTTTTAAAGGTGCATGCACTGCAATGAGGTAGGTTGGGAGATTGAGTCTATACCCTTAGTTTATGAAATAACCGTGCAGTAGTTTGATAACAGTGGGAAAGAAGCTGTTCCTGAATTGAGACACAAAGTGCTGTCTTAACTCAGCAAGGTCAGGCAGCATCTCTGGAGGAAAGGATAGGTGATATTTTGTGTCGGGATCCTTTTCCTGACTGAGTTAGTCCTCCAATTTGTGTCTTTTTTTGTAAACCAGCATCTACAGTTCCTTGTGCCTACTGTTTCTGAATCTGGTGGCACATGATTTCAAGCTCTTCTGTCTTCTGCCCGATGGGAGAGGGGAGGTGCAAATGACCATGGTGAAAATGGTCCTTGATTATGTTGGCTGCTTTTCCGAGGCAACATGAACATAGAACATAGAAAAATACAGCATAGAAATAGACCCTTCAGTCCACAATGTCTGTGCAGAACATGACGCCAAGACCAATCTTATCTGTCTGCATATAATCCGTATCATCCCATTCCCTTCACATCCATGTGCCAATTCAAATGTCTCTTAAATGCCACTATCATATCTCCACCACCACCCCTGGCAAAGTGTCCCAGGCACTCACCACATATATAAACAATTTGCCCTACACATCTCCATTTACCTTTGCCCTTCTCATCTTGCAGCTATCCCCTCTTGTATTTGATAATTCCGTCCTGCGGAAAAAGTTCTGACTGTCTAATTTTTTTAATGCCTCTCATAATTTTATATACCTCTATCAGGTTTCCTATCACCCTCAGTCCCAATGCAGAGTTACAACCCAAATCTCTACAAAATTTTACCAGCACTTTGTTTTTTGCTCCAAATTCCAGCACCTGCTGGGTCTCTTGTCTCTGCATAGTAATATGTTCCAGACTCATCACAGGGAATTATAGCACTAGGTTAGATTCACTGACAGTTGGTTAACTACATATTAGTCTACTCTTCCAGATCTTGACATGTTTGATTCAGAAAGCAGACATTAGCAGTGTGAATGTTTACAGCAGGGGATGCACATGCTTTGATGAAAATTGTACTCTGTGTAACTTGCAAGGCATTCAGAAATACTGAAGATAAAAAATACCAAGCCATAAGGTTATAAGGAATTAAAATCAACGTGTTGCATGTTCCATACCAAAGGTTTAATATCACGATTGTTTTTCACATTAGTAAACAATGACAGTTTTTTTTCTAAATGTGAAAAATGACCTTTGTGCATAATGGGTAGATTTCTTGTCTGAACATTTGTAACCCATCCAAAAGGGTAATACATTTACTGGTGGTTGCCTGCAGCAAAATAACAAATTACCTGTCTTGTTATATATAAAACTTTGAAAGTATGTAAAAATCAAGGAAATTCAGTGTGGCAAGCAAGGAGAGTTCCTGGGAAAGCATTCTAGATACGAATCTCAATTGAGATTTACACAATATGCTGGAGTAACTCAGCGGGACACGAAACATCTCTGGAGAGAAGGAATGGGAGCCATTCTTTCTCTCCAAAGATGCTGCCTGTCATCCGTTCCTTCTCTCCAGAGATGCTGCCTGTCCTGCTGAGTTAATCCAGCATTTTATCTATTCGGTGTAAACCAACGTCTGCAGTTCCTTCTTATACATGGATTGAGATTTAACTGTGCGAAGCGAGAATCATTGTGGAAACAGGCAGTGTGATGATATTCTGTTGGATTCATTTTCATCACCGTTATAAGCATTTTAGTCTCATGATTTGCTGAGCGTTAACCTTTGGTTTCTCTTTCATTTTGCAGGTCATGACCCACATACTGAGCTTTAAGCTGTGAACGTGAGACCAGTTTAACTCTGTTCAAGGAGTTGTTCTTTTTTTCTTCCCGAATGAAATATTCTCAAGTACGGCAACGATCCAAGACTGGAATGAGAATGTACTGTTGGTGTTGGTTTAAAACAAATTATAAATGGTGTTCAGTTCTGTAGACAGGTAAAACAATGGGGATGCAAGCATCATTGGAAAATGTATAGGTATTCACCTCAGGGACAAAGAAAATCATGCAAAATTTGACTGTTTCCACATGTTTGCCGAAAGGTGGTATAGGACAGAAAGGAATCACAAGGATGATCTAAATTCCCAATAATAAATCACCCAATCATTCAGTTTGTTGATTTTCATATTCCTGTAAAATTATCTTGGTTAGTCAGTGCTATGTTGATGCGGCTTATAATTCATTTACCCTCCCCTCCCCCAACCCATACAAACACACGCAATGGGATGTTAAATTGAGGTATAGGTTGATTACTTTGTTAGTTTTTTTTACTATTGAAAACAGTTCTGCTCTCGAATGTGTGAAATGTAGCTCAAACGGTGTTTAATGTATACATTTTAAAATGTGGAGCTTATTGGTAATGTGGTATTTGTTGCTTTCTGTCTTACAATCGAGAATATTTTCCAGACCCAAAAGGCATACAATGGAAGGCTTCAGTTTGTGTAATTCCAGTCTAAATTTCACAGTGCAAGCACTCAATACGTGCAAATTTGCTCTTGTATTTTTCCAGCATAATCAGCAGTCAAATTATGGTCGCCATAAATGGCTTAAAGTGCCCTTCATTGCACAAATCACTGCTCCTATGATGCATACGCGTTTGCATTTAGTGCTCTCTGGATTTTTTGTTTGTTAACCCCACTTCATGGCATCGTAACTGGGGGAGAGAATTATTTATTTATGCTTGAAGAGAATTACATGGAAGCAGCTGTTTATATCATCACTGTAATAGACTGATAAGTCCAAGGGTAGAATATTGCTGTGTCGGCAATACACTTTATGGAAGGAATTTCTTATGTTTCACTGTAGAGAATATCATCTGAAGCTAGTGGACAAACCTGAACTGGTTTACTGTTAAAAAAACAAAAACAAACCAAAAACAACACACTTTTAGCCTAAGTCTGAAATTTGCTGTCATTGAATACCATTTCAATAATAGAACATGAACTATTCACCATGGCCTTGAGGTTTGACATTGTTTCAAATGCATTTCCATAATTATGTGCTTCATTGAAGCATGGATATTTCTGATGCAAAAATGTACAGAAGCTGAACTGTACACTTTCAATACCCTCCCTGATGTAAAACATTAACTGAAGCTTTCCTTAATTACATAATGTGGTGTTGACTGCCACTTATATTCATCATTCTTTTTGTTTTGATAATTGTTGCACTCTGCATTGTGTGTTGGGATTGTTTTCCTATACTGTAAAGGGAAGAGACTCTGCATGTTGGAGGTTGAATCCAAGAGCCTGAAACTTTGAGAATATAGCATATTAATGGACAAGTGTTTCAAAAGTTAGTCTACATTAGCTTCTGAATGATGTGCTGACTGGGTCTAAACTATACGGATAATGTAAAAACCTGGGGATAGACTGGTATCATCAGCAGGAGGGTACATTTTTATTACTGCTGGGAGCAAATCGTGGTTCTTGTTCAAAGCTGTATTTTTATGTTGCTCAAAGGAGATGACTGAGAAATCTTAATAGGTGCGAGTCAGAATATAAAACTAGCCTTTGTACTGAAGGAAGCAAGTATGGGAAATAGTAATGTTACACATTTCTGCAGTAACTATGTGTCCACAGGGAAAGTTACTAAGCTCATTAAAAATTGAGATACTTCAAATCATATTAAATAAGAAGTGTGTAACATCCAGGTGAATGAAAAGCTTATGGATGGACTGAATAGACTGGATATGAAACATACCAAAAATTGACCTGACTCTAATGTTTTTTGGTCTCGCACACATATTATAGCAGAAGGATCTGTCCAGTCTATGCCAGTGCTATGCCATAGACTTTTCTCAAGGTTGAGATGTTCCATTCATGAATAAATAGCAACGTTTAAATGCTGCAATTTTTTTTGGCTGTTGTCCTTTCAGGATTCTACAGCTGAAATGTGAACTTTGGTATATTTATGATTCTGAATTTTGGTTTTGGAAAAGCTTTTTCAATGTTTTGTATGATTGCAAGATTGTTAATTGTAATGTGTAAAATACAAATCAAACCCTTCCTCTTCTATAGCAGCATACATGCTAGATTTTATTCCTTAACTTTGAGCAGTGTGAGAGGGAGACATGTAAACTCTCAGTAGCCTACAAAATCCCACCCTTACTTTGAAATTTCTCAAACACTTCCTGTCTAAATACATGGAAGGTTTCACCATATGTTCTTTTCACTCTGCTGACCAACTGGTGACTTGTAAATATATTTTCCTAAATTTTCTACCATCAACAAGATGTTTGCTTAAATCCAAAGCAGATTAATATAATCTTTAGGAGATTTGCAGTGACACACACTGAATATTTCTTTCGACAGCTTGTGATATGTTTCACTTACCTTGCACCCACAATAGCCCATCGCTTTTGGTCTTGATTTTAAAAACAAGAAAAGATTTAGGATCTCCAGTCACGTTGAAAACAGACAATTTTAATTTGGTTATTTGGTGGTATTTTAGGACCATGTTTTTTTTAGTTATTAGCTGAGAGTCCCTTGAGCTTGTCTCTTGAGTTGTGATTAGCAACACCGATGCAGAATTTAGAAAGCAATTGAAATGATGACACAAAACACTGATATCAACAATTGTTTTAAACCGTGAACTCAATTGGTTAATTTGGGGTTGTAGAGTAAAAAATTCTATTGGGATTTTTAAAATGACCAGTGAAATGAAATAATGTTAATTTTTTTATCACCATGCATTTTATTGATGTATATTGGGAAAAAATTAAAGAGCATCATATACTGATGCGGGGGAACAAATATATTTTAATTCCGCAATCTAGAAACAACATGGGTAAGGAAATGGTTTAATGTGTAATACAGCATATTTTATTTGAGATGTACCTAAATTATAATTCTGTTATCATGGGCAGCAGAACAAGAGGGCAGAAGTTTAATTTAGTGAAAAATAAATTAACGTAATCTGCTTGGTGATAACCAAATGTTTTGAGGAGATCACTATCTGGCCCAACCTGAGGCTTAGAGTGTGAACTATCCAAATTACACCTTACTTGAAATATTACCTGTCAACGAGTTTTCAATAAGAATTTTATGTGGAATGAGTAACAAAATCAGTGCTAGACGAGAATATGTGTCAAATGTTGGAGCATCCGCTTGGGCATTCGAGCATTAATTGATTCATTGGGATCTATTGTAACTGTAACTTTTTTTCCTTTTGTGTCTGCTATAAAGGGATTTTCTTATTTTTTCCATTTGTTTTTTTTCTTGTGGTTCATTTGTTTCCATCTCTCACATACTGACCTCCACCTCCTCACAAAATAAAGATTGAAAAGGGGTCTTGACCAGAAACGTCACCGATTAATTTTCTCAGATGCTGCCTGACCCGCTGAGTTACTGCAGCTTTTTGTGTATATCTTCGGTTTAAACCAGCATCTGCAGTTCCTTCCTATATATTTTGTCTGCTCCACTGCGAAATTTCCTCAAGGTATGCCTACTTTGACGAAGTTCTCCTGGAATCTGAAGTAGGGTCTCGACCTGAAACACCACCTATTCCTTTCCTCCAGAGATGCTGTTTGACCCGCTGTTACTTCCGCTTTTTGTGTCTATCTTCTGACAAGAAAAATAAATCAGACTTCAGCGATGCACATTGTGTATGTGCACAGTTTGCCCAGAGTTCAGTTGATCCCCTAAGTGTAGTAAAAATATATCAGCAAATGCAAAACAAACTGATGGAGGAACTCGATGTTTCTGTAGTGAGATGTGTGTACAATCTGGAATTTCAAATGCCATCAAATGGTTTGGTGAATTTTCCGCTGTGTTTTGCAACATCCATAATCACAGTTTCTAAGTGAAATGTTTCTCAAAGTTGCAGAAGATCGTGCTTCCCACTCAAAGGTATTACTGTTAGATATACTATGTTGTCTCTGGCTTGCCATGAAAGAAAGGGGAGGAAAAATGGTTTTCATCTGCATAACCAATGCAGCTCCAGAGTGTCACAAATGGCTTTACTGACAGTTTGCTCACCATGGCAATATAAGCAACCAATTTGCTCTCACTAAGGCCCCACGGTTCATTTGATAATGATGAGGTAAAATATTTCAATCCTATTGAGGAATTGGTCAACATATTGGAGCTAATTTAAAATAACACATTTATTTCTTTAGTGGTTTCATTAACGTTACAACTGTTTGCTTCACCAAAAGTTGCCACCTCATTCATTTTAAATACGGTGCGCAGCGCTATAGTTGCTGCCTTACAACACCAGAGACCCGGGTTTGATCCTGACTAAGCGTGCAGTCTGTACGGCGTTTGTACGTTCTCCGTGATCTGCGTGGGTCTCCGGGTGCTCCGGTTTCCTCCCACACTACAAAGACGTACAGGTTTGCAGGCTGATTGGTTTGGTAAACTTGTAAATTGTCCCTAGCGTGTGTAGGATAGGGCCGAAGGGCCTGTTTCCGTGCTGTATCTCTAAAAACATTTAAACTACAGTGTGTTGGTGGCAGATGTATTTAGGATAAATAGATGGTGTTTTAATGCTCACATCTGCAACAGATGGTCGCAGTTGGAACCTCCAAGCCAGAGATGGGAGCACAACATCTGGGCTGATGTCCCAGTGCAGTATTGAAAAGTGCCGAGATTTTAAGCTAAATCCCATTTCCTGAATAGGGCCTCGAAAGTGTCCATTAAATAATCCCTGGTCACCTAAACCAATATTACTTTGCAAGCAAATGTTAAATTTATTTCAATGTTGAACATTGCAAAGTATCTTGAGAATTTTGACTCTAAACTATTTTCTGTTAAATGAAACTTCTACGTCAATTGAATAAAACTGAGTTGTCTTATCAAAAGGAAATATGTAGATGCATATTATTTTTATGTTGCTTTACATTTTCATTGTGGATTAATCTGAATTTTATACATGATATTTGGTTGCTTGTTACTATTTTTTGTGATGGAGGCTTCATGAATTATTTGCTTAACCTGGAATAAAAATCTGAAGACTTGTTTTTATGTCCATTGTTGGGTATCTAAAATAGTTCACATTTTCTGGGCTGCCGAAAACAAAAAATAATTGCAATCCCCATTATTATTGTTGGCAAGCATATTTATTCTTCCATCAAACATTTGAACTTACTGAAATAAATTGTAGGTTCTGACTAGACTAGAGGGTGTGAGCTATAGGGAGAGCTTGAGTAGGCATGGACTTTATACCCTGGAGCGCAGGAGGATGGGGGGTGATCTTATAGAGGTATAAAATCATGTGAGGAATAGATCGGGTAGATGCATAGAGTCTCTTGCCCAGAGTAGGGGAATTGAGGACCAGAGGACGTAGGTTTAAGATGAAGGGGAAAAGATTTAATAGGAATCTGAGAGGTAACTTTTTCACACAAGAGGTGGTGGGTGTATGGAACAAGCTGCCAGAGGTAGTTGAGGCTGGGACTATCCCTACGTTTAAGAAACAGTTAGACAGGTACATGGATGACACAGATTTGGAGGGATATGGACCAAACGCAGGCAGGTGGAGCTGCTGTAGCTGGGACATGTTGGCCAGTGTGGGTAAGTTGGGCCGAAGGGCCTGTTTCCACACTGTATGACTCTATTACTATGTAAAACCTGTGGATTATTGGGATTCCATAAACATGGAGATGCAGCACAGAAAACACTCTTTGATTCACTGTCCTTGCCTCCCATTAACCACCTATTTATATTAATTCCCTTATTCTCACCGTCCTCCCGCTCTCTAATTGCCTGCCCATTTTCCACCACCACCTAAACATCAAAGGCAATTTACAGTGGTCAGTTAACCTCCCAATCCACACATTTTTGGTCACGAAGCTTGGTGATTTCAGGCTTCTCCCTTGCCTCGACAGGAGACACTGGCAGTCTCAGGCTTATCCTTGCACTCAGTCTTAGCCTCTGTGTGTGGGCACGATCCCTCGTTCATGGGCAGGAAGAGGCACTGGCGTCTCAGGCTTGCCCCGGCCACTCAGTCTTAGCCTTAGTAGAGGCATTGGTTGTCTGAGGTTTCTTTCCAGCAGCTCAGTCTTGACCACCCAGTGGCCCTGGTGGTCTCGGGTGTGTCCCAGTGGCTCAATCTTCCTCAAACCTGTGACAAGAACACAACTAACATGAAGGAACACCACTTACTCTCTCTTCTGCTTCTCTCACATTTTCTCCGCTGCCTAGAGACGCCTGGGTTTTATAGGGAGGAGGCTGACAGCGTTCAGGTGGCCAAGCCAATATCAGCAAATTGGACCCAGCTATTACCAATGATGCTGGGGATTGGCCTGTCAGCCAGTGATGGGGGTCAGAGTGGCATCCAAGTGGAGGAGCATCGTCGCTGTATCCTCCATAACTGTGACTAAAATAATCTTTAACTCCTTGACCTCATTCAGTTTTCTGCAGCCTTTGTTATGGTTAACTATATTTTTCTCCTCCACCTCCATCCAGCTAGATAGAGCAACACTCGGCCTGCCTCTATTCCGAGCTAACCTGCTGTAGCCAGAAAATCAATTACAGTGGTCTCCCTTCTGGCTAACTCATGGTTAGTATTGGTGTCCTGCTATGATCTTTCTTTGTCCATAACTATGCCTCTTCGTACACCATCCAAACAAATGATGGGATAGATTACGCTGGGGAGAGCCCAGCACCTGGAACTCATATTCACATGGGCCTTATGCAGAGAACTTCCTAACAAGGGTGTTAAAACATTAAATGAGGCTCTTGGCACCCAAACCTGATATTTGTTTTAGAAATAGTAGATTGCATGGTGGAATGTGGGATGAACAAATAAATTCACTTAGGCTCTTAAGTACAACCTATAGATGGCGCAGCAGTAGAGTTGCTGCCACACAGCACCAGAGTCCCACTTTTGTGGGGGTTTTCTGGGATCTCCAGTTTCCTCCCACACTCCAAAGATGTACTGGTTTGTAGTTTAATTGGCTTGGTATAATTGTAAATTGTCCTTAGTGTATATAGGATAGTGTTCATGTGCAGGGTTTGCTGGTCGGAGCGGACTCGGTAGGCCGATGGGCCAGTTTCCGCACTGTATCGCTAAACTAAACAACAACTTCTTTTCGTGTCCATCTTGTTACAAATGTTGATCTCGCTGTCATCGTTTGTCGTGAAAAGGACGCAAGCATCCGGCGACAATCAGTGGGAGCCATCACTTGTCGCAATAGATGATGGTGGTAAACAACTAAACTACTGAGAAAGATCCTGAATTTAGTCATAAATGATCTCCACCTTATGGGTAAATCAATGATTGCTGTTTAAAAATAACAAAGCAACTGTTTTTTTCTTTGCTAACTGATTAAGTTAATTCACTAAACGTTTAGATTCATTCAGTGGGGTGTGGTGGAGCATCAGTCCCACAGCTCCAGTAATGCAGGATCAGTCCTGATCTCCGATGCTGTCTGTGTGGTACTTGCATGTTCTCCTTGTAGAAACAGAAAATAGCAGGAGGGGGACATTCGGCCCCTCGAGCCAGCACCGCCATTCATTGTGATCATGGCTGTTTGTCCGCTATCAATAACCTGTGCCTGCCTTCTCCCCATATTCCTTGACTCCACTAGGCCCTAGAGCTCTATCCAACTCTCTTAAATCCATCCAGTGATTTGGCCTCCACTGCCCTCTATGGCAGGGAATTCCATCATTTCACAACTCTCTGGGTAAAAAAGTTTTTTCTCACCTCAGTCTTAAATGACCTCCCCTTTATTCTAAGACTATGGCCCCTGGTTCTGGACTCGCCCAACATTGGAAACAGTTTTCCTGCATCTAGCTTGTCCAGTCCTTTTATAATTTTATATGTTTCTATAAGATTCCCCCGCATCCTTCTAAACTCTAGTGAATACAAGCCTAGTCTTTTCAATCTTTCCTCATATGACAGTCCCCACCATCCCTTGTGACCATGTTGGGGTTCCCCTGGGTGCTCTGGTTTCCATTCATGTCTCAAAGAAGCGCAGACAGATTAACCGGTGCTGCAAATTGCCCTTGGTGAATGGTCGGAGATTTAGGGACGATTGGGCACATGAGAGAGAATAGGTTGCTGGGTAATGAGTGGGGGAGATGGATAAGACGGCTCCAATAGCCATGACAGACGCAATGGCCTGATCTGGAAAAAAGAGTATCTTTATTTGATTCCATGGTGATTTATCTGTTTCCATCGATTTATCGATTTTACAATCCAAATGTCTGACTAGATATTTAATCATTTGGTTGTGAGTGAGACATATCAATCTTCACATTGATAAGGAAGAAACCAAAACCATTCTACTCCCCCTCTAAATAAATTCCAGTCCCTGTCCCTACGTTGAGCCAGCGCACAGCCTTCAATTCCACTCACATTTGCCACAAAACCCACCAATGCATACCGATCTCTAAACACCATGGAAAACTTGACCTGCACTTCTGTTATCCTGAGTAGCAGCCACTAACTAATACAGGCAGGATTGGGGCGGTGCATGGTGGCGCGGTGGTGAGACGCCAGAGACCCAGGTTCAATCTTGACTATGTGTGTTGTCAGTATGGAGTTTGTGCACTCTCCCCGTGACCTGCGTTGGTTTTCTCCGAGTGCTCCGGTTTTCTCCCACATCCCAAATACATACAGGTTTCTAGGTTATTGATGTTGGTAACATTGTAAATTGTCGCTAGTGTATCAAGGATACTGTTAATGTGCGGGGATCGTTGGTCGGCGCAGACTCAGTGGGCTGAAGGGTCTGTTTCCGCGCTGTATCTCTAAACTAAACCAAAGCTCCAATTTGTCTGAAATTTTGTGCTCGCCTGTCCATTCTGCACACTGGCTTCCTGTTTTGCAGTGCAACAGGTTCTAAATCCTCAGGTTTCCTTGGCCTGTAATGCAATGCCTTGGCCTGCTTTGCTTCCATGTGCTCTTGATGATATGGCCTGTAACAATAGACAATAGGTGCAGGAGTAGGCCATTCGGCCCTTCGAGCCAGCACCGCCATTCAATGTGATCATGGCTGATCATCCCCAATCAGTACCCCGTTCCTGCCTTCTCCCCATATCCCCTGACTCCGCTATTTTTAAGAGCCCTATCTAGCTCTCTCTTGAAAGAATCCAGAGAACCTGTCTCCACCACCCTCTGAGGCAGAGAATTCCACAGACTCACCACTCTCTGTGAGAAAAAGTGTTTCCTCGTCTCCATTCTAAATGGCTCACTCCATATTCTTAAACTGTGGCCCCTGGTTCTGGACTCTCCTAACATCGGGAACATGTTTCCTGCCTCTAGCGTGTACAAACCTTTAACAATCTTATATGTTTCAATGAGATATCCTCTCATCCTTCTAAACTCCAGAGTGTACAAGCCCAGCTGCTCCATTCTCTCAGCATATGACAGTCCCACCATCCCGGGAATTAGCCTAACAAATAACATTGAAATATATAAATGAAGGACTTCAAGATAGAAATCAAAATGGTCTTTTGTTGGTTTTGCAATGGTGCTGGATGTGATTTTATGCTGGTTGTACAGTTCTTTGCATGTAACTGATTTAATAGATAATGGGGAACCAGTGGAAGTGATAGATTTGGAAGGATAGATTAACCATTTCACTCTGATCTCCTCGTGTTCACCACCTTGTTCTGAATAGCACGATATAAATGGTTGTTTTATTGACAGAGTTGTATATAAAGAACCGGAAAGGACTTAGCATCCTAGTTCAAACTGCTCCAGCCATTGATTTGTCTTTAATGAAATCCTCTACCCATCACTTAAATGATGCTACCAGGACAAAGATGTATTCTAAATTGAAAAGAAACCAATGTCTTCCCAAGTAACCATTCTACATTTGTTATGGTACATTAGTATGATACCAATGACTCTTGAGCATGTACCCACTCCATGGATAGACACAACGAGCTGGAGTAACTCAGCGGGACAGGCAGCATCTCTGGAGAGAAGCAATGGGTTACGTTTTGGGTTGAGAACCTTCTCCGGTCTGAAGAAGGGTCTAGATCCAAACCGTCACCCATTCCTTCTCTCCAGAGATGGCACTGCCTGTCCCGTTGTGTTATTCCAGCTCTTTGTGTCTATCTTCGGTTTAAACCAGCATCTGCAGTTCCTTCTTACGCATTCCACGGAACTTCAAATCAGGCTTTGATATATACTGGCCCTCTTTTCCCAGGATTGGACATGTTATTTTGCCACAAGCCCAGTCAGAGTAGAAGCGGGTAATGGGAGAGATGGAGTTCCGGACAGTGAAGAAGGCTGTTCAAGTGTACAGCGCAATATAGATCAGTTACAGAAATGACACATTCATGGCAGATGGAGCTAGATTGGTGCAAGAGTGAGGTGTTGCGCTTTGGGAAGTTGAATGTAAATGGCAATTATACAATTATTGGCAAAGCCCTTAACAATACTGATGAACAGAGGGATCTTGTATCTCCCTAACACAAAGGATAAGAGTGGTAAAGATGACACAAGGTATGATTGCCTTCATTGTTTGCAACATTGAGTCAGGAAGTCATGTTGCAGCTTTATAGGGCTATGGTTTGGCCGCATTTGGAGTACTGTGCGCAGTTCTGATTGCCCCATTGCAGGAAGGATGTGGAGGCTTTGGAGAAGATGCAGATTTACCAGAATGCTGACTGGATTAGAGACTATTAGCTATATGGAGAGGTTGGACGAACTTGGAAGAAAAAAGACAATATGATCGAGTAACTCAACATCTGTAGTAAGGCAGCATCTCTAGAGAACACGGATAGGTTGTGTATCGGGTCAGGACCCTTCTTCAGACTGATATGGTGGGGAATAAGGAAAGAAAGCAGGAAGAGAGGAGGGCAGGATAAAGACCAATAAGTAATAGGTGAATACAGGTGAGGGGGGTGTTTGATAGGCAGATGGTTGGACAAAGGCCAGAGATGAAAAGGAAGGTGTGAGATAAAAGGACTGAAGGGTTGCGAATTGTGAACCAAGAGGAAGAAATGTGATGGAGAGGGGAGAAATAGGTGCAAGCCCAGGTGGGGCACAGGAGAGAGGGAGGGAAAGACAGGGAGATGGTGTTTATGGTAGTTACCTAAAATTGGAGAATTCAATGTTCACACCTTTGTACCCAAGCAGAACATTAGGAGCTATTCCTTCAGTTTACCCGTGGCCACACTGGCAATGGAGGTGACCTAGGACAGAAAGGTCAGTATGGGAATGGGAATGGGAAAGAGGAGGTGAAGTGGTGAGTGCAAGTGTTTGGAAAAATGGGCACCAAGTCTACGCTTAGTGTCGCTGATGTACAGGAAGCCACATTGGGAGCAGCACATGCAGTAGATGGGGCGAGAGGAGGTGGACTTGAACCTCTGCTCACCTGGAAGGACCGCTGGGGTCCCTGGATGGAGGTGAGGGAGGAGGTATAGGGACAAGTGTTACAACTCCTGCAGTTGCAGGGGAGCATATCTGGGAAGGGGGTAGTTTGGGTGGAAAGGGGTGAGTGAACTAAGGATTTGCAGAGGGAGCAGTCACTGCGAAAAGCGGTAAGGGGTGGGGATTAGAAAATGTGACTGGTGGTGGGATCACGTTGAATGTGACTGATATGGGGGGTGGTGAGGTGAAAGGTGAGGACCAGGGGACAAACGGATTGTTTTCTCTGGAGCTTCAAAGGCTAAGTGGAGATCTGATTGAAACATGTAAAATTATATAAGGCAAAGATAGGGTAGATGCTCATTTTTTTTCACAGGCTGGAAATGTGAGAGGAGAGGGCATGCGTATAAAGTGAGATGTGCAAGGTTTAAAAGAGATGTGTGGATTGCTCTGCAGGAGTGGTGGTGGAGATAGATACGATAGTGGCATTTAGAAACTTTTAGATAGGCAAGTGGATATGGAGGGATATGGATCACAAGCAGGCAAAAGGAGATTAGTTTGACGACATCATGTTCAGCAAAGACATTGTGGGCTGAAGGGCCTATCCCTGTGCTGTCTCTTCTCTGTTCTAGAAACTGCATAATTCTAATTTTGTTTGATACACTTTCTAAAATAGTAACTTTTCAAACATGGAAAAATGTTTTGCCTGAAGCCTAATACCCAGAGAGGAAAATAAATAATTTTGGGATCCGTCACATCAATCAACTGATGTGGACTAGGCCCAATGTGAGATTTCAGACATTGACACCTTTGTAGTGACCATCGGTTCATCATAATTTGCAGGTAGAAGATTTGTCATCTTTTGCAGAAACTTCTCAAGGGCATTTGATGCAGAGATAGTAACTCAATGCGGAGGTAGTGTAATAACCTGGCAATGTTTCAAAACTGCCACTGGGTGTCACCAATCGCTTGTTCTACATTCAGCCAAATAGAACATTTTACATAAAGTGTATTTTTACCGCTCTGAGATGCCACAGGCAAACCATACCAGTAAATTTGACGATCTAAAAAAAAAATCATGTTTTGAATAATGCTGGAGATACTGTCTATTATGTATTTGAAATAGTCCATAACCAGTTATTGTTTTAAATGGAGCTGAATAAATTGTTTAGTTTAGCGATTCAGCGTGGAAACAGGCCCTTTGGCCCACCAAGTCCACGTCGACCAGTGACCACCCTTACCCTACTAGTTCTATCCTACACACTAGGGACAATTTACAGAAGCCAATTAACCTACAAATCTGCATGTCTTTGAAATGTGGGAGTAAGCCGACAGCTACTTGAATAAAGTATATTTAAAAATAAAAAATAAAAAAAAAGCCTACAGCTACTCAGTATGGTTGTGGGTCTCCTATGAAGAAACTGATTGTTAAATGATCTTGTTTGACACTGGTCCAGTGTTCCTTGCATTTCAGGAGCTATAGACAAGTTCAAGTCGAGTCCAGTCAGGTTTATTGCCATATTGCCCAAGTAGAATGAAATCACAAGATGGCGATGGAGGCTAAGTCATTGGGTAATTTGAAAGTGAAGATTAGTAGGTTCTCGATTAATAAGGGTGTCAAAGGTTACAGAGTGAAGGCAGGAGAACGAGATTGAAAGGGAAAATAAATCAACCTTGATCGAATACATAGCAGGCTTGATGGACCAAATGGCCTAATTCTGCTCCTATGTCTCATGGTCCTATGGTCTAGGTCAAGTACAAGAAAATCTTGTCTGCAGCAGCATCATAGGCACACAGATTCAGACAAACACACTAAAATAAATTATACATAAATTACATGTAACATTTCAAAAAGACGTTAGTGCAAAACACAATTGAGAAAACAAATATCCATAGTGGTGCAAGTGGAGGTCCACAGAGTTCCTTTGCCAGGTAGGATCAGGTTGGTTCAAGAACCTGATAGTTGTAGGAAAGCTTACACTGCTTGGGATTATTCTAAGCTTAGCTTGCAAGATTGACATGTGGGAAGAAAGGAATAGCTGAGGGTTCTTTTACCCTTGCAGCTAATTTTCCTATTTGGCTAAACCAAGGACAATCTACCCCAACTACCTTTGCTCCACAACCCTAAGATTTTGTTCCAGCTGACTATTCACAATTCTGAGATGAAGGCAGAGAGTGTGACCTGAAATGGAAAAGGGACAGATTTGAGGACTCTTTTCAACCATGACAGCAGAGAAATGAGGAAAAAGGAAGATATCAGCAATGGTGATGCTCTTTTATTGCAGTGTTACAAAATGGCGGCGGCGCGGACGCATCGCGACGCCCCGTGTCTCCCGAGAATTTGCGAATTAAGTATAATTTACTTACTTGTTTTAAGTCTGCTCACTCGGAGCAGTCTTGCACTCCTCTCATACAGCCGGCAGGAACTACTGAACTTCAGTTCCTGCGTCTACAATAAAGTTACGGACAAACTCCGTCTCCCTCCCGAACTTGCCTGCACAGCGGAGCTGCGGGGCGGTGGATCAGCGGAGCGTACCAAGTCAGCTCGGCCGACCAGAAGCACCCACAGACGGCGACGAGAATGCAAGCACTGCCAAGGATGCTGAGGTGGGTTAAAGGCTAGGTTAGAACGAGCCCCACACAGGCCATCGATTCCTAGCCTTTTGCTCGCCAACGTACGCTCACTGGCAAACAAAATGGACAAACGCCGGCTACTGATCACCTCCCACAACTGGATCAAAGACTGCAGCATCCTGATCTTCACTGAAACCTGGCTCAACACCAATGTTCCTGACAGCGCCATCGAGCTAACGGGGCGTCATATACTCCGAGCGGACAAAACACCAGACTCGGTGTCTGTGCATTTATGTAAATAAAGCATGGTGCACGGACACCACCATCATCGAGAGTCACTGTTCAGCTAACCTAGAGTTCCTCATGGTTAAATGCAGACCATTCTATCTGCCCAGAGAGTTTACCTCCACTGTTGTGAATGCAGCCTATATTCCTCCTGACGCTAATGCTAAGCTTGCAATGAAAGAACTGCATACTGTCATTAGCAAATAACAGACTCACAACCCCGAGATAGCCTTCAACGTTGCGGGTGACTTCAATCACTCCAACCTGAAGACTGTACTCCCCAAATTCCACCAACATGTCTCCTTCGACACTAAAGAAGACAAGATACGTCTGAAGAAGGGTCTCAACCCGAAACGTCGCCTATCTCCTTTGCTCCTTAGATGCTGCTGCACCCGCTGAGTTTCTCCAGCTTTTTGTGTAACCCAAGATACTGGACAAAGTCTACACAAATATGGCTGAAGCTTACAAAGCCATCCCCCTCCCCCACCTTGGTCAGTCTGATCACCTCTCATTGTTCCTGCTCCCTAAGTACTCCCCACTCATCAGACGGGTAAACCCACAGTGAGAACAGTTAAAGTTTGGTCAGAGGAGGCGGACTCCACACTTCAGCAGCGTTTTGGAAACACTGACTGGAATGTGTTTGCAGCCCAGGCCACCTTCGACTCCCACACGGACATAGACACTTATACATCCTCTGTTTTGGAGTTTATCAACTCCACCATCAACAGTGTCACCACCCTCAAACGGATTACCACAAACCCGAATCAGAAGCTACGGATGAACAGCGAGGTCAGGCTACTGCTGAAAGCACGGGACACCGCTTTCAGGTCAGGCGATGCTCGAGCCTGCAGTTCATCCAGTGCTAACCTGAAGAGGGGCATCAAGAAGGCCAAGCATAGCTACAAGCTGAGGATTGAGGAGCACCTTAACAACAACTCTGACCCCCGACGCATGTGGCAAGGCATCCAGGCCATCACGGACTTTAGATCCACCATCCACCATCCAGCGACCCATCCTTCCTTGAGGAGCTTAACCACTTTTATGGCCGCTTTGACAGGGATAACCAAGAGATGGCCATCAAGGCTATGCTGCCTGCTGATCACCAGCCCCTCACACTCATCCCCTATGACGTGTATCTAGCACTGAGTAGGATTAATGCACGTAAGGCTGCTGGCCCTGACGGCATCCCCGGGCACGTCCTCAGGACCTGTGCTGCGCAGCTGACAGATGTCTGGACTGACATCTTCAACCTGTCACTTGCCCAAGCAGTTGTCCCCACGAGCGTTAAAACCACCTCCATCGTGCCGGTGCCAAAAGGACTTTTGCCCAGTTGCACTTACTCCCATCATCACCAAGTGCTTCGAGAGGCTGGTCCTGGCACACCTCAAAGGCTGCCTACCTCCCACACTGGACCCCTATCAGTTTGCCTACTGCAAGAATAGGAGTACGGAGGATGCCATCTCAATGGCACTCCACTCCGCCCTCACCCACCTCGACAACAGAGACACCTACGTGAGAATGCTGTTCATTGACTTTAGCTCAGCATTTAACACCATTATCCCCTCAAAATTGATCACCAAACTCAGCGACCTGGGCATCAACCCCTCCCTCTGCAACTGGATACTGGACTTCCTGACTAACAGACCACAGTCTGTTAGGTTGGACAACCACACCTCTTCAACCCTCATCCTGAACACTGGCATTCCACAGGGCTGTGTACTGAGCCCCCTCCTCTACTCCCTCTTCACTTATGACTGCACACCTGTACATGGTACTAACACCATCATCAAGTATGCAGATGATACAATGGTGATTGGCCTCATCAGCGACAATGATGAATCGGTCTATAGGGAGGAGGTTCAGCTCCTAGCAGCATGGTGCGCTGACAACAACCTGGCCCTTAACTCCAAGGAGCTCATTGTGGACTATAGAAAGTCTAGGGGCTGCACGCACACCCCCATCCATATTAACGGGACGGAGGTGGAACGTGTTTCCAGTTTCAGGTTTCTGGGGGTCATCATCTCTGATGACCTCTCTTGGACCCACAATACCTCAACACTGGTCAAGAAGGCTCACCAGCTTCTCTTCTTCCTGAGGAGACTAAAGAAGGTCCATCTGTCTCCTCAGATTCTGGTGAACTCCTACCGCTGCACCATCGAGAGCATCCTTACCAACTGCAGCACAGTATGGTATGGCAACTGCTCTGTCTCTGACCGGAAAGCACTGCAGAGGGTGGTGAAAACCGCCCAACGCATCACCGGTTCCTCACTCCCCTCCATTGAGTCTGTCCAGAGCAAGTGATGTCTGTGAAGGGCGCGCAGCATCGTCAAGGACTGGTCTCATCCCAGCCACAGACTGTTTACCTTCCTCCCATCCGGGAGGCGCTACAGGTCCCTACGTTGCCAGACCAGCAGGTGCAGGAACAGCTTCTTCCCTGCGGCAGTTACAATACTTAACTCTGCACCTCGGTGATTGCCAGTCACCCCCCGGACACTCCTTCCCCCAGTATAATTGCACTACTGATACGGTTTGTACATATATATATTTTACCGTTCATTATTCTAAGTTCGCTCTTCTGGGGAGATGCTAACTGCATTTCGTTGTCTCTGTACTGTACACTGCACAATGACAATTAAAGATTGAATTGAATAGAATTGAATTGATGATATAATCAGAGTAGATGCAACCAGGGCTACAGCTCGGTGCTTCTGACAATAGTTTGCCCGGAGAGTGTCTGTAAAGATATGAGTATTATAGATTAATTCCAGCACAAGGGGAATGCCCGTAATGCAGGATAAGCTCTGTGCCGATCTACCTTTTGCTGTTGGTTGAAGGAAATGTAGATGACATTTCCTCTGCTTCTGTGTGGATCTTGGCAATGGTGAGCAACAAATGGCGAGTGTGTGGATATCTGCGACAGCAGCCCACAATAATCCTGTGGCTGGAAAGCTGACAGTGACTATGACCCTGACTTGCATGGACAAGGCAATCCCACACATGTATGAACTACTTGAGATTCACAGGTCACAGATGTGGGCAAGAACAGAAAATACAGCATGAGTCCAAATTTATTTTTCCCTCAACAGAATTATTTTTTTTTAAATAGAGGGCCGCGTAGTGGCACAGCTTTGTCATAGAAGGAACTGCAGATGCTGGCTTTGGGGTCTCACCCCGAAACATCACCCGTTTCTTCTCCCCAGAGATGCTGCCTGTCCCGCTGAGTTGCTCCAGCTTTTTATGTCAACCTTCAGCTTTGTGGTAGAGTTGCTGCCTTACAGCGCCAGAGACCCGGTTTCAAACCTGACGACGGGTAGAATAGAATAAATGCCTTTTATTGTCATTCAAACAGCTTGGTTTGAACGAAATTGCATTTTCTACAGTCTTACATTACAAATAAACCCAAGACCCACACTTTTTTTTTGTTTATTTTTGTTAGAAGTAAGTACAATAGTGTGTTACTAGTGTAATACATACAGTGGCTTGCAAAAGTTATTCATGCCCCTTGAACTTTTCCACATTTTGACACGTTACAACCACAAACGTAAATGTATTGTATTTGGATTTTATGTGATAGACCAACACAAAGTGGTGCATAATTGTGAAGTGGAAGGAAAATGATACATGGTTTCCAAATTTTATTACAAATAAAAAACTGAAAAGTGCGGCGTGCAAAAGTATTCAGCCCCCCTGAGTCAATACTTTGTAGAACCACCTTTCGCTGCAATTACAGCTGCAAGTCTTTTGGGGTATGTCTCTACCAGATTTGCACATCTAGAGACTGAAATTTTTGCCCATTCTTCTTTGCAAAATAGCTCAAGCTCAGTCGGATTGGATGAAGAGCGTCTGTGAACAGCAATTTTCAAGTCTTGCCAGAGATTCTCAATTGGATTGAGGTCTGGACTTTGACTGGGCCATTCTAACACATGAATATGCTTTGATCTAAACCATTCCATTGTAGCTCTGGCTGTATGTTTAGGGTCGTTGTCCTGCTGGAAGGTGAACCTCCGCCCCAGTCTCAAGCCTTTTGCAAACTCTAACAGGTTTTCCTCCAAGATTGCCCTGTATTTGGCTCCATCCATCTTCCCATCAACTCTGACCAGCTTCCCTGTCCCTGCTGAAGAAAAGCATCCCCACAGCATGATGCTGCCACCACCATGTTTCACAGTGGGGATGGTGTGTTCAGGGTGATGTGCTGTGTTAGTTTTCCACCACACATAGCGTTTTGCATTTATGCCAAAAACTTCAATTTTGGTCTCATCAGACCAGTGCACCTTCCTCCACATGTTTGCTGTGTCCCCCACATGGCTTGTGGCAAACTGCAAACGGGACTTCTTATGACTTTGTTTTAACAATGGCTTTCTTCTTGCCACTCTTCCATAAAGACCCAATTTGTGGAGTGCACGACTAACAGTTGTCCTGTAGACAGATTCTCCCACCTGAGCTGTGGATCTCTGCAGCTCCTCCAGAGTTACCATGGGCCTCTTGGCTGCTTCTCTGATCAATGCTCTCCTTGCCCGGCCTGTCAGTTTAGGTGGACGGCCATGTCTTGGTATGTTTGCAGTTGTGCCATACTCTTTCCATTTTCGGATGATGGATTGAACAGTGCTCCGTGAGATGTTCAAAGCTTGGGATATTTCTTGATAACCTAACCCTGCTTTAAACTTCTTCACAACTTTATCCCTGACCTGTCTGGTGTGTTCCTTGTGCTTCATGATGCCCAAGGAACATTGTTTGTTCACTAATGTTCTCTAACAAACCTCTGAGGCCTTCACAGAACAGCTGTATTTATACTGAGATTAGATTACACACAAGTGGACTCTATTTACTAATTAGGTGACTTCTGAAGGCAATTGGTTGCACTGGATTCTATTTAGGGGTATCGGAGTAAAGGGAGCTGAATACTTCTGCACGCCACACTTTTCAGTTTTTTATTTGTAACATAATTTGAAAACCATGTATAATTTTCCTTCCACTTCACAATTATGCGCCACTTTGTGTTGGTCTATCACATAAAATTCTAATAAAATACATTTACGTTTGTGGTTGTAAAGTGACAAAATGTAGAAAAGTTCAAGGGGTATGAATACTTTTGCAAGCCACTGTATATACATATTTCCATTCTTGTACAACTTCGTATTTTTAATTTAATAATAAAAGAACAGTGAGAGAAAAAAGAAATAAAGAGTGTCAGAATAGATAGACAAGCATGTAGAGACAGATAGCAAAAGAAATAAAGGACTGAGATGAGAAGCTAAAAAGATTGAAAGAAAGGGAGAAAGTAGAGAAAAGAGAGATTAGGAGAGATCTACCTATTTCGTATGTTTGCCCATCTGTCACCCGGTTCTAAACCATTTAATTTCTAAGGTTATGTTATGTTGCACTATCTGCTTGTAAAAAGTTGATAAAAGGAGACCAAGTCTTTAAGAATTGGTCTACTTTGCCTACTAGGAGGAATCTCATTTCTTCAAGATGTAGCGTTTCCGACATATTTGAAATCCCCATTTTGAATGTTGGCATGGTTGCGTTTTTCTAAAATTTGAGTATATTGTTTTTTTGCTGTTATTAAACCGTAATTAAGAAAAGCTTCTTGGAGTATAGTTAGTTTACTTCCCTCTTCCATTGATCCAAAGATAATAAATTCTGTATTGGGGTTCAATTTTGTGATAAATAGTTTTGTAAAAATTCCAAAAATTTAATTCCAAAATTTATACAGTTTTGTACAAGAGACAAAGGAATGTGCTATAGTGGCATTTTGAGTTAGACATTTATCACAGATGGGGGAAACATTTGAAAATATTTTATTCAGTCTAGTTTTCGAATAATATAATCTATGTAAAATTTTAAATTGAATTAGGTTATGTCTTACATTAATTGAACATTTATTTACATATAATAGATTTTTTTCCCATCTATCTCGTTCGGAATTTTTATCAATAACTCTTGTTCCCAGTCCTAATTGCCTCTGTCGTTGGTGTTTCTATATTTAGAATTATATTATATAAGTAAGATATTAAATTGCTTGATTCTGCCTTTCTATTTATTCCTTCCTCTAATAAATCTGGGGTTAGAGTTTGATATCCTTGTATATATTTTTTCAAATAATCTTGAATTTGAAGATATTTGAAATATTGATTACTTTTCAAATTATATTTTAGTTGTAATTGTTGGAATGATAAACGTTTTCCCATTTCATACATATCTCCCATCATTTTAATTCATATTCTTTCCCATTGATTAAACATTGTATCAATAATAGATGGTTTGAATGAGGGATTATTAGCTATTGGAGAAAGAAGCAATAATTTTCTTGATTTTAAAGTTAATTTTATTTGTTTCCAAATTCGTATTATACTGTGAATAATTGGATTCTTCTTATATTATATTGTTCAGTTTCATCGGGGAAAGAAGGATCGCTCCTATATTATAAGGGGAACAATCCTCTTTCTCCATTCTTATCCAATCTACCTGTTGGGCAGAACTGTCCAACCAGCAGATTATATTTTTAATATTCACTGCCCAATAGTAATACAATAAGTTAGGGAGTGTCAGTCCCCCTGATTCTTTAGATTTACACAAGTGTTTTCTTTGAATTCTGTGTGATTTATACTCCCATATGAAGTTTATAATATCAGAATCTAGTTTTTTAAAGAATTGTTTTGGTAAGTATATTGGTATTGATTGAAATAGGTCCAGTATTTGTGGTAAGAAGATCATTTTTATCGCATTTACTCTGCCTATTAAGGACATCAGCAGTGTTTTCCAAAATTTAATCAACCCATTTAATTTAGTTGATAAAGGCATAAAATTTGCGTTGAGTAGTGATTTATATTTCCTAGTAATTTGGATGCCCAAATACTTAAATTTTTCTGTTGCAATTCTAAAAGGGAATTTCACTTAACACAGTTTACACAAGCATCCATCACAGTGGATCTCCAACACCTCCTCACTGTGATGGAAGGCAAAGTCTTATCTCTTTCCTTTGTTCTTCTCCCGCGGTCCAATAGTCCAACTGCAGTGTCGAGGCGACTGGGGCTCATGATGTTAAAGCCCCCGGCCAGCGATGGTAAGTTCTGCAGCTGTATAAGCCACGCGGGGCGATGTTAGGCCCTGCTCCGAGTCCATTAAACTCCGCGATTCCAGCGGGAGAAGTTGGCATTGCGGGAGCTCTGAAAAGCCGTCTCCCAACAGGGACCAGCGAGCTCCCGATGTTCCTGTCCACCGGGCCTGCAGCCGCGCGCAACCACAGCTCTTCCCGTTCCGAAGACCGCCAGCTCCGCGATGTCAGGTTTGCAGGCTCCGCGACTGGAGCCCTCAGGTTGGTCCTGGTGTGTCCTTGAGTGTCCAAAGTCTAAAGAGTGTTAGCTTTAAATAGCATATTTCAGAGGCAGCAGGGTTAGTAAAATGTGTTTTTGAGTAGATTACATTTTTCAGACCATGAAATGAACAATCTCACTGTAAATGCATTGTGTATTGGTGTACTGTTAACATTGTTTGGGGAGAGAGCAAAAACCACACGCAAAATCAGTCTGAAGAAGGGTCCCGACCCGAAACGCCACCTATCCATTTTCTCCGGAGATGTTGCCTGGCCAGTTGAGTTATTCCAGCCTTTTGTATCTATCTTTCTCAAAATCACTTGACTCTGGGTTAAGTTTATTTTGTACAGTCCGTATCATTTTGGTGATGTGTGAATGAATTTCTATTCCAATGTTCACTGAAGGGCAGGCTGTATGCAGCTTCAATTAGGATACCTACAGATTTATGTTCAACTAAGCCAGTAAGATAATTAAGCATTCACTCTGCTTTATTTGTTACTGCTGCCAAGTGTTGAATTTACTGTCATTCTAGGAACCCTTTCCTCGTAACATCAATGTTGCAGCCCCGTGCAGGCTGCCTTAATCTGCATTCTGATTTTCCCACTGTGTTACCCATTTACAACTTCAAATCAATCATTATTTTGTGTGTTTTTGGCTGCTCTCTAACTGTTACCCTACCCACATTTTTCTGGGATTAACCACGTTTGATCTATGAAGCCAAAGCTTTGCTATAGGCTGGGTTTTTTTAAATTCATTAAAAAGTAATGACAATCACCAGCAAGGATGCAGCATTTATTGACTTTCCTGGTAATTTAAATGAATACTTCTGTGGGCCATTTCGGAGGGCAACAACCAACAACATTGCCAAAGGTTTGGAACCACAAAGGCCAAACCAGGCCTGCTGGATATTAATGAATCAACTTTATGGCAAACCAGCAGTTTCCTGGTCACCATGACTAATACTAGTTCCTAGAGTTTGCACTTGATCGTGGCCCAAAATATTTGCAAAGAAGTGCACATAACAGCGTTGGCTTGGTTTCCTTCCCCAAAATACCTGCTAAACCATGAAGTTGGCTTGGATAGAGTGAATGTGGAGAGGATGTTTCCACAAGTGGGGAGTCTAGGACCAGAGGCCATGGCCTCAGAATAAAAGGACATACCTTTAGAAAGGAGATGAGGGGTTTTTTTTTTGTCAGAGAGTGGTTAATTCGTGGAATTCATTGCCACAGTGGCTGTGGAGGCCAAGTAATGGATACTTTTAAGGTGGAGATAGATAGATTCTTCATTAGTGTTGGTGTCACTGTCTGCAATCCTTCGTCAGACGCTGCCTGATTTTTTTTTTCCCAGCATCTTTTGCCTTAATAATCTGCATTAAAATGTTTTTTTAAATCACTGTTGAACTGTCAGCTCCCTGATGGGACCTTCCCATCACCAACCTACCCCTCCCCTCAACACCCCCCCCCCCCCCCCCCCTCCCCCACTCACTAACAGTTATCACCAGTTTGTTAGACAGAAATCAAAAACAAGGAGTAACAACCCTCAAAGGTACAATCCATGCCAAAGCCTTATAATTACCATGGTGGAGAGAGAGTTAGGAGAGCAATTGTAGAGAACACTAAAGTTCTCTAATAAATATAAAAGTCCCAGTAAATCAGATACATAGTAGAAAGAAGAAAATTGCACATACTACAATAACACTAGTTCAAAAAGCCATGACAACTTTCGATACCTCAAGGTGACATCCACAGGTCCAGTAATTTTGTCACTCACGCATATCAAAAGCCACACATCCGACAGTTCCCATTCACTGAGGCACAGTGGTAGAGTTGCTGCCTTACAGAGCCAGAGTCCTGGGTTTGATCCTGACCATGGGTGCTGTCTGTGCGGAGGTTCTTCCTGTAACACGTTCTTCCTGTTATGTTCTTTGTCCTTTGGTGACAGTAAAATAATGAATGTTTTTAGCACCCGGACCTCTAATTCTGTTGTGATGGCGTCACATATGGAAGGCATGATATTGATTGATTTTCGACAAACGGAGAAATGTTGAGTGAGCTAAATGTCAGGAATGGCACAACTTCACCCAGAAAATCTTGCAGACAAGCATTGCGGATCCTATAACTATGGGAAAAGAACAATGATATTGGACTGAAGATAGACTGAAGATAGATAAAGTGCTGGAGTAACTCAGCGGGTCAGGCAGCATCTCTGGAGAAAAGGAATAGGTGACGTTTTGGATCAAGATCCTTCTTCTGTCTGACCCGCTGAGTTACTCCAGCATTTTGTGTCAGTCTTCAGGGTAAACGAGCATCTGCAATTCCTTCCTACACAATGATATTGGGCTCTTGGACTATCTTACTGGACTTTATCTTGCGCTAAACATTATTCCCTTCTCATGTCTCTGTACACTGCGGACAGCTCGATTGTAATCATGCATTGTCTTTCCACTGACCGGTTAGCATACAACAAAAGCTTTTCACTGTATCTCGGTACACGTGCCAATAAACTAAACTAAACTAAACATGATATGCAATATCCAGTCAATACATTACAGTTCCAGATTGATTAATGAACTGAATTTAAATTTGCAACTGCAATATATTCAGATCTTGATTTGGTCCCAGTTATGACTAGTTTATCAGCAGAATTACGTTGCTTGCCCTATCAGATTGAGAGTCAATCTATATGATCTCTCTGTGCTCCTCCAATGTGTGTTTCCTGACCTTCCTGCCGCTTTTTGTGCTTCAGACAATTCTTTCCCCAAGTGCGGGCTGTGTTTGAATTCTTCCCTCCTTTATTTCCACAGCAGCTTTCAGTAAAAGCTTTTCAAAATGAATGCACCCATTCATTTTCCATGTTGAAGTTTGGTTCTTTAAATTTAAAATATCTATAAACCAAGACCTTTCTTTTCTAAGGCCACACCTGCTGCTTTTTATCCCATGTTCAGACCACATGCTTTTTTAAATATTGATAATTGATTCCTTCTATTGCCCTGGACATGCACACATGAGTATGTAAGAGAATTTTACATGGGGTGGGCAGGCCTGGTTCGCCGCTGCGAGAAGATAGGACTGCTCAGATCTTTTTGCAGCTTTTGAAACATGGCGACGCTTTGTGTACTGCCTATGTGCTGCATGATTTTACCAGATTGTTTGCACAAACAAAGAATTTCACTGCACCTATAGACAATAGACAGTAGGTGCAGGAGTAGGCCATTCGCCCCTTCGAGCCAGCACCGCCATTTACTGTGATCATGGCTGATCATCCACAATCTGTACCCCGTTCCTGCCTTCTCCCCATATCCCTTGACTCCGCTATCTGTAAGAGCTCTATCTAACTCTCTCTTGAAAGCATCCAGAGAATTGGCCTCCACTGCCTTCTAAGGCAAAGAATTCCACAGATTCTCAACTCTCTGGGTGAAAAGGTTTTTCCTCATCTCCGTTCTAAATGGCTTGCCCCATATTCTTAAACTGTGGCCCTTGGTTCTTGACTCCCCCAACATCAGGAACATGTTTCCTGCCTCCAGCATGTCCAATCCTTTAATAATCTTATATGTGTCAATAAGATCCCCTCTCACCCTTCTAAATTCCCCTGTATATACGCTGAGTCGCTCCATTCTTTCAACACATGTCAGTCCCGTCATCCCGGGAATTAACCTTGTGAACCTACGCTGCACTTCCTACAGTACACCTACAGTAGGTACATGCGACAATCAAGTATCATAGAATTCATTGATTCATTTTCCTGAAGATTGATTCCTCCTGATTGCACACTTATGCAGGGTCTTAACGATACTTCCTCCTCCCACCCTCACTTGTCTCAAGACACTGTCTCATGATATTTAATACATTTTGTCTTAGTCACACTCAACTCTGGAATCAATTATATCAGTCCCCAGATGTTATTTGCTTCAGCTTAAGTAATCCTCTCAAATCTCCAAAAGATTCTCTGTTTAGTTTTGTTTCGAGATGCTGCATGAAACACACCCTTAGGCCCATCAAGTTTACGTCAACCAAGAACTCCTGCTCACACTAGTTTTAAGTTTATCCCGGCTTCCTTATCCACTCTCTACACACTGGGGACAATTTACAGAGGCCAATTAACCTACAAACCTGCATGGATTTTGGATGTGGGAGGAAACTAGCGCACTCGGAGAAAACCCATGCAGTCACATGGAGAACGCTCAAACTCCACACACATATCACCTGAGGTCATGATCAATCGTGGGTCTCCGGCACTGTGCCAACCTTCTCTATGTGAAGATGTCTCTGTCCTTACTTTGGGTCTAATACCCCTGGTTCTAGGACTCCAGGCAATGGAGAAACCAACTCCATGTCCAACTTGTCATGCCTCACTTGCCTCCTAACTTTTATGTTTTATTTTTAAATTAGTGTACCCTTATCCTCTGTAGGGTTGAATTCCATGTCAAGGTTAAGAGGAATCAATTTGTGCTTGTTATTAACCAGCCCAACAATAGCACCATCTCCATTTTCTCCACTTTGTCAGATTACTTATTATTGAGTTGTGTAAGAAGCACCTCTTGTGATTTAGTTGAGTGGGGAAGAATTATGCATTCTTTTGTTAAATTCGGACTCTGCCATTCAGGCATTCTACATTTATAATTGGGTTGCAATGTTATGTTAATATCTCTTTTCTATTCTTATTTTGATTCTTTTATTTTTTCATTACATATTCTATGCTTATCTTTCTGTATTGCGTACAATACATTCTTAGCGTTACTTAAGATGGCATACACGGATGTTGTTTTTAATCCACTAAGAGTCTTAGTTATACTTAATTGTTTCCCCCTTTAAGCCATGGACTTTCAATTGTGTCATGTTTGTGGGAATGCATTTCTTAAAGTGGTACCAACCAATATTACATGTATTATATTCATGTTTAATTAATAAAAATCGGAGGGATGACATCCTAAATAAATATCAAGTGTCTGTGTGCTTTACATTAGCACAAAATCCTTCAGATTCTGGGATCAATAGGATGTCCTTTCAGCTGTGGTCCTATGCTTGAACCCTTAATCTGAGATGCACTGCACTGTGATGTGTGTGGAGTTACTACTGCCTTTGCCTTGACTGGTGTTGGTCTAAAGTGAGTTTCATCCTCACCGTGCCTCCAACCCTTAGGAGAGTCAGGTCTTTGGCATCTCTGATAGCACCATTCTTTTGGTCGTCATGGTTGCCACTATACGTATATCTCTGGCTTCACTTTCATGAACAACGCCTGCACATATATTTGTGTTTAATACAGCTGAAATTGCAGTAAATTCCAGCTGCATAAGTTTTCACGGTGACTTGGTGGCACAGCAGTTGATTTGCTGCCTTACAGTGCCAAGAGTCCTGGGTTCGATCCTGACTATGGGTGCTGTCTCTATGGTGTTTTTACATTCTCCATGTGACTGTGTGGTTTTTCTCCGGGAGCTCCGGCTTCCTCCCACACTCCAAAGACATGCAGGTTTGTTGGTTAATTGGCGTTGGTAAAACAAAATTAAAATTGTCCCTAGTGTGTAGGATAGTATTAGTGTATGGGGTGATCGTTGGTCAGCGCGGACCTGGTCGGCCAAAGGGCTTGTTTCCGTGCTGTAACTCCCAAGTCTAAAGTAACGTTTAAAAGCTGAAGTGCTTGCTTGTGTTGACATGGCATTGATCTGTCATTTGCATGTGTTGAAATGATACTGTACTGTCATTTCTCACAAGCATTAATTTTTTCTGACCATTCACTTAACCGAGCACAGTACTTCCAACCAGTCCCATCAGCTTAATTGTATTCATAATTCTCTCAGTTATGAAGGTGAGATCTTTCTGATTGATTCCAATGAAATCCATACCATAGATCTCTTATTCAAGGGTCAAAAGTGTTTTATTGTCATGTATCCCAGATAGAACAATGAAATTCTTATTTGCTGCAGCACAACGGCATATGTAAGCATAGTACACTGTAAACAATATGATAAACGAGAGAGAGGAAAAAAAATTCAGTATTTATATATACACACACATACACACACACACACACACACACACACACACACACACACACACACACACACACACACACACACACACACATATATATATACATATATATATATATATATATATATACACACACACACATATATATATACACAAAAATAAGTTAATTGAAGTTCAGAGCTTATTTGTGGTTGTAGTGTTTAATAGCCTGATGGTTGTCGGGAAGAAGCTGTTCCTGAACCTGGATGTTACAGTTTTCAACTCCTGTACCTTCTTCCCGATGGCTGGGGTGAAATGAGTGTGAGGCTAGGATGGTGTGGGTCTCTGATGATGCTGGCTGCCTTTTTGAGGCAGCGACTCCGATAAATCCCTTCGATGGTGGGGAGGACCGAGCCGATGTTTGGACTGGGCAGTGTTCACAACTTTTTGCAGTCTTTTCCGCTCCTAGGCATTCAAGTTGCCGAACCAGGCCATGATGCAACCAGTCAATATGCTCTCCACTGTGCACCTGTAGAAGTTCAGGAGAATCCTCTTTAACGTACTGAATCTCCGTAATCTTCTCAGGAAGTAGAGGCATTGATGTGCTTTATTTATAAGTGCATCAGTGTGCTGGGCCCAGGAAAGATCTTCGGAAATATGCATGCCCAGGAATTTGAAGTTTTTGATTCTCTCCACCAATGTCCCATTGATATAAACAGGATTGTGGGTCCTCATCTTTCCTCTTCCAAAAGTCCACGATTAGTTCATTGGTTTTACTGATATTGCGAGCCAGGTTGTTGTACTGGCACCATTTGGTCAATCGGTCCATCTCACTTCTATACTCTGACTCATCACCATCTGTAATTCGTCCAACAATGGTGGTGTCGTCGGCGAACTTGAACATGGAGTTTGCACTGTGTCCAGCTACACAGTCATGAGTCTAGAGTGAGTAGAGCAGGGGGACTGAGCATGCAGCTTTGAGGTGTTCCTGTAATGAAGTATTTCTGCAAATTCGAACAGAATTGGATGAGGAAGTCTATTGCAGAGGGATGCGCAGAGACCCAGTTCCGTGTGCTTGGTAACCTGCTTTTTAAAAAACTCAAAAATATTTATTAAAATATTAAAATGTTATTTACAACACAATAAAACAAAACAGAACCCACCACCAGAGTACAAGACAAAACAATATACTACTAAACAACTATATTAATATCCTTGTCCAGGATATATTTACCCCCTTCGGTGCCCAACAGTCCCGGAATGGTAACCTGCTTGGAGGGGATGATGGTATTGAATGCCGAGATGTAGTCTATCAACAACAGTCTGACGTAAGTGTTTTTATTAACTTAGTGGTCCAGTGCGTAGTGGAGAGCCAGTCAGATCACAACCTCCGTTGACATGTAGTGATGGTAGGTGAACTGTAATGGGTCGAGATTCTTGTTGAAGTGGGAGTTGATATGCACCATAACAGGATACTGAGTTGGAGTACAGGATACTGAGTTGGATGATCAGCCATGATCATATTGAATGGCGGTGCAGGCAGGAAGGGTCGAATGGCCTACTCCTGCACCTATTTTCTATGTTTCTATAACCAACCTCTCAAAGCACTTCATCACCACAGACATTAGTGTCACCGGTCAATAGTCTTTGAGGCACGTCCCTTACTCTTCTTGGGGACCGGTATTATTGATGCCCTCTTAAAGCAGGTGGGATCCTCAGGCCTCATCAATAATGAGAGATTGAAAATGTCCACAAAAACTCTGACCAGTGGGTCTGCACAGGTTTTGAGAACTCGACCCGGTATACCATTAGGTCCAGGCGTTTTCTGAGGGTTGAAGTTCATAAGGTACAGAGAACATCTCTCAAAGTAGTTTAAGTCATCAAACAGCACATGTTTCTTTGATCTCAAATGCGTTGCTTCAAGACTGATGTCTTGCTTCTGGAGGATAATGATGTATTGCACCCAGGTCAAGTTGAAATGTCACCTGTTGCCCCTGCACCAACATGTTGGAATGGAGATGATTATCGGTGTTCCCTCCACACAATTAAGGGCCTGTCCCACTGTATGAGGTAATTCACGAGTTCTCCCGAGTTTTCCCCTGATTCGAACTCGGAGAATGTCCGTAGCGGATGCGTAGGAGTTCGTGGATGTCTCGTAGCGGCTCGTAATGCTAACGGTAGGTATAAAAAGTAACAATATTTTTCATCACGAGTATTTTTATACTCGTGGACATTTCTTGCAGGAATGAAAAAACGTCACGAGTTACTGGATGTCCCGAGTACCTACCGCTAGCATTACGAGCCGCTACGAGACATCCACAAACTCCTACTGACCCGCTACGGACATCTCTGAGTTCGAATCTGGGGGAAAACTCGGGAGAACTCTTGAATTACCTCGTACAGTGGGACACGGCTTTAAGCTTATTTGGCACCAGGTACCTAGTGTTCAACTGATATTGTAAATCTGACCCTGCATGGCTCACCTCGTTGTCTCCATGAACTTTCAGCGTCCTCTTCATTGTCGACTTTCATTTCCACATCCTGTGCACTATTTCCCACACAACATTTTGTTGTCATTCATGTATCCGCACACAACGCTTACTCCCACCCGCTCCGCAAAATCTCACTCACTCGTTGACTCTTTCTCTTGTCACACATTTCACCGCGTGCACTTCCTGCCATTGCACTTTTTTCCATCTTAGGTTATATTCTTCACCATCTTTTATGTGAGTCATAATGTTTACTTAGTTTAAATAACTCTGGGTTGTCATATGTTTTGTGTTTTGATTAGCTTTCCCAGACAGAGATAAAAGGAACTGCAGATGTTGGTTTACACAAAAGGACACAAAGTGCTGGAGTAAAGGGCCAGTCGCACTTTCCTGAGTCCTCTGCCGAGTTGAAAGGACCTTAAAAAAAAAAATCAAGGTTTTATGATCTACAAACTCCTCCCGGCTATCTTTTTACTCGTGGACTTTTTTGTCATGCTGAAAAAAACGTCCCAACTTACCTGATGCCCCGCGTACCTGCGGCTGGCATAACAAGCCGCTACAGGCTCCTACAGCCTCCTACAGACTCGCTACGGACTCGCTATGGACATTCTCCAAGTTTGAATCAAGGGGACAACTCGGGAGAATTCGTGAGTAACTCGGGAAAGTGGGACAGGCCCTTAACTCAGTGGGTTAACAAAATGCTGGAGTAACTCAGCGGGTCAGGTAGCACCTCTAGAGAATATGGATAGGTGATGTTTCAGGTTTGAAGAAAGGTCCCGACCCTAAACAGCACCTATATATGTTCTCCAGAGATGCTGCCTGACCCGCTGAGTTACTCCAGCATTTTGTTCCTTTTCCCCCAGACTGGTCTGGACTGAACTCTGAGAACAGGTGTGAGTGACAGCTACCAATGTGCGTCATGCAACCCATAACTCCAAAGCCAGTCTATCTTCAGTTTAAACCAGCATCGGCAGTTCCTTCCTATGCACTGACTGTATCTTATTCTGCACCTCCTGTTCTTCCACCATTCCTCGTTACAGCTTATTAATATTGCTGTTTATGCATTGCTTTTTACAATGTGTTGTAGGGAATTTTGAAAATTGTAAGGAAGATGAGAAGGTTATAGTTTGGTTAACCCTGGAGATCACATACAGGGGAGCATTGATGCGGAAATGGCCAAGAATGTAGTCAGAATAGCAAAGCTGAAACATTCTGCTAAAAAACAGGCTTCCTTATCAATGTGAGGGAGATAGTCCTTTGTAGTTCTGCCTGTTGCAATCTTGCATTACAGCTGCTCTTGGTCACTGTGTTTAACAGAAAAGTCATTTGGGGAGGAGAATCTGGATATTGATGGTATATACATATTAGATATATGGGAGAAAGATTTCTAAACAACAAGAAACTCAAGATTAAAGTTAACTTTGGGGAAAGGCAAAGATGAAAGGTTGCAGAGGCAACGATTAATGATTGTTTACTTCAACTCCACAAGTAACCATTGTTTCATAAGGGTATAAGAATTCTATAGTTACTGTAGGACTTTTAAGTAGTTTGATCTTACACTGCTTCCAGATGTACAACGCTGAGGCCTTTATTAAACCAACTTGTTTGATAGACTCACCAGTGATCTATGAGTTGTCTTATTTTGTGTCTGTGCTATCTGAGTAATGTCAGATATACAGTACGGGTAAAGTACACAATTCCCTCTGACACAATGCATGGAGTAAGAAATCCTATGGCATTAGTTCCTCACCAGAGGAGTAGATTTCCTATCTGCATGATATCCTAGAAACTGTGTATAGTCCTTTATAGTTCTTTTTCTCTGTGGATTGTTACCTTGTTGTGGTGGAGAAGCTTGTGTGGTCCTGAGATCTTGAGAGCGATGCCGTCGGGAGGTGTGCTCATGGTAGGGCCATCCATGGCGGAAAGGTCGAAGGGGAGGTCTCTGACAAAGAGAAATCCAACCAAGATCGCAACGGTGGAACAGGCAGAGGATGATGGTTGATCTTAGTGGAGCGTCATAACGGCTGGGAAGACTGATGAAGGCTGCAGCAGAAAAGGGTCTGCGGTCATCTTGGACTCCGTGTCACTGGATCCTGACCCAGATCTGTCAAGGACCGTGTGGTGGCTGTCTGTGCACCAGTCTCCCCACGTTAAACAAAGTCATGCACAGGTGTCCTCCAACCCTGGAGACACCCATGGTCAGCCATGACCGAAGGGGGCCTAAGAAAGTGTATAGTGTCATCCAATGCTATGTAACTGTTGATAGCTCTTTATAAAATAAGTCAGTTATGTTTTGCAGGAAAAAATCTTGAGCGATTCAGTTTGAATTTCTGGACCATTTCTTTCCCTCAGATACCTCCGGACACTTTCACTCCCCAAGTTAATCTCTCACTTGCAACTTTGGATTGTCGGAGCAGCTTCCTGAATGTGAAGAGTTTGCTACTTATGTTACCTAAACTCACACTTCTGGCCCTCATCTTATTTCTTTATAGGTTAATTTACATGGTCAATATAAATTCTTGTTGATATCTTCATGTTGTAAATCAATAAATATATATCTGATGTGCCATTTTAAATGTTTGATCTGTTTTGTGTCGGTTATTAAGTGGAATGAATGTTAAGTGTCAATTCCAATCTTATTTTCAAATATTGAAGATTTGTACTTCAGCATCATAACTGATTGTTAGTGCACAATCTTTGGTCTTACTTTAATCAGTCTTATCAAAATTATCCACTCATTCCCATATCATTCCTCTTATCCCAGAGAGGCAAAAGCACCAGCTCATCAGTAAGCAAACATCTCACTTCAATAAGCAAGGTGACTTGTCAAAGCAGACTATCTGGACAACCTAATTTATCAAATAAGACCATCTGAAAGGAAAGTTAGCATAAAGTAATCCCTCCTGGCACACTGAGATCTGTCATATGTGTATTTAGAAATCATTCCACAATATTTACAGCCTCTCCTGTATATTAATTTTCTATCTAGTGAAAGAAAATCACTGATAACTTCCTGAAACTAGCAAACATTAACAGAAATCATGCTTTTGTGGGATAGTGAACTGAATGAACAGAAGAAAGACTTGAATTGGCATCTGATATTAGTTATGAAACACAGTGCAATGGGGTGAAGGGAAAGGTATTTGAATTGACAAATGGAATGGAAATATAGTTTTTGAGTTGGGATTATTTTCCTCTTCCTGTTTTCTGTTTCTAAACAAATTTTCAATAATTCAATTTCTTTTTTTAAACTAATTGTTGTTCTTTGACGATTCAAGTTTCAATTTCTTCGTTGTTTCCTCAAACTTGCAGCACAATGGCGCAATGGTGCTGCTGTCTCACGTGCCAACCAACCGGGTTCGATCCCAACTACGGGTGCTGTGTGTGTGGAGTATGTACGTTTTCCCTGTGACCGCGATGGTTTTCTCTGGGCGCTCCGGTTTCCCCCCACATTGCAAAGGCGGCAGGTGTTTAGGTTAATTTGCTTCTGTAAATTGTCCCCAGTACATAGAACTGGAACTAGTCTACAGGAGATCGATGGCCGGCATGGACTTGGTGGGATGAAGGGCGTGTTTCCACGCTGTATCTCTAAAGTAAAATAAACAAAACTAAGCTAATTTAAACAGGTTCCATGCTGTATCTCTAAACTAAACTAAACTAAACAAAACAAAACTATGCTCAGGTGATGGATTAAAGGTTAAGCCACCCCCTTGCTGATGCTGTCGATCTTTCTGAATAAATCAGACAGAAACAGCCCAGACAAATCTCATTGAAGAATAATAGCAATTCTGTAATGTCTACGTGGGTCAATATCTTATTAAAACCAAATTGATCTTGGTCTGAATACTATTATCTGAGGTCCTGTGATGGTTTTCTCTCTGACCTCCCAAGCATGCTTTATTGAAGCAAAGACGAGCCTTTAATGAATAAATTCAATACTCATTATCATTAAACCTAAATCCAATTGATTTTTTAGTCATGGGGTTGAGAGTCAGAAGAAGAATTCCAAAATGCAGTTAACCAATTTTGTATTCTCGTTCTGCAGAATCTGTTGGCCCATTACTCATGGTTACCATGTAGGGGCTGTATTATCATTGTATCCATGTGGTATGTGTCTTTGCACGTTGTAAATCTATTTAATATGAATCTTGGAGCAAAGGAGACATTTTCCACTTTGAAATATTTTTTTCTGTGAAAACCGAGCCATTTTCGTTTGATGAAAGCCCATTCATCTTAAATTAATTAGTCTTTTTTTCCCGGATCAATCTCAGTACCCATTGAATGTCTCTGTTCCAAACCGCACCAGTACTCTTTTACATTTATTTATCGAAGCGATTTTTTGGCTTTCCTTGCGAGCTATTATTGAATAATTACATTTCAGTTTGTGTGAAGAGGTCCCAACTGATTTCTCTTCAGATGAGTGGGTTTGGTTTGAATTTGACCCAACAGATTAGAGTGACCCCATGATACAGAAAGGATTGAATTTCACTTTCTACCAGTTTTCTTTTTTGAAAAAAAAGTTAAAATCTGTGTTTCACTCCTGTTGTAAAGCAATCATAGCTTGAATGTTTGCTCATTAATTTAAGCTGATTTTAAATCATTCTCTGAAAGCCATGGACTGTTCTAGGGATGTAGCATTTGAACAGTGGAAATAACCAGTTGACCTACAGTTCACAAAGTTCCTCTAGGCCAGGTTACATTTTAGTTTTTTTGCTTACACTACTGGCCCGAAATAGGGTGAGAATGAGAACAGGAATTTCCTGTCAGTACATAATGGCAAGTTCTCTGTTCATTAGTGATAGGAGCAAAATTAGGCCATTCGGCACATCATGTACTCCGCCATTCAATCATGGCTGATCTATCTCTCCCTCCTAACCCCATTCTCCTGCCTTCTCTCCATCAGCCCTGACAACCCTGTTGTGGCTTGGTGATACGCAGAAGTTGGGAGCCTCAATGGTGGAGGTTCAACCCTCCTTCACGCAGTGTATGCTTCATTAATGCATGGGCACTCTACTACATTTGAGTCAGACCGCCAGTCATCGATAAATAGCTTCACTGACCAACGACACCAAAATTGATGAACCTGTGGACAGTCTGGAAGGCTGTCAAAGAATACAGCGGGCTTTCGATCAGTTAGATATTTGCAGAGAAATGGCAGATGGATTTTATCTGACCAACTGTGAGGTGTTGCACTTTTGCGAAATTAAAATAATGGGGAAAGAATATAGTTGATGGCAAGGCCTTAACCGCATTGATATATAGTAGGATTTTGGGGTGCAAGCTGAAAGCAGCAACAGTAGTAGATAACATGGTAAAGAAGGTGCAGGGGACGCTTGCCTTAATCAGTCTAGACGTTGAGCATGGGAGTCAATGTCAGGTTGTAGCTTTTAAAGCTTTAAGGGCCTGTCCTACCAGCATCCGACTCCATGCGGTGAGTGCGATCAAACCGGCAGCGGGGGCCACGCGGAGGTGAGGTGAGTGGCGCAACGCGGCGCAAAGTGAGGCGAACTTGGAGCGAAGTCTTAAAGGTAAGTTCGCCAGGACAGAGAGGGACACACAGAGAGGGGCACAGAGGCACACACAGAGAGGGGCACAGAGGCACCTACAGAGAGGGTCACGGAGGCACGACGTCGAGGCGGTGTGTAATGCGTCGAGGCGACTGCGAGCCGACAAGCCGTTTCCGCGCGGAATTTTTGAACATGGTCAGTTTTTCGGAGCCCCGCGCGATGTCGGGACGAACTCCGCACGGCTCCGGCGATCGAAGTGGGACCGGCCCCGCGACGCCGGACGGCTCAAGCGACCACGTTAGGTCGCGCTCATCGCATGGAGTTGCATGCTGCTGGGACAGGCCCTTTAGTTTGCTGCCTTTGGAGTATTTTTAAAAATATTCAATTTGCTACTTTCTATTCCACTGCTCACTGTAACTAAACCCGAATAATACATTCTTTAAATTGGATTTTGGAGAAAGTTGGAAAGGGTGCAGAGAAGATTTACGACGATGTTGCCAGGAGTCGAGGGTATGAGCCAGGCACGGAACACGCTATCAAAATATGGTGGGGACTGGGGGACGGGGGACACACACAATTTTTTGGCGGCCGTGGGCGCATGCGCACACTCACACACACATGTGCGAGGCTTCGGAGGCTCAATCCAGCGCTAAATGCAGCTCAACTCTGCCTGTCTCGCCGGGTTAAACTACAAGCCCTGACTGGACTGACGGGACACCGGCGCTGCTTCTCCGCGCTGGCCATATTTCCCGCAAGCCCAGGCAGGTTCACCTGGCGGGACAGGCAGAGTTGAGCTGGGTTTAGCGCTGCTTCTCTGCGCTGGCTGTGGGCCTGGGGGTGCCACACCCGTCTGATTCCCGACCTCTCTGGCCACCCTTGGGGGGGGGGGGGGTGGGCACTCGGGTGGGGACGGGACAGCGCCGGAGACCCGGGATCGATCCTGGCTGCAGATGAGGCGCAGGTCTGTGCCACGTCTTCCTCCTCCAATCACTGCACTCTCCTCAGTCCCACCCTCCCCACTCCTCCAATCATCGCGCTGAATCATCATGTCCCGCCCCCATTGCCTGCTGACCGACATCTCTCTCGTCCAATCGGCGCCCTCGATCAGCAGTCCCACCTCCACTGTCTCGCGCAAAGTGGAGATTTTAAAATCCGGATGACAAGAACTTGGGGGGGATGTCCCCCACCTCACAAAACATTATTGAATAATTACATTTCAGTTTGTGTGAAGAGGTCCCAACTGATTTCTCTTCAGATGAGTGGGTTTGGTTTGAATTTGACCAAACAGATTAGAATGACCCTACTGGCCCGATCAGCAGTCCCACCTCCACTGTCTCGCGCAAAGTGGAGATTTTAAAATCCGGATGACAAGAACTTGGGGGGGATGTCCCCCACCTCACAAAACATGGGGGGGACGTGTCCCCTCTGGCCCTTCGGGTTTTCCGCCCCTGGTCTGAGCTATAGGGGGAGGCTGAGCAAAAGGATTCTATTCCCTGGAGTGCATGAGCAAAAGGGGTGTATAAAATCATGAGAGGAATCGATTGGGTGGGCGCACAGAGTCTCTTGCCCGGAGCGGGGGAATCGAGAACCAGAGGGCATTTACGGTGAATGGGGAAAGATTTTATAGGAATCTGAGGGATAATCTTTTCTCGCAAAGGGTGAAACGTGTATGGAATGAACTGCAGGAGGAGGTAGTTGAGGCAGGAGCTATCACAATGTTTATGAAGCAAGTACATGTATAGGACAGGTTTAGAGGGATATGAACTTAATTCAGGCAGGTGGGACTGGTGTAGATGATACATGTTGGTTGGTGTGTGCAGCATTGGCCGGTTTCAACGCTGTGTGACTCTATGATTCTATGACTCCAAAGGCCAATTAAAATGAATAGGTAGCAACAGGTTTGTTCAAAAATTACAAACTTCACATTCTTTGTACAGGTATATTCCACAACGCTTCACAATCAATGTCAGTACCAATGCATTTGAGATCCCGCAATTTATATTAATTTATCTGCTCATTTAAAAGATGCTGTCGGAAGGATGTGAGAGTATATTCTTCCAAGGTTTGTAAGCAGAGCAGTGAATTTATTTTGAAAAAAACATGATATTTTTCGACCCCTCGTGGTATGTAACGGGTAACTTGCCTTCAGGCTCTTTCTGATACGTGGTTTTTGAGTTTCATTTCAAAATGTCTTGGTTTTACACCCGAATGGATGACCATAATAATATTGGTATGTTTTACCAAGGACCTTCCAGCCTTGTGTATCTGCAACAGGTGACATTTGTCCCTATTTTAAATAAGGGACCAGTGTTGAAAATGGAACAAATACTGTTTGTGCAACCTTTAAAGGAAACTAGGGAGGACATTTTTGCTGTAGCTATTAAATTAAATAATATAGGGTGGCTTGGTGGTGCAGCGGTAGAGTTGTGGCCTTACAGCGCCAGAGACCTGGGTTGATCCTGACTATGTCAATCCAAAGCAGAGCAGGAATAGCACCAACATTTAGTAAAGGATTCATGCATTGCTGGGCCATTTTGGTCAAGTCTGTGTTTCTGCAGATATAAGACAAGCTGTTGAATGGTGGCAGTAAGTCTAGGGCCCAGATCAGTGTTGCAGATACAAAATGTATGAGTATCTCTTCAATTCACAGAATGAGTAAGATTTCTGCAGAGGACCTCCAAAGAAGTGTAAAATGCATGACGTTGATTGGATTATTGCAACAGCATTGTAAATATTGTAAATAATGTTGCTAGACAGTTACCCTGCTGTTTATTAATTGGGCAAAGTGTTAAGCCCTGGTAGGTTTGTTTGAATTCCAGGGTAAACGTTATTCAAGTTAAGTTAGCTTCTTCCAGAAGCTTCTCCTGAAACAATGTATGTTATTGGTTTGGAGAACTGTCAATAATGTACTGCTGTAATTAATATGTTTGATTGGATTGTAAACAGACCACCCCTATGTAGTTTGGCCCCTCAAGGTTCGTGGACCTATAGAAGGTGTCTCCATCTTAGATCAGTGTCGATCTTCTGGAAGTGCACTTGGGACTGTGTGACCTTTTGGAGTGTTTCTGCTTGCACGAGGCTGAAGGGCCTGGCCAGGCAGATACAAGGATCGAACCCGTGGTGGTTTAGGTATCGTATAGGTGAATTTGTTGTGCAATCCAATAATAAAGATTAGTTGTTCCAGTGCTTGATTCAGCGGTTTTTGACTGAACTAGACTGGGGAGTAAGCTGGGGGTTTTTACAACTACAGGTGCTGTCTGAACAGAGTCTGTACGTTCTCCCCGTGACCTGCGTGGGTTTTCTCTGACATCATTGGTTTCCTCCCAGATTCCAAAGATGTACAGGTTTCTCGGTAAAATTGTCCTTGGTGTGTGGAGGATAGTGTTGATGTGCGGGGATCGCTGGTCAGTGTGGACTCAGTGGGTCGAAGCGCCTGTTTCCGCACTGCATCGCTAAACTGAAGTAAACAAAACTAAACTAAACTGAACTAAACTAAAATTCAAGGCCAATAACGGAATTCTAAATTAATGCATAAAAGAAAGGTGTCTTCACTTATTTTGAAAATGAAAGCGAAGAATAAATTGACTACAGGAGCAGGTAATGTAAATTGATCTGCAAACGAGTTGGCATTCTGCATGTTAATTCCATTTGCATCAGCATTTATAGTAGCTTGGGAGCCCAGCTCTACAAGAAGCTAGTGATTGGTATTCTGTTTAATGGTATCACCAACACATCCTTAATCTTGGATGATTGACAATCCTGACCTTGGAGTTCTTTGGACTAAAATAAGTAAGAAGAATTCTTCCACCGTTATCTCCCAGGTTCCGCAGTCGAACGTAATTGGTATTGGTGTGGGTTATTGTTGTCACATGTGTCGAGATAACGTGAACGACTTTAGGGTTCAGACTTTAGAGCTACAGCACGGAAACAGGTCCTTCGCCCCACCGAGTCTGTGCCGACCAGCAATCACCCTGTACAGCAGCACTATCCTACATACTAGGGACAATTTACAAATTTACTGAAACCAATTAACCTACATATCTGAAGGTAGTCAAAAATGCTGGAGGAACTCAGCGGGTGAGGCAGCATCTATGGAGTGAAGAAATAGGCGACGTTTCGGGTCGAGACCCCTCCTCAGACTGAAGTCGGGGGGGGATCCAATGGGATCCTACCACTGGCCACATCTTCCCACCTCCTCCCCTATCTGCTTTCTGCCGAGACCGTTCCCTTCGTAACTCCCTGGTCAATTTGTCCCTTCCCACCCACCCACCCCCTCCCCGGGTACTTTCCCTTGCAACCACAGGAAATGTTACACTTGTCGCTTTACCTCCCCCCTCGATTCCATCCAAGGACCCAAGCAGTCTTTCCAGGTGCGGCAGAGGTTCACCTGCACCTCCTCCAACCTCATCTACTGCATCCCCTGTTCCAGGTGTTAACTTCTCTACATTGGCGGGACCAAGCGCAGGCTCGGCGATCGCTTTGCCCAACACCTCCGCTCAGTTCGCACTAACCAACCTGATCTCCCGGTGGCTCAGCACTTCAACTCCTCCTCCCATTCCGAATCTGACCTTTCTGTCCTGGGCCTTCACCATTGTCAGAGTGAGGCCCAGCACAAATTGGAGGAATAGCACTTCATATTTTGCTTAGGTTGTTCACCCCCCCCCCCCCCTCCCCCCCCCCAGTGGTATGAACTTTGACTTCTCTAATTTCAGATAGTCCTTGCTTTCTTCCTCCTTCCGCTCTCCCCCTTCCCAGCTCTCCCACAAGCCTACTGTCTCTGCCTCTTCCTTTCTTTTTCTCCATCCCCCCCCCCCCCCCCCCCCCACACATCAGTCTGAATGCTGACCGCTGAGGGTCCAGCATCGACCCAAATCGTCGTATCCCTATTTCTTTTCTTGCCACATCCAACTTCACTCTTAAATAGCCAATGCTGCCTCACCCGCTGAGTTCCTCCAGCATTTTTGTCTACCTTCAATTTTTCCAGCATCTGCAGTTCTTTCTTGAACCTACAAACCTGTAAATCTGTGGGAGAAAACTGGATCATCCAGAGAAAACCCATGTAGTCACAGGGAGAAGGTACAAACTGTGTAGAGACAGCACCCGTGGCCAGGATTGAACCCGGGTTGCTGCCGCTATAAGGCAGTAACTACTACTGCGCCTCTGTGCCGCCCCACCAAAGAAAAAAATATGTTGTATACTCTCCAGTCAAATCGCACATGAATACAATCTAGTCATATAACAGGTAGTGCAGGTTGAGAAGAGTGCAGGTAGAGTGCAGAATATAGTATTACTGCATTAGAGCATACCATTCACAGAGCAAAAAGTCCAAGAGGTAGAAGGGAAGATCGGGACCGCACACTAGCTTGTGGGAGGACTGTTCAGTAGACTGATAACAGTAGGGAAGGAGCTGTTTTTGAATGTGGCAGTGTGCGCTTTGAAACTTTTATGTTTTCTGCCTAATGGGAGAGGGGAGAAGAGGGAATTGTTGGTGATACTCAAGTCTGAGAACTTGAAGCTCTCGACCATCCCTACCTCAGCACTCCCGATGCCTATTTCGGCATGTGGTCCTCCTCACTTACTGAAGTCGATAACTAGCTCCTTTGTCTTGCTGACATTGAGGGCAAAGTTGTTGTCTTGACACCATGTTACTAAGCTCTTCATCTCCTTCCTGTACTCACATTGCGAACATTGTGTTTACTTTGCTGACGATGTGGGCAATGAATGCAACTCTGGACTGTAATCCTCACATATGACCTTGCTTCTGGGTGGTCCATTATTTAAAAAAGATGACTAATTGCTTAAGGGCCGGTCCCATTTTCACGACTTATTTCAAAACCTCTGCCGGGTTTAAAGGACCTAAAAAAAAAAATCAAGATGGTGGTAATCTATGATCTCCTACGACCTTCCGCGACTATGTTCACAGACTCCTACAAACTCCGACGAGTATGTCTACAAATTCCCACTGCTATTTTGGTGCCCTCCTTACGAGTAAAAAGTTGCAATTCCTTTCATCCCTACCATTTTTTTACTCGTGGACATTTTTTATCGGGCTGGAAAAAACGTCCCGACTTACCTGATGCCACGAGTACCTATGGCTGGCGTAAGGAGCCGCTACGATATATCTACAAACTCCTTCGACTTCCTACGGACTCGTTACGAACATTCTGCGAGTTTGAATCAAGGGGAAAACTCGGGAGAATTTGTGAATCACCTCGTGAAAGTGGGACAAGCCGTTAAGTCACTGAAATATTTTTTAAAGTCTCCTGAATATTAAGCAGATTGAACATCTTCCTGCATATGTTCATCCCATTGTTAATAATTCAAACATGTGGTTTTAACATATAAGCATTGGATCTGTTATCTACTGTATTTTTGAGAAGGGCAAAACAGTAAAGCATGTCACCTGGTCATCTGTTGCTGGCCCTGATTTGTTCTGACTTTCGCTCACCTTCAGTTTCCCACCACATCTATTTTTCAATATGAAGAAGGGTCTCGACCCGAAACATCACCCATTCCATTTCTCCAGAGATAGTGCCTGTCCCGCTGAGTTACTCCAGCATTTTGTGTCTATCTTTGGTATAAACCAGCAGCGGGAGTTCCTTCCTACAAAGTAAAGCATGGAATTTCTTGTGTACTGTATGCTGACAACATTGAATAATTTCCCAAGTTACAAAACCGATTGCATTTTAATAATGTCTCCATTGCTTTTGGATGTCATGAAATAACAATGTATTAGTGTAAGATTTTAAACCTACCTTCTTTCTCCTCCTCCATCATGCTATTTTGGTGATACTTAACATCTTCGAATACTTGGCCAACTGAAGATATATATTTATATTATAAATACCATGTGTCAAAGAACAACCTTGAAATGTTGGAATTGTCATTGTAGAAAAATGGTTTGGCAAATGAATCCATTGATTCCCAAATAGCAGAATTTGTGATTTTATACATTGCTTCACATGCATTTAATTGTGACGCAAAACTCACCCCCAAACTGCAAGACCTGAAGCACAGTCTTTTACCCAGAATAGGGCAATCATGAACCAGAGAATGTAAGTTTAAGATGAGAGGGGAAAGATTTAATAACCTGAGGTGCAACTTTTCACACAGATGGTGGTAGATATATGGAACACACTGCCAGAGGGGTAGTTGAGTGGTGCTTTTTACACATTTAAAAGACATTTGCAGGTGGGACGAGGGTAGATGGGGCATTTTGGTCGGCATGGACAAGATGGGCCGAAGGGCCTGTTTCCCTGCTGTTTGATTCTATGGCTCTACTTCAATGTGTTCTTTCCCAATGGTAATTTTACTGGCATATCCTTCAGAAATAAACTTGTAATCTATCTATCTATACATAATTAAAACGCTGATCTTGTTATCTTCCGGTTTGGTGGTCATTCTATTTGCGCAGAAATGGTACGCGATAGCGCTCCAATCCTTTGCCAGCTTGCTCACTGTTCTCCTGTACTGCCATTGCACCAAGTTTCATTCCAATCGGTGGAAGCTGGTAAGAGTTATTGAGGTTTATAAATCTTAAAAACTGTGCGTGCGCAGATCGATTGCCTCTCCTGCCATTCAGCGCCGCGCGGATTGGTACCTTCTACTGTCACTCCACGGGACAGTCCACCCCTTCCTGCGCGATCGCGTCTTTACTGCAGCTGCAGGAGGTTCTGGATGGCTGGCAGAGGTCTCCAACCGGACACAATTATCGGAGGGAGGGACCAGAAACGGCCCAGCCCAGCCCGGCACGGAGACGGAGATGGTGCCGGTCGCCAAATGGAAAGCGGAGACTCTGATCTCGGTGGAGGAAAACGACCAGCGACCAGTGCCCGCTGTGCGTCTCCATCGCACCGCCAACCCCTTCCCCTCTGGTCTCCTCGCTGGCACCTGCCCCCTTCCCCCATGATACCGCACTCTCCCACATGGCTCTTTCCCGTCTTTTCTCCGAGCTCCCTCCCCCCTGCCCCCACACCCCTCCGCCCCCCCGCCCACACACCACTCCCCCCACAATGCCCCCCCCTGCCCCCACACCCCTCCCCCCACAAACATCCCCCCCACACCCCTCCCCCACATAAATACCCCCCCACACACCCCCTCCCCCCCCCACATCCCTTCTCCACCCCCCTTCCAAACCCCTCCCGCCCACATTTACACCTCCCCTCCCACCACAAAACCCCGGTGGTGACTGGGACCCAACGGGTCCTACTGAGTCTAGTATTTAATATAATCACCCGTGCTTTGGACCCGTCAATCAAAAGTCAGATCCTACATCTTTTTTCCAGGTTTGAAGGGATCCAGCATCTCTTATGTAAATTTACATGGTAACAACAGCTACATAAGCAATTAATTTCATTTTGAATTAGCACTAGAAGCCTATAATTTTGAAAAAAAATGTTAATTGGCCATTTGTAATCTTTAAGAAATAACAACAACTTGTGATAATGACTAAGCCAGTTGCAAAATGCTAATGTTTTTATTAGGGAAAGTTCAGCATTTAGTGTAGACAGTAAAAATCTGTTGTTTGTAATCTTTATAGAATTTTGACTGCTGTTTCCTCTCTCCATATTTCCCTCATACCCTTATACATTGAGTATTTTCAAAATTCTCCTGCAATGAGCATTTGGTGCTTGGCTTAATGCCTGTGGCCTTCAGAACAGCTTGGAGACGATAACTAACCAACCCCCTGACCTCCACGTTGCCGAGATGGTTCAGTTATAAATTTAAAGTGTCACACTGCATTTTCCTTTCACAACTTGCTGAATTGTCATGAATAATAGCAATGTCTTGGACATAATTCAGACTAACCTTTTTATAGTCTGGAGCTTTGTGATTTATCCTGAAGTGAAGCAGCTTAACCTGTACGTGAACATACAAGTTGAGGTCTGCATGAAACAAGCAGGTTATCTTGACACAAGTGTGGGCTTCCTGCAGTCACACATTTGGTTCTTAAAATACTGGGAGAGAGGAGCAGTGGTAGAGTTGCTGACTTACTGCGCCAGAGACCCAGCTTCGATCCCGACTGCTGTCTGTACGGAGTTTGTACGTTCTCCCCGTGACCACGCGGGTTTTCCCAGGATGCTCCAGTTTCCTCCCACACTCCAAAGATGTACAGGTTTGGATGTTACTTGGCTTCAGTAAAGATTGTAAATAGTCCCTGGTATGTAGGAAAGTATATACCATTATACTAATATATGGGGATCGTTGGTCAGTGCAGACCCAGTGGGACGAAGGGATTGTTTCCACGCTGCACCTCTGAACTAAACTTAACTAAACTAAATACCTGAATGATCATTCCAGGATTAAATAAGTTGTTGGTATTTTCAAAATATTCACCACAAATCTGAGCCGTCCATATCTGTTGTTTGATTATGTAACAATGGAAATAAAACTTCAGCAAATTCACCCAGCAACATTGAATGATATGGGGGAAATTCATTTTGTGCAGAAAAGTAAAAAGTCTTTACATTGCAATGACCTTTTTAGATAAACAATTCAAATAAATTCAATCTGATGGCACTCGTAATTAACTTGCCTGTCTTTTCTGTCCAAAGGTACAGACACTCGGCAGTGATTAATTTAATCATCGATGTTTACCTTTGCTGAAAGATCTCCCCCAAGATATGGAAAGTGTTCTGTGTTTTCTAGGTTCACTCCGTGAGTCTTTATTGTCAGATGGCAGTGTGGTGCTTCAAGGACAGGTTGGTAGAGAAAACTACCCTGTACAGGTTGAATGTTGTATTGTAGGCTTCAGTGTAAACAAAATGATGGCTTGTTCCCTGGCCTCTGAGTTTGTGCAAGCATGAGAATCATGTGTATATACAGGTTAAAGTCACGCAAGAGAATTGAAGATCCCTTCTCACTTGGCTTTGATAGTTTCACATTTAGGTTTTGTCTTATCGATAAACAACCTTTGGCGATACAAGGAACTGCAGATGATGAAATCTTGAGCAAAACACAAAGTGCTGGAGTAACTCAGGAGATCAGGCCAAATCTGTGGAATGAATGGTCAGACATACCCTCCACAGATGCTGCTTGACCCACTGAGCTACTCCATTGCTTTGTGTCAAGCAACTCTTGTTGCCCTTTAGGCTACATCCATTCAAATCTTACTCTCCTTGAGATACATTATTTCTACACAATACATTTACTCCTAATTATAAGATCTTGATTCATATTATGTTTTGCTGTTAATATTTTCATGCCATGATTATTTCATTTTTGAGAACATGTCTTTGATTCACAAGGTTATGTTTTGCTTTAATAAATGCTGCATTGTTCTTCATACAGGAGGAGTACATTAGATCAAAATTTCCATGATGCATTTTGTGAGCTGGTTTAATTTATGAAATTGAACTTTAGTCTTTTTAGTTTAGAGATGCAGTGTGGAAACAGGTGCTTTGGCTCACCAAGTCACATTCACATTATAGGAGTACAATTAGGCCATTCAGCACATCGAGTCTACTCCGCCATTCAATCATGGCTGATCTCTACTTCCTAACCCCATTTTCCTGCCTTCTCCCCATAACCCTTGACACCCGTTCAAAACAAGAATTTGCCTTCTGTGGCCATGAGTTCTACAGATTAACTACCCTCTGACTAAAGAGGTTCCTTCATCACCTCCCTTCTAAAATTCTGAGGCTATGACCTCTGGTCCTAGACTCTCCCACCAGTGAAAACATCCATTCCACATCCACTATTTATGCCTTTCATTATTCTGTAAGTTTCAATGAGGTCCTCCCTCAACCTTCTAAACTCCAGCGAGTAGATGCCCAGTGCTGTCAAATGCTCATTATATGCTAACCCACTCATTCCTGGAATCAGTCTTGTAAACCTCTTCTGGACTCTCTACAGAGCCAGCACATCCTTCCTCAGATATGGGGCCCACATTTGCTCATGGTGCTCCAAATGCGGCCTGACAAGCACCTTATAGAGTATCAGGAATGTCTGCGCTGCTTGTTTCATGCACCCATACATTAGTTTGTCCTGCACACTAGGGACTATTTACAGAAGCCAATTAACCTATCAACCTGCATATCTTTGGGATGTGAGAAAAAAAACAGAGCACCCAGTGAAAACCCACGCTGTCACAGGGAGAACATGCAAACTCCATACAAACAGCACCCTTAGTCAGGATCTCTGGCGCTGTAAGGCAACAACTTTACCGCTGAGCCACTCTGCCGCACTAGATATTTTCTAGGAGCACAACCCTTTTGTAAATCAACGAGTAACTACATTTCTATCAGGGAATGGTGCAGGGAATAGAGAAACATAAATCATGTACAGGCAGATAAGATCTGTTCAACTTGGCATCATGTTGAGCAAAAACCTTGTGAGATGACGAGTCCGTTCCTGTGCTGTCTATTCTATGTTCTACGGTGGGAGATGCAAAATGTAGAGCAGGATGTTGTGGCCGGTAGGCCAGGCGAGGTGTGTCCTCCACCCCCCGGAGAAAGATAATAGAGAAAAAAAAGGGGGGGGGGGAAGCCGATCTAATATTATAGATGGATCATTGATACAGACAAAGAAATCAAGTTAAATGAAGTTGTAGAATTCAATAGTGATTCCAGAAGGCTGCAAAGTGTCCTGACCGAGCTGAGGTGCTGTTCATCAAGCTTGTGTTGTGCCTTAAAGCCCTGTCCCACTGTATGAGTTCATTCAAGAGCTCTCCCGAGTTTGCCCTGATTCGAACTCGGAGATGTACGGTAATGGCCGCTCGAAGTGGGACATTTTTCAACATGTTGAAAAATCTTCAGGAGTCTTCCTGAGTTTACTGCGTTTCCCGAGTACCTGCCGTTAGCGTTACGAGCCGCTAAGAGACGTCCCCGAGCTCCGACTTACTGCTACGTTCATTCTACGTGCTTCCACGAGTTTGATTCTTTTAAAAAACTTGGGAGCGCTCTTGAATGAACTCGTACAGTGGGACAGGGCTATTACTAAAACAGCACAGAAGGTCACAGACTGATAAATCAGAGTGGGGGTGCGATGGGAAATTTATGCTTTTCACTCTCATATTTGCTGTTCTCTTACTTTCTAATCTTTTAAATGACTTCTTACCTGACTTTTGGTATTCATTTTGTATTACTTTTTCGCCAGAATCAAGTTTTATGTTACGCATTCCATTGGCTCCAAATTCCAAGCAGCTATACAAACACGCAGACACATAATGAAGATTCCCAAGCGTGTGGGCCACTAGTGATGCAAGTACATGTATATTACATTCATGCCCGGACAGAGCGAATTGGAGAGTATGTTCCACGAGTTGGAGAGGCTAGGACCAGAGGCCATAGTGTCAGAATAAATGATTGTACCTTCAGAAAGAGGATGAGAAGGAATTTCTTTGGTTGGAGTGTGGTGTATCTATGGAATTCATTGCCACAGGTGGTTGTGGAGACCAAGTCAAGCTTATTTTAAAGATTGACAGATTCTTGATTAGTAAAGGGCCTGTCCTACCAGCATCCGACTCCATGCGGTGAGCGCGATCAAACTAGAAGCGGGGGCCGCGCTGAGGTCGGGTGATCCCTGTACAGGGCCGTTCCCAACAGCATGTGCCTGCATGCGAAGAGCATGACCAAACCGGCAGCGGGGGCCGCGCGGAGGTTGGGTGAGTGGCGCAACGTGGCGCAAAGTGAGGCGAACTTGGAGCGAAGTCTTAAAGGTAAGTTCGCCAGGACGGAGAGGGACACACAGAGAGGGGCACAGAGGCACACACAGAGAGGGTCACGGAGGCACCTACAGAGAGGGTCACGGAGGCACCTACAGAGAGGGTCACGGAGGCACGACGTAGAGGCGGTGTGTAATGCGTCGAGGCGACTGCGTGCCGACAAGCCGTTGCCGCGCGGAATTTTTGAACATGGTCAGTTTTTCGGAGCCCTGCGCGATGTCGGGACGAACTCCGCACAATTCCGCACGGCTCCGGCGATCGAAGTGGGACCGGCCCCGCGATGCCGGACGGCTCAAGCGACCACGTTAGGTCGCGCTCATCATATGGAGTTGCATGCTGCTGGGACAGGCCCTTAAGGGTGTTAGGGGTTATGGGGTGAAGGCAGGAGAATGGGGTTTAGCGGGAAAGATAGATCAACTATGATTGAAATGCAGAGTTGACTTGATGGGCCGAATGGCCTAATTCTGCTCCTAGAACTTAGGTATGTGCACCTGCCTGGCAACATGCGTATGCATGTGGATCAGTAGATGTCATGTCTGTAGGTTTGCATTACAATGTGTTTATTGCGGTCATTAGCTTTTGCTTAATCTTCAGTACGTGACCCAGGATAATTGTTATTTCAAAAGGTGACGCAGCAGTAGAGTTGCTGCTTTACATTGCCAGAAACCTGGGTTCAATACTGACTATGGGTGCTCTCTGTACAGAGTATGTATGTACGTTATCCCCGTGATAAGGATAAGGGGGAAATCCTTTAAGACCGAGATGAGAAAGACTTTCTTCACACAGAGAGTGTGAGTCTCTGGAACTCTCTGCCACAGAGGGTAGTTGAAGCCAGTTCATTGGCTATATTTAAGAGTGAGTTGGATGTGGCCCTTGTGGCTAAGGGGATCAGAGGGTATGGAGAGAAGGCAGGTACGGGATACTGAGTTGGATGATCAGCCATGATCATATTGAATGGCGGTGCAGGCTCGAAGGGCTGAATGGCCTACTCCTGCACCTAATTTCTATGTTTCTATGTTTCTATGACCTGCGTGGGCTTTCTCCAAGATCTTCAGTTTCCACCCAGACTCCAAAGACGTACATGTTTCTATGTTAATTGGCTTGGTTTAAAAATGTAAATTGTCCCGAGTGTGTGTGGCATAGTGATAGCGTGCTGGGATTGCTGGTCGACACGGGCTCGGTGGGCCAAAGGGCCTGTTTCCATGCTGTATCTCTAAAAACTAAACTAAAACTAAGACGACTGGATGGAAGTTTGCCAAAGGCCACTTTGCCAGTTGTCAATACACATTGAGCCTGGAATAATCCTGCTTTGATGAGTATGTGCAAAGTATTGCAGTTCAAAACTGAGTCAACACTGCCGCCTTGTGCAGTACTCAAAGAACACTGATGTTTTGTTGGGAAACTATAAGAGGTTGCATGTTAGGTTTACCGCACGTACGAGCAGCATTGATTTTATTTTATATGAGAAACAACTGTAGAAAATCTGATCAAATTGAAAACTGTAAATAATATTTTGAAATTCCAACATTGTACGGTGCTGTAGTTTGTCGAAAATATAATTTACTGAAATGATTTGCAGAAGTAATTCATTAAGATCGCGAAATCTGTCTGTGATGATATTTGTGTCCATTCTCACGATCAGGAGGTGATGTGATGAACTGTGACAATTGGAACGAATGTCCCTGACTGTGACTAACGATAGATATACAGCATGTTGTAACCTGTCCATGCAGATCAGATTCGCAGACTTGTGAAACAGGAATATTTTCACATCTCATAGATTTCCACCCCAAAAATCATTCGTTGAAGTCATATTATTGTCACTACATATTTATGAATCATAACTATTTCTGTGTTGTTTCAGTTTCGTTTCGAGATACAGCGTGGAAAGAGGCCCTTCGGCCCACCAAGTTCGCACTGACAAGCGATCCCCGCACATTAACACTATCCTACACACTAGGGACAAATTGCACTTATACCAAGCCAATTTTGGAGAATGGGGTTGAGCAGGATACATAGATAGATCAGCCATGATTGTAATGCGGAGTTGACTTGATGGGCTGAATGGCCTAATTCTGCTCCTAGAACTTAGGTATGAGAATCTGCCTGGCAGTGTGGAGGAAATCTTTGGAGTGTGGAGGAAACCAAAGATCTCGGAGAAAACCGACGCAGTCATGGGGAGAACGTACAAACTCTGTACAGACAGCACCCGTTGTTGGGATCGTACCCAGGTCTCTGGCGCTGCAAGGCTGTAAGGCAACAACTCTACCATCGTATCATTAAAACAGACGGATCTCGACTTGCGTAAGGGTTGTGTCTCGCACACCGTTGTGTAAGTCAGATGTAACCACATGGGAGCATCGCTGAGAACTGCTGACTGGTTTGCGGAAATGCTACGGCAGCAGCGCACTGCAACCAAGATGCGCAACTTGGAAACAAAGCCGTGGGCTTAAAGAATTGTTTACGTGAGTGTGAGTTTACGCCACTCACCTGTGACGTAAGTCAGGCAGTGCTTGCACTTGGCCTTCATTCTCATAACTTCGACAATACATGGCTTTGAGACCAAGGGCCAGACCCATTGATGGGTTGTTATTGCCTCAACTTTAGTTTAGTTTATTGTCACATATACTGAGGGACAGTGAAAAGTACTGTGACTGGGATTGGTTGTAGAGGATCCTTACCCTGCAGTGGGCAGGGATTCAAGTTTCTTGATCACTGGGACCTCTTTTGGGAAAGGCATGATCTGTACAAAAAGGACGGGTTGCACTTGAACCCGAGGGGGACCAATATCCTGGCAGGGAGATTTGCAAAGGCTACTGGGGAGACTTTAAACTAGAAAGGCTGGGGGGAGGGACTCGGGTAGAGGGGGCTAGGGGACAGGGCGTGGGGCAAGAGGCAGAGAAGGGAAGCACTCGGACCCAAAATGTAGGCGAGAAAGAGGAAAAAGATAATAGACAGAGAATAAGGGATGGTGGGTTTCTAATATGTGTTTTTTTTTATGCTAGGAGCATTGTAAGAAAGGTGGATGAACTTAGAGCCTGGATTGACACCTGGAAATATGATGTTGTGGCAATCAGTGAAACATGGTTGCAGGAGGGCTGTGGTTGGAAACTAAATATTCCAGGATTTCGTTGCTTCAGGTGTGATAGAATTGGAGGGACCAGAGGTGGAGGTGTTGCATTGCTTGTCAGAGAGGATATTACAGCAGTGCTTTGGCAGGATAGATTAGAGGGCTCGTCTAGGGAGGCTATTTGGGTGGAACTGAGAAGTGGGAATGGTGTAGCAACACTTTTAGGGGTGTATTATAAACCGCCAAATGGGGAGCGAGAATTGGAAGAGCAAATATGTAAGGAGATAGCAGATATTAGTAGTAACCACAAGGTAGTGATTGTGGGAGATTTCAATTTTCCAAAAAATAGACTGAGAAACACATTCTGTAAATGGGCTGGATGGTTTGGAGTTTGTAAAATGTGTGCAGGATAGTTTTTTGCAGCAGTACATAGAGGTATTGACCAGAGAAGGGGCAGTGCTGGACCTCCTGTTAGGTAATGCGGCAGGTCAGGTGACGGAGGTATGCGTTGGTGAGCAGTGATCACAATACCATTAGTTTCAGTATAATTATGGAGAGTCAGAACTGGACCTAGGGTGGAGATTTTTGATTGGAGAAAGGCTAACTTTGAGGGAATGCGTAAGGATTTAAAAGGAGTGAATTGGGACACTTTGTTTTATGGGAAGGATGTAGAAGAGAAATGGAGGACATTTAAAGGGGAAATTGTAAGAGTACAGAATCTTTATGTCCCTGTTAGGTTGAAAGGAAATAGTAAAAATTGGAAAGAGCCATGTTTTTCAAGGGAAATTGGACACTTGTTTTGAAAAAAGAGAGATATCTACAATAATTATAGGAGGCATGGAGTAAATGAGGTGCTAGAGGAGTATAAAGAATGTAAAAAGAATCTTAAGAAAGAAATTAGGAAGGCTAAAAGAAGATATGAGGTTGCTTTGACAAGAAAGGTGAAAGTAAATCCAAAGGGTTTCTACAAAGGGACAAAACTGGACCATTAGGGAGCCAGAATGGACAGCTATCTGCAGAGCCAAAGGAGATGGGGGAGATATTGACCAATTTATTTTCTTTGGTATTCACCAAGGAGAAGGATATTGAACTCTGTGAGGTAAGGGAAAAAAGTAGAGTAGCTATGGAAACTATGAGATTCAAAGAGGAGAAAGTACTGACACTTTTGAAAAATATAAAAGTGGATAAGTCTCCAGGTCCTGACAGGATATTTCCCAGGACATTGAGGGAAGTTAGTGTAGAAATAGCAGGAGCTATGACAGAAATATTTCAAATATCATTAGAAACGGGAATAGTGCCGGAGGATTGGCGTACTGCGCATGTTGTTCCATTGTTTAAAAAGGGTTCAAAGAATAAACCTAGCAATTATAGACCTGTTAGTTTGACGTCAGTGGTGGGCAAATTAATGGAAAGGATACTTAGAGATAATAAATATAAGCATCTGGATAAACAGGGTCTGATCAGGAACAGTCAACATGGATTTGTGCCTGGAAGGTCATGTTTGACAAACCTTCTTGAATTTTTTGAAGTGGTTACTAGGGAAATTGATGAGGGTAAAGCAGTGGATGTTGTCTATATGGGATTTAGTAAGGCCTTTGACAAGGTTCCCCATAGAAGGTTGGTTAAGAAGGTTCAATCTTTTGGTGTTAATGGCGGAGTAGCAAGATGGATTCAACAGTGGCTGAATGAGAGATGTCAGAGAGTAATGGTGGATGGCTGTTTGTCAGGTTGGAAGCCGGTGACCAGTGGGGTGCCTCAGGGATCTGTGTTGGGTCCACTGTTGTTTGTCATGTACATCAATGATCTGGATGATGGGGTGGAAAATTGGATAAGTAAGTATGCAGATAGGTGGTGTTGTGGATAATGAAGTAGATTCTCAAAGTCTACAGAGAGATTTGGGCCATTTTGAAAAGTGGGCTGAAAGATGGCAGATGGAGTTTAATGCTGTTAAGTGTGAAGTGCTACATCTTGGCAGGACAGAATCAAATACACAGGACTAGATGTTAAGAAGTCCCTTGTGCCAGTAGGTGGGGAGCATTTCACGACATTCATTGATTGCTGAGAGTGGTCGACGCTCAACATCAGGGGGGGGGGGGGGGGGGTTCGTATACGTATATCTTGGCCTGGGTAACCCTCAGGACAGCTGGGCACAGGACACATCATCAGTAGTGTACCCTTGCATCACTGGGTGTTTCGGCCTTTTATCACTATACACCCTCTACAAGGGCGGCCCGCTGCAGGGTGATCAGCCCTCAGCGTGTGTCCCGTGTCAAACTGCCTCAAAGATTCACCATGACGCATTTGGGGCCCAGCATGGGTCTTTCCGCTTGAGCCAAATCCAACGGCTGCTTCTTTCAGCCGCGTCTGAGAGTGATCTTATGGTCTTCTGCAGAGCCTGACCGTGGATTCCAAGCTCCTTCAGCAGTCTGATGGTAGATGACGCAACAAATCCTCTGCATCCCACTTCAACTGGATAAACGTTGATGTTCCAGCCACGCTGCGTTGCCTCTGCTGCAAGCTCTGTGTAGTGCAGCTTCTTACGCTCATAGGCCTCCACAACAGAGTTCTCACCCATGGAACTGTGAGCTCTATGATGTAAGCAGTCTTCTGTGAAAGGGACCAGAACACCAAATCTGGCCTGAGGTTGGTTGAAGCAATTTCAGGTGGAAAGATTAGTTGTCGGCCGATGTCCGCCAGCATCCTCCAGTCACGGGCCCTGCATAGGTTTCCTTCTTCTGATCTAGTGGAAGGATGTTTCGGTGTTTTCTGTCCTTCTCGGACAAAGGTTGTCGCCCTTAAGTGGGAGGGGTTGCTTGCTCTCGGAGGCAAGGAGTTGGTCGCACACAGCCTGTTCTCAAGGGCTGTTGCCAGGCTTTTTAATACCTGATTTATGCCTCCACGTGTATCTCCCTTGCGTGAGGCTGGTCTTGCAGCCTACCATGATGTGTTTGAGGGTCGCTGGAGTTGGGCAGAGGGCACAGGTTGGATCCTCGCCGTACCACTGATTGAGGTTCTTTGGTGATGGAAGGACGTCGTATGTCGCTCTGATGATGAAGCTGATCTTGCTTGATTCCATTTCCCAAAGTTCTTTCCAGCTGATCTTCCTCCGCTCCACACCTTCCCACTGCATCCATTGCCCCTGTTTGGCAAGAGAGACCGCCTTTGCACTTCTTGCGGCCTCCTCCTGTCGCCGCACCTCCTCAACCACCAATGTCCTCCGCTCTGATGTTGTGGCCTTTCGCCAAGTTGGTTTACTTGTCGTAAGGCCAAAGCCTCCTCTTCCCTGCTGCACTTGCCCCACGACGTCTTTGTGCCTCAGGGCTGATGAAGCTTGCTGTACTGCATCAGATGGTGTCCACTTCCGGCCGGTTACTAGGGGCGGCGCAACAGCACTGATGGTCTTGTCTCTAGAGTCCCTCAGTGTCATCTGGAGTCTTACTTTGGAACACTTGTATTCCTCTGTTAGACTAGTGAGAGGTAGTTCCAGGACCCCTTTGCCATAGAGGCCGATGTTAGTTAGACATCGTGGGACACCGAGCCATTTCTTCGCGTATGAAGTTATGGTTCGCTCCATCTTCTCCACAGTTGTTATTGGAGCTTCATAAACGGTCAGTGGCCACATTGTCCGAGGAAGGAGTCCAAACTGTAGGCACCAGAGCTTCAGTTTCCCAGGCAGTAGGGTCTGATTGATGATCTCCAGGCCATTGACAATTTCTTGCCTTAGCTGTTGCACCTGCTCTTTGTCCTTGAGGCTTGCGTTGTACCATCTGCCCAGGCTTTTTACTGGCTGCTCAGACACTGTTGGTATTAGGTCGTCACCGATGCAGAACCTTGTGTCTCTAAGCACCCCCTTAACTATGGAGATGCTTCGAGACTTACTTGGTTTGATTTTCATTCGGGGCCCACTTGATGTTTCTCCTGCAGCTTTCCAAGTAGCCGCTTGGTGCATGCTGCAGTAGTGGTTATTGTTGTCATATCGTCCATGTATGCCCTGATGGGTGGCAGACGGAGCCCAGCTCTGGTTCGTTCACCGCCCACCACCCATTTTGAGGCCCTGATGATGACTTCCATGGCCATTGTAAAGGCCAAGGGTGAGACTGTGCAGCCTGCCATGATGCCTACTTCCAAGCGCTGCCATGTTGTACTGAATTCAGCTGTTGTGAAGCACAGCTGCAGGTCTTGGAAATAGTTCTTGACCAGTGTGGTGATGAGCTCTGGTACATGGAAAAAGGCAAAAGATTCCCAAAGGAGTTCATGTGGAACTGAACCAAATGCATTGGCCAGATCGAGGAAGATCACATGTAGGTCTCTCTTGTCCTTCTTAGCTGCTTGGATCTGGTGCCAGATCATGCTTGTATGCTCCAAGCAGCCCGAAAAACCTGGAATTCCTGCTTTCTGTACAGATGTATCAATGTACTTGTTTGTTACCAGATAGGTGGATAGCCTTTGTGATACAATGCTGAAAAAGATTTTTCCCTCGACGTTGAGGAGACATATTGGCCGGAATTGGCTGATGTCTGATGCATCCTTTTCTTTAGGTATTAGTATGCCGCCGGCCCTTCGCCACACCTTAGGTATTGTTTGCTTCTTCCACACCACCCTCATGAGCTTCCATAGAAAGCGTAACACATCCGGTGCATTCTTGTAGAGCTTGTATGGTACTCCGTTTGGCCCCGGAGCTGATGCTGCTCTTGCTCGCCGGACAGTGTTCTCTACCTCTTTCCATTTCGGAGGGCTGGTGTCCAGGTTGAATTCAGGTGGTTGAATAGGTGGGATGTCATGTGGGATGACTAACTTCTCATGCCTTTTCGTGTCTTGGTGGGCCTTTTCCAGGTGTTCCTCCAATTCTTGTTTTGATGTTTTCAAAGTTCCACTTTTTTTCCTTTGCGAAGAGGTCTTTGATGAACTTGAAAGGGTCTTTGTAGAACCGTGTTCTTGTGTGTTCTTTATTCTTGCGAAGTTTCCTCATGTTCTCTGCTTTTCGCAAGGTTGCCAATCGGCTCTTGATGTCCTCTTGGAGTAGCATGAGACCTTCTCTCTCTGCGTCATGTTGCTTTTTTCCATTGCTTTTTCAACTGTCTCCTCTCTCTGATTAGCCTCTCGATCTCCTGCTGCCTCCTGGACTTGATTGGTGTTGGTAACTTCTTTCCACCTCTCCCTTTACTTACCCCAAACCGTTTCTTCTCCATAGCTGTAGATTATGTTGCCCATCCTTTCAAGCTTTTCCACTGCTGTGCCCACTTGTTGCTCCAAGATATGTATAAGGTCACTGTTGACCGTCTCCCACTCTTTCTTTTCAACAGCTTTGGGCCACTTCACTCCAGGTTTATGCCCTTTGATCTTTCCCTCCAATGGAGGTCTTTGTAGTTGTTGCGTGGGCTCCTCCACGGCATTTCTGTGCTTGCATCACCCTCTTCAGTGACATGGGTGCTGATGCTCTGCGAACTTTGGTTTGTGTCCCGTCGCTGTGCTTCATTCGACTGATTTGACTGGTTGCTTTGTAAGAAGTACTGGTCAATGCGAGGCCCATGTCTCTGCTCTCTCAAGCACTTTTTCCTCCCTTGGTGGATCTTCAAGCCCATCATTGATGTTCTTTTCTCCCAACCACAGATGCACACCTGAAGTTTGTGTCCCGCAGCTGTTGTGGATGTCTCATGTGCCATGCTCTCCTTGTCCGTGGTCGTTTCCGTTCCTGGGTCTGTAACCGTGTTATCAATCGGTGAGCCATCTTGCGCCCCCGCTCTCGCAGGCTCTAGGGGTATTTCTTTTAATTTTACTTTTTGTAGCATTTAGCGGGTGTCTCCAACTAGCTGAAACAGCTTTGGAGACTGCTGTCATGGGGAGCTAGCCCATGACGGCCCCATTGGGGTCTGTTCCCTCCTGTCAGCTGTCTCTCCAAGCTGTCACATGGACTTTCCCATGTTGTCAGCTGTCCTTTCACCTCAGTCACTGGATAAGTCCAGATTTTCAGAATCAAATACACAGGACTAGATGTTAAAAAGTCCCTTGTGCCAGTAGGTGGGGAGCATTTCACGACATTCATTGATTGCTGAGAGTGGTCGACGCTCAACATCAGGGGGGGGGGGGGGGGTTCGTATACGTATATCTTGGCCTGGGTAACCCTCAGGACAGCTGGGCACAGGACACATCATCAGTAGTGTACCCTTGCATCACTGGGTGTTTCGGCCTTTTATCACTATACACCCTCCACAAGGGCGGCCCGCTGCAGGGTGATCAGCCCTCAGCGTGTGTCCCGTGTCAAACTGCCTCAAAGATTCACCATGACGCATTTGGGGCCCAGCATGGGTCTTTCCGCTTGAGCCAAATCCAACGGCTGCTTCTTTCAGCCGCGTCTGAGAGTGATCTTATGGTCTTCTGCAGAGCCTGACCGTGGATTCCAAGCTCCTTCAGCAGTCTGATGGTAGATGACGCAACAAATCCTCTGCATCCCACTTCAACTGGATAAACGTTGATGTTCCAGCCACGCTGCGTTGCCTCTGCTGCAAGCTCTGTGTAGTGCAGCTTCTTACGCTCATAGGCCTCCACAACAGAGTTCTCCCATGGAACTGTGAGCTCTATGATGTAAGCAGTCTTCTGTGAAAGGGACCAGAACACCAAATCTGGCCTGAGGTTGGTTGAAGCAATTTCAGGTGGAAAGATTAGTTGTCGGCCGATGTCCGCCAGCATCCTCCAGTCACGGGCCCTGCATAGGTTTCCTTCTTCTGATCTAGTGGAAGGATGTTTCGGTGTTTTCTGTCCTTCTCGGACAAAGGTTGTCGCCCTTAAGTGGGAGGGGTTGCTTGCTCTCGGAGGCAAGGAGTTGGTCGCACACAGCCTGTTCTCAAGGGCTGTTGCCAGGCTTTTTTAATACCTGATTATGCCTCCACGTGTATCTCCCTTGCGTGAGGCTGGTCTTGCAGCCTACCATGATGTGTTTGAGGGTCGCTGGAGTTGGGCAGAGGGCACAGGTTGGATCCTCGCCGTACCACTGATTGAGGTTCTTTGGTGATGGAAGGACGTCGTATGTCGCTCTGATGATGAAGCTGATCTTGCTTGATTCCATTTCCCAAAGTTCTTTCCAGCTGATCTTCCTCCGCTCCACACCTTCCCACTGCATCCATTGCCCCTGTTTGGCAAGAGAGACCGCCTTTGCACTTCTTGCGGCCTCCTCCTGTCGCCGCACCTCCTCAACCACCAATGTCCTCCGCTCTGATGTTGTGGCCTTTCGCCAAGTTGGTTTACTTGTCGTAAGGCCAAAGCCTCCTCTTCCCTGCTGCACTTGCCCCACGACGTCTTTGTGCCTCAGGGCTGATGAAGCTTGCTGTACTGCATCAGATGGTGTCCACTTCCGGCCGGTTACTAGGGGCGGCGCAAACAGCACTGATGGTCTTGTCTCTAGAGTCCCTCAGTGTCATCTGGAGTCTTACTTTGGAACACTTGTATTCCTCTGTTAGACTAGTGAGAGGTAGTTCCAGGACCCCTTTGCCATAGAGGCCGATGTTAGTTAGACATCGTGGGACACCGAGCCATTTCTTCGCGTATGAAGTTATGGTTCGCTCCATCTTCTCCACAGTTGTTATTGGAGCTTCATAAACGGTCAGTGGCCACATTGTCCGAGGAAGGAGTCCAAACTGTAGGCACCAGAGCTTCAGTTTCCCAGGCAGTAGGGTCTGATTGATGATCTCCAGGCCATTGACAATTTCTTGCCTTAGCTGTTGCACCTGCTCTTTGTCCTTGAGGCTTGCGTTGTACCATCTGCCCAGGCTTTTTACTGGCTGCTCAGACACTGTTGGTATTAGGTCGTCACCGATGCAGAACCTTGTGTCTCTAAGCACCCCCCCCTTAACTATGGAGATGCTTCGAGACTTACTTGGTTTGATTTTCATTCGGGCCCACTTGATGTTCTCCTGCCAGCTTTCCAAGTAGCCGCTTGGTGCATGCTGCAGTAGTGGTTAAATGTGAAGTGCTACATCTTGGCAGGACAAATCAAAATAGGACGTACATGGTAAATGGTAGGGAATTGAGGAATGCTGTGGAACAGAGAGATCTAGGAATAACTGTGCATAGTTCCCTGAAGGTGGAATCGCATGTAGATAGGGTGGTAAAGAAAGCCTTTGGTGTGCTGGCCTTTATAAATCAGAGCATTGAATATAGGAGTAGGGAAGTAATGTTAAAATTGTACAAGGCATTGGTAAGACCAATTCTGGAGTATGGTGTACAATTTTGGTCGCCTAATTATAGGAAGGGTGTCAACAAAATAGAGAGAGTACAGAGGAGATTTATTAGAATGTTGCCTGGGTTCCAGCAACTATGTTACAGAGAAAGGTTGAACAAGTTAGGTCTTTATTCTTTGGAGCACAGAAGGTTAAGGGGGGACTTGATTGAGGTCATTAAAATGATGAAAGGGATAGACAGAGTTGACGTGGCTAAGCTTTTCCCATTGAGGGTAGAGAAGATTCAAACAAGAGGGCATGACGTGAGAATTAAGGGACAGAAGTTTAGGGGTAACGTGAGGGGGAACTTCTTTACTCAGAGGCTGGTGGCTGTGTGGAATGAGCTTCCAGCAGAAGTGGTGGAGGCAGAATCGATTTTAACATTTAAAAGTAAAGTGGATAGGTATATGGACGTGAAGGGAATGGAGGGGTATGGTCTGAGTGCAGGTAGATGGGACTAGGGGAAAACAAATGGTCGGAACAGACTGGAAGGGCCGAGAGGGCCTGTTTCCGTGCTGTAATTGTTACATGGTTATATGGTTACCACATCTGTTAAAATGCAACTTGCAAAGATAATGTTTTCCTGCAATTGTTATTCCAAACAAATGACAGCACAGTATATTTACATAATTATATTAATGAAGATTATGTTTTTGATCACCTATCAAGCAACTGAATCATCCTATCAATAACTTGAGAGGCCATTCAGCCCATCGAGTCTGCCCCATCATTCAATCATGGCCGATCTATTTTTCCCTCTCAAGCCAATTCTCCTGCCTTCTCCCCTTAAATTTTGGTGTGATATTAACCTTGGTAGGGCCACAAAGTATGAATTTAATATCAAAGCAGCTGAGATCCTTTGCAATTAAAATCAGAATTTTGTAGTGAAATTTTTATTCCAAGACATTTACCTCTAAAATTGCACTGAGGCATTACAATTTTCCGTGATCGAAGGACAGAAGTGGAACCGCAGCCAGGATTTCTGCTTGAATTGTGTCCTTGCCAAGCCTCTGGGGCTAAATGTGAAATTGCCTATGCATTGGATTTAGGACTGAGCTCAACCATAAAGACATACTCAGCAAACCAGGCACCCTCTGTGGAGAATGGGCAGAGTGCATCTTAAGCATGATAACCTTTCTTCATTTCATTCAGTTGTGCATTCAGTGGTGTACATTTTGTGCCGTCACCTCCTAAGTGACCCACCACCAGTCGCATCTTCCCATCACCAGCCCTTCCCGCCTTCCGCAAAGATCGCTCCTTCCGTAACTGTGGTGTGTTTGTGAACTGCAACTTATTTTGTTTCTTAACTCTAACTTACTCAATGCAAACTCTGTTCAAGTTTCAGCTTAGAGATACAATATGGAAATAAACCCTTCGGCCCACCAAGGGCTTTGTATTATACAAACATCTGACAGTACTTTTTTTCCAACTGTAATTTATCATTGTCCGGACAGGTTGGATAGATGCTTTGAGAAATTAATTATTTCCTTAATTAAGAATATAACTTAAGTCTGTTTATCCATCCACCGATGCTGCCTGACCTACTGATTATCCGCATTAAAAAATATTTCTTGCATTTAGTTATCATTTCCAGCATCAGTATTATTTTGCTTCTGGGTTCAGCTTGGCATCTATCACCTTCCTTGCTCATGAAGTTGTACATGCAGCTGAACCAATACCTTGCTGACTTACTGAAGGCAAACTGACTGCGCACATAGAAAATAAATTACAAAAGAAATAGCAGGGCAATCAGTGGGTTTAGATTCTTTGGCTTTAGATTCCATGCCTCACCGACACATAGCACAGATTCACTGTCAAGCCTTCACTTCATACAACTTACATTGCAGAGTAAAACTTGCTTGTTTAAAATGTCATTGGCAGCAATAAAAATCATGGATTGTTCAGCTTATACTTTTAAATGTAGTGGAATTTATACATGTAGAATCTAGAGGGAGGCACAGTGGTAGAGTTGCTGCCTGACAGTGCCAGAGACTTGGGTGCGATCCTGACTACAGGTGCTGTGTGTACAGAGTTTGTACGTTCTTCCTGCGACCGCATGGGCTTTCAACTGTTTTTCTGGTTTCCTCCCACATTCCAAAGATGTGCAGGTTTGTAGGTTTTTTTGGCTTCTGGAAACTGCCCCTAGTGTGTAGGATGCCTTTCCAAGATGCCCAGCGTGCCGTTCCGTGATGCGGAGAGGCGCGTGTTGTACAGGCTGCTCTTGCACACTCTCCACTTCCTCGCCCTCGTCTTCCGTCCAGACACGCCCTGGCGGTCCGTGTTACCACCTGACGAGGGGAGCGGTCCTCAGTGGAGGTCTCTCTATAAGGGAGTCCTCCCCCTTTACATCGGGGACCTGGGGTGGAGAGTGTTGCACAAAGGTGTGGCCTGTAACAGGTACTTGAGCCGGTTCATGGACTCGTCCGCCGCCGGCGAGGAAGAGACCGTGTTCCACATCTACATGGAGTGTGAGAGGTTGCAGCCCTTGTTCGAGTATCTGAAGGGGCTGCTCCTCAAGTTTTGGCTCCACTTTAGTCCGACACTATTGATTTTTGGGCACCCGGTGCAGAGGGGGGAGGGGAGGGAGGGAGGAGGGGGTCTCCCAGTCCGGTCTGCTCCTGGGCCTGGCTATGATGGCCATTCGCGGGTCCAGGCAGCGGGCAGTCGACGGCCGCACAGCCATCGGCTGCCTGCCACTCTTCCGGGGTTACGTCCGTGCCCGCGCGTCCCTAGAGAGGGAACACGCGGTGTCCACGGGGACTGTGGAGGCTTTCCGTGAACGCTGGTCACCGCAGGAGGTCAAATGTATTATTGATAAAAATGATAATATTTTAATTTGAGAACTTTCTTTGTAAAATGCCAATATAGGCATTCTCTGATCGTGTTACTGTTTTGTATTTGTTTGTTCTGAATAAAAGCATTTGTAAAAAAAAAAAGTGTATAGGATGCCCCTCATGTGTGAAATAATATCGAACAAGTGTGAACGGGTGATTGACGATCGGCACGGACATGGTGGGCCGAAGGGCTTGCTTCAAGATTTCAAGGTCAGTTTATTGTCACATGCACAAATGAAGGTACAGTGAAATTTGAATTACCATACAGCCATACTAAAAAAAAGCAACAAGACACACGACCACATAATAGTTAACATAAACATCCACCACAGCGGATTTCCCCCCATTCCTCACTGTGATGGAAAGCAATAAGTCCAATCTTCTTCCTCTTTATTTTCCTATGCGTTGGGGCGATCGGAGATCTCGCAGCTTGGAGTTCCCCGGAGTTGGTCTCTAACCAGAGACTGCGGTGATGTTAAAGTCCCGCAGGCTCCCGCGATGGAGCTCCTGGTCGATCTCCAGCAAACGCCGCCAACTCCTCGATCTTAGGCCGCAGTGCGGACGGAGGTACAATACGGATAAAAATCGCATCTCTGTCGAGGTAAGAGATTAGAAAAAGTTTCCCTCAATCCCCTCCCCCACCCTCCACACAAAACAAGCTAAAGAACACAAAAAACTTACAAAACAGACACAAAGAAGGAAAGGACAGACAGACTGTTGGCGAGGCAGCTCTAAACTAATACTTGAGCGGAGTTTTCTTTTTTTAAACCACGTAACACAGAGTTAAGAAACAAAATAAGTTGCCGGTCACAAATACACTAGACATTTGAAGAGAAACCATTTGAAAAACAGCCTCCACAAGATCAGTAGGCATTTTATATTTGTTGGTTTGGTTTACCAAATGTATTATGTACAAATTAAAATTGTGGTGGAAGACTCGTAAGCAGTGATATGGTTCTAGGTTGAACACAATGTGTTTGCGATGGCAAAGCAATGTTATCCCTAGATTTTTGCTAGAAAACTGATTGCTACAGGGGACTGTGTTCGCCTCTGAATAACTTTTAATGTGGCTGATATTAAATGGTCTGAAACTACTCAGCTCTGCACTTGAGATGACAGAATAGTGGAATAGGATGATCATAGATAGACTAATGAATTCATTATCTGGTGTCCCTGTATGTAATCAATCAGTACTGTTATCACTCGTTGCATCGTGAGGCAGTATCACGAGGTGATGAATCAGAAGAGGTTTACTTTCATGATTCAGTGTTTCCTGAGTCCCAGGACATTTTTCATTTGACTTAATTTTGCATTTGCTTCTGTGCCACTGACAGAGATTGACAGGAACTGATACTTTTGTTTGAAGAGATATTTCATTCTTCCATATTGCAGCTTATGCTCATTCTCTATGTTGCATTGACTGCTCAGTGTCCAGGGAATGGTTTCTCTTTGTAAGAAATAACAGACTCCATCATCCAATCTTACGTCCTTCCCATCTTCAGAGGATGGCAAAATAGAGTAAAACAGGTCCCCAACCTGTACACTAGCACTATCCTAAAAAACTAGGGACAATTTTACACTTTTTACCGAAGCCAATTAACCAACAAACCCACACGTCTTTGGAATGTGGGAGGAAACGAAAACACCTGGAGAAACCCCACACAGATCACAGGGAGAACATACAAACTCCATACAGACAGCACCCATAGCTGGGATCGAGTCTCTGTCACTGCAAGGCAGCAACTTACTGCTGCAACACTGTGCCGCCCCAATATCTTCTGTTGAAGATATTTTGATCTAAGAATGTCAAGGCAAGGCTACTGTTAAGGCCTTGCCTTGACATTTTCGGTATACAAATGCTTTGGAAACCTCAAAGATATGAAGACATAATATAAATTCAAGAATCTGATCATTCTTGTGCACTGGTTTAAGTGCATATAATCACAGCATGGCAAGTCATCATTGGCTGGTTCAGCTATGGACCAACTTCAAGGATGCATGAGGCTGTGGGTACCACAAGGTGGATGTTGAAGGACAAAGTGCTGTTATAGGACTCGGACCCAGTGGTCAGAGGACTGAGCAGGGCCTAGAGATGGATTGAGAGTTAGGGTTGGGAACGGTAACTTCTATAGGTCAGGAAGTCGAGGATCCAGTGGCAGAGAGGGGCGCTGACTCCTAGGTTCAAGTGTTTGGAGATGAACTTGTTTAGGATTATAGTGTTAAGGCAGAGCTCTTGACAATAAATAAGTGATGTAAAAACAAGAAACTGCAGATGCTGGTTTGCAAAATAAAGACACAAACTGATGGATTAATTCAGCAGGTCAGGCAGCATCTGTGGAATACTTGGATAGGTGATGTTCATGTTGGGGCCCTTCTTTAGATTCAAGAGCTCCAATTTAACTTCAGTCTGAAGAAGGACCCTGACTGTAACCTCACCTACCATGTTCCCCAGAGATGTTGCCGGACCCACTGAGATACTCCAACACTTTGTGCCTTTCTTTTTAATCAATAAATACGAGTCTGACATGGGTGTCTTTGTTCTACGGATGTTTACTATAGAGCTAGGGAAATGGCAACTGCTGTGGATATGTGGCAACAGGAGCCAAACTGCAGTGGATCAAGGCTGTCTTGAAGACTGGAGTTAATGTGTACTATGTCTCGCCTCTTGAAGCATTTCATGATGGTGGAAACTAAAGCCAGTGGATGGTAGTCATTAAGATACACTATCTTGCTTGTAGAGCCAGAGAGTCATAGAAAGCTTTTCATTGTGCCTTGGTATACGTGACAATAAATGAAATTAAACTGGTAAAAGAGTGTGTCAAAGAAACAGGCCCATCGACCCAACTTGCCCATGAAAAACCAATTTGTCCCAGCTACACCAGCTACACCAGTCCTACCTGCCCTCTTTTGGCCCCTATCCCTCTAAACCTGTTTGTAGGTTAATTGGATTGATCTAAATGTAAAACTGTCCCTAGAGTGTGTAGGATAGTGTTAATTAGTGTGTAGGATAGTGTTAATTAGTTATTAGTTGGTGCAAACTCGATGGGCCAAAAGGCCTGTTTCCGCGCTGTGTCTCTAAACTAAACTAAACTATCCATGTACTTGTCTCAATGTTTCTTTGGCAGTGGGATGATAGAGGTCTTCTTAAAGCAGCTGGGGACCTCATAATGAAGTAGGGATAGGTTAAGGATGCCAGTGAATACCGCTGCCAGCTGGTCCACACAGGGTTCTGAAGCCTCATTCGAGGGCACCATCTGGGCCATTTGCTTTCTGTGAGTTCACTATCAGGAAGACCAATCTGACGTCTGTGACTTGGATACAGGAGGACCCGAGGTTGTCAGGGCAGATAGTTTAATTTAGTTTAGAGATACAGCTTGGAGACAGGCGTTCTGGCCCACTGAGTCCATGCCAACCAGTGATCACCCCGTACAGTAGTTATACGTTATTCTACTTTTGCATCCTACACATCAGGGGTAGTTTGAAACCGACAAATCTGCATTTCTTAGGAATGTGGGAGGAAAGGGCAGTACCCGAAGAAAATGCACACTGTCACAGGTAGAACGTAGAAACTCCGCACCAACAGCACCCACAGTCAGGATTTAACTGGGTCATGAGGCAGCAGCTCTTCCACTGCAGCACGCTGCCAAATGACATAATTGCACCAACCTTCTTTCTGTTCAAAGTGAGCGTAGCATTCATTAAGCTCATTGGAGAGCTATGTAATTTTGTTGGTGATACTGCCTGACTTCACTTCGTAGCCCATTATTACATGGAAGCCTTGCCACAATAAACAGCTGTCCATGTGGTTATGCTAGAGGAATTCCAGCATTCCTTTTTGGCATCCTTGATGGCTTTACAATGGTAAGAATAAGATTTCTTGTATCGCTCAGGATCATTTGACTGTAGACCTTGACTTCACCTGGGAATGGTTCTTGTGGTTCATCCATGTTTTGCAGTAAGACAATACCCGTACGGTCTTCGATTGTAATTTTAAGGAGCAAGTGCGGATGTAGATCTTGGAATCCTGGCACACCGGCTTGAATAATTGAAGTTATATTTGTAATTTACTTTATTGGGTTCCTTATTGATCCAACAAAAACGTGACTGTCAAACACCAATTTATTATGTAAATAAAAAAAAAACTAATGAAAGGTTTACCGGGGGATTTGTGTACTTTCTGTGCTATTTACAAGTTATTGCTTGGGATGAAGGCCATCTTGATTTCCCTTCTGTGATGGGTTGTGCCAAAGATGGAAAGTCTGTATCTTGAGTGACAACAGCTTTCACTAAGCCTCAAAAAAACTCCATTGCAAAATTTCAAAGTCTGCAGAAAAACATATAAAAGGGAATTTACTGAGATATATCTCCAAACAAATACTGGTTGCAATATGAGCTTTTGAATTTTACGTAGTACTAGACTAAGTGGGACCCATTGGGTTGGTCCCCTAATATTGGTGGCCAGTGGGGGGGGGGGGGGCGTCCTGGGTGTTATGGGCTCGACTGGTTTCCAGAGGGCTAGTATGGACATTGTGGGCCAAATGGTTCTTGGGGTGGCAGCTCAGTCACTCAAACCTGATGTGCTGGCAGCTCATTCACGGCTGTTGGGCTGGCAGTTGATTCACGGCTATTCCTTGAAATTCCATTTCAAGCAGGGTGCAAGGCCAATGAATTCAATTGCAGTTTCATATAACCATATAACCATATAACCATATAACCATATAACAATTACAGCACGGAAACAGGCCCTCTCGGCCCTTCCAGTCCGTGCCGACCATATCACTTCAGGCAGGGTGCAAGTCGACCAAACTCAAGTCTGAAGAAGGGTTTCGGCCTGAAACATTGCCCATTTCCTTCGCTCCATAGATGCTGTTGCACCCGCTGAGTTTCTCCAGCATTTATGTGTACCACCAAACTCGTCCAGTTTCATACCACTTCAAGCAAGGCCACCAGATTCAAGTGCAGTTTTATGCCATTTCAAGCAGGGTGCAAGGCCACCAAATTCAGGTGCAGTTTCATGCCATTTCAAGCAGGGTGCAAGGCCACCAAATTCAAGTGCAGTTTCATGCCATTTCAAGCACGGTGCAAGGCAACTAAATTCAAATGCAGTTTCATGCCACCAAGCAGGTTGCAAGGCCACCAAATTCAAATGCAGTTACCTACCATTTCAAGCAGGGTGAAACCACCATAAAACCACCATAAAACCACACAAAACACTACATAAACACCACTCACAGTTCAGTAGACATTCAGTGCGTTCAGTTGATTCACAGCTCAGACAATCGTGACCTCTCCTTCCCCCATCTTGCAAAGACTTAGCCACACCCACACTTCTGGGTTTTATAATCCCTCCCCCTCCCATCAGAAGGGGCGTGGCCTTTATGGCGTGATTGACAGGAGAGATATTCTCAACATTTTTTAAACACTAATAACACTTTTATTTTTAATTGATGGGAGGAATCCTCTGCACCTGATGTGCGGAGGGGGACTGAGTATGATGGCCAAAAATAACAGTCATAAATGGTAGCATTTTATCTAAAATCAATATACAGTGCAAACAGGAAGTTATCAAGTTTAGACTTTTAATCATTGCTTTTGTTCAAACCAACCACCATTTGCTGTGTTTTAGTTCAATCCAACCACCACCAACCATTTGCTGTGCTTTTTTTCAAACCAACCACATTTTCATTTTCAAACCACATTAAGGGCACTCAAGGTCAGTAAAACCACACTCACAGTTCAGTTGACATCTGATCAGTGTTATTCACAGCTCAGACTGAGAGACGTGACCCTCTCCCTTCCCCCATTTTGCAGACTGACTGAGGCACTCAACACTTCCTGGTTTTATAGTCCCTCCGGAAGGGGCGTGGCCTTCAGGAGAGAGAATCTCAATATTTTTTAAACACTAATAACTCTTTTATTTTTCACCAATGGGGAAAAATCCTCTTGTCCTGCACAACGGAGGGGGACTCTGAGTAAGATGGACAAAAATCACAGCCGTAAGTGGCAGCGTTTTTTCTAAAATCAATATACAGAACAACAGGAAGTGGTCAAGATCAGACTTTTAGTAATATAGATAGCTGGAGAACAAAACTGTTATCTTGCTGAATCAAATGTGGTACAATTATTTTCGTAGCCCAATTCTCCGTCCAGCGGCAGGAACTGAGAAGAGATTCCAAATTATCTTCTTTTAACAACATAAATGATTCAAAGTCTATATTCTATATAAACATTCTTGCATTATTTTAATTAGTGTAGTTCAAGGTTTCAAGGTCAGTTTATTGTCACATGTACCAAATTAAGATACAGTGAAATTCAAATTACAGTGTGGAAACAGGCACCTCAGCCCTTTGCTTTACACTGACCAGTGATCCCCGCACACTAACAATATCCTACACACACAAGGGCTAATTTCACATTTATATCAAGCCAATTAACGTACAAACCTGTATGTCTTTGGAGTATGGGAGGAAACTGAAGATCTCGGAGAAAACCCATGCAGGTCACGGGTAAAATGTACAAACTCCGTACAGACAAGCACACAAAGTCAGGATCAAACCTGGGTCTCTGTCGTTGTAAGGCAACAAAAATAATGTTTTAACTCGCTGAAGTGGGGCAAGGGAATGGAATCTCGAAACTTAACCTGTGACTCAAATTCATGGTACATGAAATGGCAGAAGAAAGACACAAAAAATTGGAGTAACTCAGCGGGACAGGCAGCATCTCTGGAGAGAAGTAATGGGTGACGTTTTGGGTCGAGACCCTTGTTCAGACATTATATGGCAGTTTTATATAACCTTTCACATAACATAAATTATCTTTGCGAGTTATCTTTGTGAGTGCAATAAAAAATGTCCAACAGTTACCTAGACTCCTGAATATATTTGTGAGTTTTAAATGAAAATTAATTTGGTGGTTTCTTATTCCTGGGTGCAAATTTGTTGTTCAATAATGAGTTCAGATGGTGGTGCAATTGCACTGTCTGTCCCTAGGTGGCAGCCCTCTACAACTATTGATAAAACGTGAGAACAAACGATCTATTCAATTCCTTGTTTGATTGTCATGCTTAAAATAATTTCTATGTTCGAAGGAAGATATGGCTTAAGTACTTAAAACTGCAACTTCTTAAATAAACAATGTGGAGAGAAATATCAAGGAAAAAAAGACCTATGCAATCTGCATTATTTGGTCCTTTGAATGTCTTTGCATGACATTACTATTTGATTTCCAGAGTGACTAATTGCCAAGCTCAAAGATGTGAAGAATTAAATTACCATACTCAAAAATTCCATTCTCAAAGATGTATGTAATTAATGAATAACTGACATATTTCTATATAAATTTCACTCGTTTTAAAAATATGTTTGAGTTGATATTTGGTTCGTAATTATGTGATCCAATTATTTAAACCTTTGAGCATACTATTGAGAGTTTAATATCTTAAGTCTTCCAAACTCGAACAAAATGTTCAGCCCAGTCTGAATACATAAGACATTGGAGAAAAATATTTTAATCTTTTAGTGAAGTTTAAAATTTATCCAGTTACGATAATTCAAGCATGGTCCTTATAGATTGCAGACTTACATTCACTACAAGGCATCACCAATTTCCATGTTATTCCAGGTCAATGTATACATTTTCAACAGGACTTGTTCAATTGCACTCTGAATTTTCTATTGTTCCATGTGATACAGAAGGTGTGATGTTGAATGAATTGATATTGGTTCACAAGGCAATCCCATTCCCTCACTAATTTGAAGATAGTCGCTGGAGTAACTCAGCGGGAATGGCAACATCTCTGGAGAGAAGGAATGGATGACGTTTTGGGTCGCGTCCCTTCTTCAGACTGATGTCAGTAAAATGAGAGGTACATAGATAAGGAATTGTATAGATAAGGAAGTGCAAGGTGTGAACGGATAAATGGAATGGAGATCAAGGAAAATATACAATAGAGTTTAAGAAGGAACTGCAGATGCTGGAAAATCGAAGGTAGACAAAAGTGCTGGAGAAACTCAGCAGGTGCTGCAGCATCTATGGAGTGAAGGAAATAGGCAACGTTTCGGGCCGAAAACCCTTCTAGAACCGATCCTGGTTAGTTGGGAGAAGGTAACATCAAAGCAAACGGAGATAAATTGTAATCAGAGACAGTGAGACTGGTCAGAGAACTGGGAAGGAGGAGGGGTTGGAGAGACAGGGAAAGCAAGGATTACTTGAAGTTAGAGAAGTCAATGTTCATACCGCTGGTTTGTAAGCTGCCCAAGTGAAATATGAGGTGCTGTCCCTCCAATTTGAGCTGGGCCTCACTCTGACAATGGAGGAGGCCCAGGACAGGAAGGTTAGTGTGGAAATAGGAGAGGGAGCTAAAATGTTTAGCAACCGGGACATCCGGTAAGTTTAGGCACACTGAGCGAAGGTGTTCAGCGAAACAAACACAGAGCCTGTGCTCGGTCTCGCCGATATACAGGGGTCCACACTTCAAACAGCAGATACAGTAGATGAGGTTGGATGAGGTGCAAGTGAACCTCTACCTTCTCCCAACTAACAATGATCGATTCTACATTTTGCTTGATCTCCATTCCATTTATCCTGTTTTTGAACCTTACACTTCCTTATCTATACACTTCCTTATCCTGACATCAGTCTGAAGAAGGTCTCGACCCAAAATGTCACCCGTTCGTTCTCTCCAGAGATGCTGCCTGTCCTGCTGAGTTGCTCCAGCATTTTTTGTCTATTTTCGATTTAAACCAGCATCTGCAGTTCCTTCCTACACATATTGTCTTCTCCCTCACTAATTTTCCTTGTAATCTGGTTTCTCGACTTGCCCATCACCCATTCCACACAGTGTGGCCAATTGACCTAACATCTCACACACCTTTGCCATATAGGAAGAAACCCATAGCCAACACAAGGAGAGCCTGCAAACTCCACACACACAGCATTGCAGGTCAGCACCGGGAAAATTGTGTTGTGAGTCGGCAGCTCTACTGGCTGTGAATTTAATTTGGTTCTCACTTGAGTGAAGTCTCGCTGAAAGTAACAACTTTTTAACTCAAAAATAGAAATCTAAAACTTATCAGTCCTTTCTCAACAGTTCAGAATAAAGTCTGAAGAAGGGTTTTGGCCCGAAACGTTGCCTATTTCCTTCGCTCCATAGATGCTGCCTCACCCGCTGAGTTTCTCCAGCATTTTTGTCTATCTCAGAATAAACCAATTGGTGTTACCTTCTTAAAACATTTTAATGCTGATATGCAATTCCATTCAGCAGTATAACATACTTTTTTGTATCACGGTGATATGTTGATCACGTTAATGTTAGATGAAGAGGACTTCATTCAATTTAAATGTAGAACATAGAAACATAGAAAATAGGTGCAGGAGTAGGCCATTCGGCCCTTCGAGCCTGCACGGCCATTCAATATGATCATGGCTGATCATCCAACTCAGTATCCTGTACCTGCCTTCTCTCCATACCCCCTGATCCCTTTTGCCACAAGGGCTACATCTAACTCCCTCTTAAATATAGCCAATGAACTGGCCTCAACTACCTTCTGTGCAGAGAATTCCACAGATTCACCACTCTCTGTGTGAAAAATTATTTTCTCATCTCGGTCCTAGAAGACCTCCCCCTTATCCTTAAACTGTGACCCATTGTTCTGAACTTTCCCAACATTGGGAACAATCTTCCTGCATCTAGCCTGTCCAACTCCTTAAGAATTTTGTAAGTCTCTATAAGATCCCCCCTCAATTCCAGCGAGTACAAGCCGAGTCTATCCAGTCTTTCTTCATATGGAAGTCCTTCCATCTCAGGAATCAGTCTGGTAAACCTTCTCTGTACTCCCTCTATGGCAAGAATGTCTTTCTTCAGATTAGGAGACCAAAACTGTACGCAATACTCCAGGTGTGGCCTCACCAAGACCCTGTACAACTGCAGTAGAACCCTCCTGCTCCTATACTCAAATCCTTTTGCTATGAATGCCAACATACCATTCGCTTTCTTCACAGCCTGCTGCACCGGCATGCCTACTTTCAATGACTGGTGTACCATGACACCCAGGTCTCGGTCACCATTCAGATAATAGTCTACCCTCCTGTTTATGCCACCAAAGTGGATAACCTCACATTTATCCACATTATACTGCATCTGTCATGCATTTGCCCACTCACCCAACCTATTCATGTCACCTTGCAGCCTTCAGGCATCCTCCTCACAGCTAACACTGCCCCCCAGCTTCGTGTCATCCGCAAACTTGGAGATGTTGCATTCAATTCCCTCATCCAGATCATTAATATTTAATGCTAGGGTTTTAAAGGTTGTTTCCCTCTGCATATATCCCAGCCAGTAGAGAAACAGACCAGCAAATAAAACTGTTGGCTCATTGAAGAGTGAGGACATAAAATTAAATTGACTAGAAATAATCCACATAGTTTGGTGGTCACAAAGGTATTTGGAAAGGCTTTGGAAGAGGGAAACAACCTTTAAAACCCTAGTATTTTCCCTGCTACCGATGTTAGACTAACTGGTTTGTAATTCCCCGTTTTCTCTCTCCCTCCCTTTTTTAAAAGTGGGGTTACGTTAGCTACCCTCCAATCCTCAGGAACTACTCCAGAATGTAAAGAGTTTTGAAAAATTATCACTAATGCATCCACTATTTCTGGGGCTACTTCCTTAAGTACTCTGGGATGCAGCCTGTCTGGCCCTGGGGATTTATCTGCCTTCAATCCATTCAATTTACCTAACACCACTTCCCGGCTAACCTGGATTTTACTCAGTTCCTCCATCTCATTTGACCCCCGGTCACCTGCTATTTCCGGCAGATTATTATGTCTTCCTTAGTGAAGACAGAACCAAAGTAGTTATTCAATTGGTCTGCCATGTCCTTGTTCCCCATGATCAATTCACCAGTTTCTGACTGCATGGGACCTACTAACCTTTTTAAAGGTTTTAACTAACCTTTTTCTCTTCACATATCTATAAAAATGTTTGCAGTCAGTTGTTATGTTCCCTGCCAGTTTTCTTTCATAATCTATTTTCCCTTTCCTAATTAAGCCCTTTGTCCTCCTCTGCTGGACTCTGAATTTCTCCCAGTCCTCTGGTAGACTGCTTTTTCTGGCTAATTTGTATGCTTCATCTTTAGTTTTGATACTATCCCTGATTTCCATTGTTATCCACAGATGCACTACCTTCCCTGATTTATTATTTTGCCAGACTGGGATGAACAATTGTTGTAATTCATCCATGCAGTCTTTAAATGCCTTCCATTGCATATCCACCGTCAACCCTTTAAGAATCACTTGCCAGTCTATCTTGGCCAATTCATACCCTCAAAGTTACCTTTCTTTAAGTTCAGAATCCTTGTTTCTGAATTAACAGTGTCACTCTCCATCCTAATGAAGAACTCAACCATATTATGGTCACTCTTGCCCAAGAGGCCACGCACAACAAGACTGCTAACTAACCCTTCCTCATTACTCAATACCCAGTCTAGAATAGTCTGCTCTCTCGTTGGTTCCTCTACATGTTGATTTATAAAACTATCCTGCATACATTCCAAGAAATCTTCTTCCTCAGCACCCCTGCCAATTTGATTCACCCAATCTATATGTAGATTGAAGTCACCCATTATAACTGTTTTACCTTTGTTGCACGCATTTCTAATCTCAGGTTTGATGCCATCCCCAACTCCACTACTACTGTTAGGTGGCCTGTACACAACTCCCACTAGCATTTTCTGCCCCTTAGTGTTTCGCAGCTCTACCCATATTGATTCCACATCCTCCAAGCTAATGTCCTTCCTTTCTATTGCGTTAATCTCCTCTCTAACCAGCAACACTACTCCACCTCCTTTTCCTTTTTGTCTATCCCTCCTGAATATTGAATATCCCTGGATGTTCAGCTCCCAGCCTTTGTCACCCTGAGCCATGTCTCCGTGATCCCAACTATATCATATTCATTAATAACTATCTGCACATTCAACTCATCCACCTTATTACGAATGTTCCTTGCATTGAGGCATAAAGCCTTCAGGCTTGTTTTTACAACACTCTTACCCATAATACAATTATGTTGAAAAGTGGCCCTTTTTGATTTTTGCCCTGGATTTTTCTGCCACTTTTACTTTTCACCTTGCTACCTATTGCTCCTACCCTCATTTTACGTCCCTCTGTCTCTCTGCTCATGCTCCCACCCCCCTGCCACATTAGTTAAAATCCTCCCTGAGGCACTAGCAAACACTTCCCCAAGGACATTGATTCCCTTCCAGCCCAGGTGCAGACCATCCTGTTTGTACTGGTCCCACCTCCCCCAGAACTGGTTCCAATGCCCGAGAAATTTGAATCCTCCCCCTTGCACCATTTTTCAGGCCACGTATTCATCTGTAATATCCTCCTATTTCTACTCTGACTAGCATGTGGCACTGGTAGTAGTCCAGTGATGATTACCTTTGAGGTCCTACTTTTAAGTTTATCTCCTAGCTCCCAAAATTCACCTTGTAGGACCTCATCCCGTTTTGTACCTATATCGTTGGTGCCAATGTGCACCACAACAGCTGGCTTTTCACCCTCCCCCTCCAGAATGTTATGCAGCCGTTCAGTGAATTCCTACCTTTCTCCCATTCTATTGCAACATCCAGTTAAAACTGGATTTTATCCAGCGTTCTTCTCCCAAATGACCTGTTTTTGGAGTAGCTCAAACTCCATACTCCTGAGCAGATTCCTCACAATAAGTGTGCTTTGTTGTGTTTTATTTGTGTGCTGTTCCCCAGTGTTGATCCGAAGCACTGACCTTGCTTTACCTACTAACATATGATGAGCATGTGACGGCACTGGGCCTGTACTCACGAGCTGAGAAAGAGTTTAGAGGACCTCATTGAAACTTACTGAATAGTGAAAGGCCAGGATAGAGTGGATATGGAGAGGATGTTTCCACTAGTGGGAGAGTGTAGGAGCAGAAGGCATTATCTCAGAATAAAAGGATGTACCTTTAGAACGGAGATGAGAAGAAATGTATTTAGTCAGGGGCTGGTGAATCTGTGGAATTCATTGCCACAGACGGCTGTGGAGGCCAAGTCACTGAATATTTTTAAGGTGGAGATTGACAGATTCTTGATTAGTATGGGTGTCGGGGGCTATGGGGAGAATACAGGAGAATGGGGTTGCGAGGGAAAGATAGATCTGCCAAGATTGAATGGCGGAGTAAACTTGATGGACCGAATGACCTAATTCTGTTCCTAAAACCTATGAACTTATAATGTGACTTCTTGAGCTTCCAATTTACAAAGCTAATGAACACCAGTTTATCAATCTACTCTCCATAGCCATTTGCTCATTTCAAGAATCTGCTTCCTTCATGCCCCGCACACTACGTCAGAGCGGGAGTTGGAGAAATCTGTACTGTTGCCTTAAGATCAGGACTTTTATCAAGGAAACTTTTTTTTTTCACAAAGTGCCATATGAAGTTACTCTTGACGTTTGAAGGAACTGCAAATACTGAGCTGGGCATGGAGTTAGCTTTTGATGAAAAATGATTGCTTGCTCTTACTTATATTAAAACATAAAATACTGCAAATAGCCGCCACTCCAGGCAGCAGTTGTGAAAAAGAAAATAGAAGCAATGCTCTGGGCGCTGACCTTTCATTAGCAAAATGTCGTCTGACATGGTGAGTATTTCCAACGTTTTCTGTTCTAATTACCAATTTCTAGTATCCGCTGTATTCTGCTTTTGCAAAGAAATGTGTGACTTGAATTATGTGAAGACAGAATTGAAGACAGAATTTGGAGGCTTTGGAAGCTTCATTTACATGATCACTATTAGCAAAGAAAGCTCAGGGACTTAATATAGTTTGGGTCCAGGCCTCACAATTAAAAGGGCATGCACAATCTAAACCTGGGTCAGAAGGCTTGAATGAGAGGGGGGGATTGGGTAGGCTAGGCCTGTTTTCCCTGGAGTGAAGGAGGCTACGTTGTGATAACAGAGGTACTTGCAATTGTGAGAGGCATGGAGAGGGTGGATGGTCAATGTCTGCTTTCTGTGGTTGGAGTGTCTAAAACTAGAGGGCATAGGTTTAAGGTGAGGAGGAAAGGGTCTACAGGGGACATTAGGGGTAGATTCTTCACACAACAGATGAAAACCCTACCTTTCAGTTTACTTGGGGTGATACAGCGTGGAAACGAACACCAGCCCAACTTGCCCAGCCCAACCAACATGCCCCATCTACACTAGTACCACCTACCTGCATCTGACCCATATCCCTCTAAAACTATCCTATTAATGTACCTGTCCAAATGTTCTTTAAACATTTTGATAGTACTTGCCTCCACTGGCAACTCATTCCATATACTTACCACACTTTGTGTGAAAAAAGTTGCCCCTCAGGATCCTATGAAATCTATGAGGTCCGGATTTAACTTGGGTCACTGAATTTAACTTGGGTCACAGTCTGAAGGAGGGTCCCCATCTGAAACATCACCAATCCAAGTTCTTGAGGGATGCTGTCTGACCCGCTGAATTACTCCAGCGTTTTGTGTCTTTCTATTATACTTTTTTGAGTGCCTTTCCAAATACCTTTGTGACCACCAAACTATGTGGATTATTTCTAGTCAATTTAATTTTATGTCCTCACTCTTCAATGAGCCAACAGTTTTATTTGCTGGTCTGTTTCTCTACTGGCTGAGATATATGCAGAGGGAAACAACCTTTAAAACCCTTTAAACAGCCGTGTGTCTAGCCGTTGACATTTCATTATACCAATGCTTATCAGGTGACTAGTGATTAATCATCTGACAATTTATTTCTGTTGAATGAACCCAATATAAAAGGGATCTAGCATGTGAACTGCTTCGAGATTGATTTTCAGCCATGTCCGTTAGAAGCTGAGTTAATCCTATTTCAGCTAAATTCTAAAAACTAAATGTTAATTACTTCAGAACGGGCAGCGGAGTGAATACTAAAGCTCCTTAAAGCCAATGTTTCACATCTTAAATAACCTCAGGAATTTGATGCAGATTTTTTTCAAAAATACCTGGGAAATTAGTGATAGTGCAACGCAGGATAGCATCAATCATGTCCAATACCTTGATGTGGGATTGCTAACCTCATTTCCCCTCACTTCTCTGAAATGCATCACTACCGACACAAGTTGCTGACGTTCGTGCAAACCATTAATTAGCAGACCTTGTTAAACAGTCAAATTGATATTGAGAAGGGTTGCAAGATGCACTGTGTCAGTTCAGACTACTGAACTGGAAAATGAGGCAACCATTTATTGAATTTACAAGTGCCTGAGTGTTGTGACTTTTCTGCACATGTATCTTTATCACTGTGGTGGCTATCGGACATCCATTGAATTCGCAGCTCAGCAAGGTTATTGGAAAAGGTGACAGTGTTCTTGGCTTCAGTCATTTTATTCTTAAATTTCACTTGTAGTTGGGGACATGCCGTGTTGTATTAAATTTCTTCCCGTAAGTGCACTTCTGAACATATTCATTTCAATCTGAAATAAGCTAATGACCAATCTACTCCTAGCAGCTATGAATGGAGTTGCTCGTAACATAAGCTGTGATAAGATGATGTCATGGAGAATAAACATTTCAAAATATACACTCAAAAAAAAAAAATTGTTAAAACATAGCAAGTGAATGATAACTGAAGCTGAATTGTGAAGGTTCAACATTATATTTATTTCAACACTCTTCGCAACTCATGGTTTTGTTGCAAACATTATATTCAAAAATAATTTTACACAGGTTTTTATTTTTGCATTGTTCATGTGCCAGAAAACACAGGTGGCCAAGGCATACGGTCGGACGGTGCTCTTCAGCAAATAGCTGGTGAATCGATCTAATGCTTGTGCTTCGTCCCCCAATGGGTTCTATCTTAGCACAGTCCCAATGCTTGCTTTAACTTCAGCAACATCTTCCACAAGAAGGCAATGAATAGCCTCCTGATCATGTGCCTTTAACAGCTTCTGCATTAGGCAAATAGTTAAAACATAATCATTCAACCAGCTGCAAATATGCACTTCTTTGGATTGATTTTAGCCAATACGCACATTGTCAAAAGAAGCAAGAAAAGAAAATGCCATTAGCTTTCTCTACACATGTTTTATAGCCAGCAGGATCTCCTAAATTGTTGCATTTTATTTTTCAACTTGCACAACAATCCATGTGATAAACCGTAAACCTTTCCCATCAGCAGCTGATTACCGTCAATCATTTCACTAAAGCTATAATTCCTACTGCAAGGAATGGCACAGTATTAGGTAAGTTCCAAGTCTTTGAGCGATTCAATAGACAACAGACAATAGGTGCAGGAGTAGGCCATTCGGCACTTCGATCCAGCATCGCCATTCAATGTGATCATGGCTGATCATCCCCAATCAGTACCCCCTTCCTGCCTACTCCCCATATCCCCTGACTCCGCTATTTTTAAGAGCTCTATCTAGCTCTCTCTTGAAAGCATCCAGAGAACCCGCCTCCACCGCCCTCTGAGGCAGAGAATTCCACAGACTCATCACTCTCTGTGAGAAAAAGTCCTCATCTCCGTTCTAAATGGCTTACTCCTTATTCTTAAACTGTGGCCCCTGGTTCTGGACTCCTCCAACATCGGGAACATGTTTCTTGCCTCTAGCGTGTCCAAACCCTTAACAATCTTATATGTTTCAATGAGATTCCCTCTCATCCTTTTAAACTCCAGAGTGTACAAGCCCAGCTGCTCCATTCTCTCAGCATATAACAGTCCCACCATCCCGGGAATTAACCTTGTAAACCTATGCTGCACTCCCTCAATAACAATAATGTCCTTCCTCAAATTAGGGGCCCAAAACTGCACACAATACTCCAGGTGTGGTCTCACTAGGGCTCTGTACAACTGCAGAAGGTCATCTTTGCTCCTATATTTGATTCCTCTTGTTATAAAGGCCAACATGCCATTCGCTTTCTTCACTGCCTGCTGTACCTGCATGCTTACTTTCATAGACTGATGTACAAGGACCCCCAGATCCCGTTATACTTGCCCTTTTCCCAACTTAACGCCATTTAGATAGTAATCTGCCTTCCTGTTTTTGCTACCAAAGTGGATAACCTCACATTTATCCGCATTAAACTTCATCTGCCATGCATCTTCCCACTCCCCAACCTGTCCAAGTCACCCTGCACTCCCTATTAGCATCCTCCTCACAGTTCACACTTCAGTTCACTGATAATTTTCATTACAATGTGTTCGCAATGTATATCTTTGCTCTTCAGTGAAGCTCCTTAAGATGTTTTTCTTGGCTGAAGGTATTTTACGAAGGTCATTGGGGCAACACAGCGGTGCAACGTTAAAGTTGCTGCCTTACAGCGCTGGAGACCAAGGTTCTGACTACAGGTGCTTGTCTGTAGTCCCCCTGTGACCTGCGTGGGTTTCGTGGTGAGCTCTGATTTCCTCCCACACTCCAAATACATACAGGTATGAATTCTAATTGGCTTGGTATGATTGTAAATTGTTCCTAGTGTGTAAAGGATAGTGTTGGTGTGCGGGGATCGCTGGTCGGTGTGGACTCGGTGGGCCGAAGGGCCTGTTTCCGCGCTATGTATCTAAACTAAAAACAAATGTTATGCGCAATATTCTGTCTTTTTCTGTTCAGTTTTTATTGTGTGCTAAATGTAATCATTTGGTCTTTTTGAGCAACTAACAACACACATTTTATAATGGATAGGTACATGGATAAGAAAGGTTTAGAAGGATATAGGCGGAAGGTAGACAGATGGGGTATCTTGGTGAGCATGGGCAAGTTGGGCCGAAGGGCTTGTTAAATGCTGTATAATTCTATGACTTCAAATTAATCTTCAATGCAAAAACATTGACTACAATATGTGACTTTATTGCATTTATATCATGTTTGGGAAAAATAAGAATGGACTGCAAAAATAATTTTCTATTGCAACTTTAACTTTCATATGTACAGGAGATAGAAATAACAAAATAATTCACTGGTCTGACAATTTGGCAGAGTATATTGTAGTGCGTGTTACTGTACTGACAACTCTCAGGACAATAATTCAAAATGCACAATTAACTTTTTAGAACAAGAAAATATGGAGAAAAAAATCATGTCATTATTAATAATCATGAGGTGTTGAATTGCTGTAAACACCCATAAGTATATATTTTATCAGTATGTGCACTTGGCTGAACCCAACTACGAGAAATTACATCATTCTCAGATGGCTTGACATGTTGCATTCAGGAACATAGAACAAATTCATGTCTATGTAAATAACATAACTGAAATAAGTTACCAAATTTGCTAATTGTTGGTTATCCTGCTCAATTTGTTCCTGTCATGATTATCTTTTATGGTACTTTGATAATGAAACCAAATCAACTGTCAGAAAAAGAACAATACTAGATCATAAAGGAAGATGGGTCCCGACCCAATATGTCATCTATCCATTTTCTCCATAGATGCTGCCTGACCCGCTGAGTTACTCCAGCATTTTGTGTTTTTCTTTAATACTAAATCATGACTGTGATTACAGGCTTTTATATTTGCAGCACAGTATATCAAAAACTCCGTGAATGCTGGTAATTCAAGGATCTGATGTGATTGCTAGTCTACCCTATTTATGTTGTTCCATTAGTTCCGTCCTTCAAAAGGTTAGAAACCAAACTGATACTAACAGGATCTCCTAGTGAAAGCCTCTTTTTGTTTACGTGTCTCTGGAGGTGGCAGTGTTACCTTATTTATTGCAACGTTCTTCTTAAATCCATGATGATTTGATGGGACTTGGAAGAACAAACAACAAGAGTTATACATTTTGCATTCTGAATGTACTCAGTGAAAATTTTCTGGTCTGAAACGGAAAGCCAAATGTCGAGCCCACTATGGATACGAGCTATTTTTGTATTGCTGGTGCTTCATTTCAATACTAAGATTCAACACAAAGGCACGGCGGTGCAGTGGAAGAGTTGCTCCCTTGCAGCGCCTGAGTCTCGGGTTCGATCCTGATTACGGGTGCTGTGGTTTCCTCCCACACTCCAAAGACGTACAGGTTTGTAGTAGGTTAATTAGCTTGGTATAATTTTAAATTGTCCCTAGTGTGTGTAGGATGGTGTTAGTGTGCAAGGGTCACTGGTCGGGGTGCATTCGGTGGGCCAGTGGGTCTGTTTCCTCGCTGTATCTCTAAACCAACTTAAACTAAACTAAACTAAGAATCAGCCTGAAGAAGGATCCTGATACAAACGTCGCCTATCCATTCCCTCCACGGATGCTGTCTGACCTACTGAGTTGCTCCATAACTTTCATTAGGATGTCAAATTTTAGATGAAAAAACAATGAACAGACCTATTCTCTCTGAAATGTAAATACAAATGTTCTGTCTTTATTGTATAGGTGAGCAAGGTCTTGCCTATTATTTGTTCTTTTGAAAACACAGCACGTTATCAGAACATTTACGTCATTAATATTTGAGGGATCTTGCTGTGTGAAAACTAGCATGTATTCACTAGATTAGAAAAAAAAAATTAAAACACACAGATATTTGCTAACTATTTTGGGATAATTGAGATGGCAAAATAGTGCTGCACGTAAGTGCTAGAACAATAAATAAATGCAAGGTAATTTTTTATGGGCAAACATTGGTTATAAACTGAAGGGCATGGTGACGCAGCGGTAGAGCTACTGCCTTACAGCGCCAGAGACCTGGGTTCCATCCTGACTGTGGGTGCTTATCTGCTTGGAGTTTGTACGTTCTACCTGTGACCTGCGGGTTTTCCACTTGTGGGTTTTCTCAGAGATCTTTTTGTTTCCTCCCACACTCCAAAGACATACAGGTTTGCAGGTTAATTGGTTTCATATAAACTTGTCCTTAGTATGTGCAGAGTAGTGTTAATGTGCGGGGATCGCTGATCTGCGCGGACTCGGTGGGCCGAAGGGCATGTTTCCGTGCTATAACTAAACTAAACTAAATTATGCACATCAGTAACTTTTCTAATAAAGGTATATTTTTACTGTAATTCATTGTTTTTGAATTGCAAAAGGGGATGAGGTTTATTAAAAACTCCTGGGTAGTGACCATTAAAATCAACTTTATTTCTAACTGTATCAACAATTACTGATAAACATTAAATCTACTGTATATAATTGTTCTGGAATGGTAAGTAATTTTCTGCTTATCATTCCTATCTTGCTTCACTGCCGTAAATGAAATTTCAATTTCACTTAGTTTGCAAGGTTGTGCACTGACGCACTGAATTTCATTATTGGGCAGCAATTTGAGTATCAGACCAAAATCTGCAGTCTAACTGTCTGCAGCCCGCCTGCTATTGATTGTAGACGCCATTGCTAATTATTTCCATGATATGGGAAGCTGATCATTGATAAATACATTTTGTCGAGCTGGCTTTGCTTCCTTTGACAGTTAATGCATTTTCTTTAACTTTGGAACATTGTTTCAAACTCAAGTTGGGCATATAAGGGCGGCACAATGGCGCAGCAGTAGAGTTGCTGCCTTAGAGCGCCAGAGACCCGGACTCGATCCCGACTACGGGCGCTGTCTGTACGGAGATTCTACGTTCACCCCATGACCTGCATGGGTTTTCTCCGAGACTCTTCGTTTCCTCCCACACTGCAAAGACGTACAGGTTTGTAGGTTAATTGGCTTGGTTTAAATGTAAATTGTCCCTACTGTGTGTAGGATAGTATTGGTGTATGGGGATCGCTGGTGTATGCAAACTCAGTGGGCCGAAGGGCCTGCTTCCGTGCAGTTAACTAAGCTTAACTAATATGGAATGGAAATATCCATTTTACTTCGGAGTCACGTGAGTGACTACGTGGAGAAGCCCCGCCAGGCGCATGCGCGTCATTATGTCCGACGCATGGCGCACCGATGGGCTGGAGAGCGCAGCTCCACCAGCGGTAATTAGCAACCCGCAGGTAAGTCAATGTTCAACCTTCCCTGCGAGTATTTTAAACTCTGTAAGTCTGGCTCGGGAGCCAGCGAGAGTTAGTGATATGGAGTGTGTTGCAAATGTAACTGCCGTAGTAGGAGCGGAACGCGCGGGGACCGCGGTTACAGCTTATAGTTGGGTTGGGAGATAACGGCTGCGCTAATGCCAGCTCCGCTATTACCGCTTATAGATCAGGTTGGGAGATAATGGCTGCGCTAATGCCGGCTCCAATACTGGCTACTGTTTCTACCGGCAGCTCAACTGCCTCCATCAGTTCCAGTGCTTCAGGGCACTGAGGCCACTCCACCAGGGAGGAAGTCCAAAAGAAAGTACTCTCAGGCCCATTTTACCTGATGGGTCTGATGATGTGGAAGACTCCCTTCCTTTTAATAAAGGTATGGGGACGGCTCAACCAAATGGAGAAATGCTCCAAACTTAATGAGCCAAGTAAAATTCAATTGGGGTTGAATGCCCCTAGGGTTCCCCACACAGCCTCTCACAGATGCTTGGGCAAGAAATCCGGTTTCTGCGGGTCCTCAAATTGCTGGCAGCAGGCATCACTGCATTTGGAAAAATGGTCCGGGGGGCACCAATGTCTGGCACACAACAGGATATGCTGGCCCTGTTCTGTAACGCATATTTTGAGGTAAACTGCATAAGAAAAATAACTATAAAACCGATGCTGAACCTGAGATTTGCTGCTTTGTGTAGGTCCACCAACATCTAAGCCCCAGATTATTTATTTGGGGTGGACCTCCTCAAACAAGTCAGGGACAACGGTATTACCCACCTATGTATCCCAGCTACAACCCCAATATGGAAAAGGACATGGACTCCGAGGTCGACTGTAGAAGTATGGGTGATTCATTTTGTCCAGGACAAGATTTCTGGGGAACAACCTCTGGTTGGGGGTAGGTTGCAATTGTTTTATGATGAATGGTTTATACTAGACACTGTGTCAGGATCTCGAATGGAGTTTATGTCAGGAAATGATCCACCTGTACAGAATATGCCTAATAGAGTATTGGGTTTTTCTGCACCAGAAACTCAGCAGGTAAAAGAAGAAATCACGGTTTTGTCCCAAAAAGGGGTAATTTAGAGGACGACAAACCATCCTCAACAATTTGTGTCCAATATATTCCCCAGACAGAAAAAAGATGGGGGTTGTAGAGTCATTCTGGACCTAACCCAGTTACATTCCTATGTACAGTATAGGCATTTTAAAATGGACACCTTCAATACTGCTAAAGATGCATATTATTCAGTACCAATTCATAATCAGTATCGGAGATACTTGAAATTTAGTTGGATGGGACAACTGTGGCAATTTAAAGCATTACCCAATGGGTTAACCTCAGCTCCTAGGTTATTCACGAAATTGTTGAAACCAGTGCTGGTGCTACTTCGGGCCCAGAATCACATTGTAATGGTTTATTTAGATGATATTTTAATCATAAGCAACACTCAGGCGACAGCTGAGGAATCGGTTTCAGCAACCAAACACCTGTTTGAAAGGTTAGGGTTTCTGGTCCATTCAACAAAATCCAAGTTAGAGCCATCCCAAAAAATTGATTATTTGGGGTTTTGTCATTGATTCAGTTGATGTCAGTGACTTTGCCTACAGCCAAGGCTGTGGAGATCAGGGAGGTCTGTACTAGTCTCGCTGAAAAATAACACTCCTCCATCCGGAAGTAGCCAGTGTTAATGGTAAATTGGTAGCAGCTTTCCCTGCAGTGGAGTTTGGACCTCTGCACTATCAACATCTGCAACAAGCTAGAGAACAAGCACTTAAAGATCATGCAGGTCATTTTGATAGACGTATGCAGTTACCAAACCAAAGCCATAGCTGAATTACAATGGTGGATTATCAATATTGTACAAACTACCCAAAACATTTTGGTTCAGCAACCTTCAGTGGTTTTACAAACAAATGTGAGTGCTCTGGGATGGGGAGCTACGGACAGCGAGTCTAGTTGTGGTGGTAGATGGAGTGTGCAAGAGGATTTAATCCTGCACAGGCATGGTATAAATTACTTAGAATTGCTGGGTGCATTCTATGGATTAAAAGCTTATTGTTCACCAATGAATAATTTACATGTTCAGCTCCAGATTGATAATACCACAGCTGTGGCATATATCAATCACATGGGAGGAATAAGATCAGTATCATGTGATAATCTGGCTAACCTCATGTGGCACTGGTGTATTTCCAGAAACATCTGGGTCTCAGCTATCTACCTACCAGGTAGATATAATGTGGTGGCAGACAACAGGTCACGAAAATGTAATGACAACATAGAATGGATGTTAAATCCTGATGTTTTTAAAATGATTGTCAGCAGCTATGGTATGCCAGATATTGATCTGTTTGCATCCAGGCTAAATCACCAGTTGCCTAAATACGTCTCATGAGAACCAGATCCAGGAGCAGTAGCGGTGGATGCATTGGGGGACGTACATTCTACATTGGGGACGTACATTCTTTTATGCTTTTCCCCCATTCTGCCTGATTTGTCAATGTCTCACCAAAATAAAGCAGGACTCCGCCTCAGGCATTCAGGCATCAGAATGATGATTCAGCCATTCATGACTGCCCCCAAATGCATTAATTTGTTGGTACATCCAGTAACAGGAGAAAGTCATCCGTTACATGATCGTATTAATTTGTTAATCTGCAGGTTCTGACCAGACCGTTCCAAGGACTTGGACCGTCGAATAGGACCATGGATGTGATAACTGCAGCTTGGAGAGATAGCACTAAGAAACAATATGTGTCTCATATTAAGAAATGGGAGATGTTTTGCTTACTGTCAGATATATCTTATCATACTGCAAGCATACCGGATGTATTGGAGTTCCTTGCTACATTGCATTTTGACGAACACTTGAGTTATAGTGCCATTAATAGTGCTCGGAGTGCTTTGTCCTCCTATTTAGGGCAGTTTTCAGAACAACAATCTATCGGGTCTCATCCGTTAGTGTCCTGATTCATGAGAGGAATCTTTAACAAAAACTATTCTAAGCCCATATATATAGAAATCTGGGATGTCAGTATAGTTCTCACACTGCTTCGGCAATGGGCTCCAATTACGTCATTGTCTTTTCAGAAGTTAACACTTAAAGTGGTTACGTTTATGGTGCTAGTATCAGTGCAATGAGTGCAAACATTGCAAAAGTTACGACTAGAGAGCATGTATTCTTCTGCAGATAACATGACATTTTATGTGTATGATTTAATCAAACAAAGCAGGCCAGGAATGGCCAGAACCAAAGTAAGCTTTAAAGCATACCCGGTTGACCAAACGTTATGTGTAGTTAAGCACCTGAGTCAATATATCGAGGTAACTAAGAGTCTCAGAGGCTCTGAGACAGCAATGCTCATCAGTCACATAAAAACTCATAAAAAGGTGTCAATACAAACTTTTTCTAGATGGTTAAAACAGGTTTTGGATTGTACTGGAGTAGACACTCATGTGTTTAAATCAACATCCACAGCGAAGGCGCAGGACGAGCCGCTAGACCAAATCCTCGGGGCCGCAGGATGGTCTTAGGAATCAACCTTTTCTAAATTTTATGATAAACCTGTCCTGACAGTGCCAGGGTTTGAGCATGCTGTTTTGGGTTCCGTTTGGTTTGATTTGCTTTGTCTTTATAATTTTCATTTGTAATTTCCCCCTGGGACAGAGGGGTTATTATTGTTTCGTAATTTAAAAAAATGATTATTGGATAATTTGAAGCAATGTTCAATACATTATTTATTCACTACTGTGTCCACTGAAGCAGTAGTCATATGGAATGGATCTACGGCATGAAATCACAGAGCTTTGAAATCTTCACGTAGTCACTCACGTGACTCCGAAGTAAAATAGTAAGATTAAACGAGAACTTACCAGTTTGAAGTTTGATCTTTATTTTATGAGGAGTTACGATGAGTTACGTGCCCTCTGCTCCTGGCCCTCATAATCGCAAAGATCATCTGGTAGTTCTAGTTTTCTGAGTCTTACTATATAATTTCGACTATAGTTTCTGTGTTTTCACATTGCTGCTTTGAAGTATGACGCGCATGCGCCTGGCAGGGCTTCTTCATGTAACTCCTCATAAAATAAAGATCAAACTTCAAACTGGTAAGTTCTCATTTAATCTTACTATTTCTACCCATAAGGTTCCTTTAGTAAATGTGTTTGTCCTTTCTCAACACCGCTATTCTTGGAACAGAGCTACAATTCGCTACAAGCTGGTGTGGAATGCAACATAAACTGTGCCATTGCACAAAGACTAAAACTTGGTGCCTGGGAAGAGCAAGTAAGGGGAAGAGACCTGTCTGAAGACGCGTCTCAACCCGCAACGTCACCTATCCACGTTCTTCAGAGATGCTGCCTGACCTCCAGCACTTTGTGTCCTTTTCTGAATTAACCAGCATTTGCAGTTATTTGTCTCTGTATATCTTTAATTGCTTTGTCTGACCATGGCTGTTGGCAGTATGTCCTGATGGAAACAGTCATCAGCTACGTGACAGCCGAGCGTTAGGGTGGTGGTGCAGTAGGCAGGATATGGAACTTCCACTTGCGTGAGGTTATTGAACTTATTACAAAATCATGTCTGGCCAATCAGATCATGAGATCAACTGCATCCACAATGTGTATCTAGTGGTCCTTGAAAACAAGCCATCTTGCTTTTTCTCCATCCCCTGAGCTGAGTCCACCAGAAGCAGAGTCAAAAGCACTGGGAATTACTCTCTCCAATGTTGTGCCCTTTTTAAATATCTCCAAGTTCAGAGATCTTGGCAGCACCTCCTCCAGCCATACTGTTACTGCCCGTGAAGGGACGCAGGCTGTCTTTAAGCACTGGTATGAAATTGGTCCATTGGTCAAGGCATTAACACCATGGTCAGTGCTGGATGTTTTTGCTCAACATGAATGAAGTTATCAAACTTTTTTAAACATACATCAAGCAGGCAGTGGAAAGTTAACAGCAACATCACCAATAAGAATCTCTGTGCCTGTTCGTGGCTGTAAAATGTTTTTTTAAAAATTCAAGCAGTCACATTAAACTTATATGGGTAGATTTTCCGCTTGAGATACAAATTGAATGGGATTTTGTTTCCAAATGTTTAATTATGGAATACAAGAATATAAGTGTTTTTTTGGCAGAGCTCATCTGCATTTAAAAATTATTTGGATCTACCTTATTCTGACTGAATTGTATTGTTATAACAGGTAGAAATAAATGAAAACTTGAATCTTGAGTTATTACTTCACCGAATCCTATTCCATATGCATATGCAAACACTGACAAGCATGGAAAAATAACAATAGTCGTGCTTCACTTCCTGTTTTGAATTCTAATTTGAAAGCAATTATTGTTTTTGAAATGATTTAATTATGCAGCTGTGCTAGCTATATCCATACAATATTTTTAGCATCACAACATTTATGAGCAACAATATACTTGAGCACTGGGGGAAAAAAAATAATTTGTCAGTATTTCCTCAATAAACAAAATGAAGATATAGTGCTTGGGATCAGCATTGGTTTCTGTGATTTTATTTTAACTGGGTTGCTTATTAATGCAACTTTTACATTTAAATAAGAATCATGACGAGTTTATTAATATTTGCGAGAGGGAGGGAGAGATATATGTTTTCGTGTGCAAAGAAAATGCATTCTTGGAAATAACAATACTGAGATGTTTGGGGGGATTGGAAGTATTCTTGGGAATTGGATAAGATTTTGCGGTAGACAGCAGTCGGTTGGGAAGGTGGGGGGTGGTGTTGGTGACAGCTTATTAGGGCAATGGTGATAGCAATGCCAAGGGGGCTTCAGATAATGTGGTTGAGAGGAAATCATTGAAGATCACGCAGTTGGTAGCTATCTCTGTTTATTTTTGGAGCTTGGATTTCACTATCAAGATGGGGTATAGCTAGTCAAAGCTGCAATGTAATACAATCTAGAACTCCTTTATTAAATCTAATCAAACAGCATGGTCAATAGAAACAATATGACGCACGATACCATATAAAATGACTGGTAATTATATAAATTACTACTAACTGTCATCCTCTAATGTGACGATATTTAATGCCATGTGATATATGCAGAAGGGTCTGACTTGAAACTTTGCCTGTGCACATTCTCCAGGAATGCTGCTTGACCGCTGAGTTACTCCAGCATTTGGTGTCTTTCTTTCATGTATAGAATCATACAGCTTTAACTGTGAACTGTAACCTACGATATCTATTCATACTGTTTAGGAAAGAACTGCAGATGCTGGTTTACTCCGAAGATTGATACAAAATGCTGCAGGAACTTAGACACAAGGTGCTGGAGTAACACCATGAATCAATGCATGTCCGCCTTGGCCTACGCAATCTCCCGGTAGCCAAACATTTTAACTCCCCTTCCCATTCCCACAATCTCCTTTATGCCCTGGGCCTCCTCCACTGTCAAAGTGAGGCCACATGCAAATTAGAGGAGCAATACCTCATATTTTGTTTGAGTAGCTTATCACCAAGCAGTATGAGTATTGATTTCTCAAATTTCAAGTAACCCTTGCATTCCCTCTCTCTCCATCCTCCCACACCCTAGTGATCCTGCTAGTTTCACTGTTCGTATCACTTTGTTACCACTTCTTCCACAGCCAACAATGGACCATTGTGGGCTCCACCTTTCCTTGATCATCGGTGTCGACTCTGATTTATTCTGTACCTTTTCACATTGGCTGGTTTAATGCAGGGAGTAACGTGTAAAGGTGCAGCTGTAATTACCCATCCTAGAACATAAAGGTTTGTTTTAACCATTTTGAAACTAGTTATATTAATTGTTAATTGCAGGAGCATAAATGCCACTCAGCTCTCCCTTGCCTGTACCATCTCTTTGTAAGAGCTATCCAATTAGTACTGTCCTTTCCATTGGGCCCTGGAAATATACTGTCTTCGGGTTCAATATATAAAGCTAATTTAAGCTAAGTTACTATTAAATCTGCTTCCATCATCTTTTGAGGCAGTGTATTTCTGATATGATATGATATTTCTGATATGGCCGATTAAAAAACTTTCCTCTTTACATCTCAAGTTCTTTTGCCAGTTGTCTTACATTTGTTTCGGTTGGCTAGTGGCCGACCGTCACCAGAATACTATATGAAAACTCTTCATGTTTTCAAGGTTGTTAATGAAGCTTGGATGTGAGGCTCAAAGACTGAGACAGTGTTGGTATCTTGTATTTTCCACTCTGCCAAGACCGTTAATGGGTCGCTGAAACCATCGGAATAGAACGTGATAGGTTTGAACAGGGACTTATTTACAGTATTCGTCCTCTTTTCTCCTCTGACAGCACTGATCTGATAAGGACAGGGGGGAGGTGGGAGCAGATGGCTGGTTTCTGGCTGTCTGTTTCTCTTCGACCTCATTTGGGCATTTTATTTCCAAAATGTTGATCCAGATAATGATTATAGTGTACAGGGAGGAATTGCAGATGCTGGTTTGTACCAAAGATCGACACAAAATGCTAGAGCAACTCAGCGGGCCAGGATTCGGGACCAAAATCAAATAGTGACCTTTTTGTACAGAGATTATAGCCCTTCTTAAGCTCCTTTTCATCTGTCATGATATATTAGTTTACACCTTTTGAGGTGATTGGAGAACTGCAGTCATTACCCATACAAAATAATAATGCAGTACGATACTATCCCAACACAATTTTCCATTTGGAACTTAAAGATAGGGGATCTCTTTCTCCCGGAGGAACAAGTGACTTTAAAAGCAAACATATGGAAGTACATAATAGCAGCAAAGTGTGCAAATTATTTAAATAAGTTTATTTCGGAGTGAGTCAAGTTACAATCCAAGACTGTGGTTTGAAAGAGGAACAAATAAAAAGAAAACATAAGGAATTGCAGATACTGTAATCCTGAGCAAAATACAAAGTGGTGGAGGAATCAAGTGAGTCAGGCAACATCTGTGGAGGTAAGAGGAAAGGTGAAAACATGCAGTGCAAGATTTTACACAGAGGATGGTGAGTGCTTGGAAGGCGTTGTCAGGGGCGGACGTGGAAGCAGATACATTAGTGGCATTTAAAAGACTTTTGGTTAAGCATCAGGATATGGGAATTAGGGGATATGGGCTATGTGCAGGTAGATAAATGAAGGTCTTGGCATCATGTATGGCACAGAAATTGTGGGCTGAAGGGCCTGTTCTTGTGCTGTGCTGTTCTATGTTTCAAGAGCGAGTTAGATTTAGCTCAGGGCTAAAGGAATCATGGGATATGGGGAAAACGCAGGAAAGGGGGTACTGATTTTAGATGATCAGCCATGATCATATTGCATGGCGGTCCTGGCTCGAAGGGCCGAATGGCCTACTCCTGCACCTATTTTTCTATGTTCCATGATGTTTCGGGACAGGTTGATACTGATGCTTCAGTCTTTAGACTTCAGAGATACAGCACAGCAACGAGCCTTTTCACTCACATAGTCCACACGGAGCAGAGATCACCCCATACACTAACCTACACACTGGGGACAATTTTACAACTGACCAAAGCCAATTAACCTACAAACCTGTACGACCTTGGAGTGTGGAGAGGAAACCGGAGCACCCGGAGAAAAGCCACACGGTCGCGGGGAGAATGTACACACTTTGCACAGACACCATCCGAAGTCGGGATCGAACATGGGTCTCTGGTGCTGTAAGGCAGCAACTCTACCAATGCACCACAATGCTGCTCTCAGGCACTGACCTGAAACATTGTCCATCCATTTCCGGCCATATATGCTGTCTCACCCGTTGATTTCCTCTAGCAGTTTGTTTTTTGCTCAAGAATAAAAAGTAATCCTATTTAGATATTGCTGAACAATTTTGGAAAGAATGAATAATCCTCAAGGTAAGAAAAAATATTAACCATATCTCAGCATCATAATGAACAGGAGGGAATGCACGCATAAAACCTTTCCCTTTGTGCAGATGTCTCTGTTAGATCAGCCTTATCAGTATGCTATTCATCAGAAAGCACTTCCCCAAATCTCTACAAAGTCCCTGTGGTTCAAAGTTAATTTGCTTCAGAAAGCATTCTGAGTGGCACTGGCGATTAAAATGGCCAAGTTCACCATTCTGATCTGCTCTCCAGGGGAGGCTAGTGGGGTATAGACTTTGATGAGAAAGTAATCATTAATTCATTTTGAAATAATATTCATGCAAGCACTGTTGCATGCCTGCTCAGTTTGAAAGTGACAAAGAAATATTCAAAATGTGAGTGCTAATAAGATTGAGAAGCAGATGCATCTGTATCAAACCACTGAACTCCAGACGAGGAAATCTTCATAGGCTATCCTTGTATTTCTTTTGGTTACTTTGACCATTTGTTAATTTAAAGTAATCGTATGGGTTGGAGATGTTGTCAATTTGTTTCTGCTCCTGATATTAAATATATCCGGTCAAGGGAAACATTGAGAATATCTAACTCTCGTCAGTATTTTGCTTCCTTTATCCCACACTTGTTTTTCAACCCATTTGTCTTTAATCCTTCCACTTTCTTTCTGGTTTCTCCCTCCCACTTGCCCATCTGTCCAATTCTGCCGAAAGATTTGCACAACCTGAGGCCAATACAACTACCCCTAGTCTTCTTCACAGTCTTCTGAATGAGAGTTGCTGACAAATTGCAACCAATTCCACCTTGGGACTGTTGGTAAATTGGAATTTGGTACTGGCAACACTGACAAGAAAAACCCTCAATTTCTGTAGGAAGGCTTCCATTTGCCAGTTAGGAATAGAAATTGATCCAATAATAAACAATGGCCTGTAATAACAGCGGACAATGTGTTGACAATCCCCCAAAAACTTGGTAAGCTGGATAACTAAAATAAAAACAGAAACAGCTGGAAACTCTTCAGAGGCCAGGCAGAATCCATGAAAGAAGTAAAGAAACTGTCCCACTTTGGTGACCTAATCTGCGAGTTTAGAAGAGTTTGCCCATGACTCAAACGCGCAGCATGGTCGACACGAGGTCCTAGGAGGTCATATGAGGTCGCTGGAATTCTCCTTCATGCTCGAGGGAAGTTCCCGAATACGCGTGGCCTCAGCTAGGTCGTGGATTTTCAGCATATTGAAATATTTTCTGCGAGTAAAATTTGGTCGGCATGGCTCTTTTGAACGTCGTGCAGTGTAGTGGGGTTGCTATTTGGTTACAGGCAATCGAGGGCAGCCGTAGGCAATCTCCTTCGCTGACCGGGCATTTTGATTGGCTGACTGTAATTTTCAGGACCCAGGAAGACCTGCCGGTAGGTAAAATGCCCGCTAAACTTTATTAAACTTCTTAAAAGTGTCTCCACTCCTTCTCCCCCACCCTTCTCCCCCCCTTCTCTCCCCTTCTCCCTCCACCTCCGCATCCGCACTCTCTAAAGGACTTACCTTGCACTGTGCAGCCATTTTACCTTCTTCTTCATCGTGCAGACAGTGCTCCTCCGCTTTCCCTGCCCCTGCCTTCGCAATGTGTGTGTGTGTGTGTGTGTGTGTGTGTGTGTGCGGTCGGTCGATCTAGCTCGCGGTTTCAATGCGGACGGTCGATCCAGCTCGAGGCTTTCCAGGCGAGGGCCCTCGAGCTGGAAGGTCGAAGACACTCTTTCTAACTTGCCGATTAGGTCGCCCAAGTGGATCAGCCCCTTTAATAGTTCCATTTGAACTCCTTTCATCAGAACTGGAATATGTATGTGATTTATTTTGTTTCTATTCATTTTTTATCTTTCCCTTTCCCTCCTCCACAACTCCACCTCAAATAAATTTAGCATTTGTCTTATTCTCATGAGCACATATGACTTTAGACTTTAAGACTTTAGAGATATAACGCGAAAACAGATTATTTGGCCCACCTAGCCCGCGCTGACCTGCGATCGCCCCATACACTAACACTATCCTACATGCACTAGGGACAATTTACAGTTTTAGCAAAGCCAAGTAACCTACGAACCTGTACGTCTTTGGTGTGGGATTAAACCGGAACACCCGGAGAAAACCGACATGGTCACAGGGAAAACATACAAATTTTCACAAACGAGGAGCACATTTTTTACACAAAGGTTGCTGGGTATATGGAACGAGTTGCCGGAGGAGGTTGTAAAGGCAGGTACCATCACAGCATTTAAAAAAAACATTTGGACAGGTACATGGATAGGATAGGTTTAGAGGGATATGGGCCAAACGCAGACAGGTGGGACTAGTATAGATGGGATATGTTGGGCGACGTGGGCATGTTGGGCCGAAGGGCCTGTTTCCATACTGTCTGACTCTATGACTCCATGAGGCATATTACAAAATCTGCATCACAAGAAGACTTCTTAGTTCATTACTTTGAAACATTACCTCCTAAATCACAGATTACCTTGCTGGGGGGAAAAAACAAACATGTTTTACTTGCTCATAAAACAGTGTTTTATAGTGTACTAAAATTGGCTTTGTACAATCTACATGCAAGTTGGCAGTTTGCCTGAGTATGAGTAGTACCTCACTAGAGGAAAGGTAGTAATTAATATATGTTGTTCTGTGGATCGTGTGGGGACCAAATCCACACCAGCTTATTCAGTCAAATTCTCACCTGATGTGAAATTGTGAACCTAAAGCAGTGTGTTTTTTTTTGCATTTCCTCAAGATTAGAAAGTGACTGGTGGCAATATAAACATTTTTTACTTCATTTATATGCAATTGGTTTTTATGCAGATATTCATGTTGATGCAAATAAAACAGCTGAGCAGACACACAATGACACGGCGCTGGGAATTCAAAGAGAAACTCATTACTGTTTGCCCAGCTGTACCTGGGATGTTCTGCAAATCTCCATCTCTTTAAGGAACGCCGCCAGCCTTCTGGCAACACCATCCAGCTAGGATCAGATACGGAATTCTGCATCATCTGCTATTTTAAAAAAAATTGAAATGGAAAAAGGTGTATTGTGTTAGAGGAACCCAAGTGCTTCAGTTTTAAGGAACACAGCACAGTCGCCTGGGGGAAATGCAAATAAACGTGGTGAATTTTAAATGCAGGAAGGAACTGCAGGTGCTGGTTTAAACCGGAGATAGACTCAAAATGTTGGAGTTACTCAGCGGGACAGGCAGCATCTCTGGAGAGGAGGAATGGATGACGTTTTGGATCGAGACCCTTCCTCAGACTGGTGTCTGGGGAAAGGGAAATGAGAGGTATAGACGGTGATGTAGAGAGATATAGAACAAATGAATTAAAGATATGCTAGAAGATATGCTAAAAACTAATGATGTAAAAGGAAACAGGCCTTTGTTAACTGTTTGCTCGTTGAATTTTAATATGTACACTTTCCACAATGAATTTTAATATGCATTTTCCACAATGCAAGGCTGTAAACCTGACCCTGTCCATTTTACAGTCGTGGTCCCATCCCAATATCATTTCATATAGACTTGCAGCAAGTGCATGACAAGTCTGTGCAGGTTTCCCTCACAAGAGAGGGCATCAGTCAGAATCTGAAGTGGTGGGTCAGAAACCCGGGTAGAAATGTCAAATACTACAGGGCATAAGCTTCAAGGCTAGATGGGGAAGTGTAAAGGAGATGTGTGGGGCAATTTTATTTTTGCTCAGTTGGTACATGCTGCTCTCGCTGATGGTGGAAGCATTTATGATAGTGGTGTTCAAGAGACTTTTAGATAGGTGCATGAATATGCAGGGAATTGAGGGATATGGATCACATGGAGACAGAAGGGATTAATTTAATTTGGCATCATGTTCAGCACCGACATTGAGGTGACACATTGGCACAGCGGTAGAGTTGCTGCCTTACTGCACCAGAGACCCGTGTTTGATCCTGACTACGGGACTACCTGTGTGGAGTTTGTACATTCTCTCCGTGGGTTTCCTCCGGGTGCTCCAGTTTCCTCCAAAGACATGCAGGTTTGAAGGTTACTCAAAAAGCTGGAGAAACTCAGCGGGTGCAGCAGCATCTAAGGAGCGAAGGAGATAGGCGACGTTTCGGGTCGAGACCCTTCTTCAGACTCAGGTTTGAAGGTTAATTGGCAACTGTTAATTGTAAAAATACCCCTAGTGTGTGTGTGTGTGTGTAGGATAGTGCTGGTGGTCGGGGTGATCGTTGGTCAACGCGGACTGGGTGGGCCAAAGGGCTTGTTTCCACGCTGCACCTCAAGTCTAAAGACATTGTGGGCTGACATGCTGTACTGTTCTATGATCAATCTTTTTGCCTGCCTTTCTGAGGTGTTGTATCGTTTGCTTGTGTTCTGTCATCCTGTCCAATCTGTTTCTGTTCATCTACTTTTGGCTTTACAAATATTTCATCACTCCTCTGCTCAGCCCTCAGGACAAAGCTGAGCACTGATCTTTGTTTTCTGCTGCCGAGCTACTAATCTCTGATCCTTGAACCTTGATGGAGATGATCAATACCTGGCACTTTGGTGCAGCGGGTATTTTTCTTTGAACCCCATGTGCTGTGTCAAAGATTACTTTTCTGCACAACAAAGGTTATTTTTCTCAGGAATTGAAATGTTTTGAGGAATTGAAAATGTCAAATTTTATTCAGTTTTCTTACTATTTCCTGTTTCACTATTTTTTTTGCCAGCTTACAAAAGGGGCAAAGTTTGACGGAGATGTGCGGGTTGGAAGTTTTGTTACACAGATGGTGGTGAGTTCATAAGTTATAGGAGCAGACTTAAGGGTGGCACGGTGGCGCAGCGGTAGAGTTGCTGCCTTACAGCGCTTGCAGCGCCGGAGACCCGGGTTCGATCCCAACTACGGGTGCTGTCTGTGCGGAGTTTGTACGTTCTCCCCGTGACCTGCGAGGGTTTTCTCCGAGATATTCGGTTTCCTCTCACACTCCAAAGATGTACAGGTATGTAGGTAAATTGGCTGGGTAAATGTAAAAATTGTCCCAAGTGTGTGTACGACAGTGTTACTATGTGGGGATCGCAGGTCGGTGCTGCAATTGTGGGCCGAAGGGCCTGTTTCCTCACTGTATCGCTTAACTAAATTAAACTAAATTAGACCATTCGGCCCATCAATCATGGTCGATCTATATTTCCCTTTCAACCCCATTCTCCTACCTTCTCCCTACAACCCCTGACGCCCATACTAATCAAGAATCTGTCAATTTCTGCCTTAAAAATATCCAAATGACTGCCTAGATGAGTGCCTGGTTTGTGCTGGAGGGGGTCGTGGTTGAAGCAGGTACATAAGTGGCATTTAAAAGTCTTTTAGATAGGCATATGGATAAACAGGGAATGGAGGGATATGTATTTTGTACAGATAGGTAAGTGATGATCTTGGCATCGTGCTCGGCACATTGTGCGCTGAAGGGCCTGTTTTAATGCTGCACTGTTTTGCGTTCTATGTCTAGTTTAGTTTAGTTTGAAGATACAGTGCGGAAACAGATATTTTGGCCCACCGAGTCTGTGCCGACCAACCACCCCTGCACGCTAACACTATCCTACACACACTAGGGACAATTTAGAAGTTTACCAAGGCAATCAACCTACAAACCTGTGTCTGTACAAACCGGACCACCCAGAGAAATCCCACACAGGCCACGGGGAGAACATACAAACTTTGTACGGGCCGCACCTGTGATGTTTGGTGGACTGTGTGGTGTGGGAGGATCCGTTGCTCCTCCCGTGCAGCAGGTGGCACTGCACAGGACAAATGGAGATGTTTTGTATGTAGTTTGTCCTGTCTGTAGACAGTGCAGCCATTTTGAGTGGTCTTGCTGCCAGCATTGGGTAAAGCATTAAAGACTTCTGTAGTAAATTCTCAAGTTTTGAGCAGACCTAGAAAACAAACATGAAAGTGGTGTCAGGAGTGGGATACTTCAGATTGCATCCATAGACCCAGATAAGAGCCTATTTTTTAATTTAAAAAAACACAATTTTTAAAAAAGTTTTTTAGTTTGTTCTCAAACTACATGTCTCGGCAATTTGATCGTTTTGATCCCAAGAGAGAAAGGTGGTTGTTGTATTTAATGCGAGCTGAGTTTTATTTTGAAAGTATGGCATTTACTACTGACCTGAAGAAGAAGAAGGCTTTCTTGTGTTCATCAATGTCTCCAGAAACTTTTGCACTGCTTCAAAATTTACTTACAGAAGAAGTAACTGAAGTTTCATATGCTGAAATCACAACAGCTTTGCAGCTGGATTTCGAAGAAAGTCGAAATTTCCTCGCAGCTCACCTTGATTTTATCCGTGTGTGCAACAGGAAGGGCAATCGATCACCAAATGTCTTGCCGAACTTCGCACCAAGGCAAAGGCATTTGATTTTAAAGCTCAATGCGCCAAGTGCCAAGACAATGCGTTGCGGGATAGACTGGTCATGGGCTGCGGGCACGCATTCATCCAGCAGGCGATTCTCAAGGAATCGGACGCCTCATTGAAGAATGTGCTGCTGTGTGCTAAGATGGCCGAGCTGCTGAGTAAAGAACTGCACAAAATGGCCGGCAAAACAGCATCATAGCATACAGCTCATCAGAAATCGTCCGCAACGCCCGAAACCAGTTGATCGACCCAGAGCAAATCCGGAGAAGATGGGGCAGTTACAGAAGAGCCGCTCTCCTGTGGGGGGAGAATCGAAACCCTGCTATCGGTGCAGCTCGACTGCTCATCATCACCGAGTGCCCGTATATCAAGTCCGTTTGTTATGCCTGTTACCGAAAAGGTCATCTCCAGGCAGTGTGTCAAGCCGTAGGAAAGCTGAGAAAGGGCAAGAAAGCGCAAAACACTGTCGACCAAATCGCGGAGACCATTCCTATTGAAGTGCTCGGTGAGTCTACGATCACCGACAAGACAAGGATTTTGTTGCGGGTCTCGAACGTCGATCTACAGTTCCAGGTGGACACTGGTGCGGCTGTGTCGCTAGTGGGTCAGGACATCTGGGAGAGGATCGGATCGCCAAAACTGAAACTGGTTAACATCCGCCTTTTCGTATACGGACGACAGCCCATTCCCACGAAAGGCAAATGCACTGTCCGTTTCCTGTAATGGTATGACAGAGATGTTGCCGCTGATCGTTGTTGGTGAAGAAGGTACATCCCTCAACTGGATCCATGCTTTCAAGCTTGACATGAATGCCTTGATCTACGATGGATCAACTATGGCATTATCATCGACCACGGTTTGCAACATGGTCAGCAAGTGCGTGAACAACCTGCGAAAACAGGTTGTCGAATGGCACTGGTCCAAAGAGTGTGACCATGCATTCACCAGGTTGACGAAGATGCTCGCCCAGAAGATGTGTTTGATCCACTATGACCCATCGAAGCCGATCTCGCTTGCCGCCGATGCATCGCCATCTGGTCTTGGAGCTGTAATCTCACAAACGGCGCTGAACGGCAAGGAAGAACCAATCGCGCTCGCATCCAAAATGCTGACAACCCCGAGAAAAACTACAGTAAAGTGCAGAAAGAACAGCATACAGATAAAGCAAATACTGATATCTCTTCAAAAGAGAACACTGAGGAAAACTCTGTTGATTCTGAGCCTTTAGCAAATGTTGTGAAACGCAAAAAAGGGCTGGAAAAAAAGAGTGAAGTGAGGTCCAACCAAATGGAGATGTTCAAACTGGAAAGGGGGAATGTGATGTTTGGTGGACTGTGTGGGGTGGGAGGACCCATTGCTCCTCCCGTGCAGAAGGTGGCACTGCACAAGACAAAGGGAGATGTTTTGTATATAGTTTATCCTGTTTGTAGACAGTGTGTGTGCAGCCATTTTGAGTAGTCTTGCTGCCAGCATTGGGTAAAGCATTAAAGACTTCTGTTGTATATTAAAGACTCTCAAGTTTTGTGCAGGCCTTGAAAACGAACACGTAAGCACCCGGAGTCCGGATTGAACCTGGGTCTCTGGCACTGTAAGGCAGTAACTACCGCTGCGCCACCGTGCTGCCCTTACTGTCTTCTCTCTCTTTGAAACTGACTTAACATTGTATTCATCAATTCACCATCTTCCTCAGTTCTCCCCAATCAAGGAGCTGCTCGCTTGTCCCATTATGAACCAATGCCTTGGTTGACCTGTTCTGGGCCTGTACCACTTAGGCGATTTTTCAGGTGACTGCCAGTGACTGTCAAGTTGCCGGCAGTCGCCTGAAAAACCGGCAACTGGAACGGCGACTGTCAGAGTGGAACAACACACACACACATCGCTTCCTTCACCAGCCAGTTATGCAGGCGGGGGACAGGGCAAGAGGGGGGAATGCTCTCTAAGTGAAATTAATGTGGTGCAACGCCAATGTGATACAGATACACACCGTGATGAACAGGAAGGTTGGCGCTGTAATTAAGAAGCTAAAAAGCACAATGTGAATTGATAAAAAGCACAGTGCCCTTTAAAAGACGAGGGAGAAGGGGGGAAAGAAGGGGGGAGCAGGAGTGGAGACAACTTTTAAGAAGCCAGAGATACACGGCTGTGAAGCTCGGCGGACATTAACATTACCGGTCGGTTATCCTTGGTTCTGAAAACTACTGCTTACGTTTTTTTTTTCCCAATGAGCCAATGAAATTCACTGGTCAGCACCGTCTAGCACCGGCTACACTCTACGAGAACCTAAGAGAACCTTCAACCTCCTGGCAACCCACTAGGACCTCCTGGCGACCCACTAGGACCTCCTGGCGACCCACCTACGGCACGCGAGTTCCCGCTACTCTCCATGGCGGCTTCATTCTAGTCGCCGCAAATTTTTCAACAAGTAGTCTTGCAAGTAGACTAGCTCCCAGAATGTGGGAACTCCTCACGACCATGAAGGCGACTCCCCGACAACCACCCGCGAACATGTGGCGACCATGTGGAGACTGCATAGTCTCCTGCAGTCACCTAAAAAGTTGCCTAAGTGAGACAGGCCCATTACCTTTGCTGCAGCAGTAACATCTTCTGTCACAAGCAAATATGTGGGTATAACATTTTTGGGCTCTCTGATACAGGAAAGTATCTACTGAGCCAGGGTTGCTGTGGGGCACTCTGCTCCTGCATGTCACAGTTTAATGGATAACTTTGCAATTGAGTTATCAGGCGAGGTTGAGCAGGCTGGGACTTTCTTTCTTGCAGCGCAGGAGAATGAGAGGTGATCTTGTAGAGGTGTATAAGATCCTGAGAGAAATAGATGGGGTAAATGCACAGAGTCTTTTGCCAAGAATCGAGATCAAGAGGATATAGGTTTAAGGTGAGGGGGGGGTGAGGGAAAGATTTCATAGGAACCTGAGGGGTGACTTTTTTACACAAAGGGTGGTGAGTGTAGTGAACGAGCTGATGGAGGAGGTAGTTGAGGCAGGTACTATCATAATGATTAAGAAACATTTGGACAGGTACGTGGACAGGTTTAGAGGGTTATGGGCCAAGCGCAGGCAGGTGGGATTAGTGTAGATGGGCATGTAGTTCGGCGTGGGCAAGTTGGGCCGAAGGACCTGTTTCCACGCTGTATGACTCTATGAATCTAAAAAGACTGGCACAAGATAATTATCATTCTAGAATTGTTTATTATAGACACGTTTGTGCATTTTTCAAACCATAGTGTTAAATTATATTGTGTTGGCAGCATCTTTGGGTGGTGTAGTAGAATTTGTAGTGTAATATATCCTCCATTTTGTTTCTCCTGCCACACCTGTGCAGGTAGAGCTGCTGTCTCACAGTGCTAGGGATCCGGGTTCGATCCTGACCTCGGGTGCACTGTCTGTGTGGTGCTTGTACATTATCCCTGTGACTGCCTAGGTTTCCTCTGGGTGTCCAAGTTCCCTCCACGACCTGCAGGATTGCGGGTTGATTGGCCTCTGTAAATTGCCACTGGATTGTAGAAAGTGGATGTGAAGGTGGGATAATATAGAACTGATGTGAGTGGGTGATCGATGGTCAGCATGGACTCGATGGGTTGAAGGGCCTGCTTCCATTCTGTATCTCTAAACTAAACTAAACTAAACTTGGCCTGATGATGTAATGAGGAGTGCTTCCAATATGTCTCTCTTTCCCCACAACACACAGGGTTCCCATTCATCGTGGGCTTCAGGGACTTTAACCAAATCCTTTTCCATTTCTCTCAGCACAGTTCCCATTGTTTTCTCTTTTCCAAGAATAATGATGAGGTTCTCCTCATGCTCACCATCCACCTGACAAATCTTCATCGACAGACACAAAGTAACTGAATGGTTCAGGCAGCATCTTTGGGGAAAAATAAATGGGTGACGCTTCGAGTCGGGATCCCTCTTCAGACTGAAAGTAAGGATGGGGGGTGGGGGGGGCAGTGGTGAAGAACTGAAGGCGAGGAAAGACCAGGATCAATCAGGCCTGGCTACAAATGGCCTCAGGCAGGACAGTAAATGCTAGGTTCATTGTTGGCTAGGGAAGGTGTGATCTCAAGAGAAACACTTTGGAGGAGGGCCTGTGTATATCTGTAAAGTCTAAAGTCGCAAATATAGCATTTAATTTTATACTTTTATTTTCTCCTTACTATATGGCTCAATTTAAAGATGTTCTTTTTTTATATATTTAGCTTGTAGAATTGTTTTGTTCAACCTCTCTATTCATCTTTTCTCATGCACCATTTCTCATGTAATCCTCTAAATGTATGCCCCCCACGTTAGTTCATGTAAAACTGCATCCAACATGTAGCCATGCTAAGTGGCCTTTTCTACCCACCCATGGTCTTTCGACGGTGTTCCCCATTGTGCCCCGAACTGCTACTTGTATTAGTTTTCAAGTTAATTTTCAATGTAGATCAACTCTCGGTAACTGAATGAGAGCCCAGGACTATATCACTTTCAACCCTTTCTCCAGACTGAACCACATCCATTTACTACAGCTCTGTATGCCACACAAGAGCATTTATGCCATTGAGTTCCAATTCTACATGTATAATGCCCCGGCATTTTTCATACAAGCCTTTTTGAAGAGAGAATTATCTTTTTATTGCTAATATGGTAAAAAGGTATTCTGGTTTCAAAATACCATGAAGGTTCACAATGCTCTACCCTGGAATAATGAACAGGTTTTGAAAATATTTATCAACCCATTGATCTCCGTTTCACTCATTGCGCCTTGTCAAAATAAAAAAAACATTTTAATCGCTAATGGAAAACAGGAATGACTACTATAGGAATCACATTTTCATAAACCATTGCAAGAGTTTGCATTTGTTCATTGAGGCTTGGGATATAATTATAACCTTGCATTTGCATTAAAGTCCTCTTCTTTAACTGAAAACTGGGACTGAATTTTCTTCTCTCAGTCTGAAGAAGGGTTTTGACCTGAAATGTCTCCTTTCTCCAAAGATGTTGCCTGGGCCACTGAGTAACTCCAGCTGTTTGTGTCTATCTTCGATTTAAACAAGGGTCTCGACCCGAATCGTCACCCATTCCTTCTCTCCAGAGGTGCTGCCTGTCCCGCTGAGTTACTCCAGCATTTTGTGTCTACTTTCCAACACTGAATTTTCTTTAGGTATGGAGCACTTACCACAAGTGCTGGTGATAACATTATGGCCAAGTTAACTTTTAGCATCATGAAATTGTGAGGAGATACAGCAAGGTCACAAACCCTGCAGCCAACAAAGTCCACACCAACCATCAAATACCCATTAATTTATCAAATCCTACATTAATGCAATTGTTTTCACTCTCCCCACACTCACCAACCTCCCCTCCCCAGATTCTACCACCTGCCAAGGTGGCCAATTAACCTACCTGCCCACACTCTCTGGGATGTGGGAGGAGATCTGAGCGCCTGGAGGAAACCCATATGTTCATTGGGAGAACATGTACACAGAGACCACACAGGGCAGGATTGAACCTAGGTCTCTTGTGCCGTGAGACTGCGGCTTTTCTCTGCACCACTCAGCCTCAGCTACTAGAGTTGCTTATCTGGGACAGAACTTCATTACATAGTGAACAAATTGGACATGTTGCTTCCATTCCTCTTTATCTACCTCGAGCACGATGATTTGCAACTAATTAAACAGTCACTGCCTCTCAGCCCGAGTCTATGTCTAAGCTGATGTCTATGCTGTGTGAGTCTGTTACTACTTCCGCTGTTTGAATGAATACCTCATACAATGCTTTTACTTGCTCGACTTTGATGAATCCCTCATATTGGTGGCGAGACAAATGTATTGACTTTACATTGGAAATAACTTGAGGTACCTTGATACGCTGGGAATTGCAGTAATTTGATTTTAAGTACATTCATCTACTGACGAAGCTATGTTTAGGTCTTTATTTTGGATTATAAATAGTGCTGATTTGTTCATCCGCAAGTTGTTATCAGCAAAATTTTAAAATTCATAAGAAAAACTGAATATTTTTCTTCTTTTCTTCACATTTGTTTTTGTTATCTTTAAAGAAATACATAATTGATTGTTGCAAAATAAGTATTTGCATTTTTCCAAGAAAGAAATGTTCAAATATTTTTTTTTTTATCAGCATGCATCGCACCTGGAGACTGCTGGTGCTGGAACCTAAAGCAAAGAACAAAGTGCGAGAATACCCCAGCAGGCCAGGCAGCATCTGAAGAGGGAAATGGACAGACAGAATTTTAGATCAGGAGCCTCCTTCTGACTACGGAGTGGAGTTCATAACTTAATAAGTCATAGGAGCAGAATTAGGCCATTTGCCCATCAAATCTGCTCCCTCACCCCCGCTTTCTCTCCTCCCTCCCCTCCCTTTCTTTCCTCCCTCCCTCCTTTTCTCTGCTTCATTCCCCCTTTTTCCCTTCCTCCCCTCTCTCCCTTCCCCCTTTTTCTCATTCTCACCTCTCTTTCCCTTCCCCCTTCTCTCCCATCCCACCCCTCTCTCTCTCCAGCCCCCTCTCCCATCACCCCTCTCTCTACCTTCACCCCTCTCACTCTCTTCCCCCCTCTCTCCCCCCCCTCTCCCTTTCCTCCCTCTCTCTCCCTTCCCCCCTCTCCCCCTCCACCCCTCTCTCTACCCTCCCTCCCTCTCCCTCTCTCCCCCCACTCCCTTTCTCCCACCCCCACCCCCTCTCTCCATTTGGCTACCACCCCCCTCTCCTTTCCAATTTCCCCCCCCCCACCTTCCCCCATCTCATTTCCTTGTTGTACATGTACAAAAATAAGTTCCTAAGAGAATGCAAATATCATGATGTTGTTCCCTTGTCACCTGGTTTAAACAAGTAATAAATATAAAAGGATGCAGTTTTTGAATTTATGCCACAGGGTAGAAAGAACAAGATGGTATTGAAAATGGAACTCTGAATGCCAAGATACACCTTCTTAAAATCAATTCAAGCCAGGTTTTAAGGTCATTCATTGTAATAGCTGCATGGTAAGGCTGCAGTCGCATTCCTGGAATAAAATATTGCGAATTCATAATTAAATTGAATGGAATACTTTATTGTCACATGTAACAAGTCACAGTGAAATTCTTTGCTTGCATACCCAAGGTATGCAAATAGTCGCTACGTAAAGGGCACTGACAAAATTACAAAGTATCTCGCGCAAGGTCCTCCTTTGTTCTCCACTCCCCCTTCCCTCACGGTGGTCTCCCACCCCCGCTCACAGTCCCACTAACACCATCCACACAAACTCTCTACATATAGCATTGGAGGTCAGGATTGAACTTGGCTCATTGGAGGAACATGACTCCTTGTGCCATGTGCTCACAGTTCTCCAGTTGAAGTCAGTTCAGGCTTTGTCCAAACGTAGTGCAACCTCTGCCCAGTTTTACTCCTGTTCTCTCAATAAGGGGGGCACAGTGGTAGAGTTGCTGCTTTACAGTGACCAAGCCTCGGGATCGATCCTGACTACAGGTGCTGTCTGTACGGAATTTGTATGTTCTCCCTGTGATCGTGTGGTTTTCTCCAGGTGCTCCGGTTTCCTCTCACTCTCCAAAGATGTACAGGTTTGTAGGTTAATTGGCTTAGGCAAAATTGTAAATTTTCCTTAGTGTGTGTAGGATAGTGTTAGTATGGGGTGATTGCTGGTCAGCGTGAAGTCAGTGGGCTGAAGGGTCCATTCCCATGCTGTATCTTTAAAGTCGAAAGTCAAAAGAGAAGACAGTTGTGGTGATCTCTGTACCTGTCCATGACAGTTTAATGTTGGGTGTGTGCTGAGTTTAATACAGTTTAATACTGCGTGTTGAGCCCCCTCCTCTACTCCCTCTTCACCCACGACTGCATACCAACACCATCATCAAGTATGCAGATGACACGACGGTGATTGGCCTCATCCGCGACAATGATGAGTCGGCCTACAGGGAGGAGGTTCAGCCGACAATAACCTGGCTGGGTGGTAACTGCTCTGTTGCCAACCGGAAAGCTCTGCAGAGGGTGGTGAAGATCGCCCAACGCATCACAGGCTCCACACTCCCCTCCATTGAGTCTGTCCATAGTAAACGATGCCTGCGCAGGGCGCACAGCATCGTCAGGGACAGCTCACATACCAACCATAGACTGTTTACCCTCCTCCCATCCGGGAGACGCTACAGGTCCCTCCGCTGCTGGACCAGCAGGCTCAAGAACAGCTTCTTCCCTGCGGCTGTCACACTTCTCAACGCTACACCTCAATGACTGCCTGTCTCCACCCATCACCCCACCCCCGGACTATCCAATCACCAGCAAATTGCACGGATACCACTGCATATGTATATGTATTACTTGTTTATTCGTAAGTTCGCCCTTCGGAGATACCAACTGCATTTCGTTGTCTCTGTATTGTACACTGCACAATGACAATTAAAGATTGAATTGAATTGAATTGAATTCTCTGTGCCAGAATCCTCTTTGTTTCTGGTTTCTTGTAAATTAGAAAATACTCTCTTTATTTTTGTCCAGTTTCAAAGTGGTTGATGTCACATTTGCTACATTGAAATCTATTTATCAGTTTCAGTCCTTTTGTTTAATCAATTGACATATTTTTAATTATGCTTCCAGCTGTGCTGCCTAGTATTGTGTCATCAGTAAACCTGGACGCACTGCTGATTATCTAAGTTGTTCATAAGCATGGTGAAAGTGGTGGTCTCAGAACCAATCTATACTGCACACTTCATGTTCTGACAGAAGGAACTGCTCTCAGAAATCAGGAAACAGATAAGGAACAATGAGTGAAAGATATGCAAGAAACAATCTATACTGCACACTTCATGTGCTGACAGATTGAATGTCTGGCTCGAATATTTACTCTCTGCCTCCTATTGCTTAGTTATGGAGTGGTCTATAACTTGCCTTTAATTTCACCAACTTCAATCTTGGCTCCCAATTACTTTTGAGGGATTGTGTCAAATACTTTCTGGAAATCCATATAAATAACATTTATAGACATTTCCCCGTCACCATCACGCCCCTTCTCTGACATAGATTGTTAGATAGTGTATTAGATATAACTTGCTCTTTATAAATCCGTAACTGATGTTAAAACAACTAATAATTTTCATTTGCGTCACCCTTAATTATAGACTTTATCTCTTTTCTTTCAGGGTATGCTGGGCCGCCCACTTCTGAAGGAAATATTAATGAAAATTAATCAATCAATATTCCCTTATTTTCATTCACAATATTATTGATATCTATTTTTGAAGAAGCCCACATTAATTCTAAGTACCATTTCCAAATATAATTGTACAAAAATATATACAGTTTAATTTGATACGATTTGTGACTTTGTTTATCTTCTTCCTTTTTTAATGGTTAGTTTATTGATACAGTACGGAAAGAGGCCCTTCGGCCCATCGACTCCGCGCTGACCAGTGATCCCTGTACACTAACACTATCTTACACACTAGGTAGGTATGTTACAAAACTTACCTTTAGCGGTGCTGCAGTTCTGTCACTGGCCGTGTGCGCGACTTTGCCGCCTTTGGGGGGGGGGGGGGGTTAAAATGCGGTTTTCCCCTTGCCATCCGGAGCTTTATTTTCTCGGAGTGCAAGATTTTTCTAAAGATTCATTCCGATTTTTTTTTTTTAAATCGCCCAACTATTTCAGCGCTGCAGTAAAATAAAAATTAGCTCCTAATGCCGTGAACGCCGACAACGGGGACGGATTTTACGTAGGGGACAGGGTAAGTGAAAGCTGTTCATTTTTTCGTATAAACTTGTTTGTTTAGATGACCTTAATCAACATTTCATGTTGCGAAACGGTGATTTATTCCCTGATACGAACTGGCAGAATTTTTCCTGCCGATATGGGGTTTAAATTCACCGCAACCGCAACGTTCCAATCCATCGCGTTCCAGAAAATCCCACTCGCAAGCTGATTTAAATGGCCATTAATCTACAGGCTTTAAACACTAAATTCCTTCAATTTGGCCTATAAATTAATGACAATTAGATTTAAAAATCATGTTATATTGTGAATTCTTGTGTGAATGCTATTTGGACACTTAGGCTTTAAAAAAATGTTATTTTTTTCTTAAGAAATGGATAGATGTTTAGATCTAGTAATTGAATTTTGTAATTAGCTACAATTGGGTAACTAACTAATTATATGCTTTAATTTCAGGTCATCCAAGTAAGATTGTTTCATATTTGTTTCAGAATGCTTCAATCTATAATAACTGAAAATTTATTTCAGTTCTCTTAATTTTTAAGAAAGTTATGGGCTTTTGACTGTCCTCGATCACAACTTTTGTGTTAAGTCAATAGAAAAGCAATAGGAAACAAGTTGCTAATTTCCGAGTATGAAAATGGCCATAACTTTTTTAATACTGAAGATATGAAAGTGAATTAGGTGTCAAATTAAACTTCTTTTTATGCTTTATCTGATGGGATAAATTGCAGACTTGATTTTTAAAATTTCAAAATTTTGTAACGTTGCTACACTAGGGATAATTTACAATCTTTACTGAAGCCAATTAACCTACAAACCTGTATGTCTTTGGAGTGTTGGAGGAACCTGCAGCATCTGGGGAAAAGCCACACGGTCACAGGGAGAAAGTACAAACTCTGTCCAGGCAGCACTTGTAGTCAGGATCAATCCCAGGACTCTGGCGCTGTTAGGCAGCAACTCTACCACTATGCCGATAAAGATGTGGGCATTGGTGCCAAGACAGTCATTTTTTATCCATCCATAATCCTCTATAAGGCAGCAACCCTACCGCTGTACCACCGGGCAACACTATTTTATTTCAGGGTACTGGCCTGTACTCTTCTAATCTAAATATTAATTTCAAATAATCAATCAGCATTCCCTTATTTTCATTCACAATATCTATTTTTATGAAGCCCACATTAATTTGAAGCACACTTTCCAAATATAAGAGTAAAAAATATATATACTGGTTAATTTGTTATAATTTGTGACTTTCTTTATGTATTTCCTTTTTTCAAATTCCAAACATTTTGTTCTGTCCATTGCATCTCTCCCAACCACCAGGTTCAACAGTATTTTTTCCCCCTTTCCTGATCTTACTTTTATTTTGCAGTATCCCTTCCCCATTTTTCGATCCACATTTACTATTTTCCTTGTGAAGTAGAACTTCTTCTTTTTGCGTATGGCGTGCACAACTTGTTCTATTTGATCTTACTTGATTGTGCACGCCAGGTTGATTGCATTCGTCGAAACAGGGCGGACGAAGTGAAGGTTGCAATCTCCCACCCCGTGAGGCTAAACACTGGTCGTGAATCACTCAAAATTCATTATTTTTGAACACGCCCATTGTTTCTGAGTTGCTTTATTGATTGAGAGAATGATCCATTTTAGCATGTGGAGTCTGATTCATTGCATGAATATCAGCCTTGCCCAATGGAGGAATCACATGTTTTGACTAGCCTTGCTCAAACTTTGCTGGCTTTAGCTTGCACTAAACGTAATTCCCCATTTTCTCTCTCCCTCCCTTTTTAAAAAGTGGGGTTACATTAGCTACCCTCCAATCCTCAGGAACTACTCCAGAATGTAAAGAGTTTTGAAAAATTATCACTAATGCATCCACTATTTCTGGGGCTACTTCCTTAAGTACTCTGGGATGCAGCCTATCTGGCCCTGGGGATTTATCGGCCTTTAATCCATTCAATTTACCTAACACCACTTCCTGGCTAACCTGGATTTCACTCAGTTCTTCCATCTCATTTGACCCCCGGCCCCCTGCTATTTCCGGCAGATTATTTATGTCTTCCTTGAGTGAAGACAGAACCAAAGTAGTTATTCAATTTGTCTGCCTTGTCCTTGTTCCCCATGATCAATTCACCTGTTTCTGACTGCAAGGGACCTACATTTGTTTTAACTAATCTTTTTCTCTTCACATATCTATAAAACCTTTTGCAGTCAGTTTCTCTCTGGATGAAAAAGTGTTTCCTCATCTCCATTCTAAATGGTCCACCCCTTATTCTTAAACTGTGGCCCCTGGTTCTGGACTCCCTCAACATCGGGAACATGTTTCCTGCCTCTACCGTGTCCAATCCCTTAATAACCATATATGTTTCAATAAGATCCCCTCTCATCCTTCTAAATTCCAGTGTATACAAGCCCAGCCACTCCATTCCATCAGCATATGACAGTCCCGTCATCCCGGGAATTAACCTTGTGAAACTACGCTGCACTCCCTCAATAGCAAGAATGTTCTTCCTCAAATTTGGAGACCAAAACTGCACACAATACTCCAGGTGTGGCCTCACTAGGACCCTGTACAACTGCAGAAGGACCTCTTTGCTCCTTTTCTCAGCTCCTCTTGTTGTGAAGGCCAACATGGCATTAGCTTTCTTCACTGCCTACTGTACCTGCATGCTTACTTTCTGTGGACCCCCCAGATCTCTTTGTCCTTCCCCTTTTCCCAACCTGACACCATTCAGATAATAATCTGCCTTAATGTGGATAAATGTGAGGTTATCCACTTTGGTAGCAAAAATAGGTTTTTGCTACCAAAGAGGATAACCTCACATTTATCCACATTAAACTGCATCTGCCATATATCTGCCCACTCACCCAACCTGTCCAAGTCACCCTGCATCCTCAGAGCATCCTCGTCACAGTTCACACTGCCGCCTTGCAGTGTCGTCTGCAAATTTGCTAATGTTACTTTGAATCCCTTCATCTAAATCATTGATGTATATTGTAAATAGCTGCGGTCCCAGCACCGAGCCTTGCAGTACCCCACTAGTCACTGCCTGCCATTCTGAAAGGGACCAGTTAATCCCTACTCTTTGTTTCCAGTCTGCCAACCAATTTTCTATCCATGTCAGTACCTTCCCCCAATACTATGTGCTCTAATTTTTCCCACTAATCTCCTATGTAGGACCTTATCAAACTCAGCGGGTCAGACAGCATCTCTGGAGAAAAGGAATAGGTGATGATTCAGATTGAGACCATTCTTCAGAAAAATGGTCTTGCCCCGAAATGTCACAAATTCCTTTTCTCCAGAGATACTGCCTGACCCGCTGAGTTAATCCAACTTTTTGTGTCTATTTACAGTTCTCTCTCTTGAACTAAGTATTAATTAAACCAAATCATATGATCGTTACTAGTTAAACTTTCATGTACTATTAGAATATGAACTAAATCTAGCTCAGTCACTAAATGACATGCTAAGATTTTCTTTATGTTTTGCTTGTTGCTTATAGGGTACGTTTCAGTTTCGTAGATCAGCTTAGTACAAGGGTTAACGTTAATGGGCCTTTCACTTTAATCTGCTCATGCCGGGGATAAACCAGCAATATAAGAGCTAGAACCTCTTAAATTTGACATGTCTCCTGCCTGTGATTACTTGCCTCTGTAACAGGGAACAGAAAGGGATGCGGTCAAGTTTAATAGCAAACCTCAGCAATTTTATCTGATTTATTGTGACACTGGAAAATATTGACTGTTCCTTCAAATTCCGGGCTTCCATTAGAGATGCCAGGAATTAATTACATAAATAAAAACGTTGTCAACATCTGTTCATTACAATCTATCACCTTGGATAATATTTGTTGACTGTGGCAAGATGAGTATTGGAATAACTTGAGCAGTGTATTAAGTTTACCAAGGATAATATACAGAAGATAATCACAAAGTGCTGGAGCAATTCAGCGGGTCAGGCAGCATCTCTGGAGAAAAAGGATGGGGATATTTTGAGGAAGAGTCTTGACCCGAAACATCACCCATCCTTTTTCTCCAGAGATGCTGCCTGACTCGGTGAGCAACTCCAGCACTTTGTGTCTACAATCCATAATCCTCTGCATTCTGATATTTGTTGTCCGACTGGACAGCAGATTATTCCATTGATCCTGACATCGTACCTTGGCTTGATCAAGGATCTCCACCCAATCAGTTTTGCCATCGAATCATAGAAACACAGCACTGAAGAAGACAATTCAACATGTTGAGCCTGTTGGTTATTTGATTCAAAGGCCATGCTTAATTCCACACCACTCTTTCTCCGTGAAATCATTTCATGTCCCTGATCAGATCAAAAATATAGTGTAGGTTTAGGTAGGTTTGGGTTTATAATTGCCGAGTGTACTGAGCTACAGTGAAAAGCTATGTTTTGCATGCTATCCAAATAGATCAGATATAAACACAATCACGTTAAACACAATTACAATAGATAGAGCAGAGAGGAAGATACAGTGCAGAATATGGTTCTCAGCATTATGGCGCACCAGTTCCATGGACTAAGTTCAATGTCCACAATGGGTTAGTGAATCGGACAGTACCCTCGCTTATGGGGGGACTGTCCAGAAGCCTGATAACAGAGCGGAAGAAGCTGTTCCTAAGTTTGATTGTGTATGTTTCCAAGCTTCAGTATTTTCTGCCAGACAAGAGCAGGGAGAAGAAGGAATGACTGGGGTGGGACGTCTTTGATTATTTTGGTTGCTTTTGGTCTATATTGGTCTACTCCGCCATTGAATCATGGCTGATCTCTGCCTCCTAATTCCATTTTCCTGCCTTCTCCCCATAACCCTGACACCCATTCTAATCAAGAATGTATCTATTTCTGCCTTAAATATATCCACTGACTTGACCTCCACAGCCTTCTGTGGCAATGGGTTCCACAGATTAACTACCCTCTGACTGAAGAAGTTCAGCGGTAGAGTTGCTGCCTTACAGCGCTTGCAGCGTCAGAGACCCAGGTTCGATCCTGACTATTGGTGCTGTTTGTACGGAGTTTGAACATTCTCCCCGTGTTTTGGGTGGGTTTGCTCTGAGATCTTCAGTTTCCTCCCACATTCCAAAGATGTACAGGTTTGTAGGTTAATTTGCTTGGTGTAACTGTAAAATGTCACTAGTGTGTGTTAATGTGTCGGGATCGTTGGCTGGTGCGGACTCGGTGGGCCAAAGGGCTTGTATCTCCCGCGCTGTGTCTCTAAAACGTAAAAACTAAAACTAAATCTCTCATCCTGGTCGAGATATATACCAAATTCAATGAGCTTTATTCATCAGAAAACTCTGTTGGTAATGTTTATGCCCAAAAGTTGCTTCCTTCAGAAAAATAGAAACATGTGAACTGAACCTAACCTGCAGGGGGGTGGAGAGAGTAGGCGACGGCAGCAGACACTGGGCAAAGGGCCATTTTCAAGATGGCGGCAGACGGAGAAAATCGGTGCCGCCAGGACAACAGGCCTTTAAGGCCAAGATTAGACTGCACACTTAAGAACTTTGAAACTTTGTGGGCGCATGTAATGTGGCAACTCTTTGCGTACTGTCTCGGTGAATGTTGCACTTTTGTACTTATCTAGGGTTGTGCTTATCTATAGTATGATTTTACTGGATTGTGTGCAAAAAAAATAATTTCACTGTACCTGTCTAACAATAATAAAGCATCAAAATGTCAAAAAAAAGGGTATGTGCAAATAAATGGCTGTAAATATGGCAGCATTTAATATATAAACATTCCATTATTATACCATCCTACACACTTTCAGGTAATCCATGTTCATCCTCAAGTTTACGACAGCTGCCTTCAACATTGCCCAAGGTACTACACTATGTTGTGTGCTGCTGGAATGTCTCTGATGTGTTTTTAACTTTAATTTAAGATTTTGACAGTTTTAAACCACATTGTACATCAAAATGTACCATATACCCAGCTCAAGTCATAAGCAGGAAGCACTGTTACATTTCTTGATTACACTATCACTAAAATAGGTATCAGGCACTGTGAATGAACTCTAATGAAACTAGGCCAGCCAGACCACTGGGAGCATCTGAGCAGACCAAAATTAATTAGTGAGTGGTAGTCCAATTTGGTTTTAAACTTTACCAATGCTAAATGTAGATTACACCGTCTTCTTTAATGTATGTGTTTGTATTTAATTAAATGCGGAGAAAAATCAAAGAGATTACACAAAATAAATATTGCCACGGACAAAATGTATCTCAAAAAATACGATAGAATGGAACGGTTGCGACATTTCATTTAATTCTATTTTCATGGATGTTCTCTTTATTAGTGACAAATACTTAACATTAATCTTGGTTTTGATTTAACAGCAGTTTGTCACAGTATCAGAGTCATACAGCATGGACTGAGGCCCTTTGGCCCAATTTGCGCACGCTAACCATGCCCTGTCTCCATTAGTCCCATCTACCTGCGTTTGTCTCATTTCCTTCTAAACCAGGCAGCAGTTTGTCTTAAAAATGCTTGCTGTATAAGCAAGTCACTATGATTAAATGTTTTGGACAAATGCTCCTGCATATTTAACGTCAGCATTGCCAATGTTTGTGCTGATTCCCAGTGCCGTTAAAACAAAAATACTGGTGCAACATCTTACGGAGCTCTTGATTAAGATTGTTTTTGTTCAAACCCTTTTGGATATCACAAAGAGGACACCAAAAAAACATCAAAAATGTGCTCGACTAACTTAATGGGTCAGGCAACATCCCTGTAGAATGCGGATGATTGCTGTTTCAGGTCGGGACCCTTCATCATACTGATTGTGGGGGGGGGGGGGGGGGGGGGGGGGGGGGGGGGGGGGTAAGAAAGCTAGAACAGTGGAAGTGTAGGACAAAGAATAGCAGGTAATACGGAAAACACAGGCAACAGTCCTTTTGATCAGCTGGTGCAGGACATAATGATTGAAGAGTTGTGAATTGTGCAGCCAGAGGAAGAAATGTAGGGGGAATGGGAGAGGAGATATAGACGTGAGTCCTTTTGTGGACCAGCATCTGCAGTTCCTTATTTCTCCTTCTGCATATCACTTCTGTCCTGACAAAGTATAGCATGAAACAGAGAAAAAATCTGAATCTAAACAAGTTACAACAGGTACTAAAGGTGGGGAAAGGTGGGAGGATTGTACAAGTAGAGAGAGAAAAAACATGAGCAACGGACAAGAAGAGTCATGAATTGATGCAAATACAAAAAGTTGAGGTGAAAGTTTAGTGCCTGAATTCATTGATACTTTGTTTTTGTAGTCAATGCCTACTATGTTCTGTTGTGCTGAAGCAAAGCAAGTATTTAATTGTCCTATCGGGGACACATGACAATAAACTCACTTGAACTTGTACTTTGTCAGTTAAAAATGTGTGGTCTTTCCATTGAAGAGCACCAATCCAACAAACTACTGGCTGGCAGTTCTGTTGGGAGTGTGGAAATAATTATTATGCCATTTCTGTAGCCAGTATAAAGAAACAAAGGGGAAGGGATGAGACAGGAGTTAGTAGGTGATAGGTGAACCGAGGAGAGGGAAGGAACTTTGCACAGATGGAGTCAGGGTCGGAATGAGAGAGCTCATGGGTATGGTAGAGTTTCGCTTGGGATCAACCAGTTTTGTAATCCCAAATTCCAAATTATATGCTTGCATTAATCCAAAAACCGAGGATTTGATTTGATTTGATTTAATTTGGGGAGTGCTGATTTGAGCTCATGGTTGAATTTGCATTGATAATGTAAGTGGACTATATATCATATAGCCCTGGATTGGATTTCTATATTAGTCAAGATGGTGCAATAACTTATCCAAGGTTCTGTGTTTCAGTTGATCTCCTCAAAAATGGAAGAACATTGTTTTTCCTTTTGGATTCTTTCACTTGGGGTCAATGCAATGGTATGAACAACGAGTTCTCCAATTTCAAGTAATGCTCCCCTCTCTTTCCCATGCCCCCCCCCTTCCCCTCCCACTTAGGTGTGCATAAATTTCTCCCATCATTTCACATCTCCCTTAGTCACACTACTCCTTCCCCTCCGTCGTACATTAACTCCCATCCCCAAGATCCCCATTTCCCCTCTATTCCAACCCCCTTCCCCTCTCTCCTACCCCCTTCCACCAATATCCCTCCCTCCAGCTTTACATTGCACTTTACTCATCTCTTCTTATCTGATGCCCTTTTGTCTCCTTTTCATCTCTCGCCGTCATCACTAACTCCACCCATCTGCCTAACAAACCAGCCACCTCCATTATCTGTACCCACCTTTAACCTGCCAGGCTTTGTCCTGCCCCCACCTCTCTCTCTCTCTGTTTTCTCCCCCGTACTCCAATCAGTCTGAAGAAAGGATCCGAACCAAAACGTCGCCTGTCCATTTCCTCCACAGATGCTGCCTGACCCACCAAATTCCTCTAGCACTTTTGCGTTTCACTGAAGAATATTGTTCTGATAGGTTCTGCTCAGTTAGATAAGTGGATATATATTTTAATGTACAATAAACACCACCAGATATTTTGAACTTTTTTAAACCAAGATTTCACAGCTATTGGCCCCAAGCCAACTTTACAGCTCCTGTTTCTCCCTCACAAACGAATGACATTGTTTAGTGTGAAGAGAATGTACAGAGATGTATCTGCCATGATCATTCATGCAGAGATTTTATGAAAAGATGCGACTGTCATACAAAGTAATAAATCCACTGACCCCAGATCATCAACATTTGTTGATGGAAATCTATTGTGAAGTTCTATTTTTAAAAGAAAATCACCCCTTTGCTTGCAGCATGGAAGCAAGTGAGGGTGTTGCCAATTGTAATGTTAATAAAGAGTGACAGTACATTAAAATGAACGCTGTCGGCTCTGGTGAAAGTCTGATCTTGTTCGTATACAGACTTATCAGCATGCATCTGGCGTCCTTCAGTGTGGGACTGGCACTGCCAGTGCGGACTAATTTGGACTGAAAGATTAGACCTATTCCTCATTTATGGAGTGATTTACTGCAATAATATTTCAGACTGCAGGACATAGATTTTCCTTAATGCAACCTGCGATGTGATGATTTAATCAGAGCTCCAACTAAGCAGAACCCAAGCTTCTGCTGTAATGGTTCAGCCTGAAGCCTGAAGCCGTGATATTATTTTAACCCTTTATCTGCGGTAACATTTCCTTACACACGTAGAACCCATTTGCAGTGGCGGGACGGCCAGCATCTCTGGAGAGAAGAAGGGTCTCGCTCCGAAATGTCACCCATTCCTTCTCTCCAGAGATGCTGCCTGTCCCACTTAGTTGCTCCAGCATTTTGTGTCTATCTTCGGTGTAAACCAGCATCTGCAGTTCCTTCCTGCACATTTGCAGATGACAGTTTTCTGTCTTTGTAATGTTTCCCACATTCTGTACTGTGATGTTCAATACTTTAAATATCCAAAAGATTCTTTTAAAAAAAATTGTAAAATGCAAACAATCTTTAAAATCAAAGGGCATTTTAATATCGTAGTGATGCATCCATTGTTCTCAGCTGGAATTGTTATAGAAAATTCACTAAAGCTAAAAATTAAAATCAACAAACCTTTTGAAAATCTGAAATAAAGCAGAAAATGTTGGAAACACGTGGCAGGTCAAGCGGCTTCATAATAAACAAATATTTAAGTGGAAATTAACTTGTTTCCTTCTTTGAGTTCTGACAAATGATCTTTGAGCTGAAGCCTTCATTCGGTTTCTCTTTCCACAGATACTGCCTCACCTGATAAGTGTTTGCAATGTTTTCCATTTTTATACAAACCAAACCAAAAAAAACTAGCAGACGCTAAAAATCTGAAATAAAAATAGAAAATGCTGGAAATACTCAGCAGGTCAGGCAGCATCTGGAGAAAGAGGAAAAGTTGACCCGCTGAGTTACTCCAGCATTTGGGAGAATTATCTATGGTCTAGCTGTGAGGAGAAGTTAGACACAGTTTTTTTTCCCTTCAGAGTGTCGGAGGCTGAGGGGTAACCTGATAGAAGCATGTAAAATTATGAGAGGCAGAGATAGGGTGGACATTCAATCTTTTTTGCCAGGGTAGAAATGTCAAATACTGTAGGGAATAGCTTTAAGGTGATTTTAGACTTTTCAGATACAGCACCGAAACAGGCCCCTCAGCCCACCGAGTCCATGTGACCAGCAATCTAGCACTATCCTACACACTACGGATAATTTAGAATTTACACAAACCAATTAACCTACAAACCTATATGTCTTTGCAGCGTGGGAGGGAACCAGAACACCCAGAAAAAACCCACACGGTCACAGGGAGGACGTACAAACTCTATAGAGACACCACCCGTGGTCTGAATCGAACCCGGGTGGCTGGCGCTGTAAGGCAGCGACTCTACCTGTGCGCCACCGTGCCATCTCTTGCTATCATTCGAAGTCACATCAGCTCGACTAGACTCAAGCACTCAACTTCCAACAAAGTTATTTTAATCCAATAACATATGAAAAGCTGAACAATGTGCACAAGCTGCCAACAATCATCTGATGGAAATACTAATGCAGAAATCTTCCTTTGATCTCCCAGCTAGGATTTAGGCATTTCAGAACTGCAACCTTGGGGAGCATGGCGAATATTGATCTGTGCTGCACAAATGGAAAATAAATACTGACCAGTGTGTTAATCAAAAAAATAATAATATTTAAGTCATACTGAATCATTTCCCAATCTGCAAACATGTAGGTGGCGTAGTGGCCACGCACTGCCAATCCGCTGCGATTATCCAGCTTAAGCATCTGAAGGTAAGATTATAATAATTATACACATGAAAGGAGATGGGTCATTAATGGCAGGACAGCCTTATAATTCTGTTTTTACTTTGGAGTCACATGAGTAACTACGTGAAGAAGCCCCGCCAGGCGCATGCTCGGCATTACGTCGACGCATGTCAGTAGGAACGGGCTGCAGATCGCTGCTCCTCCAGTGGTGAGTAACAGGCCCGCAGGTAAGTGGGTTTGAAACTACTTCCTGGGTGTAAACTCCATGACGCTGGTTGGACTAGCCAGGAGGAGATTGGGAAGTAAAAATGGATACTGGGAAAACATTGGCGCGCGTCCTGGGTGGAAGCACAATTAAGATCGGGACTACAGATTAGTACGGAGCCGGTTCCGATACCGGTAGCCGTTGACCCGGCCGTTATTCAGCCTTTAGACGCTCCACTGCCGCAGGCCACTGAGGGTACTCCAGTGGAGAGAAAAAATAAAAGGAAGTCTGTTAGGCCTGTAATATCAGATGAGTCTGATGAAGAAGATCCTCCAGACAGACGAACCATGTAGCTCAGGATGGACCTAATGGAGAAAATGCTCCAAACAATTATCAACCAAGGGTCCAAAGACCCATAGTATTCCCAGGCAGCCCCTGAGGGGGTTCCATATCATGAATATGGTGCCTTTACAACATGGGAATATGAACCTCCAGAGCCTTGTTTAGGTCTGGAAGAAGTCTCCTTTGAGCAAGTCTCAGGAGTACCAAGGCGGCAGGAGACTGACCCTGAGGTGGTGTTTCTGGTCATGAATACCCACCACAGCACAAGAGTCAAACTCCAGGTGTACCAGATGTAGCACAATCCTTTGCTATACGAGAGGGGAGGGGTGAGGTCATGGAAGAAAACTGGCGGCCAACATTAATTATTTGGTTTCTCACCAGCTTCAGGAGACTGTCATGGTTGAGACAGCAGACCTCTATAAAACACCTGTTAATTGTGCATCACTGAGGGTGCCGACGGTGAATCCGGCAATTTGGACAACCATGACTTCAACAATGCGAGGACAGGAAATACGGTTCCAGAGGGTCCTCAAGCTCATTGCAGCTGGCATTACTGCTTTTGGGAGGCAGGTGGAAGGGCATGCTATGTCCAAAATCCAAAAAGACATGTTGGCATTGTTTTGTAACTCTTATTTTGAGATTAATTGTATGAGGAAAACCGCCATTCGGCCCATCCTGCACCCAAGATTTGCAGGTCTGTGTAAATCAAGCAATGTTCAAGCTCCAGATTATTTATTCGGAGAAAACCTGCCTAAACAAATTAAAGAAATAGATGAGGAGGCAAAGACTATCAGCCTCATGAAACCTTTCATATTTGGCCAAAGGAGACAATCTGGCTGGATGAGAAGGGGGTTTGATTCAGGAGCGGGAACAAGCAGAGGCAGGGGTATGGTGAGAAGGTATTATTACCCATCACAGCCCAATGTCCATCCATATGTTGGAAGGAGGAGACCGTCACGGTCATTTGCTGAGGTACAACAACTTTATTCTATCACAGAGGAAACGTTTGGGGAACCTCCGGTTGGTGGTAGATTGTTTTATGATGAATGGTACTGTATAACATCTGATTGGTTTATATTAGATACTGTGTCAGGTGCTATAATAGAATTTATGGAAGGAGTTGATCTACCTGTACAGGATAAACCTAATCGGGTTTTGGTGTTTTCTGCACCTTAAAATTCTCAGGTAAGAGAAGAAGTAAAGAATTAATTTGAAAAAGGGGTAATTGAAAGTACAGGGAATCATCCGCAACAATTTGTGTCAAATATTTTCCCCAGGCCAAAGAAAGATGGGGGTTGTAGAGTCATTCTGAATCTCACAAAATTGAATTGAATTCATATGTCCAGTATAGACATTTCGAAATGGACACCTTCAACACTGCAAAGCAGTTGTTGTCCATAGGATGTTACATGGCTACTATAGATTTAAAAGATGCGTATTATTCAGTGCCAATTCATCACCATTATCGCAGGTATTTGAAGTTTAATTGGATGGGTCAGCTGTGGTAATATAAAGCATTACCTAATGGGTTAGGTTCAGCTCCCAGGCTGTTCACAAAATTATTGAAACCAGCACTTGCATTGTTAAGGGCTCAAAATCACATTGTCATAGCTTATCTTGATGATATTTTAATTGTTAATGCCACTCAGGAATCAGCTGAAGAATCAGTTTCAGCAACTGTAAGCCTGTTTGAAAGGCTAGGGTTTCCGATCCATCCAACGAAATCTAAGCTACAGCTGTCGCAAACAATTGAGTATTTGGGGTTTGTCATTAATTCAGTTGCTATGTCAGTAACATTACCAACAGATAAAGTTGTTGTTATTACTAATGCGTGTAGTTGCCTTGCTGACAAACCTTATCCCTCCATCTGAGAAGTAGCTAGGGTTATTGGTAAGATAGTAGCATCATTCCCTGCAGTTGAGTTTGGTCCTCTGCATTATCAAAATGTTCAAAGGGCAAGAGCACAAGCACTAAAAGAACGTGCAGGTCATTTTGATAGACCCATGCTGTTGCCCGCAGAAGCTTTAGCTGAATTACAGTGGTAGATTGGGAATGTTGCACAAGCTGCTAAACACATTGTTATTCAGCAACCTTCAGTGGTATTGCAAACTGATGTAAGTGCTCTCGGATGGGGGGCTACGGACAATGACACCAGCTGTGGTGGTAGATGGACTGCCCAAGAGGATTGAATTCTCCAAACATATGGTATTAATTATTTGGAGTTATTGGGGGCATTTTTTGGATTAAAAGCTTATCGTTCTACAATGAAGGACTTACATGTTCAATTACAAGTAGACAATACCACAGCTGTAGCATATATCAATCACATGGGTGGAGTAAGATCAGTACCATGTGATCATCTGGTCAACCTGATGTGGCATTGGTGTGTATCTAGGAATATCTGGCTTTCAGCTATCTATCTCCCAGGGAAAGACAATGTTGCGGCAGACAACAGATCATGAAATTTCAAAGACAATACAGAATGGATGTTAAATCCACAAATTTTCACAAAGATTGTCAGTCGGTATGGTTTACCAGACATTGATCTGTTTGCTTCCAGGTTAAATCACCAATTGCCTAAATACATCTCATGGGAGCCTGATCCAGGGGCAGTGGGGTTGGATGCATTCTCGCTACATTGGGGAAATATGTTTTTCTATGCTTTCCCCCCATTCTGCCTGATTAGGCAATGTCTCAGTAAAATAGAGCAAGACTCCGCCACGGGCGTTTTGGTGGTTCCAAACTGGCCTACACAGCCATGGTTCCCATTGATGCTTAGAATGATAATTGAACCATTTCTGACGATTCCCATCTCCAGTGATTTGTTGGTACAACCAGTGACAGAATAAGTTCATCCATTGCATGATCATATTAATTTGTTAATCTGCAGGTTCTGACCAGACCATTACAAGGGCTTGGACTGTCGGATAGGACCATGGATGTCATAACTGCAGCTTGGAGAGATAGTACTAAGAAACTATATATGTCTCATATAAAGAAATGGGAAGCTTTTTGTATTCAGTCAGTTATATCTTATCATACTGCAAACATATTGGATGTATTGGAGTTCCTTACTATGTTGCATTTTGATCAGCACCTCAGTTATAGTGCCATTAATAGTGCTCGTAGTGCTTTGTCTTCCTATTTACGACAATTTTCAGAACATCAATCTATCGGGTCTCATCCATTAATATCCCGATTTATGAGAGGGATTTTTAATAAAAATCCTCCCAAACCCAGATACAGAAATTTGGGATGTCAGTATAGTTCTCACATTGCTTCGGCAATGAGCTCCAATTACGTCACTGTCTTTTCAGAAATTAACATTTAAAGTGGTAATGCTCATGGCATTAGAGTCAGCACAAAGAGTACAAACATTGCAAATGTTACGTTTAGATTGTATGCATTTGTCTGCAGATAACATTATTTTTATGTTTATGATCTAATCAAACAAAGCAGACCGGGGAAGTCTGGAACCAAGGTAATCTTTAGAGCATACCCTGCCGACCAAACATTGTGTGTGGTTAAGCATCTGACTCGATATATTGAAGTAACTAAGAATCTCCGAGGTTGTGAGACAGCAATGCTTATTACCCATAAAAAAAACATATAAAAAAGTATCAGTACAAACTATTTCTAGATGGGTAAAACAGGTTTTGGATTTAGCTGGAGTAGACACTGATGTGTTTAAATCTCACTCCACCAGGGCGGCGTCCACATCCGCGGCGAAGGCACAGGATGTGCCGCTCGACCAAATTTTAGAGGCTGCAGGATGATATAAAGAAGAAACTTTTTTCAAGTTTTACAATAAACCTGTTCTCACGGTGCCAGGGTTTGGACACACAGTGTTGGGTTCTGTTTGATTGTTTGCTTTCTTTTATGTAATGGTTCATATCTTTTGTTGTAATCTCCCCCTGGGATAGAGGGGTTATTACTTTTCTTTCTTCTTTATTATTATTAAAATACTTATTGCATAATTCAAGCAATGTTCAATAATATTATTTACTCACTACTGTGTCAACTGAAGCAGTGTGTCGTATTGAATGAATCTACGGCATGAAAATCACAGAGCTTCAAAATCTTCACGTAGTCACTCATGTGACTCCAAAGTAAAATAGTAAGATTAAACGAGAACTTACCTGTTCGAAGTTTGATTTTTATTTTATGAGGAGTTACGATGAGGGATTACGTGCCCTCCGCTCCCGACCCTCGTAATCTGGTAGTTCTAGACTTGTGTGAGCCTTACTATCTTACTTCGGCTATTGGTTCTGTGTTTTTCACGCCACTGCTATGAAGTATGCCGAGCATGCACCTGGCGGGGCTTCTTCACGTAATCCCTCATCGTAACTCCTCATAAAATAAAGATCAAACTTCAAGCAAGTAAGTTCTCGTTTAATCTTACTATTATCAAGGCCTTTTCATGTGATGGGTATTTTAGCAGGGGTTAAAGTGCTATTTTGTAAGCTACTGTTTTGCTTTTACTTTAGAAATAGGATGTTCGGTGAGCTGAAGGTCCCCCTTTCTAGTAATTTATTATGCCAAGCTGAACTGAGAAGTTTGATATACCATGTAAGGCCACACCTTGGTTACCTTTGGGGAGGTAAGACCTTTGAGATTCTGACCCAAGCATCTCATTTGCAAAAAAATGCTTCAAGCAGCATCCCATAAATTCTTTCCAGATTCGGATGTTTCCACAAATTAGAGCATTGTTATGAGCCAGTGAAAATCATCTACATTATTTTCACTTTTTTGCCTTCAGACACAGAGGAGTCATGAAATAGTTTGCTTTCCTTTGTTTTTTTAAGTCATTACTTTTAGCTGGCACTGGTGCAGAATTATATAAATGGCTGCTCTGCAAATGATTCATTTTTTCCCCTTTACATCATTTGGGGCAGCACAGTGGCTCAGCGGTAGAGTTGCTGCCTTAGCAAACTATTTCACGCGTGAAATCCGGGTTCGATCCTGACTGTGTGGGCCAGTTGTCTGTGTGGAGTTTGCAGGTTCTCCGAGTCTCCGTGACTGTGTGGACCAGTTTCCTCCCACATTGCAAAAACGTACAGGTTTGTAGTTTAATTGGCTTCAGTAAAAATTGTAAATTGGTCCTTGTGTGTAGGATAGTGTTAGTGTACAGGGATCGCTGGTCGGTGCGGGCTCGGTGGGCCGAAGGGCCTGTTTCCACACCGTATCTCTAAACTAAGCTAAACTAAACTAAATTCAAAGAGTAATTTTAGAGTCCTGATTTTTTTGTGATCAACCAACACTTACAATTTTATAACGGGAAAATGAATTTAGTGGGGATGAAAATGGACACCTCATCAAGAAGGTTAGGCTGAAGTTATTCCACTTGAAATTCCAAGTGATATTTATTCATCTTCTGTGTAATCAAACACAGGCAGCAAAGAAAGTGGAAATACAATAACTTTGCACTGAGCTTGGAAATTGCACTGGACAGATACAGAAGACAGTGATTTGTTGATTAGCTGCACTGTCATCATGGACATTAATGATGAGCAGTTAATCAGAATTGACAGCAGTTTCCCTGCCATAGTATTCAACAATTTACACACAAAGTAAAGGCAATTACTGTACTCCGCTCACTAAGTACTGCCTTCCCGTGACTTGAGCAACCTTAACACAGAATGCCAGCGAGAAAATATTGTACCTACAGGGAATGAAAATAAACTGATGTCTTCCTTATTTACAATACATGGGCCAGTGCTGTCATGAATTTAAAATTAGCAGGGTGGACATTTCCAGTTTAAATAATTTAAGATGCTTATCAATTTGCCTGAATTCTGCAAGCGAACCTTAAGACAGTGCAGATTCTCACAAAGAACGAGTGCATAGTATAAAACTTTTCATCAGCGATATTCACAGTTGGTTATTAGCTTTGGGCTGCGTGAGGTGTTGAAGGGTAAATATTGCTGAGGAAAATATTCGATTTAAAACAGGTTTTATAAAATAGAAACCTGTAAAATTGTGATGAAGTAATATGGAACAAAAATAGGTTTTCCCTGATTAAATAGAGTGCAGTGATGAATAGTAAGATTAAACAAGAACTTACCTGTTCGAAGTTTGATCTTTATTTTATGAGGAGTTATGATGAGGGATTACGTGAAGAAGCCCCGCCAGGCGCATGCGTGTCATACTTCAAAGCAGCGGCGTGAAAAACACAGAAACCAATAGCCGAAGTAAGATAGTAAGGCTTACAGAAGACTAGAACTACCAGATGATCGTTTAGATTATGAGGGTCGGGAGCGGAGGGCACGTAATCCCTCATCGTAACTCCTCATAAAATAAAGATCAAACTTCGAACAGGTAAGTTCTCGTTTAATCTTAGTTTTTTATTTCGGAGTCACGTGAGTGACTATGTGAAGATTTTAAAGCTCTGTGATTTCATGCCGTAGATTCACTCCATACGGCACACTGCTTCAGTTGACAACAGTAGTGAATAAATAATATATTGAACATTGCTTCAAATTATTCAATAACTATGTTAATAATAATAATAATAACAACAACAAGGAAAGTAATAACCCCTCTATCCCAGGGGGAAAATTACAACAAATGATATGAAACAATTATATGAAACAAAGCAAACAAATTGAACAGAACACAACATAGCATGTGCAACCCTGGCACTGTGACAACAGGTTTATCATAATCTAAAAAAAAATAATTACTTCTTTAGACCATTTTGCGGCCTCTAGAATTTGGTCGAGCGGCATGTCCTGCGCCTTCGCCACGGACATTGATGCCGCCCTTGTGGAGTTGAGATTTAACACTCGAGTGTGAACTCCAGCTAAATACAGAACCTGTTTTAACCTTCTAGAATAGTTTGTACTGTCACTTTATTATTATTTTTTTTAATTTTGTGGATAATGAGCATTGGTGTCTCACAATCTTGGAGACTCTTAGTTACTTTAATATATTGAATCAGATGCTTAACCACACACAATGTTTGGTCGACACGGTATGCTTTGAAGATTACCTTGGTTCCAGCCTTCCCTGGCTTGCTTTGCTTGCTTAGATCATAGACATAAAAAGTAATTTTACCTACAGACAACTACATACAATCTAAGTGCAACGTTTGTACTAATTGTGCTGATACAAATGACATGAGCATAACCACTTTAAATATTAAGTTCTGAAAAGACAGTGACGTAATTGGAGCCCACTGCCGAAGCAATGTGAGAATTATACTGACATCTCAGATTTCTGTATATCTGGGTTTGGTAGGATTTTATTAAAATTCCTCTCATAAATCGGGATATTAACGGATGAACCCGATAGATTGTCGTTCTGAAAATTGTCCTAAATAGGAGGACAAAGTAATCCGAGCACTATTAATGGCACTATATCTCAGGTGCAACATAGCAAGGAACTCCAATACATCCGATATATTTGCAGTATGATAAAATATATATGACTGTATACAAAAGATTTCCCATTTCCTTATATGAGACATATTATTTCTTAGTGTTATCTCTCCAAGCTGCAGTTATAACATCCATTGTCCTATCCGACAGTCCATCAGAACCTGCAGATTAACAATTAATACGATCATGTAATGGATGACTTCTCCTGTACTGGATGTACCAACAATAACTGCAACTGGGATTGTCATGAATGGCTGAATCATCATTCTGAGCACCAATAGGAACAATGGCGTGTAGACCAGTTTGGAACCACCAAACGCCTGCGGCGGAGTCTTGCTCTATTTTGGTGAGACATTGCCTAATCAGGCAAAATGGGGAAACATAGAAGACTATACTTCCCCAATGTAGCAAGAATGCATCCACCGCTACTGCTCCTGGGTCTGCTCCTATGTCATATTTAGGCAACTGGAGATTTAATCTGGACGCAAACAGATAAATATTTGGTACCCATACCGACTTACAATCTTTTTGAACTTCTGGATTTAACATCCATTCTGTATTGTCATTGAACTTTTGTGATCTGTTGTCTGCCATAATATTTTCTCTCCCACAGCTGTGGTATTGTCTACTTGTAATTGAACATGTAAGTCATTCATTGTAGAACAATATGCTATCAATGCATAAAACGCCCCCAATAACTCCAAATAATTGATACCATGTGTTAGGAGAATTAATCGTCTTGGACAGTCCATCACCACCTCAACTGGTGGCGCTGTCCTTACCTCTCCATCTGAGAGCACTCCCATCAGTTTGTAATACCACTGATGGTTGCTGAACCAAAATATTTTCTAGTAGCTTGTGCAACATTGAGAATCCACCATTGCAATTCAGCTAAAACTTTAGTTGGTAACTGCATGGACCTATCAAATGACCTGCATGCTTTTTATTTCATTTTTATAATTAATTAATTAATTAATTTATTTATTTATTTATTTAATTTTTTTTTATTTTTAATGCTTGTCCTCTGGCTCTTAGCAGACTTTGATAATGCAGAGGTCCAAACGCGACAGCAGGAATGCTGCTACCATTTTACCAATGCCTGTAGCTACTTCTCGGAAGGTCTCTCAGCGAGACAAGCACAGACATTTGTAATATCCCCAACCATATTAGCAAGTTACTGACATATCAACTGAATTAATGACAAACCCCAAATAATCAATTGTTTGGGATGGCTGTAACTTAGATGTTGTTGGATGGACAGAACCTTAGCCTTTCAATAGGCTTATGGTTTCTGAAACCAGTTCTTCAGCTGTCTCCTGAGTGGCATTTACAATTAACATATCCTCTAGATAAGCCATTACAATGTGATTCTGAGCCCTCAGTAACACCAGTGCTGGTTTCAATAATCATGTGAACAGCCTGAGAGCTGAAGTTAACCCGTTAGGTAATTATTTCAATTGCCTCAGCTGACCCATTGAATTAACTTAGAGTACCTGCGATAACGATGCATGGGCACTGAATAATAAGGTATATTTTTATTTTTATTTTTATGTCTATATTAACCATATAGCAGCCTTGTGATAACAGCTGCATTACAGTGTTGAAGGTGTACTTTATTAAATGCCTATACTGAACATATGAATTTAGTTTGTGAGGTCCAGAATGATTCTGCAACCCCCATCTTCTTCTGTCTGGGATATATTTTCTACCTGACGAGTTTCTGGTGCAGCAAACACCAAACCGATCAATATTATGCAGCATCATTCATTATAAAACAATTGTAATCTTACACCCAACCAGAGGTTGTACCCCAGAAGTTATATGTGTGATGGAATGAAGTTCCTATACCTCCGTAAATGAACTAGAAGATCCTGAATTGTTTTGGCAGATTTTCACCAATAATTAATTTGGTTATTGTTTGCCCTACATAGTCCTGCATTTTTGGGTATAATGTTGGCCAAATGGAAATTTTCATCATACAATTAGGATCGAATAGGCAATGCAGAGTAACGCAAGCCTGTCTTTATAAGTTTTGGACATTTATCGACCCTTTTATGTCTTCCCCAAATGCAGTGATGCCAACTGAATATCAGCTAGAGGACATGCTGGAAACACATTTCCTGCCCTCGCATCGTAACACTCATGGGTGCTCAAATTACTGAGTTTACTGTTGGCACCCTGAGCGAGGCACAATAGACAGGTGTTAATATATTTTACTGTTTCAGTCATAACATTTTCTTGGAGCAGGTGAGAAACCAAATAATGTTGGCAGCCAGGTCTCATCCATAGCCTCACCAGTCCATACCGATATAGCAAACTTGATGCTACATCGGGAACACCCAGAGCGTGGCTATTGTGCTCTGGTGTATACACATAAGTAGGGACACCAGCTTCAGCGTCAGTCTCCTCCTGCCCTGGGACTCCCGAGTCTTGCTCTAGGAGACCTCATCCAGACCTAAACAAGGCACTGGAGAGTCAGATTCCCATTTAAAAAAAAATATATATATATTTTATTTTTTTTAACAGGCACCATACTCAGTGTATGGAACTCCTTCGGAGGCTGCCTGGGAATCTCTGGGTCTTTGGACCCTTGACTTGAGTAAAGTGTGGAGCATTTTCTCCATTTCTAGTCTCCCCCACATTCTTGTCCTCTCTTGGAGGAGAGTAACTTTATTTACATTTTCTTGTGTATTTGTGCATAATCATATATGTTCATGTTTATAATTATAGATTCTGACAGGCACATTCTACTTGCAGAATATTTATATTAATCTCAGTATCACACAGTTCTCCCAATATAAGGGTTGATGTGGCTGTATTGGGTATAATACTTTGTACCCATCTCCCTGCCTCTGCTGGACTCCCAGAATCAAACCTTTGTATTTAACCTGCTTGTTCTCTCAGAGCAGGGATGAGAAGTTTAATAATGCACATATCATACACATCAAACTAAGGAACTGCATGCATCTGGTAACACATACTCAGAGCAGACCTTGTATGCTTACCTATCGTTGTGGCCTCAGCCCGTACGACTCTAGAGCAGCTGGAGGGTATTAACTACGGAATAAGGGCCACCAGTATCGGAACCGGCACCGCACTTATCTATTTTCCCGATCGCTGCGATGGGACCGCAATGCTGCGTGGCCCATGCTTGCTCCTCCCGCTGAACAGGCTCCTGCTGACTCACAAGCCAGCCTTAAGGAGCTTAAGTCTCGCTGGAAGTTTTTTAAAACTTACCTGCGAGGTTTTCTACTTACCACTGGTGGAGCTGCGCTCTCCAGCTCCGTTCAATGCGACATGCGTCGATGTAATGACGCGCATGCGCCTGGCGGGGCTTCTTCACGTAGTCACTCACGTGACTCCGAAGTAAAATTGTCTTTGGAATGCCATTCAGAATCATCTTAAAGCCCAAAAAAAGCTTTCCAATGCACAACGAACCTAAGCACACTTGTAGAAACCAGATCGTTAATCATAGTGCTCTCATACTCCAGAATATGATCTAAGATCTTAATTCCAAATTTCTTGTCTCCGAGCAGAATTCATTGTACAGCTGTATTTGGATTATAGTGATGGAGACACAGATTAACACAGCATGGATACTTTTCAGTTTCTTACCTTGCCAGAGATGCGATTAATTTTCCGATCGCATTCTCCGGTTGCTTTGCGGCCGACCATCGATGGAGCTGGAGGCCTCCTCGTACTGACTTTGGGCCTCACCGCGGGTCATGGACTTACATCGGAGCCGATCCCTTGCCTGGGATTGCTCCAACCGCTGCCTGCGGACTTTACCATCACGAGCTTGCAGTCTCGGGAGAGGCTAGTCAGGAAGCTCCAACGACGCAGAGGCTCGACCAGCCCCAACGCAGTGTCCGATGCGGGGGGGAGCTGACAACCTCCTGATGCAGGAGCTGATCGCCTCGATGTGGAGGGCCTAAACGCTTCCAGCTACGGGAGTCAAGATCATCTCGTCAACGGAGGGCTCGAGGCCCCCGACCGCGGGAGAGCTAAGGGAAGAGATTTTAACTTTTTTTCGCCTTCCATCACAGTGAGGAATGCGGAGGAGGTGGATGTTTATGTGTTCCATTGCTTTTTATTCATATGACTGACTTGGCAAATGAAATTCGTCTTATGTTGCAAAACATACTTGGCTAATAAAGTATTATTGTGATTGTGATTGTGATCTTCATGCACTCATCCTGTAGCTTTCTATGCCTTAGCAATTCAAATGCTCCTCTAGATATTTCTTAAATGCTGTCAGCAGCAACTCTCTTCCACTTCTCTCTGAGACAGTGTTTTCCAGGTACTCACTACGCTCCAGGCGAAAATATAGGTCCTCTCAGATTTTTTCTAAAACTTTTACTTATTGCCCAAAATCTGTTTCCTCCAGCTTTCATAATCTCTGAATTAGGGCAACTTTCCTGCCATCTATACCTCTCACAATTTTATACATCTCAATCATGTCCCCTCTGAACCACCTCTTCTCTTGGGAAAACAGACTGAGCCGCTCCAGTTAATTTCACGTACATTCTCTTCTCTGGAATCACAATTCATGCATTTTGTCTATTCATCTTTAGCTGTTGTCCAAACATCTGCCTGGAAAAAACCACCCTCATCCGAATCCACCTCTCACTTGCCAGGCTTTGTCCTGGACCCTACCTCTCATTCAGCTTTGTCCTGCCCCCACCAACATCAGTCTGAAGGCCCCTGACACAAAGAGCATCTATCCATGTTCTCCATAGATGCTGCCTGACCTGTTGAGTTACTCCCTGGTCAACTTGTCCCTTCCCACCCAAACTACCCTCTCCCCTGGTACTTTCCCTTGCAACCGCAGGAAATGCTACATTTGTCACTTTACCTTCCCCGTCGACTCCATCCAAGGACCCAAGCAGTCTTTTCAGGTGAGGCTGAGGTTCACCTGCACCTCCTCCAACCTATTGCATCTATTGCATGCAGGCTTGGTGATCGCTTTACCCAATACCTCCGCTGTCAAATGATAAATATATACAATACATTAACCTTGCGGTGACATTTTCGAAGCTAGATCAATACAGTTTAGACATTTATTTTCCTCAAATTTCCACTAGTCCCCCATCGGTGGCACAAGACCTTATTTTTGAAGCAATTTTTTTTTATATTTCTTAATATACTTTATTCGAATGATAAATATATACAATACATTAAGCAAATCCATCCGACATTTTCGGAGGGTACAATGATCAATACAGTTTAGACAAGTTTCCACAAATCAACAATGGCGTGGGATACCTTCCCTTATATTACCTCAATACGTACCCCCTCCAGCAGCGGAGGGCTTCTGTGGCAAGCCTTGGCGTTTTTCAGTGCGTCCCTCAGCAAATTTCGGCAACATTCCCTGACGGACATCTCGCTCTGCACAATGCTCGGGCAGACCAAACTGACCCTCCAGCAGCACTCGATTCAGCCTCTGAATGTGTCCCTGGGAACAGTCCGTAAATCACAGAGTCCTCTGTGACGGAGCTGTTCGGGATAAAGCGTACCAGGGACCCTTGCATTTTTCTCCAGACTCTTTTAGCAAACCCACACTCTGTGAAGAGGTGGGCAACCGTCTCCTCGCCATAGCAGCCGTCCTGAGGGCAGCGTGCGCTGGCAGTGAGGTTCCGACGGTGCAGGAAGGATCTGACTGGGAGGGCTCCCCTCACCGCCAAGCCAGGTCTTGGTGCTTGTTGGTGAGTTCTGGCGATGAGGCATTTTGCCAGACAAGCTGGGCAGTCTGCTCAGGGAACCACGCCACCGGGTCCATAGAGTCCTTTCCCTGCAGTGCCTGCAGGACATTCTGTGCTGACCACTGCCCGATGGACATGTGGTCAAAGGTGTTGGTCCGGAAGAACCCTTCCACCGACGACAGATGGGGCGGCAATGTCCAGCTGACTGGCACATTGCGTGGCACCTGCGCCAGGCCCATCCTTCTCAACACCGGGGACAGGTAGAACCTCAGCAGGTAGTGACACCCTACACTCCGCCTGATGGCACAGGTGGCCTCAGAATGAGGGCGACGTTGGGCGCGCTTTTACCCCCGTTGTCTGCCGACTTGTACATTGTAGCCCGTCGCACCCGGTCCATCCTCGACCCCCAGATGAAGTGGAAGATGGCCCGGGTGATCCCTGTTATGAGGGAGGACAGGCCACACTTTTGTACAGAGAGTTCGCAATAACCAACCTGATCTCCCGGTGGCTCGGCACTTCAACTCCTCCTCCCATTCTGAATCCGACCTTTCTGTCCTGGACCTCCTCCATGGCCAGAGTGAGTCCCTCCGCAAATTGGAGGAGCAGCACCTCATATTTCACTTGGGTAGTTTACACCCCAGCGGTATGAATATTGACTTCTCCAATTTCAGGTAGTCAGTGCTTTCTCCATCCTTTCCTTCCCCTTCCCAGCTCTCCCACAAGCCTACTGTCTCCGCCTCTTCCTTTCATTTTCCTGCCCCCCACATCAGTTTGAAGAAGGATCTCGACCCGAAACGTCGCCTATTCCTTCGCTCCAGATGCTGCCTCACCCGTAGAGTCTCTCCAGCATTTTTGTCTACCATTGAGTTACTCTAGCACTTTGTATCTTTTATAGTATCTTGCATTTTGTTCAAGATTTAGAATTTAGACTTTACTTTATGGGCCTGTCCCACTTAGGCGACTTCTTCAGCGACTGCTGGCGACTGTCACAGTCGTAGCAGGTCGCCGATAAAGCGGCGGCTGGACTTCCCCTATGACAATGTCTACAACAACCTACCAGCTAGTCGACGTCAAGCTACGGCAAGCTACTGACAACTGGCGACCCAATCGTCGCGACTTAAAACGCCCACCTACGACCACACCTACAACAACCTACGACCACACAGGTGACAACCTACGTGAAAACAGCCTAGTTACCTGTAGCCACCGAAAAAATCGCCTTAGTGGGACACTGGCATTAGATATTAGAGATACACCATGGAAATAGGCCCTTCGGCCCACCAACACTATCCTACACACTAGTGACAATTTCACCATTTTACTGAAGCCAATTAAACTACAAAACCTGTGTGTCTTTGGAGTGTGGGCGGAAGCCGGAGCACCCGGAAAAAACTCACGCGGTCACAGCAAGAATGTACAAAGTGTGTACAGATCGCATCCATAGTCAGGATTAAACTCAGTAGCTTTGTCATCGCTATTACTCAGAACAAACCTTTGTATTTTTGTATCCAGGTTACTGAATGAAATTTGATTTCTCAGTTGCCATTGTGCAGTTTGAAATTGATCTGGATTGTTATAGAAACAGAAATTGTTGGAAACAGTCAGTAGGTCCGCTGTGATGGTGTGGGTTTCCTCCCACACTGCAAAGACGTACAGATTTGTAGGTTAATTGGCTTCAGTAAGTTGTAAAATTGTTCTTAGTGTGTAGGAGAGTGTTAGTGTACGTGGTGATCACTTGTCAGCACAGACTCGGTGGGCTGAAAGGCCTGTTTCCGTGCTGCATCTCTAAAGTCTAAGTCAGACAGAATCAATGGAAAAAGCAGAGTTAACATTTCAGGTTCAATTATTTTCTTACCGACTGGAATTGTTTTACAGAAGTAATTAAAAACTAACTTGTTTCCTCTCCCAGGGTCTGATGTAGAATCTGAAATGTTAACTTTGTTAATAGATCAATTAAAGAATCATCTTTACAATTTTTGAACATAGAGCCTCTATGATATATTTCTAATGATTATAGAATTAGCTCTTTTATGAAGTTAATAATCTTCTGGACTCTTCTTTGACATTTTCCGTTGAATAATGTACAAAACTGACCATAGTTTGGTACCAAAACAATTGATTCCAAATTTGTTTGGAGGGAGGAATGAATGTTAGGAAATGTCACCGATATTGGAACGTATTATTCACTGTTTATTACACATAGATATAAAGCTTGAGAGAAAATATATATTTATCATGCTACAGATGGTTTAGTTTGGTTTAAAGATACAGCATGGAAACAGGCCCTTCGGCCCACTGAAACCACGCCGAATGGCGATCCCCGCACATTAACACTATCCTACACACACTTGGGACAATTTGCACAAACTGTACACAAAGCCAATTAACCTACATCGGAGGAAACCGAAGATCCAGGAGAAAACCCACGCAGTCACGGGGAAAACGTGCAAACTCCGTGCAGACAACACCTGTAGTTGGGATCGAACCCGTGTCTCTGGCGCTGTCAGGCAGCAACTCTACCGCTGCGCCACTGTGTTAGTTCAAGGATTCCTCAATGATGGTCTATTTGTTGCTTGTTCTTGATTTCAAGTGCAAGCATCCAGGATTGTAGAAAATCTTGAAGATTACCATGGATTGGTAACTTTTTCATTAAGTTTTCAACTGCATGAGCAATTTTAATTGGAATTCTAATTTTAAGGATAAACCAGTAGAAATGACAGCTGAAGATATTTAAAGGGAAATAATATTGTCATATTATTTTCAGAAATGGAAACAGGAGGAAAAGTGTGAGAATTTTCAGATGTTCTGAAATTGAAAACAATGGTTAAAATATTCATAGTTCAAAAATAATATTTAGGATTTAATAATATTTTCAGTATCCCCTGCATTTGTGAAGCTGGCAACATACATTTTGGTTAACGCTGCTAAGTGGATCGACCCAGCCATCATAACCTCATCAATTTAGCTCCATCTTTAATTTGGAATCCATTACATTGGGTATGAAGAAGAATCTCCAGCAATGCAGGTATGGATCTTTTTTTATATAGATGTGATTTATTTGTTGTATTGGTAAAATGCTTCCATCGAATTAGCAGCAACTTTTAACAAGCCCTATCTCTGTAATGTAAGAATTGGCTTATTTTGTGATTTATTTTGGAGCACAATGAGAAATTCTGCTTCTTAGTTTAGTTTTGAGATACAGCACGGAAACAAACCCCTCGGCCCGACAAGTCCCCGCCGACCAGCGATCCCCGCATAGTAACGTTATCCGACACGCACTAGGGACAATTTACAATTATACCAAGCCAATTAACCTACACACCCCTGTATGTCTTTGGAGTGTGGGAGGGAACCGGAGATTCCGGAGAAAACCCATGCATGTCACGGGGAGAACGTACAAACTCCGTACAAACAGCACCTGTAGTTAGGATCAAACCCGGGTCTTTGGCGTTGGAAGGCAGCAACTCTACCGCTGCGCCACTGTGCCGCCCTTCTGCTTCTGTAAAACATTAGATTCACATAATATATCAGAAGAGTAAGTTCACTTCTTTAGCATTTCATTAAGTGATCTGATTGCAAACTTTCTCGCCTGAAATAGCCATAAAATGTGGTCAATCTGCAGAGATCTGTCTCACCTACTAGGATCTCTACACTTTGTTTGGTCAAAAAACTGTTGCAGACTGTTAATCAAAATAATTCAACAACTAATTTCCTGGATCTGATTCCTCAAACCCACATGGAAATTCAATTTTCAAAAAAAGTGAAGCCTTTTGGCCAAATAGATAATCTTGTAGTTGCTTGTTAAGTTCTTCAAAATTATTTGGAATGATTGGGATCATTCCTACGTCAATGTTTCAATTACTGCTAACAATGGTCACTTTGCACATGGAAATTATGTTACAAAATGTGATTGTTAACTTGTTAAGCAAAATATAAAGGAAATAATTCTTGACTTTTAATAACAATTTTAAATATGCAGCGTTAAACTGGTTCACTCATTGAAAGAGCAACCAAAAAAGAGGTGTATGTGCAACCAACACATTCACTTAATCGGCAAACTGTAAAAACATCCAAGGTAGACAAAAATGCTGGAGAAACTCAGCGGGTGAGGCAGCATCTCTTGCGAAGAAAATAGGCACGTTTCGGGCCGAAACCCTTCTTCGAACTTTTTCATCCAGTCTTTTTTAGGGATAATAGATGAAACTAGTAGACCAGTGTCAAGCAACTATCATCACTGTGTCGGAAGGAACTGAGGATGTTGGTTTATACCGAAGATCGACACAAAATGCTGGAATAACTCAGCGGGTCAGGTAGCAACTCTGGGAAAAAGGAATAGGTGACTTTTCTCCAGGGATGTGATTTGTCCCGTTGAGTAACTCCAGCATTTTGTGTCTATCTTTATCACCACTGATACATTCAGAATATTTTCTTAATATTTTTTATTTCTGTGGATGTGTAGATCTTCACATTAACCTATTTTCAAATCATTGTCTTGATTAACCTATTATGCAAATCATTATCACCTTACGGATCCCCATTGAGATATGATTTATTTGTGAATGAACACTGAAACAAAATGGAGGTTTTGGCAATTGTTGCAGTTCCTAATGTTTGAATGAGACCCTTCACATGGCTCAGTTGGATTTTGACACTTTGCTTTTCACTTTGCTTATCTGGTGTAATAAATCACTATCATTTTTAAATCAAAGTGGTAACAATGTAAAAATAACTTGAATGAAGCAAATTGTGGTTGGCATTGATTTTAATGGAGGTGGTCATAACATTGACTTTCTCACTATTTGTACCAAGATTGGTACCGAGGAATGAAGACACAAAATTTTGAAAATGGATAGTTGATGGTAGACAACATAATTCCCTCTTCCATGTGTGGCAATGAAGGGTCTCTGCAATGCACTGTCGTTGGTGCAAGTCCGCACGGAAATCAGATAAGCACAAGGTGTTGTGTGATCCAACAGCTGAATGCTGTATCTCAGCTAAGATACATGGGAAACTCAGTGTTGCATTATAAATGTATGCAAAGCCGTTCGAAGCTAAGGAAATGCGGGCTCTGCTGGTGAAGCAGCTAAGAGGATTACAGATGACTCATTAAAAATGTACCCAGAGGTGGAAATCCAGCACTGCTGATGGAGCCAAGCCCGCTTCTGGGTTGTATTTAGAATGCACCACGATGATGGCTGTTACATGTCTTTGAGCTAACATCACCCAAGTGATGGATTAACACAGGAGGCTTACCAGCACTCTATTGCAATATAGAGTACAAAAGTTAACCTTGATAACCATGTTCTGTAATCCTCGAAATTGAATGTTTCTGGTGCGCTGTGTTAAATTGAACTTAGCTAAGGCAGTAATGCTGCAATTGAGTTATATCAAGTCTTGCTCAGCTAATGCTTTGCTGTTGTCACTCTGAAGCCAAGATATTATACTATTTGTGATGATTGATAGCATAATCATGGCACTCTAGCTGCATAGAAGTAGAAACATGAAAGGGCATTAAAGCATAAATTTGGTGAACTAAAGCTCTGCGCTGTGACAAGGATTATGATATAGATATTAAAGAATCATTGCTAGCTGTAGAGGCAGAGCATGAATACATTTGTAGTGGTATAGATTAATATTTTAGGATAAGGAAACAATATTAGGGGGGTGCATTACTTTAGAAAATGAAGGGAACAAATTAATTTAGTAGTAAACATTTTCATAAAATTGATGGAAAATTTCAGAATAAGCTTATTCAGCCCATCTGAGAAATACCTACAGTTTCAGATTCATCCATTGTAGAATTCATCTGCCTCTTAAATTACTTCTTTGGTGCCAATCTTTGGTGTTCCACCTAAAATTCTATCCTGCAAATTGATTAATCGTGTCAGTTCAGAATTTAATTTAAGTCTTGTTGTTTTTGCTCTCCATCTAAAATAATACCATTAAGTTCCCCCTTTCCACTTTTGCTGTGGTCTTGCACATGTTTCTACTGGATCACTTCATATTCATTTTTCCAACGGAGGATCCCAAGTTTCCTCAGTTTTCCTCGTGATGAACGTTTGGGGTCAGACCCCAGGACTCCTCTCCACACTATCTTCAGTGTTCAAACAGATTCCCTCTGACTTTGAAACCTTCAACTGACCACAGCCGCATGTGGATCTCTCATGAATTCTTGACCTAGAGTCAGAATTTATTCAGAGTTGCCATCGAGAAGATGGTGGTGAGTTGCAGCCTTGAAACTCTGCGGTACTTCTGGTGAAGATACACTCTCACAGCATTGTCAGTAAAAGATTTTGAGCCAAAGAAAGTGAAGAAATGGGAATTCATCACCAAGTCAGGATAAGTCAGGATAGTATATTATTTCAAGGTATTTTATATGGCTAGTATACTATTAGAAGTTTGGAATTGTTCATAAGCCTGCGGCTCTTATTCTTCCATCTGGTAACGGTCATACATTTGGGAGGCATTGTCAGAGAAGTTATAGGCATACATCACGTAAACAGGCCATTCAGCCTAATTTGTCCATGCTGACCAAGATGCACCATCTACATTAGTCTCACCTGTCTGCGTTTGGCCCATATCCCTCTAAACCTTTTCTATTCATGTATCTGTCCAAATGTCCTTCAAATGTATCACCTTGCTGGTTTCTGCCTGGGAGGTTTAGGAAAGGGCTACTGATGGTAATGCAATTGAATATCATAGGTGATGCTTGGAATTTCTTGTGCCAGAGAGGGTAATACTTTCTTAGCCCTTGTCAAGTGCACAGTTTATTACCCTTGATTACACTATAGTTGAGTGTGGTAGCGCAAATGACCCTGAAGAAGGAGGCAGGAGCCCTGGGAAGAGGTTGTTTTACTTTGTGAAGGCATCCTTGAAAAAGAGAGAGAGAGGGATATTCTAATAGACAGAATAAATGCTATAAAGATGATCTTCCTCCCACAAATCCTGTATATATAATATATTTCTGGTGAGCTCTTGCCTGGGGGCTCGTATTGTTGAGTTAGAGAAAGAGCCTGAGGGAGGAGCTCCTCAATGATAGGTTCTGAAAGACCATGATGCAGGTTGAAACATGCAAGTGAGCACAGCGTTGGACAGAAGAGTGAATAAAACTGTTATATGATAAGCCGTCTGCCAGAATACTGACTCACCTAAATTTCAGTTATCGAGGGGCAATATTCAGGGACGTGCATTATCACCCCTGTTATTTGCCCTTGCGATTGAACCTCTAGCAGAAAATATAAGAGTACATCCGAACATTCACGGCTATAATTCTAAATACTTCATTAATAAAATATAATTATATGCAGATGATGTATTATTATATATCACCAATTCCCAAGTTAGCATTCCAAATATATTAAATCATAGAGGAATTTGGTTCATTTTCAGGATATAGAATAAACTGGAACAAAAGTGAAATTATGTCAATAAAACCTCAAGAGCCGACACACCTTTTAAAATTCCCTTTCAGAATTGCTACGGAAAATGTAAGTAACAATTACTCAAATATCTGGGTGTTCAGATAATCAGAAAATATACTTCTCTATTCAACGCAAACTTCCCTCCTCTAGTTAATAAATTAAACGCTCTTATTCAATTCTGGAAAACATTTCCAATTTCTCTAATAGACAGAATAAATGCTATAAAGATGATCTTCCTCCCACAAATCCTGTATTTATTCCAATCAATACCGATATATCTTCCTAATTTTTTTTCAAAAAACTTGATTCTCTGATTACAAACTTTATTTGGGATTATAAAACACATAGAATTCACAAACGGCATCTATGTAAACCCAAAGAAACTGGTGGACTGGCTCTCCCCAACTTCCTATAGTATTGCTGGGCAACAAATATTAAAAATGTAATCTACTGGCTGGACAATACAGGCCAACAGGTAGATTGGTTAATAATGGAGAGAGACGATTGTTCGCCTTTTAATATAGGTGCGATTCTTCTCGCTCCAGTAAATTTGAAGAACACATTATATGATAAAAATCCAATTATTCACAGTACTTACAGATCTGGAGACAAGTGAAATCAACCTTTAAATTAAGAAATGTATCTCTTCTTTCACCAATTGCCCTTTGTTCATGCCATCAATTATAGGCAAAACGTTTACATATTGGGAAAGATTAGGAATCAAAAAACTTGGAGGTCTTCTCTCATTTCAAGAATTACAATCGAAATATCACCTGAAAGGTAATCAATATTTCAGATACCTTCAAATTCGAGACTATCTGAAAGCATAGATTCAAGACTACTAAACCTTGCTGCCATATATACTAGACGAATGTATGAATAGAAACTCGGAATGAAACAAGTTAACATCATATGTGTATAACACCCTTTTAAATATAGAAATCCCATTGTCAGAAGTAATTAGAAGAGCCTGGGAAGAGGAACTTGGCCTAAAAATTTTAAAAGACAGATGGGAAGAAAACCTTTTATATATACACAATTGCTCAATTAACATTAGACAGTCGTTAATTTAATTTAAAATACTGCACAGACTCTACTATTCAAGGACTAAACTGAATAAGATCTTTCCAAATGTATCTCCTATTTGTGATAAATGTCTCTTTCAGGAAGCAACTCTAACACATTCCTTCACCTCTTGTATAAAATTACATAATTATTGGAGAGGAATTTTTGAAATTATCTCAAAAACACTAAAAACAAAATTGGACCCCGACACGGAATTGGTTATTCTAGGTACGTCAGAAGCCTGCGCTGAGCTATCAATATATGCAAAGACGTTTCCTTAATTATGGCCTGATAACAGCAAAAAAACCAAATACTCATATTTTGAAAACATACATCTGTCCCTTCTCTTAAAATGTGGATTGCAAACATGTCTGAGATGCTACATCTCAAAAATATTAGACTTGTCTTAGCAGAAAACCCAGAGTATTTTTCAAAGACATGGACACCATTCATTGATTTATTACAAGGATAGTATGGTACAACACAATTTTGGAGTTAAATCTAAGTACGGGTTGGGTGATGGGTGGGGAGGGATGTGAGGCATGTATATCATCACTTCTCTTTTTCTCTTTCTTTCTTTTTTGTCTTTTTATTTCTTTTACTTACTCTTTGGCTACACCATTTTGGTAGTCTAGGGGTTCTATCCTTGCACATTTCACTCTTTCTCTCTTGCTTTTTCTCCTTTCTTTTCTCTTAACTATAGCTAAAAGTCAAAATTGAAGCTGTACAATAACTATATTATGTCATATGCCATTGGTTATATTTCTGTACACTTGCTTCTAATAAATAAAAATATACTTTTTAAAAAGAGTGAAAACACACAACAATGGCGGGAGCACGACACAAGAATGCAATGACCTCTCCCACCCTCTGGTCGAACCTGCTACAAATCCAGGGATCGTCACCTTTAAGATCAGCTCTAATCCCAGCCACAGCTGGGCCAAATTAACGGTTATTGGGACCAATTAATCTGATCCTTGTCTCTATAGACCCAGGTCCAGCCACGGGGAGAAGGGGCAAATATATTTCATGTATATGGTCACAGGATGGTTAAATTATTTTTTTTTGTTTTATACCCGCAGCCACTACATTAGTTAGCAAACAAAACTGGATCAATCAGGTGTTAAACAGCAAAGTAGTGATGCAACAAGGTAAGTTCTCCTTTTCTTTGACAGCCGGCATTTTTTTTCAAATTGTCAATTGATGCGCTTCAAGCTCCACTGATGACAATGGAATAATGACAAGAGTTTTTTAGTGAAGAACAAACTGCAGTCAGGATATGGGGATTGTGAGAATACAGATTCAAACAGGGCGGCACCGTGGCTCAGCGGTAGAGTTGTTTAAGCCACTTGTAGCGCCGGACACCCGGGTTCGACACTGACTGTTTATGCGGAGTTTGGATGTTCTCACCGTGACCTGCATGGGGCTTCTCTGAGACCTTTGGTTTTCTCCCACACCAAAGGTGTGCAGGTATGTAGGTAAATTGGCTTAGTATAAATGTAATTGTCCCTAGTGTGTGTAGGATAGTGTTAATGTGCGGGGATTGCTGGTCGGTGCAGATTCGGTGGGCCGAAAGGCCTGTTTCTGCGCTGTATCTCTAAACTAAATAAAAATAGAGCCTTTGGATCATTATCCATCCAAGAAAGAACAGACCTTGATTTGTCATATTTGTGATGTGATAGACCAATACTCCCAAGATTTCATCTTAGGTTTTGCTCTTAGAAAGTTGTTGTAGTTTATTCCAGCTGATGTACAAATTGTCAATTGCCTTTTTGACAATTAGGTTATCAAATGTAAAAACATTGAAAAATTAATTGCAAACTATATTCTTTTTTAACTCTTTAAACTAAAACCATTACCAGATTTATTTTAGTTTTTTTTTCTGTTGATGACCAATTTGTAATTGAAAAGAAAATGTCATTTTTCTGGAGGATTATTTTTCAACAGTGGGACACATCATCGCACTGTTTGCAAAGTAATGTTATGTGATTTATTGTAGCAATTTGCTACCCATTATTTCTATTTTATTTGAAATGGTCTTTTTGGAAACTGCTACTAAAGCAGGCATTCCAAGCAAAGATTACAATCCATCCAAAGATAAATGGTGAATGTGAGAGAGATGCCCTGATAATGAAAAGATACTGCTTGATATCTTTTACCAATTCTTGTGCGCTGTTAGCTCTGTCTGAATGACAATTTGATGTGTTTAGCCTGAGATGGAGTGGTACGAGGAATACTAATTCATCGCATCTCTCAACGTTGGGTCGCAGTTAGTTGGTTGTCTTTTCCTGTTTAAAAAAAAAAAACCTTTTGGCTGATCAGCAGATGGTGTCAAGTAATCTATCCCTGTACATTCAGCTAAATGTCAAGGCAATTGATTATGACTTTTGATCATTCCTTTGTATACTGCGGGTCACAGTGGTGCATGTGATGATGATCAAAGTTTACACATATTTATTGTGAATGGACAGCCAGATGACACTAATCGGTATATCCCCAACAACTCTTACCAACCTCTACAGATGCGCCATAGAAAGGATTTTATCGGGATATACACTACAGCACCGTTTGGGAACAACTCCATCTAAGAATGCAAGACATTGCAGAGAATTGTGGATGAAGCCCAGACCATCACACAATCCAACCTCTCTTGTATTAACTCCATTTACACTTCATGCTGCCTCGGCAAGGCCACCAGCATAATTAAGGACAAGTCTCACTCCAGTCACTCCCTCCACTCCCCTCTCCCATCAGGCAAGAAGTGTGGAAACGCACATCTTCTGATTCGGGGACAGTTTCTTCCCAGCTGTAATCAGGCAACTGAACCATGCTATCACCAACGAGCGAGCAGTCCTGAGCTACTACCTACCTTGCTGGAGACCCTTGGACTATTTTTAATTGGACTTTATCTTGCACTAAACGTTATTCCCTTTTTCATGTATTTGTACACTGTGGACAGCTCAATTGTAATCATGTAGTGTCTTTCCGCTGACTAGTAAGCACGCAACAAAAGCTTTTTGATGTACTTAGATGCACGTGGCAATAAACTAAATTAAACTAATCATTAATGATTAATGAACATTAATGATTCATGAACATCTCCAGTAATTTAAAGCATGCCCAGGATGGTAACTATTTATCATTACATTTGGACATTTTTTAAAGGTCTTCCCATATTTTTCTGCCAAATATCTCCCTCTTCTTGTGTTTTCAAGATGGCGCCTGCCTGTGGCGACTTTTGCGGAGCTCCGGAACATAAAAGGCTCATCTACAACTCTCAACAACTTACCTACATCAGGGAAACGGCAGTAATCGGTGCCGTTTCAGACAGACTGCTTGGGCAGCTGAAAGTGCTGGCAATTTTGCGATCTCCCGCAGCTGCGGGAGCCTCGGACTTTAAACTTTCCCAACGCCGGCTGTGAAACTCCTGACCCGACTGAGGATCCCAGGTACGGCACCTGGAACCCCTGGGATGACCTCCAGAGCCAACGGGCTGGATATCCCAGGAAAAATGAAGCTGGAGCTGTTGACTCTGAGGGAACCCCCGTTCGTTACGGAGCTGGAGCTGCCGTCTGTGAAGGAATCCCCGTTCCAGCGCAGGTCCGCAGAAACAGCAGGTACAGTCAACCCAGTACCTGGAAACAAAGGGGAAGCCTCCATTGTGTCCGGAAACGTGGCCGGCGGGCAGGACTTCAGGTCAGACTGAAGCGCAGGGAACTTCGACCCCCTCTCCCTACTATCCTAATGGCCAATGTACATTCCCTTGAAAAAAAAGTGGAGGACTTAAGGGCAAGACTGCTTTATCAAAGGGAGCTGAGGGAATGCTCTGTGTTCTGTTTCACAGAGACATGGCTCACCCCCAGCTCCCCAGACTCAACGGTCAGCCTGAAGGGTTCTCCATCCACTACATGGACCGTACACTGGCATCGGGGAAAGGGAGAGGAGGGGGCGTCTGCCTCATGGTCAACGCTGCGTGGTGCTCAGACATGGCAGTCCTGTCCAACTCCTGCTCTCCACATCTCGAACATCTGGCGGTGAAGTGCCATCCCTTCTACCTTCCGAGGGAATTCACCTCCATCATCCTGACTGCGGTCTACATCGCATCCCAGGCAGATGTCCGTCTGGCACTGGAGGAGCTGCACGCCGTGGTCAACAAACACCAGACGTCTTACCCCGAGGCTTTTACTACCATTGTTGGGGACTTCAATAAGGCAAACCTCAAGAAATCGCTCCCTAACGTCCACCAACATGTCTCCTGCTGCACCAGAGGACCAAACACCCTCGACCACTGCTACACCACCATCAAGAATGTTTACCCGCTCAATCCCTCGCCCTCACTTCGGTAAATCCGACCACACCGCGGTGCTGCTTCTTCCTGCCTACAGGCAGCAATTAAAGAGCGCACCACCAGAGGTAAGGACAGTACAGAGCTGGGGGGGTGGGGGGGGGGGGGGGGGGGGGGGAGGGGGGGCAGAGGAACATCTACAGGACTGTTTGGAGTCTGTAGACTGGGCAATGTTCAAGGACTCGGCAACGGACTTGAATGAATACGCCACAGTCGTTACAGACTTCATTAAGAAATGTGTGGGGGACTGCATCCCTACAAAACCCTTCCGAGTGTTTCCCAATCAGAAACCTTGGATGAACTGTGAGATCCGCACTTTTCTGAAGACCAGACACCGGGCATTCATGTCTGATGATACAGTGGTCTACACGAAGTCCAGATACGACCTTGGTAAGGCCATCAAAAAGGCCAAAAGGGAGTTCTGCTCCAAACTGGAGGATGAGAGATGTTCGGCAGCTGTGGCGGGGACTGAATGCAATCACCTCCTACATGGCGAAACCTGGAGGCAGCTCGGATGTCGGCGATACATCACTCCCTGATGAGCTCAATGCATTTTACGCATGCTTTGATAGGGAGAATACCAATGTGCCTTCCCGAGCTCCCATTCATTGTGATGGTATTTCAGTCTCAGTCACAGAGGCCGATGTCAGGAAATCCTTCAGAGGGGTGAACCCTCGAAAAGCGTCTGGACCTGATGGCATACCTGGTTATGTTCTAAAAACCTGTGCGGACCAACTGGCTGGAGTTTTTACGGACATTTTCAACCTGTCACTTCTGAGGTCTGAGGTTCCCACCTGCTTCAAAAGGGCATCAATAATACCGGTGCCCAAGAAGAGCAAGGTGACGTGCTTCAATGACTATCGACCTGTGGCACTAACGCCTGTGGTGATGAAGTGCTTAGAGAGGTTGATCATGGCGCAAATCAACTCCTACCTCGACAAAAATCTGGACCGCCACAACAGATCAACGGTGGATGCGACCTCGCTGGCCCTCCACTCCGCTCTGGACCACCTGGACAACAAAATCTCATATGTCAGGCTGTTATTCATTGACTACAGCTCGGCATTTAACACAATCATCCCCTCCAAGCTGGTTACCAAACTCGCAGAACTGGGTCTCTGCGCATCCCTCTGCAATTGGATCCTCAACTTCCTCATTCACAGACCACAGTCTGTTCATATTGGTGGAAATGTGTCAGACTCGATAACAATCAGCACGGGAGCACCTCAAGGCTGTGTGCTCACCCCCCTGCTGTACTCACTCTATACTCATGACTGCGTAGCCGGTCACAGTGCGAACTCCATCATCAAGTTCGCTGACGACACCACTGTTGTGGGACGTATCACTGATGGGGATGAGTCAGAGTACCGAAGAGAGATCCAGCGACTGTCCATATGGTGCCCGCACAATAACCTGGCCCTCAACACCAGCAAAACCAAGGAACTGATTGTGGACTTTGGAAGGAGTAGGATGGGGACCCACAGTCCTGTTTATATCAACAGGTCGATGGTTGAAAGGGTCAAGAGCTTCAAATTCCTGGGTGTGCACATCTGTGAAGATCTTTCCTGGTCCGAGAACACAGATGCAATTATTAAGAAAGCTCATCAGCGCCTCTACTTCCTGAGAAGATTACGGAGAGTCGGTCTGTCAAGGAGGACTCTCTCTAACTTCTACAGGTGCACAGTAGAGAGCTTGCTGACCAGTTGCATCGTGGCTTGGTTCGGCAACTTGAGTGCCCTGGAGAGGTAAAGACTACAAAAAGTAGTAAACACTGCCCAGTCCATCATTGGCTCTCACCTTCCTTCCATCGAGGGGATCTACCACACTCGCTGCCTCAAAAAGGCTGGCAGCATCATCAAGGACCCACACCACCCTGGCCACACACTCATCTCCCTGCTACCTTCGGGTAGAAGGTACAGGAGCCTGAGAACTGCAACGACCCGGTTCAGGAATAGCTACTTTCCCACAGCCATCAGGCTATTAAACCTGGCTCGGACAAAACTCTGAACATTAATACCCCTCCATCTGTTATTTGCACTTTATTAATTATTAATTAATGTGTGTATTTGCGTATATAATTGTAGTCAATGCCTACTATGTTCTGTTGTGCTATGCAAAGAAAGAATTTCATTGTCCTGTCAGGGACACATGACAATAAACTCTTTTGACCCTTTGACTCTTTTGACTCTTCCCCAGGATGTCAACTTATTTCTGTTACACAGATCAAGGTGCTAGTTTCCTCCTAGTTGCTCCAACATCTGTTGCTATCCTCCTCCTTCTGACCCCACTTGCTAATCAATCCCTCCTTTCCTGAATACAACTATCACATGTCAACTCATGCCTCACCATCCCCACCCAGTTATTTACACTGGCTATCTCCCCTCAAATCTTTCTGTAGCATAACAGCAGGGCTGCTGCTTCACGACACCAGAAACCCCAATTCTGACTACGTTATGTGCAGAGTTTGTACGTTCTCCCTGTGGGCTTCAGTGCTCCAGTTTCATCCACATCCCAAAGATGTGCAGGTTTTTAGATTACTTGGCTTCTGTAAATGCCCCTAATATGCAGGATGGGATAGCATAGAGCTAGTGTATGGGTGATGGATGGTCAGCATGGACTCAGATGGGCCAAAGAGCCAGTTTCCATGCTGCGTCTCTAAACTCTAAGCTCTTTCAATCCAAATGAAGGGTTTTGACCCAAAGTATGATTGAATGACCTACTACTGAGACACTGGATACCTAATCACAGTTAGCACCTGACTTCTTACTGCGTTGTTCACAAAGATTATGCACCAAGAGGTTGAATTTCAAGTCCACTATCTAGAATCTCTGATAAACAAATAAGGCAATAGAAGAAACTAGTAAAAATCAAACTGCTGAAATAACTCAATAGTTAATGCAGTTTCTGAAGGGGGTAAATTATATTTATTTACATTTTTTAAATAAACCTTTTCTGTAATAAAAAAACATATCCGAATAAAATGGGACATTTTTAGTATCAATAGTGTACATTTTTGTGTACAATAATGTGCATTTTTAGTATCAATAGTGTCATGCATCAATCGTGTAAAAAATTGGGATACTTTGGAGGATCTGGGTCAAGATGGGGAGGGGGGGCTGAGGGGGAGGTGGTGGGTGGAGGGGTGGAGAGAGGTTCCAGAGATGTGATAATGGATAGGGAGAATCTCGTGTTTTCACAAAGACACAAAGTGTTCGGATAACTCAGCAGGTCAGTCAGCACCTCTGGAGAACATAGATAGATGAGGCTTCGGGTTGAGACTCTTCTTCAGACTGGAACATCCCTATCCGAAACATCATCTATCCATGTTGTCCAAAGATGCTGCCTGACCCATTGAGTTACTCCTGCACTTTGTGTCATTTATAAACCAACATCTGCAATTCTTTTTTCCTCATATTCTCACAAGATATGTTGGAGCCGTGACAAGGGGATGCAGGTTTGAGGAGACTGGTAGCCGTTTAGAGGGGACAGAAGTGTGATTTATTTCACTGATGGTTACAGTCGGAATGTTTTACCTGAAGAGGTGAAGATGGTGGCAGACACTCTTGTAGCATTTAAGAATCCTCTAGACAGGTACTTGCTGTAAAATTCTACAACCTACTATTGATGAATGGGATTAGTGTAGATAAATTCAATGGGTAGCATTGACATTGTGATCTTAAAAGCAAACAAGCAAACATGAAGAAGACATTTGGCATGGTTTCCATCATCGGCCAGGACATTAAATATAGGAATTTGGATGTTTTGTTGCAACTGTACATTTTGTAAATATTATGTGGTGTTCTGTTTCCCAGGTATGGGAAGGATGCCATTAAGCTGGAGAGAAAAAAATCATGAGAATGTAACCAGGATGGAGGGTCTTGATTTATTAGGAGAGGCTGGATTAACTGGGATTTTTTTTCCTGTAAATCAGTCAGTCAATTTTATTTGTCACATGCACCCGAAGGTGCAGTGAAATGAATTTGTCAGCAGCAATACAAAGAACACAATACAAAGAACACAATACAAAGAACACAATACAAAGAACTCACAATACACAATAGAATTTAACACAAACATCCACCACAGCATTCTACACTGTGGTGGAAGGCAACAAAGTTTAGTCAGTCCTCCTTCTATGTTCATCCGTGGTCGGGGCCATGAACCCTCTGTAGTCGCCGTTAGGGACGGCCAGATATACAGGCCCTCTCGTCGGGATGATCAAACCTTTGAGGTCGGGATGGTCAAACACGGCTTGGAGTGCCAGAATCGGCACTTTCCTACCGGAGACTGGAGCTTCAGGATGTTATAGGCCGCAGGCTGGCGGTCGGAGCTCTTGTCTGGCGATCCCCGGCAAGGGATCCCAGACGCCGGATGGCAAGTCCACGCCACGCCCGCGGCTAATAACTCCGCAGACCACAGCCCCATGATGCCAGAGTCACCAGGCCAGCGCTCCTTTCTTGCGACTCCCAGCAAGTGTTCGCCCGCTCCGCAATTGAAAAGTCCACGCTGCGCCCGCTGCTGTAGCTCTGGTCCCGACTCCAGGAAAGGCCGCTCCAATCCATGCTGTTAGGCCGCGAGAGAGGCAACATGGAAAAAGTCACCTTTCTGTCGAGGAGGCGACCGAAAGTGGTTCCGCCCTTTTCCCACCCCCAACACCTCCCACACAAGACACACCAAGAGACACCCAAGCTAACATTTAGACACACCAATGAAAACAAAAAAAAAGTCGAAATAACGAACACGCTGTTGGCAGGGCAGCCGACTCGCAGCGCCCCCACCGACCACTGGAAGTAGGAAGTTGAGGAGTGAACTGACAGGTACATAAAATCATGAGGGGAATGGATGGCCTACTTTTTTTCTCAAGATAGGAGAGTTTAAAACTAGAGGGAATAGATTTAAGGTGATAAGGGAAAGACTTAAAGCAGATTTGAGGGACAAGTTTTACACACAGTAGGTGATGAGTATTTGGAACAAGCTGGTAGAGGAAGCTGTAAGGGTGGGTAAAGATAGTTACAACAATTAAAAGATATTTGGACATGTTCATGAATTGGAAATGTTTGGAAGGTTATAGGTCAAAGGCATGCTCGGATAGATGTATTAGTTGGCACGGTCAAGTTGAACACAAGGTCCGTTTCCATGCTGCATAAATCCATGACTTAATGACTTTAAGACTTTGCAATTTTAAAGGTGGCAGCACAAATTGATAGGCTGGTGGAGAAAGTACAACATGATGCTTGCCTTCGTTAGCTGAGGCTGAGGCTGGCAATATTGAAGCAAGGAGGATTTGATTCAAATTCCTAAGTTACTGGTGAAGACCACAGCATGGAATATTGTTAGCAATTGTTGTAATTACACAATAGAAAGTACGTGATTGAACTAGGACGGGATTCAGAGAAGATTGACCAGAACACTGGTGTTTCAGTTATGTGGAGAGACACCGGTCAGCTGGATATTCTTCCTTGCACCAGAGGAGTCTGAGGGGGTGTCTGATAGAAATGTGCAAAATTATGAGGAGCAAAGAGAGAATATATTAAAAAAGATAGGTTAACCTATGGGGAAATGTCCAAGACCAGATGGTATAGGTTTAAGATGAGGAATTGGAGGTTCAGAGGAGATCTGAGGATGTTTTTTTTCACCCACAACACAGTGACTTTGGAGTGCACACTGCCTGGTGGAGGCAGCATTTAATAAGTATCTGGTTAAGAACTTGAATCATCAAGAATATGGCCATTCAGGGGATTACTAGCAATAGATATTTGATAGCTAGCGAAGGCCTGAATCAACGTTTACTTTAGACTTTAGAGCTACGGTGAGGAAACGGGTCCTTCGGCCCACCGAGTCTGCTCCGACTAGTGATCATCCCCATGCATTAGCACTATCCTACAAACTAGGAACAATTTACGATTTTTACTGAAGCCAATGAACCTACAAACCTGTACATCTTTAGAATGCGGGAAGAAACCAGAGCACCCGGAAAAACCCCACAAGGGCACAGGGAGAACATACAAACTTCATATAGACCGCACCCAAAGTTGGGATCGAACCCAAGTGTCTGGCGCCATAAGGCAGCAACTCTACCACTGTGCCACCTCCTGTTACCTGATAGTGTAATTCTATGAAACCTGACACACAGTTATGTGTCCCACAGTTGCATACAGTTTATGCAACTGGTATTTGGAATTGGAAAACAAAAAGGACTTCAAATGTGAGAATATTGAGCAAAAAAAAAAACTTGGATAAACTGATTTGCTTAGTTCCTCCAGGGTAGTTTGCTTTATGTTCTGATATTTGTAATTGTCAAAAGAATGAATAGTCTTATTGATGTATTAATAGCAACTTCTCTCATGTCCGATGAGAATATGTAAGTATATTTGTATTTGGCATATGGAAGGAGGTGATGAAGGTTTTTAATAGCATCAATAAAACAAGTAATACATCTTAAGCAATGACAATGACAAGCACAGGAAGAGGGAAAGCATAAAGACAATCATATTTTTACTTGGGTTGCATGAGATTCTAAATTAAATGCCTTGGGCCAATTTCAAATGTATCCATTTGATATTATTCTCGTATGAGCAAACAGTGACTCCAATAGTATGTTATAGAATCTGTAACAGGCGGTAAAACTTTTGTTGTATGTATGAGGGGGGAGCCACACACACGCACAAGCACACGCGCACACACACACACACGGTCTGGGCTCATTTCTGAGCTGAACAATTCCATGAAAAAAAGACTGACTTAAATTTTTTTTTTGCTTATTTAAAAAGGACTCAAAATGTGATCAATATATTCATACAGAAATATGATACAATTAACAAGTAGGTATCTGTGAAGTACATAAATAATGAATACAGGAGAAGTTGAACACTTAGTTTGCAATGCAAGTAAAAGCCATTTGAATGTTCTAGTCATTCAGGCACTCTTGTATATTAATGTATTGTATAATTACTTCTCAAACAATTTGCCCATATTCATAAATTCATGACTAATGTAAAATACATGTAGACAATTTTTTTTAACCTTTGAAAAGTGACACAGTCACTCCTAAAGGTAGACAAAAATGCTGGAGAAACTCAGCGGGTGAGGCAGCATCGAAGGAAATAGGCAACGTTTTGGGTCGAGACCCTTCTTCAGTGACTCACCCGCTGAGTTTCTCCAGCATTTTTGTCTACCTTCGATTTTCCGGTATCTGCAGTTCTTTTCTAAACAGTCACTCCTAAACATTGCTGGGGTGAGGTGTGACTGAGATAGGAAATGTGCCTCTAAGCCTCTAAGTTGCTTATCATTTAATTTGGGCCATACTCTAATTCATGTATCACGTATAATGATAGCAACTTCAAAATCAAGCTTCTGGGGCACTTAGATTTGACCATTGCTGAAATTGCTGAAGGCTTGAAGAGGTTTGTGACAGACACAGTGACGCAGCGGTAGAGTTGCTGCCTTATAGCCCCAGAGACCCGACTTTGATCCTGACTCCGGGTGCAGCCTGTACGGAGTTTGCTCGTTCTCCATGTGACCGCATGGGTTTTCTACGGGTGCTCCAGTTTCCTCCAACACCATGCTGCTGGTTACATTTTGAGTGGGGACTGAAGAAGGGTCCCAACCTGAAATGTCACCTATCCTTTTTCTCAAGAGATGCTGCTTTACCCGCTGAGTTACTCCAGCATTTTGTATCAATCTTTTATAGAACTATAATAGTTGGCCTCATTTTGGAGGTATTGATTTGTACTTATTTCAGTAGCAGGATATGGGGTTATCTTTTCCCCTGAAGCATTAGTATCAACTAGATGTAACAGTGGAAATACAATTCCCTGGTCTAACAGAATCTGCTGTATTTTGAGTGAGGTGCACTGATCTTTTGGGATTTAACTTGTTACACGTGTTCAGAAGCTAAAAATACTTAATAACAGATTGGACAATAGGGTGTGGACCAATGTTGTCTGAGTTACCAGATTCATCAGTCTTTCTCTCTTATGAGTAGCCTGTGGGTCAATTAAACAAGCAGTTTTATTTTGTTTTCTTGCTGAAGCAAAGCAAGAATTTCATTGTCCTATCAGGGACACATGACAATAAACTCACTTGAACTTGAACTTGAGTAGTCTGTGGGTCAATGTTCGATATTAACATGTTTATTATTATTATCTGCAATGATCCGATTCATCAAACAAGAAGATAGACACAAAATGCTGGAGTAACTCAGCGGGGACAGGCAGAAGGGTCTCGACCCGAAACGTCACCCATTCCTTCTCTCCAGAGATGCTGCCTGTCCCGCTGAGTTACTACAGCATTTTGTGTTTTATCTTCGGTTTATACCAGCATCTGCAGTTCCTTCGTGCATGATTAATCAAGCACTTCCCTGTACTTTAGTGTTGCAGATGGTTTATTTGGCAGCTGCCAGTCACTCATTGATGGGCAGTGATTATTTTTCGGGCCTTGTTGTCAACGTAAAGCAAAAAACATTGTCAACAGCTAATTAAAGCTAATCTATCGAGCAGTCGCTTGCTTCCTTTAATTTTTGCACCTTAGACATAATTTCCTTGCATATATCCTTGTTGAATACTGATTTGCTTGTCACAGTTGAAGTGCCTCTACGTGTTTGACTGTGGTCATCTCTTCCTGTGATTTGCAGGCAGAAGAAAAATGCTCTCTGTAATCAGCGACAGCAAAATCTCATTTTGTTTGCCAAACCTGCTATGTGAAATGATAGTGTGCATTATCCAGGAATATGTCAGTCACAGCTGTTTGACTGAAGGGGTGATACATTGCTGTAAATGAATATGCAATTTAGTCATTAAGAATAATTGGACTGACAGTATTAAGTATTTTAGAGCCTAATGTGGATTTGGGAAAATGTCAGATTTTGTAAATTACGTCCGACTGATGCCCAGCCAAAGCAGGTGTCTGATGGGCTTAGATTGTTTAGCTCTTGTCGGTCTATATTATTATCAGTTACTAATTGCGTAGTATCATTGGAAGCAACACATTGGTAATGAAACTAGCTGTAGGTGACAGTTCCCTGTAGCAATTATTGTCAGCGTGTTGTTCGAAACCCTGCCAACTTAATTTACACCCTGATAAAGAGTAATTTCAGGGAAGTATTAGCTGCTGAACAAAAGATTCCAAGGTGTTTCTTGTTTCTTTCTACTTTTCATTTTCTTGTTCTCAAGAACTCAAAGTATGTACGCTCCCAAAACAATCTGTTAATTAGCAGCGTGGTGATGTACTTTGATTTGACTGCAAATTATAGTTATAATGTTGTACAGCTTGGAAACAAGCACTTAAGCCCCACACGCTAATACCAACCAAGATGTCTACCTGAACCAGTTGCATCTGCCTATATTTGACCCATATCTATCCAAGCCTTTCCTATCCATGTACCTGTCCCAATTTAGTATGAAAAAGGGTCCCCACCCAAAACTCACCTATCTATGTTCCCCAGAGACGTTGCCCGACCCCTTGAGTTACTCCCAAACTTTCTGCCTGGTTTTGTAAACCAGCATCTGCAGTTCCTTGTTTCTGAACATTTGTTTAAAACGATAGCATAAGGAAACAGGCCCTTTGTCCCACCAAATCCACGCTGACCACAGATCACCTGTTCACACTAGTTTGATGTTATCTTACTTTCGCTTCCACACCCTACAAACGAGAGGCAATTTACAGAAGCTAATGATACTACAAACCTACAAGTCTTTGGGATGTAGGAGGAAACTGGAGCACCCGTAGGAAACCTACGTGTTCACAAGGGACTGTGCTAAATCCACACAGTCAGCACTTGCGGTGGATATTAAGCCCAGGTCTCTGACGCTGTGAGGCAGCACCTTTACCAGGTGCACCACTGTGATGCCTAATGTCTTTTAAATGTTGTTATTGTACCCACCTCTACTATTTCCTTTGACAGCTCGTGCCATACAACACCAAGTGAATATGGTGTTGCATTGGAAAGGATGGCTTTGGATTTTGCCGTCATTAAATGTGTAATATTGCCAATGGTTTGGAAGTACAAGCAAATTGAGTAGCTTCAATCTTGTATCTATGATTAAGGTCTGAGGCAACAGAGAAGGGCTGGCATCAGAGTGTCTTGGGCTACACTGTGGTTTTAGTGTATCATCATGATCTGTAGCAGGGTTTATGCTACTTACACCGCATAGAAAAAGTGAGTAAGAGTTAGACTGATACCATAAGGAGGAACACTCCTATTTCTCTTGGCTATCCAATGTCAGACATAGTATTAATTTGCCAAGGCCACTTCAACGCTGAGCAATGGAATAACATATAAAGCAAGGACACAGGGTTGGAGTAACTCGATGGGTCAGGCAGCATCTCTCAGACTGAAGAAGAGTCCCAACCCAAAATGGTGCCTATCCATGTCCTTAAGAGATGCTGCCTGACCCCCTGAGTTACTCCAGCACTTTGTGTCCTTTTTTGTGAACCAGCATCTGCAGTTCCTTGTTTCTACCTGTATAGAGATTCCAGATCCTCTCCAACTTGACTACGTATAACCCATATATGTGAGTAAGTATTTGGGAGAGGTGGGGCAAGGAGTTACTGCTGCAGTCTAGTTGCAGGCATCTTCTGCTGTGTGGAAATGCTGTTTGTGGCTGCATAGCTGACATGCGGACTGATTGTGTTATGAATAGTTCTCAGATATGGGTTGTTACTGCGATCTGGAGAAAGACACTTACTAAAGTGGCATTCCACACTGTACTGAGGGTGGTGGCTGAGTACATTAACAAGACTTGGCTATTGGAACAATTAGGACTACAAATAAACTCCACAAATATGCAGTCCCTGAGTTTTCTAAGGGTTCTGTTCCTAAAACCTGACCCTACGGTGATGTTTCCATCAATCAGAAACACCCATTTTCTACAATAACCCATATTGTTTTGGTCTATGTCTTGCGATAATTCTTTTATGTTGTTGAATAATCACTGTAATGCTTCCCACAATTAAACTAATGGAATATATATTGTATCCAATCATAATGAATACCATGAAACATTTTATTATTATTACTAGCTTGAAAAATGCTTTAAAAAGTACGGAATTTCCATAAGGCAGTTTTAGTTAAGGAGATACAGGTGTAAACAGGCCCTTTTGCCCACCGTGTCCATGCCGACTAGTGTTCACCCATACACTAGTTAAATTCTGCACATTAGGGACAATTCTCAGAAGCCAATTAACCTACAAACCTGTATATCTTTGGAGCACGGGGTGAAAACCGAAGCGCCCGGAGAAAACCCACGTGGTCACAGGGAGAACAAACAAACTGTACAGACAGTGCCCGTAGTCAGGATTGAACCCGGTTCTCAGGAGCTTAAGGCAGCAGCTGTGCCACTGTGCCATCCATCCATTTATAACCCTGGGTAACTCTATATTACATTTCTCTTTGAATACGTGTAACAAAACTATTGAAGCTTTGCAGCTACTTATTTAGTGTGACATGCTACTTGAAACAAAAATAATTTTGAGTAGGGCTTTCAATCTTCATCACTTTCTTAACAAATCATTAAAACCTATCTAAAAATATTTCTATTTTGAAATCTTTAAGCAGACACACAAAAAAAAGTTTAAGTCAATCACAACCAGGGAAGCCAAGCATTACAATTTTCTTTCGAATATGGGTAACCTATTTTTGGTTTAACCTGTAAAAGCTTGCAATCTGCAATCTTCAGTTATGGGATTCTGTGTTATTAAAAATCTTGGCTGGCAAGGTGATATTCAGTGGATTTTTCTATTCCAATTTTCACCCCTCTTCTTCCAAAGCATTCAGGATATATTGAGCTACAGTCCCACAGGCATTGAGTGGCATCAGCTGTGTCAGGTAATATCTGTTGGTGTGTAAGTTTAAGCTCTGTGCATCAATAGATCAAACATAGGCATCATCAATCTAATTTGATCTTGTACCTTTGCTTGCATTTTCCAATAGATGACACTGGATAATGTGAAAAATTGATTTTACTTCGGAGTCACGTGAGCGATTCCGTGAAGAAGCCCGCCAGCCCGCATGCACGTCATTACGTCGACCGCATTGCGCAACGACTGACTGGCAGGCGCGTCGCTCCTTCCAGCGGTAAGTTTAAACCTGCAGGTAAGTTTTGGACTTATTTCCAGGTACTATTTTTTTCTTGCAGGAATCTCTTCTTACAGAGTTTTTCCTGCTGGATAATTTCGGGGCGAAGTCCGGACGTGCTGCGGGGAAACCGGTTATGGACTGTGGGGAGATTCCGGTCCGGACCACGGAAGCGCGGGTAGCCGGCGGCCGTCGGGTTCACTACCCCAGTCGCTGACAAATGCGGTCAGCGGCTCCCTGACCGCTGTGGTTCCCGAGAAAGGGGATAAAACCAACAGTAAATCGGTTAGGCCTGTGGAAGTCAGGCCAGGAGAGACTCCTCCGACATACAGTGGTCAGCTGTTTCCAGACCGCTGTAGGTCCTCAGAAAGGGGGTAAAACAAAGAGTAAGTTGGTCAGGCCTGTGGACTCGGACGAGTCAGGCCAGGAGGGTTCCCCTCCGACATTCATGGGTACGTCCTTGGACGTTTAAACCCAGATGGAGCATGGATAGCACCCTCAGGCATTTATCCCACAAATATGATGCTCCATCCTGATATAGGTCGGTAGAAGGGGCCATATCAGCGCAGGTATCCTCAGGGGCCTGCGGCAGCACCTGTTTCAGGGCTGCTTACAACTCTCCCTCTCTGTGGAGGGGAGTGCGGGGGGTCAGTGTGTAACTGACTCCAAACTCAGAAGTATGTCCGTGGAACATACTGCAGTACATGCGTATGGCTCAAGGGTTGTGATATCCTTGCAAACGAAGGAGTTGCTGCAGGAAGAGTTGGCTTCCAGCCATTGGCATAAAACCCAGAGAGGGCCAGAGTTATAGGAACAGGTGACGGCAGTAAGATTCCCTGCAACTGTAAATTGTTCCTGAAAATGCCGGCAGTGAACAGCACTATCTGGGGTGACATTGGCGAGGGCATGAAATGAAACCAGTCGCCGAATCTTCTCTACAGGTAAGACCTGGATGAGGAAACGAATGCTGTCAGACTAATTAAGGTACCAAGATGAGCAAAGCTTCATCGTTTCAGCGACAATGCACCCCACGCCTCCATCGGCAGTAAGCGGTTCACTGAAGCTGATGGCAGCTTGAAAGCCGGGCAGAGGTCTTTCAGGCCAAGGCCCAAGCCGGTCTCAGGAAAAATATGGAATCCACGCACCCCACCAGTACTACTCGCCAAATCAAGGACGGAAATAGAACGCGCATCAGGGGCCTTTGGGCTTACCATAAGACCACCGGTAACGGGTCTGGTTCTTTCCGAAACACGGGGTATGTGGACCATTTACAAGTTGATAATATTTACACTTGATTTTGTACAAATGACACTAAATGATAAACATGAGATTGGTTTATACTGTACAGTATACAAGGGTTCCAAGCAGGCTTGGAATTGTGGCCAGAGTTGTCTTTTGAGGCAGGCTCAGTATTATGGCCAGGATTGCCTTTCGAGTGAGGCTCGGAAATATGGCCAGAGTTGTCTTTTGAGGCAGGCTCAGAATTGTGGCCAGAGTTGTCTTTCGAGGCAGGCTCGGTATTATGGCCAGGATTGGCTTTCGAGACTGGCTCGGAATTATGGGAGGCATGGCGTGTTCATTGTGAAAGATGGAGGATGTCGGTAGGGATCACCGGAGATATTTGAAATTTATCTGGATGGGGCAATGATAACAGTTAAAGCGTTGCAAAATAGGCTAATTTCAGCTCCCAGGTTATTTACCAAATTACTAAAACCGGTGCTTGGGCTGCTTAGAGCTCAAAAACACTTGTTATGGCCTATCTGGATGATATTCTAAACACTGCTAAAATTAACAGTTTCAGCCGCAAACTATATTTGAGAAATTGGGGTTTCTCATCTATCCAGTTAAATTTAAGTAGATACCAACCAGAGTTATTGATTATTGTGATTTACCTTTAACTATTAATTTGTCTGTGACTCTGCCCTGGGGCAAGAGATTGGAATTAATAGAAGCCTGTAACAACCTTGTTGTTATGAAGCAGCCTTCTATTCATCAAGTGTAATTGGCAATATAGTAGCTGTGTTTCAGCAGTGCGATTTGGGCCTTTGCATTATCAGAACTGACAACGTGCAAAGGAGTAACCTCTCAAGTACCATATAGGTAATTATTAACAGACCTATGCTATTATCAGAGAACGTTAAATCAGAAGTGGCAGTGATACAGTTGAACAAAGGGGACTATGAAGGCATGAGAGGGGAGCTGGCCAAAGTAGACTGGAAAGGGATCCTAGCAGGAATGACGGTGGAACAGCAATGGCAGGAATTTCTGGGCATAATCCGGAAGAAGCAGGATGATTTAATTCCAAAAAGGAAGAAAGATTCTAAGGGGAGTAGGAGGCAACCATGGCTGAAAAGAGAAGTTTGGGATAGAATAAAACTAAAATAAAAGGTGTATAACACAGCAAAGAGTAGCCGGAAGCCAGAGGATTGGGAAACTTTCATAGGACAACAGAAGGAAACAAAACTGGCAATATGGGATGAAAAGATGAAGTACGAGGGGAAGCTTGCCAGGAATATAAAGAAGGACAGTAAAAGCGTATTTAGATATGTTAAGGGAAAAAGAGTAGCAAAGTCAAATGTAGGTCCCTTGAAGGCAGAGACGAGTGAAATTATTATGGGCCACAAGGAAATGGCAGAAGAACTGAATAGGTACTTCAGATCTGTTTTCACTAAGGAGGACACAAACAATCTCCCAGATGTACTGGAGGACAGAGGATCTAAGGGGGTAGAGGAACTGAAAGAAGTTTTCATTAGGCAAGAAATAGTATTGGGTAGGCTAATGGGACTGAAGGATGATAAATCCCCTGGGCCTGATGGTCTGCATCCCAGGGTCCTCAGGGAGGTGGCTCTAGAATAGTGGACGCATTGGTGATCATTTTCCAATGTTCAATAGATTCAGGATCAGTCCCTGTGGATTGGAGGATAGCTAATGTTATCCCACTTTTCAAGAAAGGAGTGTGAGAGAAAACGAGGAATTACAGACCAGTTAGCCTGACTTTGGTGTTGGGAAAGATGCTGGAGTCAATTATGAAAGAGGTAATAATGGGGCATTTGGATAGCAGTAAAAGGATTAGTCCAAGTCAACATGGATGTATGAAAGGGAAATCATGCTTGACTAGGCTTGTATTCACTGGTGTTTAGAAGGATGAGGGGGAATCTTATAGAAACATATAAAATTATAAAAGGACTGGACAAGCTACATGCAGGAAAAATGTTCCCAATGTTGGGTGAGTCCAGAACCAGGGGCCACAGTCTTAGAATAAAGGGGAGGTCATTTAAGACTGAGGTGAGAAAAAACTTTTTTACCCAGAGAGTTGTGAATTTATGGAATTCCCTGCCACAGAGGGCAGTGGAGGCCAAATCACTGGATGGGTTTAAGAGAGAGTTGGATAGAGCTCTAGGGGCTAGTGGAGTCAAGGGATATGGGGAGAAGGCAGACACGTTTATTGATAGCGGACGATCAGCCATGATCACAATGAGTGGCGGTGCTGGCTCAAAGGGCCGAATGGCCTCCTCCTGCACCTATTTTCTATGTTTCTACCAGCTGAATCTACCAAAGTCACAATGGTGGACAAACAGTATTCAGCATTGCTCCAGTAATTTTTTGTCAGTAAATCTTCAGTTATATTACAAACAGATGTTAGTGCTCAAAGATAACCATATAACATATAGCCATATAACAATTACAGCACGGAAACAGGCCCTCTCGGCCCTTCCAGTCCGTGCCGACCATTTGTTTTCCCCTAGTCCCATCTACCTGCACTCAGACCATACCCCTCCATTCCCTTCACGTCCATATACCTATCCACTTTACTCTTAAATGTTAAAATCGATCCTGCCTCCACCACTTCTGCTGGAAGCTGATTCCACACAGCCACCACCCTCTGAGTAAAGAAGTTCCCCCTCACGTTACCCCGAAACCTCTGTCCCTTAATTCTCATGTCATGCCCTCTTGTTTGAATCTTCCCTACCCTCAATGGGAAAAACGTATCCACGTCAACTCTGTCTATCCCTTTCATCATTTTAAAGACCTCAATCAAGTCCCCCCTTAACCTTCTGCGCTCCAAAGAATAAAGACCTAACTTGTTCAACCTTTCTCTGTAACATAGTTGCTGGAACCCTGGCAAACATTCTAGTAAATCTCCTCTGTACTCTCTCTATTTTGTTGACATCCTTCCTATAACTAGGCGACCAAAATTGTACACCATACTCCAGAATTGGTCTTACCAATGCCTTGTACAATTTTAACATTACTTCCCTACTCCTATATTCAATGCTCTGATTTATAAAGGCCAGCACACCAAAGGCTTTCTTTACCACCCTATCTACATGCGATTCCACCTTCAGGGAACTATGCACAGTTATTCCTAAATCCCTCTGTTCCACAGCATTCCTCAATTCCATACCATTTACCATGTACGTCCTATTTTGATTTGTCCTGCCAAGATGTAGTACTTCACACTTATCAGCATTAAACTCCATCTGCCATCTTTCAGCCCACTTTTCCAAATGGCCCAAATCTCTCTGTAGACTTTGAAAATCTACTTCATTATCCACAACACCACCTATCTTAGTATCATCTGCATACTTACTTATCCAATTTTCCACCCCATCATCCAGATCATTGATGTACATGACAAACAACAGTGGACCCAACACAGATCCCTGAGGCACCCCACTGGTCACCGGCTTCCAACCTGACAAACAGCCATCCACCATTACTCTCTGACATCTCCCATTCAGCCACTGTTGAATCCATCTTGCTACTCCGCCATTAACACCCAAAGATTGAACCTTCTTAACCAACCTTCCATGGGGAACCTTGTCAAAGGCCTTACTGAAATCCATATAGACAACATCCACTGCTTTACCCTCATCAATAGTTCGCTTCTAGTCAAACATGCCGCACAAATCCTTGACTGTTCCTGATCAGACCCTGTTTATCCAGATGCTTATATATATTATCTCTAAGTATCCTTTCCATTAATTTGCCCACCACTGACGTCAAACTAATAGGTCTATAATTGCTAGGTGGAAAATTACGAATTCTATCTCTAGTTACGGAGGCGGATGTGTTTTGCATGAGTTACCAATTCATCAGTTATTGGTATCAACTACCTATAAACACTAGGTGCATTCTATGGGTTAAAGGTTATTGTGCAAATATGCATAATCTGCATGCTCAACTCCAAGTTGATACTCTATGGTGGTGGCATTTGTTAGTCACATGGGTGCAATCAAGTCAAAGTATCCTGTGATAGTATACCTAACCTAATTTGGCACTGTTGTATCATCACGTAAAATCAATGACAACACAGAATGGATGTTGGATCACAAAGTATTTAATGACATTGTGGCTCGATGGAACACCGAATATCGATATGTTTGCATCCAGGCTCATTCACCAGTTGCAAAAATATGTGGCATAACAGTGGCGAGAGATACATTCTTGCTACACTGGGGATGAATGTTCTTTTAGGTCTTTCCTCCATTTTGCCTCAGCAGTCGGGTCTTGGAATAAATTCAGCAAGATCCCGTTCCAGGTTTTTTCGTACTCTCTGACTGGCCTATGCAGCCATGGTTCCCGCTAGTGTTGGGAATAATAATAGCACCTTATATGGTTATTCTAAACATAAAACTTTGCTGGTTCAGCCTGTGACTCAGGAAATCAGCCTTGGTTTCTTGTATGATAAAATCAATTCATTTACTTACAGACTCTGAGAAGACTGTTCCTGTGGCTCGGGTTGTCAGACCGATCCATGTATGTGCTCACTGCAGAGTGCAGGGATAGCACCAAAAAAGCAGTACATTTCCTCTTCCGGAGATGGGAAGCGTTTTGTTCAAATGTTAAATTGTTATAATGCCATTAACTGTGCCCAAAGTGCCTTCTCATCATATTTGCTGCAGCGAGCGGGACCCACACTTTCGGGTCTCACCGTCTGATATCCAGATTTATAAAGGATATCTTTAACACAAGTTCTCCCAGGCCCAAGTACACAGAAGTATGGGATATTGACATTGTGGTAACACTACTTCACCAGGGGGCTCCAGCTACATCCTTATCTTTGGCCCGGCTCTCATAAGGTAGTTATCCTCATGGCGCTGGTCTCAGCGCAATGGGTCCAGTCACTACAGAAATTGCGACTGGACAGGATAGTTACATCTGCAAATAATATAACATTTTATGTGTGTCTTCATTAACCTAATACTTTGCTTAACCCCTTATTCCGACTTCACCCTCTGCAATGCTGAATGGTTTGGCCTCAGCAGATGCTTTGCACTGTAACCCTGTGTCCACCCCTCAATGAATGCCAAGCCCACCATAATGACGAACTCTTCTTCTGTTGCCTCCGTCTCTGGGATGCGATTTCTGTGGCAACTGTGCCCGCTCCTGCCCCACCAAACTCATCTCCAAATACCTCGATTCCATCTTGTACCCTCTTGTCCAGTCCCATCCGACCTTCATCTGAGATACCTCACTCACTCTTCAACTCTTCAATAACATTCAACTGCTTGGCCCCCCATCATGTCATCTTCCCACCAGGAAGGTCTCAGTGCCTCCTGTTCTTCCTTGAACAGAAACTCATTTGGATCCCCTCAACTAACACTCTCTTCCACCTGGCGGAACTTGACCTCACCCTCAATAACGTATCATGTGACTCCTCCCACTCCAAGTCAGCTATGGGCATTCACATGGGTTCCCAGCTGTGCCTGTTTTTTTGTTGGATAGGTTGAACAGCCTCGGCACCATTCGCCAACACTTTCTCCACTACATCGATGACTGTTTTGGGCATCTTCGTGCACTCTTGAAGAACTAGACTTTACCACAAACTTCCACCCTGCACACAAATTCACTTGGACTATCTCTGGCAACTCTCTTCACTTTCTCAATCTCTCTCTAGAACATTCTCTTTCTTCAGTACACTTGGTTTCCACCCGCTGGTGTGGATGGATCCCTTACCTGCATTTCCTCCTTGTCCTGTAGTTCTGCTCTCTCTCTCTCTCTTTCCCTCCCCCCAGACAGAATAATGGTAGAGTTCCACCAATTCTAACCTTTCACCCCAACAGTCTTAGTATCCAACAAATCAATCTCCAACATTTCTGCCACCTTCAACGTGATCCCACCACCAGTCACACCTTCCCATCCCTTTCCCCTTTCCACAGAGATCACATCCTCTGAAATTCCTAATTCACTCATCCCTTACCATCCAAACTGCCCCCTTCCCAGGTACTTTGTCCTGTAACTGCAGGAGATGTAACACCTGTCCCTGCACGTCCTCCATCGACTTCATCCAGGGACCCCCAACAGCCCTTCCAGGTGAGAAAGAGGTTCATGTGCACCTGCTCTAACCTAATCTACTACATCCAGTATTCCTGATGTAGCCTTTTGAACATCGGCAAGACCAAGCATAGACTCGGTGACCATTTCGTTGAACATTTGGGCTCTGTCTGCCAAGGCCGGCTGGGTCTCCCGATTGTTAACCACTTTATCTGCTCTTCCCATTCCCACACTGACCTTTCTGTCCTGTTACCAGGGTGAGGCTGCACACAAACAGAAGAAAAAGCACTTTGCATTCTGCTTACGTAACTTATAACCCCATTGATATGAGTATCGAATTCTCCAATGTTATGTACTTTCTCCTCTCTCCTGTACTCACTCTACCCCAACCCTGGGGGTGCCCATTTCCCCCATTATGCTGCCCCGCTTACCAATCATCCCTCCTCCCCATCACCCACATCTCATTTCACCTTTATTCCTTCTTCTGGCATTACATTTTGTGCCTAGCCTTTGCCTTATACTCCACACATATGCCAATCAAGCCCCGCGCTATTAAGTGTTTTCCATCACGCTCTGGGATTGGTGTTCAACTCCAATAGAGAGTGAGGCACAGTGAGTTACATCTCTCATCTGTAAGAGGCAGTCTAATACTGAGCAAACACATATCTGCAGTGCACGCCTCCCAATAACTCAACACAACTTCATAGTCTCACGCTGAGACACCACACTCTGGTGCAGTAAATATTGACACTGAAATTAAAACTACCCACTTCATTTTTGTAGAAGAAATATAGTTCCCCAATTGGTTGCTGGTACACTAGACTTGCATTCACTATATTGTTATTGTTACTGAAAACAGAATTGTTTTCTATTGCCTCAGATTTAGAGGCAGCCACAGTAACGCAACTGGTAGAGCTGCTGCCTCACAACACCGGGGGCTTGGGGCCAATCCTGACCTTGGGTGCTGTTGAGGTGGAGTCTCTCTGTAACTGCATGGGTTTCCACCGGTTTCCTCCCGCATCCGAAGGACGTTCGAATTTGTAGGTTAATTGGCCTCTGTAAATGATCCCGAGTGTGTAGGGAGTGGATGTGAAGGTGAGATATCACAGAACGAGTGTGAACAAGTGATTGATGGTCGGCATGGACTCGGTGGGCCAAAGGACCTGTTGCCACAATCCTGCCACCCCTCCATCCCCCCCCCTCCCCAATCCCATACCCCATCCTTCAACCCTCCCATCCCTCTGTACCCCCCATCTCTATAACCCCTCCCCTTATATAACCTAAGAGTTAAACATGCAGGTAGTCATATTGAACAGGAAGGTGGGGACTCCTAAAGTAACAAAACGGCCATCTAAATATCTATTGCATATTTCTTCATAGGATTTGAGCATCACTAAGAAATAATGTATTGAGTTTTTGTTTTGGTGATGTTGTTGCTAAATGTGACTCTTGAGACATCCTACACAAATTATGTTGCAAAACGTTAAATCCCTTGCTCATCTTGAGGTATCAGTAACAGGAAAAGACACAGTTGGATGCACAATTTTACTGCACCAGCTGTTTAAATTCTCACTTCATGGCATGCCAATAGAACTCCCAAGACCAAGGGTGGTCTATTCAAAGTAATGGGTTTAGTGATATTTGCTCCACTTAGTGCCTAACTTTTTAACATTGGCTTTTTAACATTAACAAAGAGCTATTCCCTAGTGTCAGTCTGAAGAAGGGTCCCGACGCAAGACGTCACTTATCTATGTTCCCCAGAGAAGCTGCCTGAACCACCCAGTTACTCCGGCACTTTGTGTCTTTTTTTGTTGGTATTCCTTGCCGCATAATGGTAGAGGTGCTCATAAACCCATGATTACTTGATATACTACAAACGCACCGAACCTAAATACCAAAGTTATAGCTTTATGGGAATGCTTGTGGACCAAGGAAGGAGGTTATTGAAGAGAAAACATCTGTATCTATTGAAAATATACTTGTCAAGTAAATGTAGACTTCCAATATTCATTAAATTGGATCCAAGCAGTCAATGAAGGTTTGGGTTGGTGTGGACATGTCTGAGAAGATATCCCTTTGACCCATTATTCAGACTGACGACGATGAAAGAAAATGTAATTAAAATTGGACTCTCAATGGGTCTCCTTCATGATTTAACATTTCACTGCAGTAACTAAGTAAGGTTGTGTGAATAATGCAGGGTGTGATAAAATATTCATGTCATTCAGTCTGAGTGACTGAGTGGAAATGTGTGGAAAGTAAGTAGTTCAAATGCACTTTCAGCTGCTCGTTTGTTTTGTGACATTTAAAGGAACAATTAGGTTTGCTGTGGTTGAATTAATGACTGCTAAAAATAGCAATCCCTGCTCCACACCTGCCTCCAGGGTCTTTGTGTATCTTTCCAAGTGTACACCTTTACCCTCATTCCCGCATTCATGCATAGAGCCTCATAAAGAATCATGTGAAAGATATTTATGATGGATCGCTTTTGGGTTTTAAGGACGTTTAAAGTGAATGGATAATTGTTTGAAATCTAAATTGAAAACAAAAATTGTCAGAGATGCACTGCATCAATGGCATGTTGCAGTTTTTCCATCTTGGGCTAAATAGTTGTATGTCAGTATCTCTCGTTTTTGAGTGTTATTTTGGAAGCCAGGCCTGGGATGGCACAGCGGTAGAGTTGCTGCCTTACAGTGCCAGAGACCTGGGTTTGATCCTGACTACAGGTACTGTCTGCATGGAGTTGGTACATTTTTCATGTGACCGCCTTGGTTTTCTCCAGGTGCTCCTGTTTGTGCACACTCCAAAGATGTGCAGTTTTGTATGTTAATTGGCTTCTGTAAAATACCTCTCAGATATGGGATAGAACTAGTGTATGGGTGATCATTGTTAGGTGTGGATTCGGTGGGGTTAAGGGCCTGCTTCAATGCTGTATCTCTAAACTGAAACTAAACTAAACATTGAACACTACTTCGCACACAATGTTTCGTCCTTGCTGCATGATTGTTTCTCCAAACTTAAAATTCCTTTCGCGCGCACAAAGCTACTCACATATTTACATTACTTCTCCCGACAGTCAACATTGCTCCCCGTCCACACGTCACCCTTACCTGCAGCACTACACCCTAAACTGTGGCATCCACAGACCCCAGCAGTCCCTCCAGATGAGACAAAGGTTTACTTCCACTTCCTCTAACTTAATCTACTGCATCCGCTGTTCCTGATGTGGCCTCCTGTATATTACCGAGGCCAAGCCTTGATACGGCGACCACTGCTCCAAACACTTGGGCTCAGTCCACCAAGGCCTACTGGATCTCCTGGTTGCTAACCACTTTAACATCTCTTCCCATTCCCACACTCACCTCTTCTGCCCTGGGTCTCCTCCATTGCTGGAGTGGGGCCACACATGAGGAGTAGTGTAAGTGAACAGCACCTCATGTTCTGCTTGGTTGGCTTGCAACCCAATGGTATGAACATTCAATTTGCAAATTTTAGGTAAAAGCACACCACACCACCCCTCACTTACTTTCTCGCTCCGCCCCCCCCCTCCCCCCCGCACTCTTCATCTCCGATGAGTCTCACCTAGACTCGCACCTATTTCTCCCCTTCCCCACCATTCCACCTACATCTATTCCTCTAGCTTCATAATTCGCAACTCTTCAATCCTTTTGTCTTTACATCTCTGGCCTTTGTCAAACCATCTGCATATCAAACACCCCCCCCCACCTGAGCCCACCTATCACTTAATGTGTAGGAAAGAACTGCAGATGCTGGTTTAAATCGAAGATAGACACAAAATGCTGGAGTAACTCAGCGGGACAGGCAGCATCTCTGGAGAAAAGGAATGGGTGATATTTCGGGTCGAGACCCTTCTTCAGTTCCTTCTCTCCAGAGATGCTACCTGTCCCGCTGAGTTACTCCAGCATTTTGCGTCCACCTATTACTTACCAGGTTTTGGCTTACTCCTCCTCTTCCCTCACAATCAGTCTGACAAAGGGTCCAGACATAAAATGTCACCTGCCTATGTTCTCCAGAGGTGCTGCCTGACCTGCTCAGTTACTCTAGCATTTTATTTGTAAACCAGCACCTGCAGTTCCTGGTTTCTTCTTATAATTCTACAGTTGTCTATGGCTATAGACTATAGTTCTGTTTTCACTGCTATAATCCCAAACAAATTCATCTCCATTCCTTCCTTGCTGTCAGCACTTCTGGGGCGGCACAGTGGAGCAGCGGTAGAGTTGCTGCCTTACAGCGTCAGAGACCCAGGTTCGATACTCACTAGGGGTGCTGTCTGTACATTGTTTGTACGTTCTCCCCATGAATGTGTGGGTTTTCTCCGGTTTCCTCCCACACCTCAAACGCGTACAGGTTTGTTGGTTAATTGGCTTTGGTAAGATTGTAAATTGTCCCAGTGTGTCGAATAGTGTTAGTGTCGACGCAGACGCGGTAGGCCGACGGGACTGGCTCCGTGCTGAACTAAACTTCTCCCTGACTCATAGCATCTCTACCCAATCTACAACACTGCCCCCCTTGGCTGCTAAACTTATCTTTCACGTGTAACATTGCTCCTTTATTCGCAGCCTCACTCCTTCATCAACAGCATGCCTGCACCATTTTGCCATTATTCATTTCTCTCTGTCAATGTTTTTCCCATGCTCCCTGGCTCACAACCTTCCAACTCACACTAATTATGGTCATGTTCTCTACAGTGTTGTCCCCATGTCTCTAGTGCCATCTCGCCCACAGCATAATTACTCTCTCTGATAGACATAAAATGCTGGAGTAACTCAGTGGGACTGGCAACATCGCTGAAGAAGGCAGATGGATGAAGGGTCTCGTCCTGAAATATCACCCATTCCTTCTATCCAAATGTGCTGCCTGTCCTGCTGAGTTACTCCAGCATTTTCCCTAACTTTGGTGTAAGCTAGCATCTCCAGTTCCTTCCTGCCCGCCTGCAACTTTTCTTGTTGCCCAAGGTGTCATTTCTTTGCCTGACTCCCCATCACTCCCTTACTCATATTAGAATTTCCTCATCTACATCTTTGTTCTTTTATCAATAGTCTTTCCCTCTGGCAGGGTCTAATAATTTTCACTCTATTGTTTAGTTTAAAGGTACAGTGTGGAAACAGATCCTTCAGCCCACCGAGTCCACACCAACATTGATCAGCCATACACTAGTTCAATGCAATTCCACCTCCGTATCCAACACACTATGGGCAATTAGAGTCCAGAATTGGGCCATTCTGCCCATTAAGTCTACTCCGCCATTCAATCATGGCTGATTTATCACTCCCTGCTAACCTCATTCTCCTGCCTTTTCCCTATAAACTTCTGACACCCCTATTAATCAAAAATCGATCTATCTCTGCCTTAAAACTATCCACTGACTTCTGTGGCAAACATTTCCACTGATTCATGGCCCTCTGACTAAAGAAATTCCTCCTCCCTAAAAGAATTCTGAGGCTATGACCCCTAGTCTTAGACTCTCCCACGTGGAAACATCCTTTCCTTATCCACTCTATCCAAGCCTTTTACTATTCTGTATTTTTAAATGAGGTCCCCCCTCATTTTTTTAAACTCCAGCAAGTACAGTCCCAGTGCCGACAAATGCTCATCATGCATGAACCTACTCACTTCTGGGATCATTCATGTAAACCTCCTCTGGACCCTCTCTCGAGCCAGTACATTCTTCCTCAGATATGGTGCCCACAATTGCTTGCAATATTCCAAATGCGTCCTGATCAAGGCCTTAAGGGCCTGTCCCACCTGTCATAGTCACAGCAGGTTGCCGAAAATTTTCAACATGTTGCGGGATGACGCCTGTTTTGTGGTGAGCAGTCGCCCAAAGAGTCGTACCTTTTTCTGGTTGCCGCTGGATTTTCAATGTGTCGAAAATTTTCGGCAACCTGCTGTGACTATGATGGGTGCCGGCAAGTCGCTTAAAATATCACGCAAGTGGGACAGGCCCTTTATAAAGCCTCAGCATTACATTCTTGTTTTTGTATAGAAGCCCTCTCTAAATAAATGCTCGCTTTGAGTTTGCTTTCTTCTGCACCGATTCGACTTGAAGATTATCTTTTGGGGAATCCTGCACCATCACTTCCAAGTCCCTTTGCACTTCCGATTTCCGGATTCTCTCCTCATTTAGAAAATTGTCCACGCCTTTATTCCTAGTACCAAAATGCATGACTCCATACTTTGCTACGCTATATTCCATCTGCCACTTTCCTGCCCACTCTCCCAACCCATCCAAGTCCTTCTGCTTTCTCTACACTACCTGCTCCTCCACCTATTTTCGTATAATCTGCATATGGGAGGAACTGGAGCAGCCTGTGAAAGCTCATGTGTTCACAGGGAGAACATGCAAACTCTGCGCAGACAGCACCCAAAACACTCTAATATCCAGACACAGTTTAATCATGTTATGTACTCCTCATTTCATTGCAAAATTTGGGGTTTGGAAATTAGATTTGCCACAGTCAGAATTTTGCAGGACTATATATATGTAGGGGTGTTGTGTGTGTGTATGTAGTGTATATATATATATATATATATATATATATATATATATATATATATATATATATATATACACATTACTTATCCAGGATATTAATATCATGACCTCTAATTACACTTAACCCAAGGTTTTTTACCTTCATTACCTTGCTTAGTAGATTGAATCCAAACATTTATCACACTTTAAGTATGGGAGCTGGTGCTCAGCGGGTAGTTGTGGAGTAAATATGGTGTTGAATAAAGTAGCGATTTGTGAAGCTGGGATATTTAAAGAGTATGAAGCAGAACAAATCAAATCAGTTCACGGTGCAGTGGAAGCCAATTAGGAAGTGTCAAGTTTGGAAGTTCATTATGCAAGACAAGGGCTTTAGCATTTGTTAGTTTGGAACAACAGGAATAGGAATAGGCCATTTTGTTCCTCAAGCCTGTACTACGGTTCAATTCAATCACTAACTCCACCTCACAAGGTTCTGCAACCATTGAACACTTGTCCAAAGAAATTCTATTAAATTCAAATTAAACTTGTAAGTTTCAGTTGACCTGACCTATATATTCTGGGGAAGGGGGGAAACGTAGAAAAATAGGCGCAGGAGTAGGCCATTCGGCCCTTCACGCCAGCACCGTCATTCAATATGATCATGGCTGATCATCTAAAATCATTACCCCGTTCCTGCTTTTACCCCATATCCCTTGATTCCTTTAGCCCTAAAGATCTAATCTAACTCTCTCTATTCCCATTTGCCTGCATTGGGTCTAACACTAAGCCTTGCTATTCAAGTGCTTGTCTAAATGCCTCTGAAACACGGGTTCCATCTGACCCCACCACCTCTGGCAGCGTATTCCAGATATCAACTGATCTGCAAGAAAGGAATTGTCACAGATTACCTTTAAAAGTCCTTCCTCACACCTTAAATGGAGGCCCTCTTGTTTTTGATCCTCCTGCTGTGGGGAAAGATCTATCTACGCTATGCATGCATCAAAATGGCATCCAACGGGCACCCTGAGCATATCCCCCGTCATGGAGCTCCAGTAGGTTTGGAGCCAAGCCCCACACTGAATGCAGTGAGTTACTGTGCATGACCGGCGTGGCTCCTTCACCCACAGCGTGCCGATGCACGTCTACTGCAGCGCACCACATCTTTCGTAGCTGCTCTTTGAACATTAGATATTCATTATTAGGCAGCTTTGGGTAGAGCGAGTTTTCCACTGATTTGATTTAGTTGCAGCTGTGGTAGGTGTTGGGGCTCGTTTACATCCCTCACCGTGAGTGGGAGGGTCAGTGGTGGCTGCCTGCACAGCACGGGCAACCTGTGCTGCTCATCACTTCACCAGCATGCTGCTCCATATATGGCTGATCTATCTTTCCCCCTCAACAGCAATCTCCTGCCTTCTCCCCATATGGATGAGGGAAGGGGGAAGGAGGAGTTGTGGTTGTGAGGGGTGGGGGGAGGAGGGTTTGGAGATGGAGAGTTTTCCGATTACCACAACTGATTTTAACATCACCTCAAAAATAGCTTGTGTCTCTTTCTCAGGAAATGCCCCTCTGGTCTGGGCTCCCCCACAGCAGAAATTATTTTTCTCTCTCTATTAATCACTGCATTTTGTTATTTTAAAATAAGAATAAGCCCTTAAATCTCCATTGCATAGAAGCTTACGAACAAATGTGATTAGATGTAATGAATGTAGATGTGTACAATGGTCGGTCAAAGGGCTGGTTTCTGTGTTGTGGGACTCTGACTCTACAACATAATTTAATCTTTTTCTGCTTCAGGCTTGTCTGTGGGAAGCCTAAATTTACATATATGAATAGTAGACAAATTCAACTTTGATCGTTTTTTTTTACATTGCAGAAAGCTGCAAGGCTCTTGCCATAAATTCTATCGATAATAATCAACAATTTTGGAAACAGATTTTTAAAAATTGTTTGGAGACACGGAACTGCAGATGCAGTTCCCATCTCTTTCTGTTTTCCACAGAGCCCATGATACCTTTATTCACTCATCCTCTTCCCATCACCTCCTTCTACCAGCTATCTCTCCTCAAGTCCATTAGTCTGAAGACCGGTCACAACCTGAAACGACCTCTACCTATTTCCTTCTACACATGCTGTCTGACCAGCAGAGATCCTCCACCATTTCCTTTTTTGCTCAAGATTTTTATTTGCATTAAATTGGGCAGAGGTTGACATACTTATGAAATTGGGGAATGGCCTAAGTAATGGATTCAATAAAACTCAACTGCTGAAACAGGTTTTATCACTTCAAGGAGTGAAGAGCATCCGAAAGTTTAAGATCCCCTCTCATCTCTCTTCTCCGATAGGTGATCCAATCTGTCAAATGCTGTGAAATGGCTCCCTGAGAGTGCACAAAAAAGTAACTTTCTCTTTAAGGGGCAGTTGTGATTCAATCAGGACCACTTAGCTTCCCCTGGTGCAATTGAATGAAAAAATATTCTGCAACCTATGAGTAAGCATGAAAGGACAAAATGACCCAGTTGGTTCTGGTTAAATTATAGGTTCACAGGGTGGCACGGTGGTGCAGCGGTAGAGTTGCTGCCTTACAGCACCGAAGACCCGGGCTCGATCCTGATTACTGTCTGTACGGAGTTTATACATTCTCCCCATGACCTGCGTGGGCTTTCTCCGGGATCTCCGGTTTCCTCTCACACTCCAAAGACGTACAGGTTTGTAGGCCAATTGGCTCGGTATAATTGTAAATTGTCCCAAGTGTGTGTTGGATAGTGGAAGTGCAGGGAGTTTGCTGGTCGGCACAGACTTGATGGGTCAAATGACCTGTTTCCACGCTGCATCACTAAACTAAACTAATCTAATCGGGCTTGGGCTACTTTGGAGTATGCACAAGTTTGAGTTGTGTTCTACAAGGGATCAAATTAGCCTAGGTTGCTTGCACAATGTAAATCCAACACAATCAAATTTATCCCCCACTGACATTCCCGTATTCATAGCAAACAAAAAACATTCATGATTATTTTTGCAATAAATTATGTATATGACAAAGAATAACCAATTATTCTGTAGTTATAATTCAAATTGAGTTCCACTATAAATCAATCCAGCTTTATTCTCTTGATTTGTATAATTATTTCCACTGCTGTACTGTATATGATTACCATCCATTATCTTCTCTGAATCTCGCTCTGAAAAAGTGCAGTGAACAGTGGAAAATCAGTTGTAGGCATTACTTCTTGAAGAGGATTCTTTCTCCGTCACTTCCAAAGCAAAAAAGAAAAAATTATTTTGCGTCTGCCAGCTTTGGTTTGATGATATTATTGTTATCTGTGATGCAGTAGGTTGAATTTAATGCCTTCTCCAAAGACTTACACAGGAGGTGCACTGCTTGAGCTGGAGTTTGTTCATTTTTGAAAATTACATCTTTTGTTTGCTTCTCATCTTGAGATATTAAAACAAAATGTGGGCTCCAAGGCAAAGGATTTCTCCTTGGTGTCCTCCCAGCATTCATCCCCCAACCAGATTATCTGGCATGTGGGTGAGTGTGGAGTTTTGTTGTGTGTACCTAGGCTCCTATCTCTTCTAAATACACCAACAACTGAACTGCATAGGTATTAATCGTGCTTTAGGATGTTCTGAAGTCACCAAAGGCAAAATATAAATCCATCAAGTTTGTCTTTTCTTATTGTGCTTCTTGGTATGAATATCTCTTCATGTAAATTCTGATCAAGTTGGAGATACCAGGACACTAAAATTGTGTAAAGGCTTCTGTGCTGTTAGGCCATTTGGTCAATTAAAATGTGCCTTCTGCAGAATGGTGGCAGCTGGTCTGGAGCCTAGATAAGAGTTGCAGGGAAAGAATGGCACATCTGGAGATTCTTACAATTAGGTGTAAATTCAACTGGATTGAAACGGATTTGGTGAATGTAAACCAGACATACACATTGTATATAATGTTGCAAAGCTTTACTTTGCTAGATGTTGATTGGGTTAAGTGTTGAGCCTTGACTGGGTTTCTTGAATATTTTGGCAAATGTTTCTATGTTTGCTTCCTTCCAGAAGCTCCATTTGAATACATTGTATTAGTTACTGTATTATTGGATTAGGGAAATGTCTATCATGTACTGTGTTAATCGATATCTGTTATTGGACTGTCAAGCGACCACCCCCATAAGGTTCGGCCCCTCAAGGTTCGGGGTCCTATAAAAGGTAGCTCCCATGAGGTCCTGTGTCGATCTTCTGGGAGAACGCTTGGACTTTTGGAATGTCTCTGCTTGCACGAGGCTAGAAGGGCTTGGCCAGGTAGATTCAAGGATCGAACCTGTGGTGGTCATCTATAGTACTGGGGAACTGTTATTGTTTTTTTCCAAAATAAAGTTTAGATGCGCAAATGCTTGACTCAGTATTTTATTGACTGAAACTAGACGGGGGGGAAGCATAGAGTGATCTATTTACATTCACAATACATTTGTTGACAAAGGCCTATGTCAACCTTTCTTGTTTCATGGTGGCACCATAGCACAGTGGTTGAGTTGCTTCCTTATGGTGCCAGAGACCCGGGTTCAATCCTGATTACGGGTGCTGTCTGTTCGAAGTTTGTACATTCTCCCTCTGATCGAGTAGGTTTTCTCTGGGTGCTGCAGTTTCCACCTACGCGCCAAAGATGTACAAGTTAATTGGCCTCGGTTTTAAAAACGTGTAAATTGACCCTCGTGTGCAGAATATGCTTTACCACTAGGGGCGCCGCATTGATGGCAGCCTCTGCCTACAGTCTGTCTGTTTTTCTATCATTTTTTAATTTTTAGTTTGTTTAAAAAGTATGTTTTGGAGGATTTTTTTAGTATTTCTATGTGGGGGAGGGGGTTAGGGTAAGGGGGAAACTGTTTCTCAGTCACTTCCTGGTGAGGGTGTGACTATTCTCCGAGTCGCATCTTGGCCCCCGCCCCTCGCGGCCTACCAACTGGATTGGCACGGCCTTTCCTGCAGGGGACCGGAGCAAAGCTTCAGCAGCGGTGCAGCACTAGATTCACTGCGGAGCATGCAAGAGCATCTCTTACCTAGATCGCCGTTTGAAGCTCTGGAGTGTTGGGCCTGCTGCTTCAACATCGCGGAGCTGTGGTTTGCAGAGTTTCCAGTGCGGGCGGCGCTGACTTCAACATCACGGAGTCCTGGGATCCCTTTGCCAAGGACTGCCAGTGTGAATCTCCGCCCAGGATGGCCTGTTGGACTTCGGGAGCCGCGGACTCCGGTAGGAAGTGGCCGATTCGGAAGTCCTAGTTGCTGAGCATGTTATCCCGTTCCGAGGTCGGAGTTCCATCATCCGGCGAGCGGGCCTGAACATCGGGCCGCCCGTAGTGGCGACAGCGAGGGATTCGGGAGCCTCCCGACCACGGGTGAACAATATATCTTGTCTCTTGTCTTGTCTTGCAGTGCTAGTATATGGAGCAATTGGTGGTCGGTGCGGACTTTATCTGTAAAGTCTAAAGGTTCTCGTTCATAAAAAGCATCGCTTCATCTATTTGCATAATTTATCATCTTTGTTGCACTCTTCTGTTGGTAAAATAAATATACTTACAATAAGTAAATCTCTCAGTTTTTAGCAGCCATGCTGAGAGAAACCTTTGAGTTCATCTACATTTTATACCACTGATGATGAGCTGTGATTGAATGGGCCCTATCTGCAATCACAAGGTTTCAGGTGATCTGTGGTTGATACGGTCATTAGCAATTTTTAACAACGTTTTTGGTTTCTGAATTTTTTTTAGTTTAGCAATACAGCGCAGAAACAGGCCCTTCAGCCCACCGAGTCCGTGCTGACCAGCGATTCCCATACATTAACACTATCCTGCACATACTAGGGACACATTTTTTCCATTTATACCAAGCCAATTAACCTACAAACCTGTACGTCTTTGAAGTGTGGGAGGAAATATCTCAGAGAAAACCCACGCGGTCACGGGAAGAACGTACAAACTCCATCCAGTCATGCACCCTTGGTTGGGATCGAACCCAGGTCTCTGGCGCTGTAAGGCAGCAACTCTGCTGCTGCAACACTGTGCCGCCCTAAATTGAAATTAGTTCAATGTTGAATCAGGAGGGAAGCACGATGTTCCACTATGTGATGGGTGCTGTCACACGCTCATTGTTTGCATTCAATTTCTCCTTTTTCTGATCTCTTTTCCGTGTTATATCTACAGATAAAGAAACTGATAAAAAGATACAGATTTTTTATACCATGGAATAAGAAGAACACAACTTACCAAGAAAACCAAAACATTCAATTTGTATGTTACCCTGATATCCAGAGGCATTTAAATCAATTGAACAAATCCTTGAGCTAGACGGAAGGGCAATGGTCCTTGACAGTGTAATTGGTTTAAACACTTGAACATTTTAGTACAGTAGTTAAAGTATCACTGTTGACACAACCGCAAAAACAAAATAAATAAATATAGCATTTCCATTCCATTAATATGTGTCGGGGATCTGAAATTGAAATTTGCCACATTGCGCTGAAAGGTTATTAAGAACAGCACACTCTTGGCTGATGGGTGAAGTCTCTGCTGTCATTCTGAAGCCCATTGTGTAATTGATTATGACAGAAAGGAATGAGAAGATGATTCAACTTTGTCTTTTGGGATCTCGACTGCTGAGGATTGCAATATGGAAGCTAGCGTTGACTGGGATACTGCTTTGATAATGTTTATTGATTTATAAGCAGTCAGCTGATTCGAGACTGGTAGATTCAGGACAAGACAAGTCGAGTTTATTGTCAATTGCACAAGTATGACGTGGCATGGTTCAGTTTAGCGATACAATGGGGAAACAGGCCCTTTGGCACACCGAGTCCGCATCGACCAGCGATCCCTGCAAATTAACAGTACCCCAAACAAGCTAAGGACAATTTTGCATTTAACCTATGAGCTAATTAACCTACATACCTGTACGTCTTTGGAGTGTGGGAGGAAACCGAAGATCTCGGAGAAAACCCACAAGGTCACGGGGAGAATGTACAAACTGCGTACAGACGAGCACCCGTAGTCAGGATCGAACCTGGGTCTCTGGCGTTGTAAGGCAGTAGCTCTACCACTACGTCACCATTTTGCCCAAAAATCATGCTTGCTGCAGCATTGTAGGCACGTGGACTCAATCAATATGTGGAATTCTTTGCCACAGAAGGCTATGGAGGCCAAGTCAGTAGATATTCGTAAGGCAGAGATAGGCACCTGTTGGTGTGGGATTTCACGCTTTAAAGTATTTTTACAAACATTTCCATTTTATTTCCGTGCATTGTGGAGCATAAATAAGCTGAGGACCTGTGAATCATTTTGGAAATCAGACAGCCCATTTCCTTTCATTTATATCACACCATTATGTCGCAAAAATCCAAGGAGATTCAACTTGCATAAGGTTGCAATGCTTCATGCTAGCAAGATCATACAATTACTGCATTTTTCAAAAAAATCTATAGTTATTTGTAAGTTGGAAAGCATCATCTTGAGAGCAGATGTGGTGGAGATGATAAACATGCGAGAAAGTGTGTTTGCAAGAGACGGTGGGAGGAGGTGTAGTCTAGGTAGCTGTGGGTGTCAGTGGGGTTACAGTGGCTGTTTATGGACAGTTTAGAGCTTAAAAATCAGGCCCTTTGGCCCATTGGGTGTGTGTCTACCATTCCCCATATGCTAGGACTTTCCTACACACTAGGTATAATTTACAATTTTATCGAAGCCAATGGTGATCGACTGGCATCCAGTGCCATTTCAAGGAGCGGTAGCATGAGTGTGTATTATTCTAATCTGGGAAAACATACAACATGGAACAATAGAATCTCAGGGATGCAAGCAGAAGCCTCCACGTGGCGCATCCCGGGCAATGCTGACGACAGAAACTGTACCACAGTGACTGACTGAAGTAACCAATTCTGCAACCACCGACTGTCAACCGTCACTGACTGACCGGAAAGACGTGATATAGAAGATGGCCGGACACGAGGAAGAAATAGAATCTCAGAAGATTTCCAGCATTCTGTTGCAGGCTGCAATGGCAGACATTGTCACATCCTGGCCGCAGATGAGAAGTAATAATGATAGCGACACATTATTAAGAGGTTACATTAATTGTTCACTATGTTTATTAACTCACACAGTCACAGCTTCCATCTTGGCTTACACAGCCCCATCCGATCTGATCTCCAGGTCATCTGATACAGAGGTCATCTTATTTACATATCATTATCATAACTCATCGTCATGACATTCCTCCTTTACCAGGCTTAAACTTTAAATTAACATGTATTCTTTCTAATATACTTCCCAATTAAATTCTTACAAGACATATTTGTGTTTTCATTTGTGTTCCAATATTGTACAAACCGGATGCATTACAACTACAAAACAATTGCAACTTTTTACACTCTTGTAACCTTAATAAACTCCTTGCTCATAATAAACAGTATTATACTAAACTGTATCATGATCTATAACACAAAATCATCGTATCGCTTGGGAATTCTCCTGTCAAGTTTTGGTCCACCAGTTGGCACAGAAGCATCAGAGTCTGTTGAATCTGCCAAGGTGTTGTCACCCAGACACCTCCTCTGCTCACCACCTGCATTGCAGCATGCTGCCTCTGGAACTCTGCTCACCACCTCAGAAATGTCATCTTGCCCCTCTGGATCCGTAACTCTTGGTGAATTTTGGGCTACCTCATTTTGAGAGTCCCTGGACAAGTACTTTTTGATGCTCAATACATTTCTCTTGTAGATAACACCTTCTGGAGACTTGACTGTCACCATGCTCCTGCTCCTCGACACAACATTGTATGGTTGGCAATGGTAAGGAGTGTCAATCTGACCACTATCTTCTCACCTCACAAGCACATCATCCCCAGGCATTATTTCAGAGTGCCTGGCTCCTCGTTTCAAGTCGGCATACTATTTTTCCGCACCTTTCTTTTTAGCATCACAGTCCCTCATCTCCTGGTCTTCCATGATCTCTCGCACCTCTGGTATTTTTGTGCGAAATTTCCTTCCAAACAAAAGCTTCTGATGGACTTTTCCCTGTTGTTGAATGAGTGATTGCCCGATATACAGTTACGTATGCTAACAGTGCCTCCTTCAGTTTTTAGTACTATAGTAGTCTACCACTACCATAATTGATTCACCTGTTGGGAGTGGTCCAAGAAAGTCAACAGCTATGTCAACCCATGGTCCCGTTGGCAACTTTGTACTTCTAATTGGTTCTGGTGGGTTGCTCCTGCTTGTGATTTGGCATCCATGACATGTCTTGACAAATTTTTCAGCATCGTTCTCACAACCTGGCCACCACACTTTGTTCCGCAAATTCTGTTTGGTACCGACGATGCCTAAATATCCTTCATGCGCTAATTACACGATCCTTGGCCGTAGTCTCTACGGGATCACCAATCTGTTACCTCTCAGCACACACTGACCAATTACACAAAGTTCATCTTTTATGAGAACATATGCTTTGTAAGAACATTTATCCCATTGCCCACTCCGTATACACTCTCTGATATCTTTGAGTTCAAGATCATGTTCCGATTCCCTTTCAACTTCTTTCGTTGTCGCAGCTCCTGGCGTTGACTGAATTGTGGCAAATTGAACAGAGTTCTCTGCTTCCCTCTCTAGCGTGGATGTTGTTTCCAGCTGTTCATCTTTCGACAGTCTCGACAGCGGGTCCGCAATGTTTGCTTTCCTGGCAATGTGGACTACTTTGTACCTGTACTGTTGGAGTCTCAGCACCAATGTTCTATTCTGGCACATGGCTTGTCGACCTTGTCGAATAGATAACTTCCAGCGGCTTGTGATCTGTAACAAGTTCAAATTCAATGCCGTACAAGTGTGCATGGAACATTTCACAGGCCCACACTAGTCCCAGTGCTTCTTTCTCTGTTTGAGAATACCTTCTCTCCATGCTGTTTAACGATTTACTGGCACATGCTATGATTTTGGGTCCATCTGCATGTGTCTGTACCAACACTGCTCCTAACCCGACAGGACTAGCGTCTGCTATTACTTTTGTTGGTGCAGCTGGATCATAATATCCAAGGGTTTCTGCACTCATTAGAGCCTGTTTTAGTGATTTGAACGCCTGTCTCTGTTCACTACCAAACCTGAACAGTACATCTTATCTGGTCATCGTTCTCAGTGGATCTGCCAGTGTAGCAAAATTTGGAATGAATTTTGCACAATAATTGACCAGTCCTAGAAAACTCCCCATCTCGGTTGCATTCTGAGGTTCACGTGCATATTCAATTGCTTTCACTTTAGCGTTGGCTGAGTTCAGCCCTTCACTTGTGAGTCTGTGTCCCATGAAATCTATCTCAGAGACGCCAAACTTGCACTTTTCTTCATTCGCAGTGAGACCTGCTTCTTGAAGTTTAGTCAACACTAGCTTCAACCTCCTGTCATGCTCTTCACGACTAGATGCATGGACAATGATGTCGTTTGATATGTTTGCTACTCCATGTACACTTTGAATCACTCTGTGGATTTTGTTCTGATAGATCTCGGGAGCAGCATTGATTCCAAACATCAGTCTTTTGTATCGGTACAATCCACAGTGAGTGACGAATGTTGTCACCTCTCTTGACTCAGGATGTAATTCCAACTTATGATATCCCCACTTGAGATCAATTTTGGAAAACACTTTACGGGTGGATAACTCTTGTAGCACCTCATCAACTGTAAGAATTGGGTGTCTTTCTCTGATTATTGCCTCATTAGCTTTCCTCATGTCAACACACAGTCTAATCTCATCATTGGGTTTTGGCACAATCACAACTGGACTCACCCATGGTGTTGAACATTCAACTGGTTCAATAATGTCCTGATCAATCAAGTCCTTGATTTTAGCTTCTACTTTTCCACAAAGTCCAAATGGTGTTCTCCGCACTATCGGCTTGACATTTTCATCAATGGCTAACTTCACTTACCGGCCTTTCAATTTTCCAATCCCTTGGAACACTGAATGAAATTCCTGTCTCATGTCATCATATGACTGTACTGAAATTGACATGACCTCCGATGTGAAGCACTCCCAGCTCTCGAGCTGTGTTTCTACTCAGCAGAGGTTCTCCCTTCTCCTCTATCACCACAAATTCTGCTTCAGTTTCTCTATCTCTGACTTCTACTTTAGCCGTGAAACATCCAATGGTCTGCAATGGTTTAGTTGCAGTGTATGGATATAACTTCTTACTACACCTCCTTGATGTGCACTTGATTTTCTGGAGTTTCAAGCATTCCCAAAGTGATCTGTCAATTACATTGCTGTCGCTACTAGAATCTACAATCACCGACACTCCTGTCACCTCCGATAGTTACTGCAACTTTCTCGTGAAGGCTATCATTCAATGCAAACTGATAATTCCTTTTAACAGTATGCTCACCAGCGTCATCACTGTCTTCATCACTTCCGACATCACCTTCTACATGACAGACTGAACCTTTTTCTGCCAAGGTCTGTCTTTCTTTTCACTGGACTTCTCTTTCTTGTTGTAATCACTTGTCTTGTCTTTGGTCTTACTTTTACATTTCTTTGCAAAATGATCTTTATCTCCACATTTCCTACATGTTCTACCTTTTGCTGGACAACATGCATCTTCCCCAATGTGACCCTTGTTGCACTTGATCTGTAACACTCGATCTCACGTTCAGGCATACTTCTTGATCTACCGTAGGACAGCTGGTTAACTTGCCCATACATGGGAAACTTACAATTTCATGCTGTGAAATTGTCCCTCAACAGCTTCCAGTGCTGCTGCGATCGACAAAGCATCATTGAGGTTTAACTCGCCCCCTTTTTCTAGCAGCCTTCTCCTGAGCTTGTCTGACCTGCAATGCTGGACAACCTGATCCAATATCTGGTTTTCCACATCAGCAGCTACATATTTGCATCCTACAGACACCTCTCTGAGTCTTGTCACAAATTGAGCAACAATCTTGCCCTCTTCCTGCATTTTTTAATGGAATAAATGGCATTGAAATGTAGCATCAGGCACCACCACATAATGACTGTTTAAAGCATCAACGGTTTTCTTATTGTCCTCCTTCATTCCGGTGTCCGGCAGTGTTTTAAATATTTCTTGAACTGCTGGCCCCCGCACAGTGAAAAGAAGCAATACTCTCCGCTGCGCCTTCTGCCCCGGTGTACTCCCATCAAGAAAGAGCCCTCTACTGTCGGCGTAAGCTTCAAATTCCTCCAGCCAAGCATTCCACTTCACGCTGACGGTACTCGCATCACCCGTGTGCAACTCCACGTAGTGCTAAGAAATCAGCTCCAGCGACCGCCATTTTAAAAGAAAAATCTCTTACCAGCTCGAAGCCATGGATTCAGAATCCAAAATCCGAATTATCCGAAATATCCTCGTCGCCAATGTCACATCCTGGCTGCAGATGTGAAATAATAATGATATCGACACATTATTAAGAGGTTACATTCATTGTTTTCTATGCTTATTAACTCACACAGTCACAGCTTCCATCTTGGCTTACACAGCTGGAGATCTGATCTCCAGGTTATCTGAATACAGAGGTCATCTTATTTACATATCATCATCATGACTCATCGTCATGACAGACGTAGGTAGGAAGCCAGATGCTTTTTATCCACAAAGACTCAAGCTTCACAGATGAGTTTTTACTGGGCAGTGGGCCGATTAGCCAAGGCAATCAAAGACATGAAAGCCGTGCCATTAAATTCAATGAATTGTTGCATGTGATCAAGGTCAGTGAAGAATCTTCAATCGTCATATGTCTCCATTGTTGGCCTCAGTCAGCTCCATGTACCACGTATACACCACTCACCTGCCAATCTCCATTAATAAAGATTCATGCCCTTTACTCATGGTTCCATATCACATTGTAACTAATAATCCTCACTTCCATAGCTTACAGATAGACAGGGCAACATTCACGGATATCGATGGCCCAGAGGTGGCACAGTGGCACAGCGATAGAGTTGCTGACTTTCAACACCCCCAGAATCCTGGGTTCGATCCTGACCATGGGCGCTGTCTGTACGGAGTTTGTCCATTCTCCCAGTGTGGGTTTTCTCCGGGTGCTCCGGTTTCCTCCCACTCTCCAAAGACATACAGGTTTGTAGGTTAATTGGCTCCTAGTAATAGTAAATTGTCCCTAGTGTGTAGGACAGTGCTAGTGTATGAGTGATTACTGGTCGGCTCGATGGCCTGAAGGGCTATCTTGTATCTCTAAAGTCTAAAGTAAAGTCTAGTCATTGGCTCTATTTTGCAGGGCAAGACGACACGCAATTGGTTGCGTCTGGGGACAGATATTATTTAATGTCTTCACTGTTATGGAGACATTAGCAATGACAATTGGTGAAGTCACTGTTGAACATAGAACAGTACAACATGGACACAGGTCCTTTGGCCATATTGTCAGAGTCAAACTTAATGATAGGTTCAACTAATCTCCTCTGCCCACATGTGATCCATATCCGTCTATTCCCTGCATATTCATATGCCTATCTAATGGCCTATTAAACACCACTAACATATCTGCTTCTAGGCACCCACCATTCAGTGTAAAAAATAAACTTGCCTCGCACAAATCGTTTAAACTTTCTTCCTCTGACCTTAAAGCTATGTCTTCGAATCTTTGACATTTCCACTATGGGTAAAAGTTTCTGACTGTCTCCCTTACCCTATGCCTCTCGTAATTTTTTATACTTCTTGTTTTCTATATTTCTAATGGGAGGCCACTCCAGTAATGTCAGTAAACCAATTTGAAGTTTGTGGTTTATTTATATCTTGTTCATCTTCTTGCATCAAGTTTATTTTATTATCCCACAATCTTTTCTGATTTAGGAGCTGAAAATGATGTAAGCATTAACCTCTTGCACTATTCTGAGCAGTAAAACATTGGCTGGGATGTAACACTGGTGCCATTTGCAGTTGCCATCTCAGATGCTCGGTGTAATTTAAAGTTTAGATTACAGTCCAGATGCACACATAATGAAATATCAGGCATGAGTGGCTTGTGGCCAAAGAGAGCGGATTGTACAAGTGTCAGCCTGCTGGAGGTTGTTCGGAGGTTCTCTCTGAATAGACTTGGGAAAGATCTTTCGTGAGACAACTTGTAAAGAAAACTTGCACACATGTACAATGAAATGCTGATTAGTTGCACAGGTATTTCTGAAAATCTTGTGTGCAATAATAGAGGAATCCGGTATTAATTTTTCTCCGAAGGTCATCTTTTCCACTCTGATGTGATTTAAAATGCCTGAAGAAGGGTCTTGACCGAAAACATCACCCATTCCTTCTCTCCAGAGATGCTGCCTGTCCCGCTGAGTTACTCCAGCATTTATGTGTCTATCTTCGGTGTAAATTCCTTTCTACACATTAGAAATCCATAGTTCTACTTGCAGATTAAATCTAAATGCAATCATAATCTTACTCTGACAATCAATATCTCAGAAGATAGACACAAAGTGCTGGAGTAACTCAGCTTGGCAAGCAGCATCTCAAGAGAAAATGGATGGGTGAGGTTTCTGGTCTTGGCCCTTCTTCAACCTCTAATTTCTGGTCTGAGCCCTTCTTCAGACTACCTCTGTGTTTGTTGTAGTTTCAGAGGTTACGCATTACCCGGGTGCTCCGGTAGAGGCAGGGGCAGCCTGATGTCTCCATAATGAATTTGTGTGAAAGAGGGTTTGTAGGTTCTCGCAACAGTGTACAATCTCTTCAACTATGGTGAAGGATCAGTCCAAACAGTGTGGATTACTTTAAAGATCAAATAACCTAAACTTTGTAGGTAAGGATTTCCTTGAGCTCTTTTAACTAGCAGCATTGGGATCAGATCCAAAGAGGTAATTTCTTGTGTATAGAATAAAATAACCTTAAGTTTGGGTTTAAGTTTATTATTGGCATGTGTACCCAGGTACAATGAAAAGCTTTGTTTTGCATGCAATAAAATCAGATCAGATAATACTATGCATAAATGCAATTAAGTCAAACTCCAGTGCAACAGAGCAAAGGGGAAGATACAGATTGCAAAATATTGTTCTCAGCAATGCAGATCACCAATTACATAGACAAAGTCAATGTCTGCAGTGGGGTAGAGGTGAATCAGAGTACCCTAGCGTGTGAAAGGCCTGTTCGGAAGTTTGAAAACAGAGAGGAAGAAGCTGTTCCTGGGTCTAGTGGTGTGTGTTTACAAGCTTATGTATCTTTTTCATTTGGTAGAAGAAGGAATTGAGTACATTTTTATTTGCCAAATATGTATACAGACAAGGAATTTGCCTTTGTACTTTGCTCGCAAGTGACAACACGATATACAGTAGACAATGACTGGGGTTGGACAAGTCTTTGATTATGTTGGCTGCTGAAGTGTGGTGGGGGAATCTGGGTCTATATAATGGAGTGGGCAACGTCCACAAATCCCTGCAGTTTATTGTGGTCTTGGGCAGAGCTGTTCCCATGCCAAGGTACAATGCAACCTGACTGCGTGCTTTCTATGGTGCATCTGTAGATGTTTGCAAGAATCATTGGAGAGATGCTGAATTTCTTCAATCCCCCCCACGATGCAGAGGCAATATTCCTACTTTTTAGGACAATTTGGCTGTGACACGACAAAGGGTATTGCTTCATCTGTGTACTTGAACATTTGAATCATAAATCTCAGATTCCAGCATTTGCAATTTCTTGTGCCTCTTTTTTAAGCAACAGTTGTTGTGAAAGACATTGGTGAGATGGAGAATTGTTTATAATCTTATAGAAATAATGATAAGCGGCAAAAAATATCTCAACGTGATTTTGACAAATATTGACACTGCCTGTTTATCATTGACTTAAATAATTTACCCTCTGATTTATAACCTTTTTTGATGGCTTTACAAATATAAAGCAGATGTAATATCTGGAAAGACAATTTTGTTTCTCTTAGCATCTTTCATTCTGATTGCAAGATTTTGCCATTCAGATTTGACTGTCAATATTAAAGCACTATAAAATACTACAAAATATTTTATTAAGTAGAGTAATTTTGCTTAATTGGATGCTTCCTTCTAGATGACTAAAGTACTTTATCTGCTTGCTGGTTCTCTGTTTTCTGAGATCGATGTCGATTTTTTTTTTTAACGTTAAACTGATGGTAAGACTCTAATTGGTAATTATCAACAAATTATGTCTTTAGCTGACTTGCTCTGTTGACGATTTACATCTTTCTTACTTTGCATGCAGGTATTGGAGCATTTGGGCAGCACATTTAACAGAGCTCCTCTGTTAACTGGATTGTAAGTGCTGGAGTAACTCAGCAAGGCCGGCATCATCTCTGGAAACTTGAATAGGTGATGCTTTGGGTCAAGACCCTTCTTCAAACTTGATCTGATGGGTGTTGACCCGAAATGTTGTCTATCCTCCATGTTCTCCATTGATGCTGCCTGACCTACTGAGTACTGAGTTACTGAGTTACTCCAGCTCTTTGTGTCCTTTTCCACTTGTGGAATGTTGAGTTGGAATTGCATATTGCCAATGCATGTATACTCATCTTAAAAAAAAAAATTGGCAATGTAGTAAAAGAGGCACTAAGACACTTAATTAGGCAGGGCTTGGAAGGGTACAATCCAAACACAGGCAAATTAGACTAGTATAGATGAGCAAAAAGTTTGACATGGGCATGATGGGCTGAAGAACTCCATTTCCAGTACAGAGATGACACCAAGCACATTGACGTTCATTTGACTGAATATCAATAAATCATTTTTTCTTGAGCAAGGTGGCATCAAAGATCAATGAAAACCTGTGGGTTTGCTAAGGGGTGATTTTCTTTTTCAGGGAAATAATTTCTTCATCCCTTCAGGTTTCAAACCCTTTCATTTCAGAGTCAATAGTAGAGTACTATGTGCCAATGTGTAGTTGATCAGTTCACACCAAACATGTATATATCCAGCCTAATTCTACATTGCACATTGTTACATGAATCAAATCTTCTTCTATTGGTGGCAGTCTGAGTCGCACTGTTACTGTTTACTTTGAGAAGGAGATGGCAATGAGCAAGATCGTCAAGTTTGCCTATCCAAATCCAATCCAATCCACCTCTGCTCACCAACCTCTGTACCACCAGCTCCATGTCTTGCACCACAGCACCTTTTATTTTTGCTGAGTCTACCATTCCAGGACACAACAAAGGAGATCCAAGGACAACCTTTTCACTCAAAGGGTGGTTCATAAGTTCAAACATTTTATGAGCAGAATTAGGCCATTTGGCCCATCAAGTGTACTCTGCCATGGCTGATTTATCTTTCTCTCTCAACCCCCTTCCCCTTGCCTTCTCCCCATAACCCTTGACATCCCTACTAATTAAGAACCTATCAATCTACACCTTAAAAATATCAATTGACTTGGCCTCCAAAACCTTCTGTGGCAATGAATCCCACAGATTCACCACCCTCTGACTAAAGATGTTTCTCCTCATCTCCTTTATGAATGTACATCCTATCATTCTGAAGTTATGGCTTGGTCTGGACTCTCCCACTAGTAGAAACATCCTGTCCACATCCAATCTATCCAGGCCTTCCTGGAGGTGAATATACGGAACAAACTGCCAGAAATGGAGATTCAAGAGACTACAGATGCTGGAATCTCGAGCAATGAAACAAAGTGCTGGAGGAACTCAGCAGGTCAGGGAACATATGTGGAGGGCAATAGGCAGACCATGTTTAAGGTGAGGAGCCTTTTGAAGTTTTATATTCAATTGAAATCTGTCCTTGGTTATCAGCCAAGTCTTTGTCATGAAACCTCATACAAATTTTCTTGGGTCTGACCTGCTGTATCACTAGTGAGGTTTTTTTCTGTCTGGGCAAAGTTTTAGTGTGGTCAGTCAATAGATTTGGGATATCACTGATAATCCACCATACGTTTGCAATATAGACCCAACCATGACACTTATTGCAGATACAAGGGGAATCAGTGAGGTTGCAATTGCTTGTATTGGAACACAGTTAAATAGTAAATAACGTAAATATATTTACCAGCCACCAAGACGTACGCTTAAGTGCAGACTCGAGGACCTGAGTGGTTGAGCAGGCTAGGACTTTATTCCTTAGAGCGTAGGAAGATCTTAGGGGTAGGGGTAGAGCGTAGGGGGATCTTATAGAGGTGTATTAGATCATGAGTAAATACAAGAAGTCCAATCCTATGTAAGAATCTTCAAATGCTGTCTGGACCCTATCAATACAAGACTAGCTTCTGACACAGCTCAAATTTCTGACTTGAGTTGGTCAACGAATTGCCGCTGGGAATTTGTCCCATATTTTGACCTTTTGTTCCTTATTTGGGAGTGAGAAAGTTGGCAACCCTACCCTGGAGACCAGTGCAACATTAAGGAACTAGAGAAAGCATTAAGCACCTGCAGTTTTGTGGTAACATCTAGATGAGATTCATCAATAGCATACCATTCTCATATGCTCCTGAATGGTAATGATGTAGTCTTTCAACATGAGCTTTCACCAAGATGAGCCTAACAGTGGATCAAAGCTGCCATTTAGTCAGGATTAGATGATCGCTGAGATGCAAAAATGGCCAATCTGCATGCATCCAAAGAAAAATGACTCCTCTGCACTAATGCCCTCATCAATATGTCTTCATATGCAAGATATTCAAACATAAAAATTGGGCAGCAGAGTTGCTGTCTTACAACGCCAGAGACCCAGGTTCGATCTTGACTTTGGGTGTTGTCTGTATGGAGTTTGTACATTCTCCCTGTGACCACATGGGTTTTCTCTGGGAGCTCCGGTTTCCTGCCACACTCCAAAGCTTTACAGGTTTCAATTCAATTCAATTCAACTTTAATGTCATTGTACATATACAAGTATTGGTACAACGAAATGCAGTTTTGTGACAGCACGAAGTGATAGCAATATACAGATAAGTACAGATAAATAAATACAGATGTGGAAATCTATCGGCGGGTCTCTGAGTTCAGCAGAGCGATGGTGTTATTGTAGAAGCTACGCCTCATCCTGCTGGTGCGGGACCTGAGGCTCCTGTACCGCCTCCCCGATGGTAGGAGGGCAAACAGTCCATGGTTAGGGTGGGAAGGGTCCTTGATGATCTTCCCAGCCCGACTCGGGCACCGTTTTCGGTGGAGGGCATCCATGGTAGGGAGTGGGGCTCCGATGATGTGCTGGGCGGTTTTCACCACCCGTTTTAGTGCCTTCCTGTCAGCTATGGTGCAACTGCTGTACCATACCGTAAAGCAGGTGGTCAGGATGCTTTCAATGGTGCATCGGTAGAAGTTGGTCAGGGGGGGGACAAGTGGGCCTTTTTAAGCCTCCTCAGGAAGTAAAGGCGCTGCTGCGCCTTTTTGATCAGCTTGGAGGTGTTGAGGGACCAGGACAGATCCTCCGAGATGTGTACCCCGAGGAATTTGTAGTTGGAGACCCTCTCCACCTCAGTCCCGTTTAAATGGATGGGGGTGTGCCTGCCCCCTCTGATCTTCCTGAAGTCGACAATGATTTCCTTCGTCTTCTGGGAGTTGAGGACGAGGTTATTATCGGCACACCAGGTTGTCAGGTGCTGGACCTCCTCCCTGTAGGCTGACTCATCGTTATCGCTGATCAGACCTACCACCGTGGTGTCGTCGGCAAATTTTATGATGGCGTTGGAGCCATACTTAGGGATGCAGTCATGGGTGAAGAGGGAGTAGAGGAGAGGGCTGAGCACACAGCCCTGTGGCACGCCAGTGTTCAGTGTTATAGTGGAGGAGGTGAGGTTGTTGATCCTGACAGACTGTGGTCTGTTAGTGAGGAAGTCCATTATCCAGTTGCAGAGGGAAGTTGAGATGCCAAGACCGCTGAGTTTGGTGATCAAGCTAGCGGGTATGACAGTGTTAAAGGCGGAGCTGAAGTCAATGAACAGCAGCCTGATGTAGGTGTTATTGCTGTCCAGGTGGGTCAGGGCAGAGTGTAGGGCCGCCGATATGGCGTCCTCTGTAGACCTGTTGGACCGGTAGGCAAACTGATGGGGGTCCAGTGTGGGGGGGAGGCTGGCTTTGAGGTGAGCCAAGATCAACCGCTCGAAGCACTTGGCTATGACAGGGGTGAGTGCCACTGGCCAGAAATTGTTGAGACTCCCTGTCGCTGATTGTTTGGGCACTGGCACAATGGTAGATGTCTTGAGGCAAGTGGGGACGACACCCTGGGCCAGTGACAGATTGAAAATGTCAGTGAGGACCGGGGATAGTTGTTCAGCACATGCCCTGAGCACCCGCCCGGGGATGCCATCAGGGCCGGCAGCTTTGTGCTCATTCACCTTGCTCAGTGCATCTTGTACAGCAGAGGTGGAGAGACTGAGGGGTTGTTCATGCGGGGGTGGAGCAACTTTGATGGCTGGAGTTTTGTTGTCCCGATCAAAGCGGGCGTAGAAATGGTTTAGCTCGTCAGGAAGGGAGGCGTTGTCTGGGGGTGGGGTGTTGACTTTATGGTAATCGGCAATGGATTTTATTCCTTGCCACATGCGCCTGGGGTCAGAGTTGTTTCGGAAATGCTCCTCGATCCGCCGTTTGTGATTGAGTTTAGCATTCCTGATTCCCTTTTTCAGATTGGCCCTGGATGAGCTGTATCCCTCAGCGTCGCCAGATTTAAAAGCGGCGTCGCGAGCCTTCAGCAGGAGTCTGACCTCCCTGCTCATCCACGGCTTCTGGTTAGGGTAGGTCTTTATCTCTTTGTGGGTAGTGACGTTGTCCGTGCAGAGTTTTATATAGGTTAATTGGCTTTGTAGGTTTGTAGGTTAATTGGCTTTGGTAAAAATTGTAAATTGTCACAATTGTGCAGGAACGTGCTAGTGCACAGGGATCACTGGTCGGCATGGACTCGGTGGGCCAAAGGGTCTGTTTCTGTGTTGTATCTCTATTAAAAAAACTAAAGACTGAACATTGCCATTTTGGTGATGTGGGACCAGGAAAATCTAGTTACCACCCTCTAGCAAATCAAAGCTTTGAGCCAGGCATGGAAATCGCTATCAAAATATGGGGGGGACACAATTTCTTGGCGGCCACGCGTGCAAGTGCACACTCACACACACGCGAGGCTTTGGAGGCTTCAGCCGTGGGCCTGTGGACGGTGATTTCAGCTCAATCCAGCGCTAAATGCAGCTCAACGCTACAGCCTGCCAGGACTGATGGGACACCAGTCCAGAGCTGTGGAGCTAACGCTGCTTCTCCGTGCTGGCCATATGCCTGGCCCATTTTACCTGTAAGTCCAGGCAGGGCTGTAGGTTAACCTGGCGGGACAGGCAGAGTTGAGCTGGGTTTAGTGCTGCTTCTCTGCGCTGGCTGTGGGCCTGGGGACACCGCTCCCATCTGACTCCTGACGTCTCTGGCCACCCGCGGGCGTGGGAAGGGGGGGCACTTGGGTGGGGACGGGGATGATCCAGTGGTGGTTCGGCAGCGATTGCAGCGCCGGAGACCCAGGATCGATCCTGGCTGCGGATGAAGTGCAGGTTTTTGTCCAGGGCTGCCGAGATGGTTTTTCGCTTGTGATCTATGACCTGGGCACGTCTCCCTCCTCCAATCACCGTGCTCTACCCTCAGTCCCAGCCCCCTGCTTATGCCTCTGACTGATTCCTCCCACCTCCAATCATTGTGCTGAATCATCATGTTCTGCCCCCACTGCCTGCTGACTGACGTCTCTCTCATCCAATCGCCGCCTTCGATTATCAGTCCCACACCAACTGTCTCGCAGCTAGCGGAGATTTCACCCGGTTTTTAAATCCGGATTACAAAAAATGGGGGGGATCGTCCCCCACCTCTCAAAACGGGGGTGGGGGGGGGAGTGGGGAGGACTGCCCCCCGCCCCCCCCCCCTCCCGGGGTTTCAGCCCCGGCCTCGAGCTGACTAGGATTCGGTACCACAATTTTGAACATCACCTCAATGTAAAGATGAGAGTCCGTATAAAAAGCAATGACCACACACGCAAGAAGCTCTTGTTCCATACTTGATAACAATAATTTTGATGATTTGTCAGCGATTACAAAAGTTATCGGGAGGGAGTCAGAAATGCCGGGGAGCAAGAAAATGAACGTCGACTCAATGTAATAAATTTGATTAGTTTAACATTCATTCCTCTCTCTGACTGAGTACGAAAATAGGATCAATGTTCTTGACTGTGCCCTCTCATTATATTGCACAAGATGAACATTTTGAATTCAAGTTGTGTTATAGACAGTGTAATTATTGGATGAAGACATTGGAGGAAAAAGGAAAAGTTTAGAAAATGTAATTCATAGATCATATTGGGCACTAATATATCAGAGAAAACATTGTCATTTAATTACATCAACTGATAATATCAGGTGTTGTGATGTTCTACACACCATAACATGTTTTATTATATCATACATTTTTATTTTACATATTTATGTAACAACTTACAAATCTCAAAACTGTAACCAACTGCTTGGCTAAAGGCTATTCACCAATAGTATCATTGCTTTACTCAATTTAGAACAAGATGTGACTGTCAATGGTCTGAATCTAGAGCTAAAAGGCTGGCTTAAACTATTTATTGGTCTGAAGTCCCAACCCAAAATGTCGTCTGTCCAACGGTTCAATGGTGCTTTTATTTTCACAGTTGCAAAGTGCAAATGCACGGTGAAATTATTTTCTTACCAACAGTCGGTAGGGTATTGCCATACCCGAGCACATTCCTGATTGGCAAGTGTACAGAAATAGTTTGCCAATCCCGTATGTAGGTGGTGCTATGTTTTGGCGTCTTTTTCAAACTCCAGTCCATTATTAGTTGAGTCCAGTCAACTAGGGCGGCACGGTGGCGCAGTATAGAGTTGCTGCCTTACCGTGTTTACAGCACCAGAGACACCGGTTCAATCCCAACTACGGGGTGCTGTCTGTACGGAGTTTGTACGTTCTACCTGTGACCTGCGTGGGTTTTCTCTGAGATCTTCTGTTTCCTCCCACACTCCAAAGACATACATGTTTTTAGATTAAATGGTTTGGTGTATGTGTAAATTGTCCCTAGTGTGTGTAGGATAGTGTTTGTGTGCGGGGATCGCTGGTCAGCGCGGAGTAACGATTAGTTCATTATTAATTATTAATTATTAAACTAACTATTAGTTAATAGTTGTTATGAGTGTTGCCCATTCCAGGCAAGCCCTGGGCTGCTGTGGGCCTCCAGCCAACGCTCCCCCGATGTGGTCTGACCCGCTGCGTTCCACCAGCACTTTGTGTGTTGCTTAAACTGTTTTTTATTAGACAGCAGCAGCGCCGCAGCTTGGTGCCAACCCGGAGCATGCGCCCTTTTTTAGGGCGGGCACCTACGGATGTCGAACCGGATGGCATCACCCTGCTGCGGACGTCTGCTGACTCAAACGCAAGAAGATTAGCCAAAGAGCACGGCAGACTCTATCAGCATTAGCATACCACTAAAATAGTAAGATTAAATGAGAACTTACCAGTTTGAAGTTTTATCCTAATTTTATGAGGAGTTACGATGAGGGATTTCGTGAAGACCACGCCAGCGCGCATGCGCGACATTCTTCAAAGCAGCGGTGTGAAATCACAGATAGTAGCACTGACTGGAGATAGTAAGATTAAGAGAAACTAATATACAAGTTGACCTTATGATAGAGGGTTGGGAGCGGAGGGCACAAAATCCCTCATCGTAACTCCTCATAAAATAAGGATCAAACTTCAAACTGGTAAGTTCTCATTTAATCTTACTATTTTACTTCGGAGTCACATGAGTGACTTCATGAAGATTGCAAAGCTCTGTGATTTCATGCCCTGGACCACGTCCATGCTCACACACTGCCGTAATAACTGATGGAGGAAGTATGTTAACGTATTTCAGACTTGAAACAAAGCTGAAAAACAATAATATATTTATGAATACAAAACAGCCTTGGTAGAATGAGATTTGAAAATATCGGTGTCTACCCCTGCTGCATCCAACACCACCCTGAGCCACCTGGAAATAGTCTGCACCATTACCCTGTGATGTGGGCTTTTAAAATTAAAGAACAGACCTGTTTCCATTCTCCTGATGATTTGGGAGACATTAATGTAATGTCGGAGATGGGTGGCTATACAGAGGCGTACATCAACGGGATATGCATGGAATTCCAATTTAAGGCTAGTTGTTCCAGGCCTATGGTGTTTAAGTAACTCACCTATAAAAAAGGTGACCTTGGTGGGGGTCGAGATCATCCTGTCCAGTTTTATTTGTGGAGGGCCTGGACCCGTTGAGCTGTGATGAGTGCCATTAACATCACCACTTTGTAGGTAGGTTTAGCCAGTGGTAGTGCTGAAACTGGTGACCAACTCCTGAGTAGGGACAACACAACCCCAATATCCCAGGTCATATTATAGCGTGGTCTAGGAGGGTTAGAATTAAAAATACCCCTCATGAGTTTTGATACCAGCTGATGGGATCCTACTCCGATATTGGACGACAATGCGCTTCTGGCACTGTTGATGGCACTATAGCTGAGGCCCTCATCATTGTGAAGGCCCGTGAGGAATTCCAGCACATCTGTGATGGTGGCAGAGTTGTAGGTGGTATTAGTCCTGGAACAGAAGGCCTCCCATTTCCTTATGTGGGTGAGGTACTGCTTCCTCATGGACTCTCTACACAACGCCGTGATGATATCCATGGTCCTTGTTGACAGCCCGAATTCCAGTAAAGGTCTCTTCAGAACCTGCAAGCCAACAGGTTCAGATGACCATGGCACGGATGACTTTCCCCTGATATGGATGTGTCAGTAGGTTCGGGCATTTAGGAACCTGCACCCATGGTTCCTTCACCATGTCGAGTACCATGGCTGTGTGGGCCAGTCAGGTATTATCAGAATCCCTGATGCAGAGTCTAGCTGGATTTTCTGCAATACCCGACTGATGACGCAGAAAGGGGGAAATGCATAGAAGAACAATTTCTCCCAATGTATCGAGAACGCGTCCATCGCTGCTGCCCCAAAATCTGGTTCCCAAGAGACATATGTTGGTATCTGATGTTTCAACCTGGACGCAAAGAGGTCGATATCTGGTGTTCCATACTTAGCTATAATGTTAGCAAATATTTGGGGGTTCAACATCCACTCGGTGTTGTCATTGAATACCCGTGACCTGGTGTCCGCCACTGTATTAAGCTTACCCGGAAGGTATGTAGCTGAGATCCAAATATTTCTTTCATTGCACCAGTGCCAAATTATGTTTGCCAATTCATCGCAAGATATCGACTTGATACCACCCATTTGGTTTAAATGTGCCACCACTGTGGTATTGTCTATCTGTAGACGGACATGTGTATGATGCATATTCGTGCAGTAAGCCCGCAGTCCGTGAAATGCTCCCAGCATTTCCAAATAGTTTATACCTCGTGATTGGAGTAATGTAGATTCGTGCAAATCCCATCTATACCACAACTAGAAGTGGCGTTGGTTGCTCCCCAGCCCTGGGCGCTTGCGTCGGTTTGTAACACGACTGACGGGTTTGTAACTATGATGGGATTGAAACAATCTCGAATGTTGTTAATCCACCATCGTAGCTCATCTTTTGCTTTGTTTGGTAGCTGCATAGGTCTGTCAAAATGCCCTGCATTGGTTTTGAGTGCTGAGATTTTTGCTCTTTGCAAATTTTGATAATGTAATGGTCCAAATCGTGCAGCTGGAAATGTAGCTACAAGTTTTCCAATCACCTTGGTAGCATGTCGAATAGTCGGTTTCCTGGCGCAAGCAAGGCTATTACATGCCTCTTTTATGTCTGTTGCTTTGTTCTCTGGGAAAGTGACAATCATACGATTGGTGTTAACCGTGAATCCCAGATAGTCCATAATGACAGAAGGGTTAAACTTTGATTTGTCTGGATGGATGACGAACCCCAGCTTTTGGAATAGTGACTTGGTGGCTGTCACAAGTTTTTCCCACAATCAGAATGTCAACAAGATAGGCCATGACTATGTGGTTTTGTCTTCGTAGAGATGCCAATACTGGTTTTAATATTTTGGTAAATAACCTGGGGGCAGTTGCAAGTCCATTAGGCAATGCTTTATAGTGCCATAGCTGCCCCATCCAGACAATTTTTAAGTATTTACGGTGATGTTTACGTATAGGTACTGAATAGTATGCACCTTTTAGGTCGATGCAGGCCATGAAGTACCCTCTGGAAATTAGTTGCTTGGCAGTTTCAAATGTTTCCATCTTGAAATGGGTATATTGTACAAATGTATTCAATTGAGTTAGATCAATTATGATACGACATCCACCATCTTTATTAGTTTTGGTAAAGATGTTAGATACAAACTCAAGAGGTTCATGTATCGTTTTTCCTATGACCCCCTTGGTATACAACCTTAACAGTTCTGCATGTCCTTCTACTTTCTCTTTGTGAGAAAGTACAAATTTCCGGCTAGGTACATGTTGAGCTGGGGGAAGTTGTCTGTTTATGAATTCAATTTCGTAACCTTGAATACTTTGCAATATAAAAGTGTCAGAAGTTATAGAACTCCATGCATCCCCAAACAGACCCACTCTACCTCCCACTAGTGAGGTTGTGCATGCAGCATTCCCAAGGGAACCAGACCCCCTTACCTCCATGGTTACCAGTGGGGCTTGTTCTTCTGTCCTTTGTTCTTGGGTTGCTGTGGTGCTGGGGTGTGGGGTTGGTGCATAATACATGCCGGTCGCAGTGGGCCATGGCCTAAAAAAGACCTCTGATGATAAGGCGCGACCTTTGGGTTTGCTCCCGTCACTCTGTCGGGTTGAACCCGGGGCCTGTTCGCTGTTGCGTATGGATGCTGCTGTCGGTACGCCAGTGGTTTGCCAGAGGAAGGCGGTTTTATCAACCCAACTGCTTTGGCTTCCTCGTCCAGGTCTTTTACCTGTTTGGGCAGGTCATCACCAAACAACTGTCTTGGTGGTGGCGTAACGTTGGCTTTACACAAACCCGCAAATTTGGGGTTAAGTGTAGGACGGATAGAGCTTTTCCGAAAACAATTGATTTCATATTGGGTATTGCATAGCAGAGCTAATGCATCCTGCTGCTCTTCCATCATGTCCGTACCGTCGACTGACCTGGCAAACGCCGTGATGCCTGAGGTCAGCAGTTTCAGGATTCTTTGGATTTTTAATTCCTGTGCCCTTATCCCAGGGCTGATGTTCCCCATATGGGTGTGTTCACGGTAGGGACATTCAGCGACACGCAGTTTTCTGGAGCCATGTATTTACTTCTTGTCTCCGAAATTACCTGCTCCTGTAGCTGGTGAGTTGTCAGGTAATTTATGCTAGCCGCTAGCCTCGGCTGAAGAGGTTGCCCTTTCTGGGATGGTTGAGCGAACTTGGATACCATACCCAGAAGTTCCTCTTCTTGCATCTCTTGCAACTGTGGGTCTTCAACAACCCCTCTTTGAAGTCAGCTAATCCCTGACCTCTGGAGCAGCTGCTCCATCATTCACTCCATGCGACCGCCGTCGCTATCTGCGAACGGCAAGTCGTCTTCTCCGCCCGTGCCACGGGTGCTGCCGGTTCTGTGGTCAGCTCCGGGGATGTTGGCCGCTGACTTCGCTCTGAAGTCCCGCGGTCCTGAAAGGCATGCTTAAGCGCAGCCTTCTTTTTAGTTCTTCTCTCCATAGTTTTCCTGTAGGAATAATCAAATACAGAAAAATACTCCGAAGTAAAATTCTGTTCTTGTTGGCATCCGGTCTGATCCCATTCACAAACCCTTTGCGACACTGAATGATGGGGTATGCAGAATTGCTTCTTACAGATCAATGCCTCGCTGATTACTCTCAATGCTAGGGGAAAAAAGATGCAGCAGTAATTATAATGTTTGAGATTTCTAGTTCAAGACCGATTTGTAATTGTACATTAGTCACAGAAGGAGCTGACTTCAGGAGTGCACAATCACACCACGCTTTTCCAAGACAGAAATTAATTTACAGATGATAATTAGATATTACTTTATTGACTCATTATGAGAACAAAAGATTAACTCTGAACAGAATTTTCTGTCCAGTTAACAAATGATTCAACGCCAAAACTACTTAAGACTTTACCAATGGAAATGATTAGACCCAAACTGTTTAGGAGAAACAAACTCGACTAATGGCAGAATTTATAGGCTTTTGCATCGTGGAATATCCAAACCCATTAAATTAATTTTATACCTTGAATAAGTCAGTTCCTCTGCACTGCAAAATCTTAGGATTGTGCGGTAGGCTTGCAATAATTAGGTTAGAAACAGTTTGACAGCAACTTCATCACAAGCTGATGTTATAATATCAATAAGATCATTATGTTTTATACCTACCTACATATTAGTTTAGGTGTCATATTTGTCTAATCAATCTTTGACACGGCATAAAATCATATTAAGAATATTTTTGTAAGATAGATGGACCGCGTAGAGGAAATTAGATATGTAAATGGAGTATCATGCCCATTTATTACTGGAGTGAGAGTCTGTTATGGAGGTTTACCAAATTATAATCTGGCTTGTATCTCATGCCTGTGTTGACTTACGGAAATATCTGAGAACAATGGTGCATATTTATTCTCTTACTTAGGTTATGATATGGACTAACATAAAGTCAGCCTGGAAAATTTGAATTAATTATTTTTCCAAATTATCTTTGGCTTCTGATGACATTGATTGGGAATTTATGTTACTTAGAAACTCTAAATGAGGCAACCTCAGTGATGATGTATCAACACTGCATGGTAAATGAAGGAACTGATTACTAAAATCTTGAACATTCTCAACGCTTGTGTAAGGAAATGAACTGCTCTGGGCTTCATCTGTAAATAAAGATGGTTCAATTTCATGTCAAGTGATCATAATTATTGTATTCTTCAAAGTAAAGCCACTCAAAGCCAATGTACAAGTCTCCGTTTCTAGACCTTCCTGTTCTCTTTAATTCTGTTCCCACATTTTGTAGCTCTATACTGTGGCCACAGTAGCACAATGGTTAAATTATTGGTCTGATATTGAGAGGCAAAGGCTATTGATTTGGAAGAAAGGAATTCAAATCACACCATGGTAGCTGGGGAATTTAAATCCAGATAATTAAATAAATCTGAAATAAAAAGCTAGTAATGGAACTGTGAAATATTGTGTTGCAATTTTGGTACATAGATAGGAAAGGGCCAAACCCAGGCAGGTGAGACTAATGTAGATGGGGCATCTTGGTAGGCAAGTTGGACAGAAGAGCCTGTTTCCATGCTGTATGACTATAAATATATTATGGTTTCATCAAATACTAAGAATGCAATGATTTCTGCAATCCTAAAGGAGTAATGATTAGTTGGGAATGAAACATAGAATCATGTCTGGAATACTAAATACTCAGAGACTTCTGAGATATTAAATGCATAATCGCTTCTGAAATGCTGAAAGCGTGGTGGATTCTGGGATATAAAACGTAATAAATTCAAGAATGCTGAATGTGTAACGGCCTCTCAGATATCATACCTTATTCTGGTGAAAATAGTTTACTGCTAGTAAACCATCAAAAACTCAGACATGCCCACCTAGGCACAGGCAATCAGTGATACCATCGTTAATTTGCCACTTCTCAATGTGATAAAAAAGAAACCCTACTTTGAGAAAAAGATGGCTGTTTCAAAAACAGGAGGTTGATAATGCAACGTAATTTCCATACAAAATCGCACAAGTCCTGATGGATATAAACTGTCAGTGTGGCAGTTAATGATATCACAGTTTTGAATGATTGACCTAGATGTTGATGTCTTATTAATTCAAATGGTTCCTCTTTTTTTTTTGGTGATTTATCATATTCAAGATGTTAGTGGCAAGAAAGGGAGTTTGTAAAAAAAAAAAGTATACAGATGGTAATGGGGTAATAGGGAATGGTTTTCTGAGTATATCAAGAAAAGGTGATGATGAACCCATTAAAAACAGATTTACATGGTCGAGGCAAGGGGAGATGATTAATTCCAACTTCACACTTGGGAAGGGGACTCCAACAAAAGAGATAATAGGGATGAAATGTACATAAGTTACCAGCAGATAAATGATCATGTGTTCGAATAGGAAGTTCAAACTTGCATTTCAAGATCTAGAGGTTTTTTTCACGTTTGTTCAAATGAAGATAGCAGGAGGTTTAAAGGACCTTCAGTGTTTAGGAACGATAATGGGATGGAGCATGGAGGGCCAGTAGTTACTCTCTTTCAAGCGTGTGCTGCCTTTTACAGTAGGGTATGGTGCAGAAGCAGTGTATATAGGTAACAGGGCGTGCAGATTTCAGAGTGGGAGCAGCAGCTGGAATCAATCCTGCGTATATATCAGGCTGAGTTTTTTATATGGATAATTTTTCGGGGCCAGGGAAGGGATGGGGATTGATTGGCAGGCCATACCACAAGACTAGTGGGCAGGAATTTCCTCAGAACATTATGTTCTCCTTCTGGTGCGCAGAACCGAATAAAGGAGAAGGCTTGGCGACACAAGGGGCTGCAGATGCTGGAATCTGGAGCCAAACACAAACGACTGGAGAAACTCAGCGGGTCAGGCAGGTCTGTAGAGGATAATGGACCGTCAACGTTCCGGAGGTTAGGATCCTTCATCAGATCAATGCTTTGTTTCCCGTGGGGTTGCAGTTAGAATGCAGTCCATATGCACCATTGGTGATTCAGCCATACATGTCACATGTGTTTTATTGTCATATGTCCCAGATAGAACAATGACATTTTTACTTTCAACAGCACAACAGATTAAGGATGAGAAATCTACTGCTGTGGAATATTTGTACACAAATGAATCAAATGATAGTTTAACAGTGACAATTTTACAGCAGCACGTTAACCTACAAACCTGTACGTCTTTGGAAAGCCTCTGGAATGTGGGAAGCCGTAGCACTCAAAGAAAACACACGTAGTCACAATGAGAATGTACACACTCCATAAAGACAGAACCAATAGTCAGAATCAAACCTGGGTCTCTGGCGCTGTAAGGCAGCAAGTCTACCGCTGCGCCACCGTGCCACCCTAAGTTGGAAGGATATGTTTTGCATCTCCTGCGCTTGCGGGATAGTGCTTTGAAGTATTTGCTGAGGATGGACGAGTGCTTCAAGGATTCACAGGTACAACTGCTCACAGAATCAAGCTGCTTCACACCAGGAAACAGAAGATCAATCGGTATATAGGACAAAGCTGCAAGACAACAACATTTCTGTTGATCTAGACACAAAATACTGGAGTAACTCAGCGGGACAGGCAGCATCTCTGGAGAGAAGGAATGGGTGACTTTTCGGGTCGAGATCCTTCTTCAGACTAATGTCAGGGGAGTGGGCGGGATAGAGATAGAATGTAGTCGGAGACAGTAAGACTAGTGGGAGAACTGGGAAGGGGAGGGGATGGAGAGAGAGAGGGAAAGCAAGGGCTATTTGAAGTTAGAGGTCAATGTTGATACCGCTGGGGTGTAAACTACCCAAGAGAAATATGAGGTGCTGTTCCTCCAATTTGCGCTGGGCCTCACTCTGACAATGGGGAGGCCCAGGACAGAAAGGTCAGATTGGGGATGGGAGTGCTCTGCAGCCGGGGGATCAGGCAGGTTATGACTGACGATCTCCGAGCCTGTGCTTGGTCTCGCTGATGTGAACCTAGAACAGTACATACAGTAAATGAGGTTGGAAGAGGTGCAAGTGAACCTCTGCCTCACCTGAAAAGACTGTGGGGTCCTTGGATGAAGTCGAGCGGGGAGGTAAATGGACAGGTGTTGCATCTCCTGCTGTTGCAGGGGAAAGTACCTGGGGAGAGGGTGGTTTGGGTGGGAAGGGACGAGTTGACTAGGGGATTTGCGGAGGGAATCCATCTCTGCGGAAAGCAGAAAAGGGTGGAGATGGGAAGATGTGGCCAGTAGTGGGATCCTGTTGGAGGTGGCGAAGGTGCTGGAGGATTATATGCTGTATGCGGCAGCTGATGGAGTGGAAGGTGAGGACAAGGGGGACTCTGTCCTTGTTGCAAATGGGGGGAGGGGGAGCAAGAGCAGAGCTGTGGGATATCGAGGAGTTGATCTATCTATGTCCAAGTTCTCAAGGGACACCACCTGACCCACCGAGTTTCTCCAGCATTTTGTGTCTTTTTGTAAACCAGTATCTACAATTCATTGTTTCCACAACCTGTCTGTGGACCTGCAAGCACTAGTTTGTGGCATGGGAAGATTACGAGCAATAATTCACAAATATTGTGTCAGGTAGAGGAAGGTCCAAACACATTCAAGGATACAGTGGTGGCAGTGAGATGAGCCAGGCTTTTGCTTCTAAAATGCAAGATGAATCAATCCCATTCCCTGACAAACTCTATTTGAAACTTATATTTACCACAGAAAGAGTCAATTCTCTTTACAAAACCATTGGAGTTATAAAACAACTTCAGAATTCAATCTGCACATTTCCCCCCAAATTAGCTGCTTGGTTGGATTTTGATGTAAGCCAGTGAGTGTAGCCTTCAGAGAATGATTGCTTTCCTAAGGCAATCTCTCTTGAAAAATGAAAAGTATTTTGTCTTGAACCAATGTTACAGTCTGTAGGTCAGTATAATAACACTGGAAAATTCATCTTGTAAATTTGCAGAAATTGGTTGGGCAGAAATTGGAAAAAAACTAACTTGTCCAGTTCTCTGCAGAACAAGGAACGGCTGATGCTGGTTAATACACAAAAGTACACGACATGCTGGAGGAACCCATTGGATCAGGCAGCATCCCTGGAGAACATGGATTGGTGATGTTTTTCGGGTCAACCCTAAATGTCACAAATCCATGTTCTCCGGAGATGCGTGTGCTGCCGAGTAACATCAGCACTTTGTGTCCTTCTGCCCAATTCTCTGATTACCACATATCAAAAAGGTAAGTGGCTGGATCTCTAGTCTCCAATACTTGTTGGCTGCAACATACATCATCTCTATCCAAGACCATTTGTAACATGCTAATCCCAACTATGTTTGTTTATTAAAGCAGCAAATTACATTTCTTAAAACTTTTACATGTTGAATATTTTACAGCTGACCGGGGAGGTAGTTGAGGCAGGGACTATCTCAACGTTTAAGAACGATTTGGATAGGCACATGGATAGGCTAGGTTTAGAGGGATATGGGCCAAACACAGGCAAGTGGGACGAGTGCAGATCGTTGTGTTAAAGAACGAAATGCAGATGCTGGAGAATCGAGGGTACACAAAAGGCTGGAGAAACTCAGCGGGTGCAGCAGCATCTAAGGAGCGAAGGAGATAGGCGATGTTTCGGGTCGAGACCCTTCTTCAGACTGGTCAGGGATCAGGGAAACGAGAGATATAGACGGTGATGTGGAGAGATAAAGAACAATGAATGAAAGATATGCAAAAAAGTATCGATGATAAAGGGAACAAGCCATTGTAAGCTGTTTGTAGTGTGAAAATGAGAAGCTAGTGTGACTAGGGTGGGGGAGAGAGATAGAGAGAGAGGGAATGCCGGGACCCGAGGGCTGAGGGAGGGGTGGGAAGGGGAGGAGACAGTAAGGGTTAACAGAATTGAGAAAATTCAATGTTCAAGCCCAGAGGATGCAGACTCCCCAAGCGGAATATGAGGTGCTGTTCCTCCAACTTGCGGTGTTGCTCACTCTGGCCGTGGAGGAGGCCCAGGACCGAGAGGTCGGATATGGAATGGGAGGGGGAGTTGAAGTGCTGAGCCACCGGGAGGTCGGGTTGGTTAATGCGGACCAAGCGGAGGTGTTCGGCGAAACGATCGCCAAGCCTCCGCTTGGTCTCACCGATATAGATCATCTGGCATCTGGAGCAGCGGATGCAGTAGATGAGGTTGGAGGAGGTGCAGGTGAACCTCTGTCGGACCTGGAAGGACTGCTTGGGTCCCTGAAAGGAGTGGAGGGGGGAGGTGAAGGGACAAGTGTAGCATTTCCTGCGGTTGCAAGGGAAAGTGCCCGGGGAAGGGGTAGAGCGGGAGGGAAGGGAAGAATTGACAAGGGAGTTGCGGAGGTAGCAATCTTTGCGGAAGGCAGACGGAGGGGAGATGGGAAGATGTGGCGAGTGGAGGGGTCACGTTGGAGGTGGCGAAACTGGCAGAGGACTATGTGTTGTATTTGCCGGCTGGTGGAGTGAAAGGTGAGGGCCAGGGAGACTCTGCCCTTGTTGCGAGTGGGGGAATGGGGAGAGAGGGCAGTGTTGCAGATTGGACATGTTGGTTGGTGTGGGCACTTTGTGCTGAAGAGCTTGTTTCCATGCTGTATGACTCAATGACAAAGAAGCTTAGGTTTTCCTTTTGCTAAAATTCATTTGCTATGCTTTGATCAAACCTATTTCGAATGTTTAGCAAAACAGTAAAAGCAAACTATTTGATTTGAGATGCAAATGGAATGCAAATGCAAATTGAACTTTTATTTGCAAATGCAAATTGATCTTTTAATTTGCTAACATTCAATCAGATTCCTGAAAAAGATTCTTCGCAGCCTAAGGATATCCCAAAACATTTACATTTGAAGTGCTTTTACTGTTAGAATGCGGGAACATTTTCAAATTGAAACAAGTCATCGCAAATGCCAATGCAATAAAAATAAAACGCCAAATTAAATGCCATTGGCAAACATTATTGAAATAAAATGGCATGGGATTTGTGTGTAAATCACTGTTTTTGCAACGCAGATTGTTTGACAGCAAAAAATGTTTTTGCAATGGTGGGTCTTATGTTATAAAGCCTATTATTACTCTTAGGAGAGTCTGTGCTGATATTAAGTTAGGCGTCTTTTGTTCATGTTTAGCATGATGCTGCTTTGGAAATTATTTTAATGGATTAATTTTTAACCCAATCTGCAATTCAGTCATTAGTGCTGCAATACAATGTACTTGAGATAAAGCATTTATAGCTATAACACTATATTCTGCACTCTGGGAAATTGGTTGGCGCTCTGATTGGTGGGACCGGGAACCCACCCGAAGTAATCAGGAGGGAGATGGATACGTTGGGCGCTAGGAGTGAGCCGGTGGGAGGGTGAACCAGAGTAATGCCTCCAGCGCCTTCAAGGTCGGCGACCCTGGGACACAAAGATGGCCGGATGAGGAGAGGAGAGGGAAGTCTGTTCGTGGGAGCTTCTCCAGTACACCGAGTGCGCGGACCGATCGGACTTTGGACTTTGAATAATGACGCCAAAAATGGCGGTGCCAGCATGTGGAATATATGCAAAAAGAATTCCACTGTGCAGTTGCATGTGTGACAAAAAAAGCACCATTGAAACATGGAACATTGCTCTTTGCACTACCTGTTGTACCTATGTATGGCCTGATTGTATTCATGTAATGTAAGATTTGACTGGATATTACTTTAACAGTAATAGGTCCAGATTTATCAATGTGTATATAAATGTGAATTGTTTTTCATCTGTGTAGGATAGTGTTTATTTGCAGGGATCGCTGGTCGGCCCGAAGGGCCTGTTTCCGTGCTGTTTCTCTAAACTAAATTAAACTACCCAAGCTTACAGATGGACTGTCCAGAAGTCTGATAATACAGGGGAAGAAGCTGTTCCTGAGGCTGGAGGTGCATGCTTTCAAACCTGGATGGGAGAGAAGGAATGACTGGGGTGGGATTTGATTATATTGGAAGCTCTTCAGAGGCAGCATAAAGTGTAGACGGAATCAATGGTGGGAAGTGATTCAAGACCAGGGCTGGATTTACGTATAAGCTAGACAAGCTTAAGCTTAGGGCCTCGAGATCTAGGGGAGCCTACTCACCTCGCTGCTTCACCGGATCCGTCGAACCTCGTCACCCCACTGGGACCTCCTACTCTTTGCCAGCTGACCTTGGCCACTCCACCGCCATCTAGCAGCCCGCAGCCATCGCCTTACCTGCAGCTGGACTCAGGACTGGGCCTGAAATTTCCGTGCTGCAGACTCCCACTCCCCTGGGTTTGGCTGCGCTGGTCACCCAAACCTTGGTAATCTCAGTGGCTGTTCCACTGGGTCTCCCCCGTTCCCCTCAAACCATGTGACCCCAGCTCTTCCCCACCCACACTACAGTCTTCATACCACCCTACCCCCTGACCACCACCACCACCCCCCCCACCACCACCCCCCCACCACCACCCCCCCACCAGACATTGCCTCGGCCTCAGTCCACTTCCTCCGGCCCCAACCCCCATCCCTGCCGTGTGTTCACCATCCCCCCTGACCTCTCCCTCTCAGATACCGAATGATCTGTCCTCAGCAGAGGCCTCACCTTTGTGCCCCTCCGTCCCCACCTCAATGAGTTCCGAGCCCGCCGCGATTTGGAGCTCTTCTTCCATCGCCTCCGCCCCACACCATTCTTCCATGGGAAGGAGTCCTGGGCCCCATTGATGATCCCTTTTCCCGTCTCCAACGGACCCACTCCTCTTGGACCCCCCCCATCATGGACATTGGTACAATTAAATTTGGGGATCACCATCCGATGTCAGAACGGGAGAACATTCTCAGCGGCTTGGACTTCCGAATCGGCCACTTCCCACTGGAAAATGCGGCTGCCGAAGTCCATAGGCTGAGCTGGGTGGAGATTCACGCTGGCGGCCCTTGGCAACGGGTTCCCAGGGCTCCGCGATATTAAAATCAGTGCAGCCCAAGGCTCTGTGCTCTGCAAACCACAGCTCCATGATGTTGAACCAGCAGGCCCAACGCTCTAGAGCTTCAAACGGCGACCCAGCTCCGCTGTGAATCCAATATGTATTTTAAAACCAACTGTTTAATGACAACATACAGTAGGATCTAAAAGTGTCACATTATCACTGTCAGGTAGTCATGGTCCTCTAGTTGTGGGGGTGGGGGATTGGGAGAGGGGGGGGGGGGGCTCACAAGTGAAATAGCTTAGGGCCTCTCTTCATCTAAATCCGGCCCTGTTCAAGACCATAGTTATTCCTTTGTAAATTCCTTTTAAATATTGCATATAGTCAGAAAAAAAGATCTTTAAATTAAGGTAGACAAAAATGCTGGAAAAACTCTGCGGGTGAGGCAGCATCTATGGAGCGAAGGAAATATGTAACGTTTCGGGTCGCAACCCTTCTTCAGACCCGAAACGTTGCCTATTTCCTTCGCTCCATAGATGCTGCCTCACCACAGAGTTTCTCCAGCATTTTTGTCTACCTTCGATTGTCCAGCATCTGCAGTTCCTTCTTAAATATCTTTAAATTGTCTTATTTTGAAAGATATTACAAACTTGCTTTTAAATAGCACATTGCACCTCAAGATGTTTCAATGCTCCTCATGAAGCTCTTTTGAAATGTTATCAGAGTAATGTAGAAAATGTTGCCAACATTTTGTACACAGTAAACTTCCACATACAGTGATGTGATAATGAACAGATAACCGGTTTGTGAGATTATTGAGGGATGAATATTGAACAGAGAGTTGTGAATTTGTGGAATTCTCTGCCACAGAAGGCAGTAGAGGATAATTCAATGGATGAATTTCAGAGTTTGATAGGGGCTAGCGGAATCAAGGGATACAGGGAGAAGGCAGGCGCGGGCTACCGATTGTGGATGATCAGCCACCATCACAATGAATGGCAGTGCTGCTGGCTTAAAGGACCAAATGGCCTCCTCCTGCACCAATTTTCTATGTTTCTATGTTACTATTAGGAGAGAACTCCACTGTTCACTCTCCAAATAATGATGTGGGATTTTTTTTTATCCACTTGAGAGAACCATATGGATGATTGGTTTAAATTGTTATTCTAATGATAGCACTTCCAGTGGTGCACCACTTGCTTAGTGCTTCTTTAAGGAATTGCTCTAGATTTATCTTTTCAATTGTTTGGAATAGGACTTAAACTTTCTGCTTCAGTGTCAAGAGTACTGTCGTATCAAAAAAGCACACTTGCCGCCTTCCTCACTGCCCATCAACATGTGTACTTCATGGATACATAGAAACATAGTAAATAGGTGCAGGTGTAGGCCATTCGGCCTTTTCAGCCATTCAATATGATCATGACTGATTATCCAAAATCAGTACCCCGTTCCTGCTTTCTCCCTGTATCCCTTGATTCCGTTAGCCCTAAGAGCTATGTGTAACTCTCTCTTGAATACATCTTAATATACTCTCTTGAATACATGCTTAAACACCTGCGCTAACCCGCTTCATCAATGATTATATGGTTAAACATACCGCCAAGAGCAGTGGTGGAAGGCTTCGGCGATGCACCGCGTGGCGGCAAAAGACCTTCACGATGTGCTGTGCGGCAGCAGAAGCCTCCCATAATGCGCCATGAAGCCGAGTGAACGGTGGGCCGCTGAGCGCAACCCGGCGGACAGGCCGCCGAGAACGAAGGAGGACCAGTCGAGGCCAGTCGGGGCCACATGCCCATATTTACTGACACAAAAACAGAAAATGTTGGGAATATTCTCAAAGTCTGGCTGCATCAGTCAAGCAAGAAACAGTTTCAGGTTAACCATCTTACCCTAAACTCCATCTGTGATTCTTTCTAATCGGGTTTCCATTCCTTTCCCTTGCACAGAAAGGTAAAACTAATTCTGTGGGAACTTTCCCTCTTTGTTCTTCTTGACCTGTCTGTGTCCTTTGACATATTTAACCACACTAGACCTTTGTGCCATTTCTCTCTTATCCAGCTTGACAGGATCAAACTTGTCAGCCTTCATTCTTACCTATTGGTTTAGTTCGAGAATTGACTAAAATGGCTTCGCCTCGCTCTCACAGCGATCCTTTTGGTGTTCCGCTAAGGATTTATCACTGACGCATTCTCTTTTCTGCTCTCGTGCAGTTGCTGAGCCTCATGAGCATCTTTATATATGTCAATGGAGTCGTGCTCACTACCCACTCTCTACACCTTTCCAGAGTTGCAAATTGAAATCCTGAGTTTCTAATTCTATCGCTAACGCTGGCATTTGGCTTGGTTGATTCAGGCTGTTACCACTGTAATGCCATTTGCCTGCTTTAAGTAAGATCATCACTGAGTCCCAACATTAATCCAACATAATAACATAATCAAGGATGAGTCTGACCCTGGACACTCCTTCTCCCTTCAGGCAAGAGGCACAGAAACGTGAAAACACATAATTCCAGATTCAGGGACAGTTTCTTCCCAGCTGTTATCAAGCAAATGAATATTCCTGTCACCAACTAGAGAGCTGTCCTGACCTACCATCTACCTCATCGGAGACCCTCAGACTATCTTTAATCGGAATTTACTGGATCTGTATCCTGTATCTGTACGATGGGGGCGGCTTGACCTTGCACTAAACGTTATCCCCATTATCCAGTATCTGTACACTGTGGGTGGCTTGATCGTAATCGTGTCTACTCCTTCCACTCACTGGATAGCACGCAACAAAAAAAAGGCATTTCACTGTACCTCGGTACACATGACAATAAACTAAACTAAACTACAGTGCCCTGTCCTAATTCCCGTAAGGCCTGCTCACCTGTCACCTTCTAAAGTGTGAATCTACTTTGACTTTCAGTTTAAATCCATGTGAATTACAAAATTCTTATCCTTGTTTTCAAATTCCACTGCAGCCTAACCTCTGACATCTCCTCTGACTCAAAACACCTCAAGATTAATGAACACTAATTCTGGCCACCCAAGCTTCCCTGAATTGAATTGTTCCCTTTATTCCCTTTATCCTGTATCTGGATGATGTGAATCATGTATACTCTTTCCCTTTCCACTGACTAGATAGCACGCAACAAAAAAGCTTTTCACTGTACCTCGGTACATGTGACAATAAACTAAATTAAACTAATCAATTGTCCTGTGTTCCAGCTGTATCTTCTAGCATCAATACTCAAAGGTCTAGACTTCCTCTCCTTCAACCTGTCTATCTCTTGACCTCTCTTGGGCCTTTCATGGTGCTCCTTAAACCTAACTCTTTGGCCAAACATTTGATCATCAAAATTAATACATGTCTTCCGAAGCAATGTCGTTTGACATAGACAATAATTGCAGGAGTAGGCCATTCGGCCCTTCGAGCCAGCACCGCCATTCAATGTGATCATGGCTGATCATCCCCAATCAGTACCCCATTCCTGCCTTCTCCCCATATCTCCTGACTCTGCAATTTTTAAGAGCCCTATCTAGCTCTCTCTTGAAAGCATCCAGAGAATCTACCTCCACCGCCCTCTGAGGCAGAGAATTCCACAGACTCACCACTCTCTGTGAGAAAAAGTGTTTCCTCGTCTCCGTTCTAAATGGCTTACTCCTTATTCTTAAACTGTGGCCCCTGATTCTGGACTCCCCCAACATCGGGAACATGTTTCCTGCCTCTAGTGTGTCCAAGCCCTTAACAATCTTATTTGTTTGATTAGGCTTTTGTGAAGTGGCTTGGGATGTTTTGCTATTTTGCAGGCACTACTTAAATGCAAGATTTATTCTACAAAATGTTGCAAGTGGCCCACCATGAATGTCTTAGATCTCCACATCCTTTAATGATCAAACAGACATTTATTTTAAGAAGTGAGTGGAATATCATATTGAATTAAAAGCTGCATCCTACCCCCAACTGCTGCTCAATTTGGTTATTCTCTCTCGTCAGTTCCACAAGTAATATTTAACAGTACTCAATAAAATTCTACAATGAGGTGTTGGTTACAAAATCTACTTGCCAGTTTTAATGTACTTTAACTTTGCTTGAAGAATGTTGATGAAGAATTATCACATTTAAGTCTCATTTTATACTCTGTTCGGATTTCTCCCGTTATGTTGATGTGACTACCATTCTTGAATGTGACCCAAATTTTACCCAGAGTCTTCTGAACATCTTGTGTAAATTTCCACAGCAAAATGAAAAATGACATATATTCTTTCAGCTTGATTTGAACTGCTGATGGAAGTCTGCGAGCTGTCAGTTTCATTTTGCTGAATGGAGGTCTCCCTGTATAACTGAAGTGACCCACTCAGTTAAATGGGCGACAAGATCAATCGCCTGCTCCCAAGATTTTGCTAACACCTGCCCCCTGAGATGCCAATCAAGATTAGCAGAGACCGATTTATTTTCGGTTACGTTTCGCTCTCTGGCTCTCAAGGGTGTGCCACAGGCAGTTTGGCCGAGATTAGCTGCTTATTATTGGCAATGATGATTCCATGTTAAATTGCCACTTCACTTCATCTTCAACACACCTAATATTAATGAATGCCTCCTCATTGCAACAAGTCATTCATTCTTTGCAATAAATCCATCATTTTCCACTTTTAGGTTACATCCGAGTTATTCTGTGTTCGTTCTCCCTTTGCCATTTGACTCTCTTCCATGCATGTCCCTTATCCCTAAGCATTTTGTTTTGCCTGTGAACAGGGGCGTAAGGTTGTCAGGTCAGATACCTTTCAAGATATGTGTTACGTAGGAGCATATTCTCTAATTTATTCCATTCCAACACAAAATTCACTCTGCTTCTTGTTTCTTCCATTCTTTCCTCATCTACAAATTGATAGATTCAGTTTAATTTTGTTTAGGTTCGAGACAAAACATACCAATAGGGCCTTCGGCCTACTGAGTCCGCACCAAATTAGTCTCCACACCTGTATGTCTTTGGAGTCAGTGCTGATCAGCAATCACCATTACACTAGTTCTATACTACACACTAGGAACAATTTACAGAAGCCAATTAACCTACAAACCTGCACGCCTTTAGAATGTGGACGGAAACCGGAGCACCCAGAGAAAACCCACGCGGTCACAGGGAGAACATACAAACTCTGTACACACAGCAACCTTAATCAGGATCGAACCCGGGACTCTGGCGCTGTAAGGCAGCAACTGTACTGCTGTACCACTGTGCCGCCCGAGTAATCCTCCTCATTCAGAATATCCATTGCAACTCCAAGGGTTAAGCTGTCACTATCTGATGGATTGTATTCTGGTATTGTCATTCATTCATGGGATTGGGAATGCAGGGGTGGCACGGTGGCGTAGCAGTAGAGCTACTGCCTTACAGCGCCAGAGACCTGCGATCGATTCTGACTATGGCTGCTTGTCTGAATGGAGTTTGTATATTCTCCCCGTGACCTGTGTGGGTTTTCTCCGAGATCTTCCGTTTCCTCCCACACTCCAAAGGTGTAGGTTAATTGGATTGGTAATAATGTTAAAAAAAATTGTCTCTAGTGTAGTGTTAATGTGCAGGGATCGCTGGTCGGTGCGGACTTTGGTAGGTCGAAGGTCATAAGGTCATGTGATAGGAGCAGAATTAGGCCATTCGGCCCATCAAGTCTACTCCGCCATTCAATCAAGGTTAATCTTTCTCTCCCTCCGAACCCCATTCTCCTGCCTCCTCCCCATAACCCACGACACCCGGTCAGGCCTGTTTCCACGCTGTGTCTCTAAGCTAACTAAATTAAACACCTTGAGTAGGACAATATTTATTGCTGGCCCAAATTATCTTTGGGAAACTGATTGTTATCTGTTTTGTTAAATTGCAGAGTCTGTGTAGTGAAGGTCTCTGATATAACAAATACTGTCGATGAAAAGATTCTGACCCAGGATTCTAAGTAGAGTTAATAATAGGTGCAATATTTCCAAGAAAATTATCATCACTCTGTGTTCTATTTCTTTAAAAAGCACTCAAATTAAACCTGATAAAAATGAATATCATCTTTACTCATTAGGGCAGTTCAGATTCATCATGTAAGAAGCTGGCTCAGGAACAAGTTAAATAAAATGAAACATTTTTTATTGTTTAAGCATCATTTTGGCACTTGATTTGTAGGTGCAGGATCTTCACAATAACTTTTATGGGATTTTACATATTGAATAGAACAGAATATTTGAATTATGTATTTCTGCTTCCAGCTTGTAAATGAGAATGTTCTGTAAATGACCCCCAGAAGAAATGACTCCATAAAAAACAAAGAAGCAAAAAAAACATATAAAACAAAGCATTTCGTTCTCAAATAGAGCACTATGGCTTGCTCTATCATGGTGAAACCTTGAATTGAGGACATTATATATGAGGTCATTGCTATTGTATTAATGGGATGAAAGAATAATAGGAACTGAGAAGTTCCAACGCAGTTTCTCTTTTCTCACCTGCCACTGTCCTGATACCATTGCTAGCCCTTAGTAGTCACTGCATAGTGAATATTTTATTTCAAAATTAAACTTTATTCATAAAACTATACAGGAAGTACTATACAATCAGTGCACCTCTCTGAGTCCTTCATAGTGACATCAAGTTAATACATTCTATTTACGAAGCACCAATGCCACTTCTGGCTTTTTTGAACACCTCTCTAGTGTTTGAGAAGCTGCTACAGTAGATCCAGCCCCTTGGTGTCCAACGTGGCAGAACTTTAGATTGCTGTTTTACTCAAATTCAAGTTCACATTTATTGTCACATGCACCAATTAAGGTACAGTGATATTTGAGTTACCATACAGACATACAAGTAAGAAGAATGCAATACAGAATACATTTAACATAAACATCCACCACATTCCTCACTGTGATGGAAGGCAATAATGTTCAGTCTTTGTTCACCCATGGTGGTTGGGGCCTTCGAACAGGGCCGTTGCCGACGGTCCCCTGTTCAAGCCCTCACGTTGGGATGATTGAAACTCCGACGTCGGGACGGATCGGAGCATTCCGCGGCATGGAGCTCCCGAGTCGTCCACTTCTTACCGGAGACCACGGCATCATGGTGTGAAAGTGCACAGGCCGCGCGGTCTGAGCACTTCCACATCGATCCTCGGCAAAGGAACGCCCGCACCACGATGGTAAGTCCGCGCCGCGCTTGTGGCTTGAAGCTCCAGGCCAGTCTCCAGGAAAGGCCGCACCAATCAAGTTGTTAGGCCATGGGGGGGATGGAGACGTGACATGGATAAAAATCACATCTCCGTCGAGGTAAGTGACTGGAAACGGCTTTCCTCTCCCCACACCCCACCCCCCACATAAGACATATCAAGAAACATTAAAACATACATTTTAGACACACTAAAAATAACAAAAAATGTTGAAATAACACACAGGCTGCTGTCGAGGCTGCTGTCGAGGCTGCCTTCTTGGTGCCACAAAGTACTTACAATAGCCACGCCAAGCTTCAGTGCATCACCTGGTATGTCATTTTACAGCCTGTAACATGCCAGCCGGCGCCATTCACTTACAGACGTGTAATTGTACTAGAAGACCATCAGGCTTCAGGCAGACGGCACGGTGGCATAGCGGTAGAGTTGCTGCCTCACAGTGCAAGAGACCCGGGTCCTTTTCAGAATGGCAGGCAGTGAATAGTGGGGTACCGCAAGGCTCAGTGCTGGGACCCCAGCTATTTACAATATATATTAATGATTTGAACGAGGGAATTGAATGCAACATCTCCAAGTTTGCGGATGACACGAAGCTGGGGGCAGTGTTAGCTGTGAGGAGGATGCTAGGAGCCTGCAAGGTGACTTGAATAGGTTGGGTGAGTGGGCAAATGCATGGCAGATGCAGTATAATGTGGATAAATGTGAGGTTATCCACTTTGGTGGCAAAAACAGGAAGGTAGACTATTATCTGAATGGTGGCCGTTTAGGAAAAGGGGAGATACAGCGAGACCTGGGTGTCATGGTACACCAGTCATTGAAAGTAGGCATGCAGGTGCAGCGGGCTGTGAAGAAAGCGAATGGTATGTTGGCATTAATAGCAAAAGGATTTGAGTACAAGAGCAGGGAGGTTCTACTGCAGTTGTACAGGGTCTTGGTGAGGCTACACCTGGAGTATTGCGTACAGTTGTGGTCTCCTAATCTGAGGAAAGACATTCTTGCCATAGAGGGAGTACAGAGAAGGTTCACCAGACTGATTCCTGGTATGGCAGGACTTCCATATGAAGAAAGACTGGATAGACTCGGCTTGTACTCACTGGAATTTAGAAGATTGAGGGGGGATCTTATAGAGACTTACAAAATTCTTAAGGGGTTGGACAGGCTAGATGCAGGAAGATTGCTCCTGATGTTGGGGAAGTCCAGAACAAGGGATCACAGTCTAAGGATAAGGGGGAAGTCTTTTAGGACCGAGATGAGTAAATCATTTTTCACACAGAGAGTGGTAAATCTGTGGAATTCTCTGCCACAGAAGGTGGTTGAGGCCGGTTCATTGGCTATATTTAAGAGGGAGTTAGATGTGGCCCTTGTGGCTAAAGGGATCAGGGGGTATGGAGAGGTACAGGATACTGGGTTGGATGATCAGCCATGATCATGTTGAATGGCGGTGCAGGCTCGAAGGGCCGAATGGCCTGCTCCTGCACCTATTTTCTATGATTCTATGATTCTATGTAAATTGTTCCCAGTGTGTGTAGGATAGTGATAGTGTGCGGATATCACTGGTCAGTGCAGACTCGGTGGGCTGAAGGGCCTGTTTTGCTCTGTATCTCCAACAGACCAAAGCGTGCTTTCCACAGCAATGCTTGATGTTTATCTTGGTGTGTGCCCTATGCTTGCTTGGTCAATACATATGCTTAATTCAGACATTTTGCAAATACTAATGAAACTAGTCCAGATTTGTAGTCAGCAATAATTAAAAGAGTTGCTGTCTTTCTGGATGTTTATCGATAACATTAAAGTCAGATCAAGGTGAACTTTGTTAACCTCTGTCGTCCAACAAATGGTTTTATTTTGTATTAACGCACAAATGGTTTTATTTTGTATTAACGCTCAAATTTTTAATGTGGCCACAGCTGCTGCAGAAAACATAGACAATGTGAACAATCACAACATTGTTTATCCAACTTAAACCCCTGTCTCACTGTGCGAGTTGGCCCACGAGTGACCCCGAGTTTTCACTCGTGGTGATCACGTAGCGGGAACGTCGGAACTCGCGCGTTCAACTTGTCCACTCGTGGCGCTAACGGCAGGTACTCGGGAAACTTGTTAACTCGTGAAAAAAATCAAACATGTTTGATTTTTTCCACGAGTCAAATTAACTGTTCAAGTTAAAAATGGAAACATTTAAACTCGTTGCAGTAACGTAATGGCCCGTGCGTTTACCATAGTGTCTCGTGAGTCTATGGGAACTTTTTTATAATCTGAAAGGGACTGAACCAAAGTAGTATAATATGTATATACATATTATATATATTATATATATTTCAATTCCAACCCCGAAGCAATTGAGAGGCGATTTCTTGGGGCCGTGTAATTTAACGTGTGTCTTTTGCTTTTAAAAGTGAAGCTGTTTAATTGTTTACACTGCGCTGTGTTTCGTGTTGGGGAGAGTGCTGCTGTTACAATGCTTTCGATTTTATACTGCCCTCCCCTTCCACAGAAAAATGCCTAAATTTTTCTTTGTGCCCGCTCTCCTGGGAGCAATCCAAACCAGGGGAACAATGAACCCTCAGAGGCTTCGCGTTCCTTGCTCCTATATATGGCGACCTCGCTCGCTCGCAACTGTATGAACGCTCGATCAACCAGGCATCGGCCAACACGGAGACCTGATTACTGAAAACAAAGTCAACTTGTACCAGACCTCATCATCTTCCTTCCGACAACCCGTAACCACGGCACCACACTTTCAACAGAAAACTTAATATTTAAAGAATATTTAAGATTGTCTGAAGAAGGGTCCCGAGCAGAAACGCCACATATGTGTGTGTGTGTGTGTGTGTGTGTGTGTGTGTGGCTGTGTGTGTGGCTGTGTGTGTGGCTGTGTGTGTGGCTGTGTGTGTGTCTGTGTGTGTGTGTGTGTGTGTGTGTGTGTGTGTGTGTGTGTGTGTGTGTTTGTGTGTGTGTATCTGTGTGTATCTGTGTGTGTGTCTGCTGTCGGGTCCCGGCGGCCGCTCAATGTCAGTCACCCGAGCTGCTTCCTTCCTCTGAAGTGGCGGCCAGTCCTGCTGTCTGTGTGTATCTCTGTGTGTGTGTGTGTGTGTGTGTCTCTGTCTGTCTGTGTGTATCTGTGTGTGTGTGTGTGTGTGTGTGTGTGTGTCTCTCTCTCTCCCTCTCTGTCTATCTGTGTGTATCTGTGTGTGTGTTGCTGTCGGGTCCCGGCGGCCGCTCAAAGTCACCCGAGCTGCTTTCTTCTCTGAAGTGGTGGCCAGCTGCTGTCTGTGTGTATCTCTCTCTCTATGTGTGTGTGTGTGTGTATGTGTGTGTGTGTGTGTGTCTCTCTCTCCCTCTCTGTCTATCTGTTTGTATCTGTGTGTGTGTCTGCTGTCGGGTCCCGGCGGCCGCTCAAAGTCACCCGAGCTGCTTCCTTCCTCTGAAGTGGCGGCCAGTCCTGCTGTCTGTGTGTATCTGTGTGTGTGTGTGTGTGTGTGTGTGTGTGTGTGTGTGTGTGTCTCTCTCTCTCTCTCCCTCTCTGTCTATCTGTGTGTGTGTCTGCTGTCGGGTCCCGGCGGCCGCTCAAAGTCACCCGAGCTGCTTCCTTCCTCTGAAGTGGCGGCCAGTCCTGCTGTCTGTGTGTATCTCTCTCTCTCTGTGTGTGTGTGTGTGTGTGTGTGTGTGTGTATCTGCTGTCGGGTCCGGCGACCGCTCAATGTCAGTCACCCGAGCTGCTTCCTTTTTGAAAATTATTTAAAATAGAGATCCATTGCAAAAAAGTATTTAAACACATAAAACAACAAGAAATGCTTGGTTACTGGAGGATGCGCATTTTCCCATTGTAGGTCATATCAATAGATGCCGCCGCGCTGAAATAACTCAAAACCACAGGATGGAGATGTATTTTAACATTGTTGCTTTATTAAAAACATACCTTCATTCACGGTTGGCTCAAGAGTAACGGGAGAGGAACTTGGTAACTCGGGAGAGGAACTTGGAACATCGCAGCAATGACATACCCGTGGGAATCGGTTACACACTTGATCATAAACTTGAAGTCTCGTGCACAGCCACGAGTCTGTCACTCGGGGTACCTCATGGGTCAACTCGCACAGTGAGACAGGGCCATTAGCCGATCCTACAGCACGAGGCATTCAGACTGCTTACAGAAACACCCTCAATAATAAGCTAATGCCATGGCCCTGTTTTTCACACTGTTGGCTGCCGAGGAATTGCAATTTTAAGGTAACACTTTAACACACTATATCCTGGCCTATCCGTCCACAAATTATGCAAAAAGTCAATGGAATTTTTATTCGGAATACGTAAATGATTCCTCCGGGGGTCTCCACAATCACAGAAGCCCGTCTTCAGCCAACTTGATTCTCTCCATGAGATGTCAAGAATAGCCTGAGAGCACTGGATACACCAGAGGCTATGGCACCTGACAACATACTGGCTGCTGAACTGAAGTCTTGCCTTCCGGACCTAACCACATCTCCCGCAAGCTGTTGCACTGCAGCTACAGCACTGGCATCTGCCTGACTATGTGCAAAATTGCCCAGGTATTTTCGCTTCACTAAAAGCAGGGCAAATCTATTCTGGCTAATTATTGCCCAATTAGCCAATTACTAGAGTGATGGAAAATGTGATCAATGGTCCAAAAAGCCTCACTTAGCCACCAATAATTTGCTAATCGATGCCAACTCTGGATCTCGCCAGATCTGTTCAGCTCCAGACACAGGCTTGGTCCAAACATATTTTAAATAATACATATGAGGGATTTTATCTGAGCTAAAATCCCTCATATGTATCAGACCGTCAAGCAGAGTGTGCAAAACGGCTGCCAATGGGCATCAAGGGGAAAAGACATGAAAATATTGCCTCATTAGTGTCCTGGAGGAGAGTGAGAAGAGACTAAAGGGCCTGTCGCACTATGGCGAGTTTAGGAGAGTGTCATGCTCCTTGTGTCTCGCCGAAAATTTGACATCCTTCGACTAAGTAGAACACCTCCTACGACCTCCTTCGACTATGTAGAGAACCTCCTACGAATATGTAGAAGACCTCCTTCGCCTATGTTGAAGACTAGCTTTGATTTAATCGCCGATGCTCTCGGGGAAATTGGACACCAAATAGTGGAGAGTGAAGACGACCACCTTCGACTTCAGATGACTACACCGAGAGCGAACTACGACAAGCTACGATTACCTTTGATTACCTTCGATCACCTGCGATAATATGCTGACCTACTACGACCTATTTTGACTAAACCTACCCGTAAAAAAGTACCGATTTTTTCCATGCCGATCAATTTTTACTCGCAGAAAGATTTTCAGCCTGCTGAAAGATTTTCCTCGACCGAACTGAGGCCGCAAGTAGTAACCACTATGCTGGAACCCCTCTCGACCATGAAAAAGACTTACCAGAGACCACCTACGACCACGTGTCGACCATGCTGCGAGCTTGTGGCGAGACCAAACTCTCCTAAACTCACAGATAAACTCGCATAGTGGGACAGGCCCTTAAATCATTGGCATGGAATTGATTATCTCCTCAAATTATTAAATGCTTCAAAACAACCATGATTAACATCCTACTTTTGGTTTAACTTTAATCAAAGATGGGAATTGGTTTACTATTGTAGTTACTGGATTGAATAAATGCAGCAGATGAAGAGCACTCAAGGTAAAACGACTCTCTCTGAAATTCCCATTGTAGTATCTAACAGCTAGTAATCATCTCTTTTGCCCTCTCAAATACCAGGCATCTTCTAATTGAATTCACCCACTGTTGTCAGTACTTACTGTTCAAATATGTCAAAACCAATCAATTTTGCTTTTGCAATCGGCCTCAGTAAGAATTCAAAGTCAATTGAAAAATAGCATTAACAGGATTTGGAGGACTTTCATTATAATGTGCAACTGTTGGGAATCATACCAGAGTGAACTGCTGAGTCTCTGTAACATTTTGCTCTATATTTTAATGTTTTGTTCCACTCGCTTATATCTTCCTGATGCTATAGGACATAGTGAACTACATGATTTGATTCGTCATTTAGTTATATTTATCAAAACGCCTGAAACTCTTGTAAGATCAAAGCCATGTAGTCATACATCACGTGGACAGGTCCTTCGACCCAACTTGTCCATGACGACCAAGATGCCCCTTTTAAGCTAACAGAACAACTTTGCATTACTCTTCCCTATCACATAATCCCGACATACTGAGGATGGGTGTGATGGTGCACATGTTGCTGTGGATTGACAATTAATTCATGGCATTACATTGTTAAACTCTGTCCACTCAGTAAATGATAGTAAAAAAATTTGCAAGTGCTAGAAATCTGAAATGAAAACCGAAAATGCTGATAAGTTGCTGATGAAGTGTTTTCAACCTGAAACAATAGCCTGAGAATGCAACATGCAGCTCAGAGAGCCATGAATGAATCCTCTTTATTCTCGGCGCCCTCCCCCCCCCCCCCCCCCCCCCCCCCCCCCCCCCCCCACATCGGGCCCCTCTTTGTTTTCTCATTGCCCCCCACGCTGGATCCCACTTTGTTCACTTGGTGGCGTATTCTTTATCTACCTCCAGCAGATAGTATAAACCAGGGATGGGATTAGAAGTGATGAAGATTCAAATATCTTGAGGCTGACAGTTACAGGGGGCAATGCATCGATGTTGGACTGCACAGCCTGTAACTCACATCTCCATGATGATCTCAGCAAGTTTTGTTTCTTGCTTTTTCTCCAGTTTCAGCTAGAAAGGGATTGCATAAGTGCTGATGGCATTAGCTGTGTGTCAACCTCTAGGAGAAGGGCAGCATACTAACATTGATTTTAGCAGTTCCCAGTGCAATGTCCTGATAGGGAATATTATTTTCATCTGGAAAAATCACTTGGCTGATCTTACTGTGTTAAGTTGATTTATGCATGAGTTGTTCGAAAGAAACTGAAGAAAATAGATTCAATTTCTCAGCGTTTACTTTGAATCAACAAATGTGCCTTTGAAACAGTGTAAGAAGAAACTGCAGTTGCTGGTTTGAACCGTAGATGGACACAAAATGCTGGAGTAACTCAGTGGGACAGGCAGCATCTCTGGAGAGAAGGAATGGGTGATGTTTCGGGTTGAGACCCTTAGGGCCTGTCCCACTTGGCTGTATTTTGCGCCTCATTTACGCGTCGTATGTAAAATAGATCGACTCGTGGGGTGCGCATGCGTTACGCATGGTGACGCGTGGAATCGCATGCGGTGGCGCGCGATATCACGCGGTGGCGCGCGGTATCACTCGTCGCTCCAGGATTTCGTAGAGTAACGAAATCCTCGGGCGCCACCTGCGTGATGTATCGCGTACGCACGCTGACGCATTGGGTATGCACGCTGATGCATTGGGTACGCACGCTGATGCATTGGTGTCGCACACAGGCGTCCCGACGTCTCACGTGTATCGTGCAGTGACGCATGGTCACACACGGTGACGTAACCATGCGTCGCCGCGCACCGCAGGGTATTCTAATGACGCCACGTGCACCAGATTGCTGTGCTGACACATGATTTGCGCGCTATGTCGCGCGTAACGATGCGTCAACCTACTTTATATGACACTAAATGAGGCACAAATGACGGCCAAGTGGGACAGGCACTTTAGGGATAAGGGAAACAAGAGATATAGACGGTGATGCGGAGAAGTAAAGAACAATGAATGAAAGATATGCAAAAATGTGGTTTTATCTTTCCTTTGTTCCATACAAAGAGAGGCCTGATCACTCATTCACATGACAGCTCACTTGTGCTTTGCTTGGTTCTACCAGTCACGTCTCTGGGGAGCAAGCCTCAACAGGAGAACATTGTGCAGTTAGAAATGTAGCCCTGCAGCTTGTGGACGTTATACCTTATAGAAAATTGCCACTGTGTCATATTAGAATATAAAAAGCAGATATTCTGAATAGCTCAGCTGAATAGTCATAGAAACATCTTGAAAATCGTGAGGAAATTACGGAGTAGTGGTAGATTTGCTGCCGAAAGGGCCTGTCCCACTTGGCTGTCACTCGCACGCCCTTTACACGACCTGCTAGCGTGTGGGTAGCGTGTGGGTCATGCGGGACGGGCGCATGGAGTGGTGTGGAGGCGTGTGGAGTGGCGTGGAGTTCGTCCTGAATTAAATCTTTGCGCTCCACTGGCCTGTCGTGTAACTGACGGCCAAAGTGGGACAGGCCCAAGACCCTGGCGCGGCACAACGTCTCACAGCAGTAGAAGCAGGCAAATAATCGCCAAACTCAGCCTGGGGCTCACGGCCGTTGCGGATCCCGATCCGCCCCCACTCCTACTCCCAGAGCGTGGCTAAGACGATTGGAGATAGATACAAAATGCTGGGGTAACTCAGCGGGACCGGCAGCATGAAAATTAACCTGAAAATTAACCCATTGCTTCTGGAGAAAAGCTATGGATTAATTTTCAGGTCGAGACACCCTTCTTCAGACGGAAGAAGAGTCTCGACCCCGAAACATCATCCATTCCTTCTCTCCAGAGATGCTGCCTGTCCCACTGAGTTACTCCTGTATTTTTTGTCCATCTTCCAATGACGTCGCGCACTCCAGACGGCTGTGCGGATGCATGATGACGCACGCAACCGTCGCGCGTCAGTCACTACCGGCCTGTCGCATAAATGACGGCCCAAGTGGGACAGGCCCTTGACAGGGACGGAGTCCCGGGTTCGATCTGAACTACGGGTGCTGTCTGTACAGAGTTTATACGTTTTCCCTGTGACCATGTGGGTTTTCACCGGGTGCTCCAGTTTCCTCCCACACTCCAAAGACATGCAGGTTTGTAGGTTAATTGGCTTTTATAAAAATTGTCCCTAGTGTAGATGATAAAACCTATTTCTAGAATCAAGAGTGTTTAATTGTCCTATGGGCCAACAACAGAACAATAAAATTCTTAATATATATTTACTATATAACATGTAAAAGAAAGTTAAATAAAAACGTGTTAGTACAATAACTTGAATGTGTGACTTCAAAGTTGATAGGTTTAATAAATAGCTGAGGCCCCATCTCTAATTCCTGCTGGAAGTAATTGTTTAATTGTACCATTTAGGGTACCTGCCTCTATTATCTCTATCATCTCCTGCAGATCAGATGGTTTCATAACCATAACATAGAGTCATAGAGCGTCATTCATCCTAATTTGTCCATGCCAACCAACATGGCCCATCCACATTAGTCCCACCTACTTGGACTTGGCCCATAACCTTCTAAACCTATCCTACCCATGTACCTGTCCAAATGTAACTTGAATGTACCCTTCTCAACTACCTCCTCTGGCACCTCATTCCATATACCCACCATCCTTTGTGTAAAAAAAGTTACCCTGTGGTTCCTATTAAATCTTCCCTCCCCCCCCCCCCCCCCTCACCTTATACCTCTATTCTCTGTTCCCCTACTCTGGGCAAAAGACTTTGTGCATTTACCAGATCTATTCCTCTCATGATTTTGTACACTGAAGGGCCTGTTCCACTTGGGCGACCTAATCTGCGAGTCCAGAAGAGTGCCTTGGACCTTCAAGCTCGAGGGCACTCGCCTGGAAAGCCTCGAGATGGATCGACTGGCCGTGTTGAAGCTGCGAGCTGGATCGACCGAACCGCGAGCTGCATCTACCGACCACACACACACACACACACACACACACACAGACACAGACACAGACACAGACACAGACACAGACACAGACACAGACACAGACACACACACAGACACACACACAGACACACACACAGACACACACACAGACACACACACAGACACACACACACACACACACACACACACACAGTGGGGGCCAGGGACAGTGGAGGAACGCTGTGTGCGCAATGAAGAGGAAGGTAAACGGCAGCCACAGAGTACCGTAAGTCCTTTAGAGAGCAGGAGTGAAGACACTTTTAAGAAGTATAATAAAGTTAACGGGCATTTTACCTACCGGTAGGTCTTCCTAGGTTGTGAAACTCCAATGAGCCAATCAAAATGTCCGGTCAGCGAAGGAGATGTCCTACAGCTGCCCTCGAGTGCCTGCAAGTAAATAGCGACCCCACTCCCCTGCACTACGAGTGAAAAAGACCTATGCCGACCAAATTTTATTCGCGGAAAATTTTTCAATATGCTGAAAATTTTTCCGCGACCTAGCTGATGCCACGAGTAGGCAGGAACATCCCTCGAGCATGAAGGAGAGTTCCAGCCACCTCGTAGACCTCCTGGGACCTCGTGTCGACCATGCTGCGAGTTTGAGTCCAGGGCAAACTCTTCTAAACTCGCAGCTTAGGTCGCCCAAGTGGGACAGGCCCTTAAGATCTCCCCTCACCCTCCTACGCTCCAAGGAATAAAGTCCTAACCTGCTCAACCTCCCCTGAGAGCTTAGGCCCTCAAGTCATGGCAACATCATCGTAAATAAATTGCCATTAATTGCCATCAACATTTGAGAGCTGAAATACAGAGGAGCGAAAGCTGTGTTTAGTTTAATTTTGAGATACAGCGTGGAAACAGGCCCTTCGACCCACTGAGTCCGCATCAACCAGAGATCCCCACACACTTACACACACTAGGGTCAATTTACAATCATACAAACCCAATTAGCTTACAAACCTGCATGTCTTTGGAATGTGGGAGAAAACTGGAGATCCCGGAGAAATCCCACGCAGGTCACTGGGAGAAATTACAAACTCTGCACCGAAATCACCCGTAGTCAGGATCCAACCCTGGTGTCTGGCACTTTAAGGCAGCAACTCTACCATTGCTCCACCGTGCCACCTTATTTTGCCACTGGGATAAAGTCTGGTTAGATATTATTCGGAGTAATGTGGTCGGTTTGGGTAATACAACTCAGGAAAGATATATTGACTGTGGTGAGAGTGGAAAGCAGATTCACTAGATTTATGTGAGGCGGGTTTTATGTGTGGATTTGTATTCCCAGGAATATGGAAGATTAATGTGTGATATAATTGAAGTGTTTAAGATGATTAATGGTGTTAATAGGTGGATAGACCATCCTACGGCGGGGGAGTCCAGAACAAGTGTACATCATAAAGCAAGAGCTGGCCCATCCAGCGGTGAAGTCAGAAAGCACTTCTCCACAAAAATCTGAAGCTCTCTTCCCAAGAGAGAGTTGAGGCTGAGTGTCAATTGGAAATGACAAAAGTGAGATTGATAGATGGTGTAAGGCATGGGTTATGAACCAAGGCGTGCAAGTGAAATTAAAATGTGGGTCAACTTTGAAACATGGTCTTCTCTGGATCTAATATCCCTTTACCCAATACCACGTAAAATGACCACACTTTCATCTTCTCTGGGTAGAATCCCACTCTATGCAATTTGCCTGTTGACAAAGCAGCCGCTTTTCAAAGGCAGCTTGTTATTTGCATCAATCTTTGGGATGCCCGTAGGTTGTGATAAGACACTGCAAATGCTTTCTTGTCCGTTTACCACGAGCTTGGTTACCGCATGGGCAGCACTTGTCATTGTAAGGAGGCAGCCACACTGTCAGCTGAGTCTTGTGAAACAAGGGGATTTATTTGCAGCTCCGTTCACCAGACCCATTTCCATCCCTCCAGGGAGGCGCATGCTGCCACTGACAACTGAGCAGAATGACGGATGCTTTAACTACTTCTACCAGCTCTTTGGCAGTGCTCATCCTGCAGCACCGACCGAGCGTGAATTTCTGCTCACGGGCGAGGCTTGAACACAGCTTTTCTCTGTGAACTGGTGTTGGCTCACTAGCTGATCTGTGAGCCCAAAGCCCCCAGTGTGCAGTGAAGCGAGTTCACTGCACCAGTAACCATCAGCTTTATTTATGTTTATTAAAGGCTGTAAATCGCGACTCTCCGTGCTAACTGCCTATGGTATTGAACTTCACTCCATGGCCTTAAATTAGCAGTTGCTTTGGCTTTGAGCATTTGACAGCCTTTTTCTGAAAGCTCAAATTTTAGCCATTATTTGTGTTCGTTAATGGCGATCTGGAGGGGAACACAAATCCTGGCTGTAAACTATTCTGTCTGTGCAATTATCCCCATTTGGAATTCTTTCCCTCTTGCTGATTTACATAGTTCTTTGTCTGCCGCTGCTTGTAGATGGTGGGAACAGTGTGCATGAATGCAAAGCCTCCCCCCTCCCCCATCAACGCACTGAGGCCTGAACAGACAATGAGGCACAGTACTTCGGAAGGCTGGAAATTGACCCTCAAAGAAACAGTGTCATTGAGACCAAGAGAAGGAATGACAACGGCAGTGTTTTTGCTAGCAATGGGTCTTTGGTCGTGCTTCCATTAATGACTGTAAAATTGGACTTGGTCCAGACTTATAAGCCAAGTGGAATGGAGGTTCTCGTGAATGATGCTAATTAAGTTAATTCCAGGGTGGTAATGACCAGGGTGTCTATATGGCTCCAGGCAGAGGGCTCTTGTCCAATTTGGAGCCTGCAAATTGAAATAATTATTAGGGTCAAGCTCCAGTAGGTTAGGGGGATATGCATTTGCATTGGAAGCATTGCTGGCATTTAAATTCAGGGTTTCAAGTTTTAATCTCCATTTCCCAAGTAGCATCTTTAAACATTTTTTTAACATTGTTCAGTTTTAGAAACATTTACGTTTGTTGTGAAGGTGCGTCGACAACATATGTGCAGAGCTACTGATTCCAAAGCAACATAATGGTGGCACAGTGCTGCAGCTCTTAAATCTGCTGCCTGGGTTCACTCCTGACCTCTGGTGTTGTTTGTATGCAGTTTGAACATAACATCATGGTTTTCTTCTTGTACTCCGGTTTCCTCCTTCACCCCAAAGATGCGCGTGTTGGTGGGTTAATTGGCCGTTTAATTTGCGTTTCGTGTGTGGGTAGATGGGGGGGGGGGGAATGATAAGACTGCGCAGAGAATTGAAAAAATTGTATTAATGAAGGTACACGAGACCACAGAGGCTGGCAACTTGAACAAAATAAATCCCACAGGAACGACTCAGTGAATCAGGTGACAACTATGAAGGGAAATGGACAGACGACTTTTCAGATCAGGATTAATGTACATTTAGTGTAAAGCGGCCAACAACTAGGATGCATCACCCACGGTCAGCCATAGGGGGCCTACAAAAAAAGGTGGTTGAGGTTAGCATGGACACAAATGGGCTGATGGGCCTATTTCCATGCTGTATCTCTGACTGATTCTATAACTCAATCTTGGAAGGGCATTTGGCGTAGTTGACAGGAATGTGGGGAGGATAAAATGGGATTTGTGAGCGTTAGTATAAATGTTTGTTTGAATGTCAGCACTGATTCTGTGGGCTGAAGGGCCTTGTTCTATGTTGTATGATTCTGCAATGTTGATCTGCCAGATCTAATAACAAAGGACAGAACAAACATTTTATTGTCATGCATCTCCCAGATACCATAAAAGGTTTTTGGGTCGGTGATACCGGAACATGCAGATGCTGGAATGTTTGAGAAAAATCCAACATGCTGGAGGAACTCAGCAGGTCAGGCAGCAACAAGGGAGGCAATGAACAGACTGAAGAAGGGTCCCGACCTGAAATGTTGCCTGTTCATTCCTTCCCCAGATGCTGCCTGACCTGTTGCTTTCCTCCAGCACTTTGCGTTTTGTTTTGTTTGCTGAATTTATAAAACTATGGTAAACCTATACTTAGCTGTGTTCATCAAAATACACTAAGTATCACTTTCAAAGGATCAAGGGATTTATTGTAAAGAACAGCAAAGATGACATTGTGCATTAAAATACCTGATTTGGGCTAGTTAACGGCAGGCTTTATGTTCGGTGATATGCAATTTAGTTTGAGAAAACGTGAGGGGGTGAAAAACACTTCAGAAATGGATATAAGTAGGTAAATTTTAATTGTGCCAAGGCAAAATGTGATACTGTGGTTCAGATTAGGCAGATGATATTGGGGCAGTCCTTGTGATTAAATTGCCAGCTGTTCGCAGTGCATTGCTAGTATTTATCTGTGCTAATTGCCGCCAAGATAAGAAGGCAGAGGTCCTGATTTTGCGAGCCGATTGTTAACAATGATATCCTGCTGTGTTCATAAAATCATAACAGATAGTGGAATTAGGCCACTCAGCCTATGATTGACGGGCAGAGTAGTCCCTTTGCACCTCCGATTTCTGGATTCTCTCCCCATTTAGAAAATGATCTACATTTTTTTCCTGCTACCAAAATGCATGACTCCACACTTTGCTACATTATATTCCATCTACCACTTCTCTGCCCACGCTTCCAACCTATCCAAGTCCTTCTGCAGAGTCCCTGATTTCCCCCCCTTCTATTCCTCCCCTCCCCTACCTGCCCCTTCTATTTTCGTATCATCCGCAAACGTGGATACGAAGCCTTCAATTCCCTCATCCAAATCATTACTATCAAACGTGAAGAGCAGTGACCCCAGTTCTAAGCTCTGTGGAGCTCCACTAGTCACTGGCACCAAAACAGAAAAAGCCCCCTTTATTGGCACTCCTTGAGAATCCAGAAATCGGAGGTGCAAAGGGACTAGGGAGTGCTGGTGCAGGATTCCCAAAAAGTTAATCTGCAAGTCGAATCATTAGTAAAGAAAGCAAAAGCAATGCTAGCATTTAGTTTGCGAGGGCTTGTATACAAAAACAGGGATGTAATGCTGAGGCTCTACAAGGCTCTGGTCAAGCCACATTTGGAATACTGTGAGCAATTTTAGGCATCATCTTTGAGGAAGGATATGCTGGCTTCCTGAAGGAGATGGTCCAGAGGAGGTTTACAAGAATGATCCCAGGGATGAGTAAGTTAACATATGATGAGCGTTTGATGGCACTGGGCTTGTACTCGCTGGAGTTTAGAAAAATGAGGAGGGACCTCATTGAAACGTACTGAATAGTGATAGTCTTGGATGGAGTGGATGTGGAGAGGGTTTTTCCACTAGTGGGAGAGTCTAGGCCTAGAGGTCATAGCCTGCGAATTAAAGAACATTCTTTTAGGAAGTACAGTTGTCAGATGTTATGGTGAGTGGAATCAGTGTGGTAAATATTGACCTAAGATAGACACAAAGTGCTGGAGTGACTCAACGGGTGAGGCAGCATCTCTGGAGGAAAGGAATAGGTGACATTTCGGGTTGGAAACCTTCTTCTGACTGAACAATGGAGAGGGTGGGGGGCAACTGTAGGCAAGAAAAGGCCAGAACAAATCAGAGCCAGAAACAGATGACCTCAGGATGGGTTGAGCCCATAATGGCTCATGGCTGCGGACAATGTTCTAACGAGAGGTGATACAATGTGCTAATGAAAGCGAACTGTGGAACGGGTAAGACGACTGGGGTGTGGGGAGGGGGAGTAGGGAACACAGGAGTTTCTCGAAATTAGAGAAATATGACCTGCTGAGCCCGATACCACTGGAATTTCTGAATCGTCAGATATTATGAGATGTTACTGTATTAACCTTCAGGTCATTGATGAAGCAATTGAAGATGATTGGATCTGAGGAACTCCGACAGTGATATCCTGAGGCTAATGCTATTGAAACCACATATGCTTGAATGAATGAATGAATGAATGAATGAATGAATAAGTTTATTGGCCAAGTATGTACACATACAAGGAATTTGCCTTGGTGCTCCGCTCGCAAGTACAACATGACATACAGTAAACAATTAAGAATAAAACATAAAATATTAAAACATTAAGAATAAAACATTATAGTTTAAACATGTGAATGAAATAAAATACCAGAGCAAAAAAGGGTTCAGACTTTTGGTTACTGCTCGTATTTTTATGTCAGGCTGTGGCGGCTTTGACAGTCCGGAGTCGCCTTCCAGAGTCATAGAAACATAGAAAATAGGTGCAGGAGGAGGCCATTCGGCCCTTCGCCAGCACCGCCATTCATTGTGATCATGGCTGATCGTCCGCTATCAATAACCCGTGCCTGCCTTCTCCCCATATCCCTTGATTCCACTAGCCCCTAGAGCTCTATCCAACTCCCTCTTAAATCCATCCAGTGATTTGGCCTCCACTGCCCTCTGTGGCAGGGAATTTCATAAATTCACAACTCTCTGGGTGAAAACGTTTTTTCTCAGCTCAGTCTTAAATGACCTCAAGTCAAGTCGTCAAGTTTATTCGTCACATACACACACGAGACGTGCGGTGAAATGAAAAGTGGCAATGCTCGCGGACATTGTGCAAAAAACAAACAAACAAGCAAACTACAACAGAATGGAACAAAATCACATATTCTTTTACATATTGCATATTGTGGGAGGAAGGAAAAAGTTTAAAAAAAAACTGCAATTGAAAAAAAAACTGTAGAATGTTCCAGTGAAGTTAGTCCCTGGTGAGATAGAGTTTACAGTCCTAATGGGAAGAAACTCCTTCTCAACCTTTCTGTTCCCACAGCATGGCAATGAAGGCGTTTGCCTGACCGTAGCAGCTGGAACAGTCCGTTGCAGGGGTGGAAGGTGTCTCCGATTATCTTATTGGCTCTGGAGTTGCACCTTCTGATGTATAGTTCCTGCAGAGGGGCGAGTGAAGTTCCCATAGTGCGTTTGGCCGAACGCACTACTCTCTGCAGAGCCTTCTTGTCCTGGGCAGAGCAGTTCCCAAACCAAATCGTGACAAGATGCTTTCCACAGCCGCTGAGTAGAAGCACTGGAGGATCCTCAGAGACACTCTGAATTTCCTCAATTGCCTGAGGTGGTAAAGCTCCTTAGTTTTTTTGATGTTTCAAGAGGAGGCTGTTGTCCTGACACCAGAGTGCCAGATCAGCCACCTCCTCCCGGTAGGCCTTCTCATCGTTGTCTGAGATCAGGCCCACCACCACGGTGTCATCAGCAAACTTGATAATCGAGTTGGAGCTGAACCTAGCCACACAGTCGTGTGTGTACAGGGAGTACAATAGGGGGCTGAGGACGCAACCCTGGGGGGATCCTGTGCTCAGGGTGAGGGACTGATGTATTCCCTCCCATCTTGACTACCTGGGGCCTGGTGGAGAGAAAGTCCAGGACCCAGACACACAGGGGGGCGTTGAGCCCCAAATCCAGTAGCTTCTTGGCCTGTCTGGTGGGAACTATCGTGTTGAGGGAAGTGCTTCAAAGAGTTTGTGGCCGTGTTGGGGGAAGTGCTTCAAAGAGTTTGTGGCCAAGGTGAGAGGGGTCAGAGATGATCTTATCCGCTCTCTTCCTGGCCCTTGCAGTGTACAGTTCATCAATGGGGGGAAGGTTGCAGCCAACAACCTCCTCAGCTGATCGGACGATTCGCTGCAGCTTCTGTTAAAGAATGACTTGAATCAGTGGGGAATATTATTACTATTACAATTAATTTCACATATCACTTGCCAGGCTTTTTCTTTCACCCTGCACCCCTCCCCCATTATAATCAATTTGAAGGAAGGTCCTGACCCGAAATGTCACCTATCCATTCCCACCACAGATGCTTCCTGACTTGTTGAGTCACGTCAACTTAGTTTAGTTTAGAGATACAAAGTAAAAACAACCCTTCGGCCCACCAGGTCCACGCCGACCAGTGATCATCCGTTCACACTAGTTTTATCCTACACATTAGGGCCAATTTACAACAGCCATTTAACCTAAAAACCTGTGTGGCATTGAGATATGGGAGGAAACCGGAGCACCTGGGAAAAAACCCACGCGGTCACAGGGAGAACGTACAGACTCCGCCCAGACAGCACCGGTAGTCAGGATCGAACCCCGGGCTCTGGCATTGTCGCTTTTTTTCAACAATTTTGTTTTGTGTGCTTTGCTGTAGATTCCAGCACCTACGCTAGTCCAATCCTGCCTCCATTTTCCCACCCATGCTGAAACTGCGCCAATAGTAAAAAGACACCATACTTTAGCTGTGCCTCGGTGAATATTTCCCATTATTTAGGTTTCAAGGCTAGGAACTGGTGAAAGACAATCTGTTGCTCATTTGAGGGAATGTTGCTGTGCCATTAGGCAGAAGTGGTCAGAGGAATAGCATCACATTCTTCCCTTCATTAAGTCTGGCAGCTCATGAAGTGACCTCAAATTCAGATGACCTCTAATTAAGGAGGAAATAAGCAGCTGACAAATTAATCTGATGGATCAGACATCTATTTCCATTCTACATAAGACAAAAGGTGCAACAGAGCTCCCTTTCCATTTCTGTTCTGCAGCTCTCATTAATTTTTCTCATTTTTCCACAGCGGTAAAAGTGTGTGTTTGGTGTGCGGTAACAGCTACCACTGGTTACCATAGTAAGATCATTAACACCTCTTTGTCACCAGATGTCACAATGTATTGCTGGTTTCTGAAATAACTTGGCGATCAGAAAGCTGGAAGGGATTGTTCAACGTCATTTAAATTAATTGTTCCTTAATACAGTACATTAATTAATAGACCAATAATTTTAAATTAAATAAATATGATTTTTGTGTTCACTTCACTGGTGTCTGTAGTTACCATTCCTTGTCCTTTGCCTCAGGGGGCGGCAGCAGTAGAGTTGCTGCCTTAAACCCCCGTCTCACGGTACGAGTTGACCCACGAGTGACTCCGAGTTTTCACTCCTGGTGATCACGTACAATCAACGTAGTGGGAACGTCCGAACTCACGCGAGCAACTTATCGACTCGTAGCGCTAACGGCAGGTAACCGTGAAACTTGTTAACTCGTGAAAAAAATCAAACATGTTTGATTTTTTCCACGAGTCAAATTTATTGTTCAAGTTAAAAATGGAAACAGTTAAACTTGTTGTAATAACATAGTGGCCCGTGTGTTTACCTTAATGACTCGTGAGTCTACCGTGGGAACTCTTTAATCTGTTCGTTCGCTTGAGTAAAGACTGAACCAAAAATAGACACAAAATTCTGGTGTAGCTCAGCGGACCAGGCAGCATCTCTGGAGAGAAGGAATGGAGTCAAGACCCTTCTTCAGACTTACCCGAAACGCCACCCATTCCTTCTCTCCAGAGATGCGGCCTGTCCTGCTGAGTTACTCCAGCATTTTGTGTCTATCTATACTTTAGTTTCGGATATGATCAAGTGTAAGAAACGCAAACCAGACTATCTTCACATCAGAGAATCCTACTGTTCCAGGATAAAAATCCACACACCCTAGTTACATCCAATATTAAATTAGTATGCATCTATGAGCTCAACATTTAAAGGGTTGCCCTTTAAATGCAAAGTATGCCATTCATAGAGATTGTGTTAAACCACTGTACAATATTTTAAAATATTTATAACCTGTTTTACTTGTATGTAAACCATATTTACTTGGGCGACAAAATAAACGCATCAAAACCTAAAAGCGAGAAAGAGAAAATAAATAGGTCCGATATTTGCTTAAAATCATCTCCTAGATTTTAGAAATGATGCCAAAGCCCGGCTTTACCATTGAAAACTGCAGCATTTCAAATTATCTAATTTATAAAAATACATTGCGAATCAATGATTCATAATGGAATGACTCCGCTCTTCAGTAGAAACAATTAATTTCCTCTGGGTTTTTTTTTTAAACAGACATATTCTCTTTTTAAACCAGAATTAGTTTAGTTCTTTTTGTTTGGAGCCTCTCCCGCCACTTTATTTCTCAATATCATCCTCGCTTCTCCGTCGAGAAAACCTCCACTGAACGCACCGGTCCTGACGGAGGAATTAATAACATATAGTGGATATGTCAACATCTTTTTGATCTTGGGGTTAGGTGGGCGGTTTAGTCCATCAAGTCCGAACACACAGATCTGCTTCAGCTGATGTGAAGAAGGGTCTCGACCTGAAACGTCACCCCTTCCTTCTCTCCAGAGATGCTGCCTGCCCACTGAGTTACTCCAGCATTTCGTGTCTATCTCAGCAGGGCACAGTCCCACGGTTAACACCACACTCCAGACCTATCTAACCCCTTATTTGTGAAAGTTCCACACATATTTATCGATACTTTTTCCGGCAGTGTGCCCAGGCTACGGACACCACACTGAGCCCAAACTAAAACAATCCCAGTACTTATTGGTGTGTATGGTTTGACCGAGGACACGTGCAATTTGGCCGAGGCACTTCACTGTCCGTGTGTAGGAAGGAACTGCAGGTGCTGGTTTACACCGACGATAAACACAAACATGCTGGAGTAACTCAGCGGGACAGGCAGCGCCTCTGGAGAGAAGGAATGGGTGATGTTTCGGGTCGGGACCCTTCTTCAGACTCCCCGCTCATTCTTCCCTTGTCGATGTGAACTTGTGGGGGTGTGAGGAATCGGGCGTCGCTGGGTAAGGGGAAGAGAGGTTTTGCTGCTGAATTATACGCAACAGAAGCATGAAGTGGGGGTAAGGTCCATTTAAACTATCTCGTTCCCCCCCCCCCCCCCATGTAGGGAGAGAAAGGGGAGAGAGTTGTGCAAACAAACCACGGGAGACTGCATCTTTGGAGGGAAATCATAAAATGTACACGGATGTTTCGGGCCGGGACCCTAAAGGTTGACTACCCGTTTCCCAGATGCTGCCTGGCCGTTGGCTTCTTCCTGCAGTTTGCTTTTGTCCCAGACTCCAGCATCTGCAATCTCCTTGACCTCCAAAGGGAAAAGTTGCTCGTGAAGCGAAGGTCGATATTGACCCATGCTTACTGCAAAATCAAAGCTGCAGTGCTTACGTATTTAGTTAAACCTGCACCTTAAACAGCTTCAAACTCTTCTTCCGTGGTTGGTGCCGACGGAATTGAAATGATTTTCCAAAGCACTCGGTTTGTGCTTCAGATTTAGTCATAACTTCCTCAATTGTATGAACAAAACGATCATTGAGCCCTCAAACTGCTCTTTCATCTCGACCAGTTCGCTCTTCACCTCTTCACCTCTTCTGACCTCCCGCCGAGTCCAGGCCCACTCGTCTCCCCCTTCCTCTCATTCCTTCTCCTCAATCGCCAACGCCGTTCCCAGCCCCCCTCTCACTCCTCCCCACCCATAGTCCTTGCTGTCTCCCAATTCCACCATCCCTCCTCCCCCCCAACCTGTCCTATTACCCTCCTCCCCATCACCCCTCGCCCTCCCTTCCACCCCATTCCCTCAACTACCTCTCCTAGACCTTCCCTCATTCCTTCCCCGCCCAACCTTCTTCAGTCAGTTTCCTCAGCGCTCCCCAACCCATCTCCCCCCACCCCCCACCCCACCTCAATCCCCTTCCCATCTCACCTCCAAGGTCCTCTAAAACCTATTTTCTCTGTTGGAATTTAAAGTCAAATCGGGCGCATGCAAATGTATTGCCAAACTTCTCGCCTGAACTGTTGAAGATAACCGAGTGTTTTAAATGCGAATCCCGGACTGCGGCAACAACACACGCCCTGAGCGGGAGAGGAAGTTGGTAACTCAAGAGTAAACGGGAGAGGAACTTGGTAACTCTGGAGAAGAACTTGGAACATCGCAGATATTACAAATAAACGGCAAACTTACCATACCCGTGGGAACTCGGTTCAAACACTTGAACATCAACTTGGAATCTCGTAGACAACCACGAGTCTGTCACTCGTGGGTCAACTCGCACCGTGAGACAGGGTACAGAGCCAGAGACCTGAGTTTGATCCTGACTATGGGTGCTGTCTGCACAGAGTTTGTACGTTCTCCCCACGACCACGTGGGATTTCTCCGGTTGCTCTGGTTTCCTCCCACACTCCAAAGACATACAGGTTTGTAGGTCAATTGGCTTTGCTAAAATTGTAAATTGTCCCTAGTGTGTAGGATAATACTAGTATATGGCGTGATTATTGGTCGGCGAGGACTCGCTGGGCCGATGGGCCTGTTTCTGTACTTTATCTCCAAACTAAACCAAACAAATGATTTGTAACCATTTCGTAACAGTAGCCTGATATTTAATCAGGTTAAGTATATAATCAACAATATATTTCCTGGTGTTTATGTTTTTATGCAAACACAAAACCATTATAACAATGGAAAATAGGTTTTACAATGGGAAGCCTCGTAAATTTATTTTAATCTGGTAATCTCCTGACAGTAATATCTCAAGTGATATTACATCTCGAGTCTATCTTCCACGCATGCAGATTTTGTGACCTTATTCAGAGTTGGATTGTAACTCAGTGCCAAATCATGAATAACATTTCTGGGGTAGAGTTTGTCCTTTCAATGCATTACGCAGAATCTTCTTTTCTGCTTTAATCATTTCACCTTGTCTCTAATCAAGGTCTCACAGTTCTGAGAAGGAGAAACACAATTCTGCTCATAATGAATGTAAGTGTCTATTAATATTTTAGCGTTCTATTTGATATTCTGCCAGAACATGCTTTCAGTGACAAACTGCACTTCGTTGTTGATCTATGTGATATGTCTGTCCTTTGCTTTTGTGAATTCAATGTTGTTGACTTGCTGACAGGTATCATATTGATCCTGAATGATAGGGTCCTGTCATTGATAGTGCTTTGTATAATGTAGTGGTGTTACATGGGAAGTAACAAGCCAAATACGTGAAACAGCTAAAAATGCATTTGAAGCCAGCGAAATCATCCCCATTTCACCTAACTGTCAACATTGTCAAAAACAATCAGACTATGTTGGGAATATTGTAATCCACACAAATCTATTAACATATTCTGGCCCATTATGACTAAAGATATTGCAGGGTGTTTTTTATTCTCCCTATTGTATGGTCTGAATTAAATCATACTGGATTCTGGTATTCCGTTTCCACCATTGCCACAACAATGAAAATTAGCAATGTTTGTCACAAAGATATTACTCTGTTCTGATTAATATGTTTATTCTGTCCTTTTTGTCTGCTTCTACATCAGCTGTAACCAGAGACATCAAGGCTTTCTTAATTACTTATCAGGCTGTACTATCATGGTTAACCATGGAATAATAATTTATATTTCCACATGTTATGCTGACAATACTTCCCACTTACCAGTGTCATTAAATATTACCAGAGTGGAAACATAAATCATACTTCTTGACTTGTAGCGTCTCAATACATTTATCATGCGTTTTAAAATATGTGCAGATGTTACAAGATTTATTAGGACAATTCATTTCACAAGGACCAATGGTGTCAGGTGGTGCTTTGTGCTCCAAACTGATTCAAGTTGACCAATTGCAAATATTAAAAATGTTCAGAATGAATCTTCAGAAATGATTCACAAGGACCAAAGTTCCAAACTTGACTGCAATTATGACTTGTTATTTGGAATTCAACCATAGCTTTTTTTTCTCTACACTGTTTCAAAGTGAAATTTAAGAGCTAGTTATTTTCATTACATAGAAGCTTGTCTGATTGTTCTCCTGCAATCTCTTATGATTTCATCTTTCTTTTTGGCATTGACACCCAGTAAGAAAATCTTGATTTTGGGTTCCAATCTTTGTTTCCGTATCTATCCAAAATTTCAACTGTATCTTTGCAAGCTACGTCATCTCCACAACCTTTGGGCCATTTGCACAATTCTCCTTTTGTCCATATTACCAGTTTAATTGTGCCTTCAGCTGCCTAGGTCTTAAATTATGGAGTTTTATATCTGAAACTTCCAACTTCCCTGTGTGTGCCAGAAATTAATTCAAGGTCATGTGTGAAAAGAATATGTGCATTCCCACTCTGTGTTTAGCCCACCGGATTCATCAGAACAAAACAGGATACCCTCCTTATGCAAAGTCCAATATTTATGCTAGAGTATATTTGCAGCTTCCTGCTCCAGCACTGAACATAGTGTGAAATCAGCCTTGGAGTACAGGAAGCAAAATTGTGATGAAGAGCTGAGACAACCTCAAGACCCACTTTCATGAATGAAACATTGCAGTTTACGACTGACTTGTAGAGTGATATGCACAAATGAAAGTACCCTATGTACTGAAGCCATATCACATAGCATTTGAATATTTGATTTAAGTCACTCAGATTGTTAGTTACCATAAAGCGAAAAATATCAGAAAGTTTAACACTTATGTTTTTCCCTCTTAACTTTATGGTAGCTAACATTCTGAGATTATAGAGTCACAGAGTCATACAGCATGAAAACAAGCCCTTCGTTCCAACTTGACCATGCCAACCAACATGTTTCATCTATACAAGACCCACTTACCTGCGTGTGGCCCATATCCCTCTAAATCTATTCTGTCCATGTACTTGTCTAAATCTTTCTTAAACATTGGGAGAGTACTTGTCTCATCTGCCTTCCCTGGCAGCTCATTCTATATACCTACCATTCTTTGTGGAAAAAAGTTGCCCCTAAGGTTCCTATTAAATGTTTCTCCCCTCATCTTAAGTCTTCCTCCCTCACCTTAAAAATTGCAATTAAGGTATATATATTTCACCTGCTATCTGGAACAGGCAATTGTTGTAATGTCATTTTTTAAATATTTTTTTAAATTTTATTTTATTTTTCTAAAATATTTTTATTAGAAGTCATGTACAGTAGTATAAACCAAGAATAACATAATACATTTCATGTACAACTTCTTGTTTTAAAATTTAATAGTAGAAAATAGCAGAAGCAAAAAAAAGAGAGAAAGATAAAGTTAGGTAAGGTAGTGGTATTGATGGTTCGTGAAAAAGTAGAGAAAAAGAGGCCATAAAGATGTAAAGCACGAGAAAGAAAAAATAAATAAAAAGAAGATATTAAAAAAATTAAATTAAATTAAAAGGGATATACCTGTTTCGTATCTTTACACACCCCTCACACGGTTCTGAAACAGTTTATTTCCAGGGTTATGTTGCACCCTATGCTTGTAATAAGTCGATAAAGATCTTTAAGAATTGGTCTGATTTGCTTGCTAGGACGAATCTCATATCTTCGAGGTGTAACATTTCAGACATATTTGAAATCCACATTTTAAGCGTTGGTGTGGGTGCATTTTTCCAGAATTTTAGTATAAGTTTTTTTGCTGTTATTAAGCCATAGTTAATGAAACTCTTTTGGAATTAAGTCAGCTCAAAGCCAACTTCCATTGTTCCAAAGATAATCAGTTCTGCGTTGGGGTTCAGTTTTATTTTAAATAATTTTGTGAAAATTTCAAAAATGTAATTCCAAAATTTATGGAGTTTTATGCAGGAGACAAAGGAGTGTGCTATGGTTGCATCTTGGGATAAGCATTTATCACAGATGGGAGAAACATTTGGAAACATTTTATTCAGTTTAGTTTTCGAGTAATATAATCTATGTAAAATTTTAAATTAAATTAAGGTATGTCTTACATTGATCGAGCATTTATGTACATATAGCAAATATTTATCCCATCTGTCTTTTGAGATTCTTGTTCCCAATCTCTTCTAATTGTGTCAGATGATGGTATTTCTATATTTAGAATGATATTATACAAATATGATATTAAATTAATTGAATCCGCCTTTCTGTTCATGGCTTCGTCTAATAGATCTGAAGTCAAAGTTTGATATTCTTGTGCATGTTTTTTCAAGTAGTTGCGGATTTGAAGGTATTTAAAGTATTGATTACTTTTCAGGTTGTATTTGAGTTGTAGTTGTTGGAATGATAAAAGGTTTCCCATTTCATACATGTCTCCAAACATTTTAATTCCTATTCTTTCCTAATGGGTAAACATTTTATCAATAATAGATAGTTTAAACGACGGATTATTAACTATAGGAGAGAGAAGCGATAAATTTCTTAATATGAGAGTTAATTTTATTTGTTTCCAAATTCGTATTGTACTATGAATAATTGGATTTTTCTTATATATTGTATTATTCAGTTTTATCGGTGAGAGAAGGATCGCTCCTATATTAAAAGGAGAAAAATCCTCTCTCTCCATTACTATCCAATCTACCCGTTGGGCAGAATTGTCCAACAAGTGAATTACATTTTTGATATTCACTGCCCAGTAATAGTACAAAAAATTGGGGAGTGTTAGTCCACCGAATTATTTGGGTTTACACAAGTGTCTTCTTTGGATTCTAAGGGACATAGTCCCATATGAAATCTGTGACATCAGAATCGAGTTAAAAAAAAGAAATCTTGAGGTGTTATCATCATAATTTTGTTTTTGTTCCAATTTAATAGTAAGATTAAATGAGAACTTACCAGTTCGAAGTTTGATCTTTATTTTATGAGGAGTAACGATGAGGGATTACGTGAAGAAGCCCCGCCTGGCGCTGGAACAGCATACTTCAAAGCAGCGGCATGAAAAACACAGAACACAATAGCCGGAGTAAGATAGTAAGGCTCATCATAGATTTAGAACCACCAGATGATCATTTATTTTATGAGGGTGTGGAGTGGAGGGCACGTAATCCCTCATCGTTACTCCTCATAAAATAAAGATCAAACTTCGAACTGGTAAGTTCTCGTTTAATCTTACTATTTTACTTTGGAGTCACGTGAGTGACTACGTGAAGATTTTGAAGCTTCTGTGTTTTTCATGTCGTAGAATTCTTCCATACGACAGTCCGGCTAGGTCAACACATACATGAGAAAACCAGACTAGTTTTAGTTCTTTCCGTAAACTTTTAATGATAAAAGAACATATAATAACCCTCTTTTTACACCTGAGGGAACCATTACAAAGTGATAAAAGATATAAGTGATAACATAAGTGATAATATCAATCAATAGTGAAACAAAGCAGGTGATTATAGTGAACCCAACACCTGTCCAAAGCCTGTCATTGTGTGAACAGGTTTATTGTAGAACTTTGAAAAAGTTTCTTCTTTACACCACCCTGCGGTTTCTAAAATATGTTCGAGTGGTACGTCCTGTAACTTCGCCGCGGATGTAGCTGCTGCCCTGGTGGAGTGAGATTTGAACACATCAGTGTCTACTCCTGCTAAAAGTAACACCTGTTTTAACCACCTTGAGATTGTTTGCACTGAAGCTTTTGTGTGTGGTTTCTTATGCGTGATCATTAATGTTTTTTCATCACCTCGAAGAGTTCTGGTAACTTTTACATAATGATTCAAATGTTTAACTACACACAACGTTGGATCAATGGGATAAGCTTGAAACATTACCTTCGCTCCAGTTCTCCCTGGTCTGCTTTGTTTGATCAAATCGTAAACATAGAACACAATGTTATCTGCAGTCACATGCATACAGTCTAAATGTAGCATTTGTAATGTTTGCACCCTTTGAGCTGAAACCAATGCCATTAACATTACTAATTTAAATGTTAACTTTTCCAATGACAAAACTTCGATTGGGGTCCATTGCCTAAGTAAAGTAAGTACAATGCTAACATCCCAAATTTCTGTATATCTTGGTTTGGGTGGATTTTTGTTAAAGATTCCTTTCATAAATCTGGATATTAATGGATGTGATCCAATTGATTTCTGGTCATAGATTTGTCCTAAATAAGATGATAAGGCACTACGTGCACTATTAATGGCACTGTAACTTAAGTGTTGTTCAAAATGCAACTCGGCAAGGAACTCCAATATGTTTGCAATGTTCACAGTATGATAGGATATATTTGACTGTCTGCAAAATTTTTCCCATTTCTTTATATGTGTCATATATTGTCTCTGAGTGCTATCTCGCCATGATGCGACTATAATATCCATAGTTCTATCCGACAATCCAAGCTCCTGTAGTGGTCTGGTCAAAACCTGCAGATTAACAAATTCATATAAGCATGTAATGGATGAATTTCTTTGGTTACTGGTTTTATCAATAAATCACTGCTGCTAGGGATTGACATATATGGTTCTTTAATCATGTTTAATATCAATGGGAACCATGGTTGTGTCGGCCAATTTGGAATTACCAATAATCCTGTGGCAGAATCTTGTTCTATTTTCTTCAGACATTGCTAAACCAGAGCAAATGGCGGAAAAGCATAAAAGAACATATTCCCCCAGTTTAGTGAAAAAGCATCTACTGCTACTGCGTCTGGATCTGGTTCCCAAGACACATATTTAGGCAATTGATGATTTAGTCTTGATGCAAAACAGATCAATGTCTGGTAACCCATATTGAGCCACAATTTTACTGAAAATTACTGGGTTCAACTTCCATTCTGTGTTATCTTTAAACATCCTTGATCTATTGTCTGCCACCACATTGTCTTTACCTGGGATGTAATTTGCCGAAATCCAAATTTGGTGGTTAATACACCATTGCCATATCTGATTGACCAAACAATCACATGATACCGATCTGACTCCACCCATGTGATTAATATATACAACAGCTGTTTTATTGTCTAATTGTATCAGTACATGCAGATTTTTTTTTGTAGAACAATATGCCTTCAACCCATAAAATGCACCCAATAATTCTAAATAGTTAATACCATATGTTTGGAGAAACATTTCCTCTTGGACAGTCCATCTGCCCCCACAGCTGGTGAATGAATCTGTCGCCCCCCATCCGAGAGCACTAGCATCTGTTTGTAAAATTACTTCAGGCTGTTGTATCAGAATGTTTTTAGCAGCTTGTGGGACATTTTCAATCCACCATTGTAATTCCAATAACGCTTCTTTTGTTAATTGCATAGGCCTATCAAAATGGCCTGCTTTCTTTTTTAGAGCTCTTATTTTGTCCCTTTGAAGATTTTGGTAATGTAATGGACCAAATTCCACTGCAGGAAATGCTGCTACTAGTTTACCAATAACCTTTGCTACTTCTCGGATGGAGGGATAAGGTTTGTGAATGAGACCCCTACAGGTCACCAAAATATCATCAATCTTATCTGTTGGAAAAGTTACTAACATAGTAACGGAGTTAATTACAAACCCCAAATAGTTAATTGACTGTGCTGGCTGCAGCTGGGACTTAATTGGATGAATCAAGAAACCTAACTTCTCAAATAAAGTTTTAGTTGCTGAAACTGATTTTTCAGCTGATTCCTGATTACTATTGATGATTAAAATGTCATCCAGATAAGCCATAATGATGTTCTTTTGTGCTCTTAATTGTGCTAAAGCTGGTTTCAACAGCTTTGTAAAGAGCCTGGGAGCTGAACTTAACCCATTTGGTAAAGCTTTGAATTGCCACAGCTGTCCCAAGCCAATTAAATTTTAAATACCTTCGAAAGAACTGATGTATTGGTACTGAATAGTACGCATCCTTTAAATCAATTGTAGCCATATAACAACCTGCTGATATCAAATGCCTTGCAGTGTTAAATGTTTCCATTTTAAAATGTTTATATTCGACAAATTTATTAAGATTTGTAAGGTCCAGAATAATTCTGCAACCACCATCTTTTTTATTTCTTGGAAATATATTTGACACAAATTGATGCTCATGTTCAACAGTTTTTTCAATAACACCTTTTTTAAATAATTTGTCAATTTCCACATTTATTTCTGCCTCTTCAATTGCAGAAAACATGAAACCATAAGCAGGTTTATTTTGTACCGGAGAATTAACAACTTCTTTAAATATAATAGTAGCTCCTGAAACTGTTTGTAAAATAAACCGATCAGATGTGATGGCAAGCCATTCATCATAAAACATTTGTAATCTCCCTCCAACTGGAGATTTGTCCACAGTTTCTTTAAGCATAGAATAATTTTTTTGTACCTCTCCATATGAACGTGGTGTTCTTCTTCTCCCCGTATACGGGTGAACATTAGGCTGTGTCGGATGATAATATTTTCTTATCATACTCCTGCCTCTGTTTCCAAAATCAAATCCCCTTCTCGACGAAAAATACCTTTTTTGTCCAAAGACGAAAGGTCTCATGTGGCTAATAGATTTAGCCTCTTCATCCATTTCTCTTATTTGTTTAATAAGAGAAATGGATGGCAGGTTTTCTCCAAATAGATAACCAGGAGCTTGAACACCACTTGATCGACACAGACCTGCAAACCTTGGATGAAATATGGGCCGAATCGCAATTTTCCTCATACAATTAATTTCAGAGAAGGAATTGCATAATAAGCCCAAAGTATCTTTTTGGATTTTATCCATCTCCAACCCCTCCATTTGCCTTTCAAAAGCAGTAATGGCAGCAGAAATCAATTTGAGGATTCTTTGAAATCTTATTTCTTGTCCTCTCATGCCTGGAGTCATAGGCGTCCATATAGACGGTTTAACCGTAGGTACCTTCAATGAGGTGCAATTTTCCGGTGTTTTATATAATTCTGCTGTTTCAATCATCACAGAATCTTGAAGTTGGTGAGATACCATATAATTAATACTGGCAGCTAGGTTTTCTTCCATAGCCTCACCACTTCCTTCAGGTATAGCAAAATCTTTTGCCATCTCAGGCACATCTGGCCTTCTATTTTTTATTCGTGGTGTGCACTCATAATCCACATCACCACTTGCAGGGTCCGTCTTTTGCAGCCCTGATACACTTGGAATTATATCCAATGAGACTTCCTCCGCCCTTAATCCTGGGTCCGGAATTTCAAATTCCCAATTTGGCACATAGCCATATTCAGTATATTCAAACCCCTCAGGGTCATTTTGGGAAACTTCTGGGTACTGTGACCCTTGCCTCATTATATTTTGGAGCACTTTCTCCATATGTTCCATTTTTAGCCATATAGCTTTATTATCAGGAGGACTTTCATTATCAGAGTCATTATCAGAAACCACTGGCCTCACGGATTTCTTTTTACATTTTCTAGGAACATTTTCCTCCGTGGTTTGTATTTCTGGAGAAATTATAGTCTCACTAACGGGTGAATCAGCAGCCACCGGTATCGGAACCGGATCCGCACTAAACTCTTGTCCCGTATCTTTAGCTTCACCCCGGGACGATCTTTTTACCCGCAAAATTTTCCTTTGAGACTTCTCCATTTTCTTTTCCATTTATCTGGCTAAATCAGTACGCCAGCGTGACTCTGATTTTAACTTTTACTTTCTCTTTTGCTGGTTTTACCAGCGAAACGTCTTTTTTAGAACGTCCCCACTTTTCCTTACACTTACCTGCGGGTCCGTTCCGGCCGCTGCGAGGAGCTGCGCTCTGCAGCTCTTGCTTCTGCCGTCAGCGTCGACGTAATGCCGTTCCAGCGCCAGGCGGGGCTTCTTCACGTAATCACTCACGTGACTCCGAAGTAAAATCTATATCCTGAGAAGGATCCAAATTCCTCTATTAAATTTAATATATTTGGTATGCTGATTTGCGATTTTGTAATATATAATAGTACATAATCTGCATATAGTGATATTTTATTATTTGAATATTTTGCATTATAACCATGGATATTCGGATGCATTCTTATACTTTCTGCCAAGGGTTCTATCACAAGAGCAAATAGCAGGGGTGATAATGCACATCCCTGTCTATTGCCCCTGGATAGTTGACATTTCAGAGACAGTATGTTATTGGCCAGTATTCTAGAAGTTGGCTTGTCATATATTAATTTTACCCATGAGATAAAATTCTCTCCCATTTGAAATGTTTGCAATAGTTTGAAGAGATATTCCCATTCCACTTGGTCGAATGCTTTTAAGCCGTCCAATGAAATAATTGATAAGTCTTCCTATTCAGTTTTATGAATACAATTATCCAGTCACTGGGCCAATTTCACAAATAAAGGAGAATAACAAGAAGCAATATGAATGAAGAACCTATTGAACTGATCATACCAATTGGAGTACATACCATGTTACAAGCAGCAGCTTTCTAATTGACTCCTATATGAATGGTTAAAGGATAGAGCCATTTTATTGATATACTGTATACAATTGCTCCTGATAAACCAGGAAGGTGCAAGTGGTAATGACATTGCTATAAATTAAGAATTTCAAATTAAAATCGTATCTTTGACTTTAATCAGAGATTAAAAGTCTGTTGCAGTTAGGACGCCTTGAGGTGATTTCACTATTTTTTTTAGGAACAAGCCTGTAATTTATCAAAGCCTTTTTCAATAGGCATTAAAAATGGAAACATTCACTGAACAACAAAACTAATCCTTCCTCCTTTCACATGATTCGGTTTTCCATTAAATGAGGAAAGGAACAAACATTCAAGATGAATGGGGAAAAATACATCTCAATAACTGACTGAGAATCAGGTGTGTGGTAGATAGCATAATGAGTGGTTGCATCGCAGCCTGGTTCGTCAGCTCAAATGCCCAGGAATGAAGAAGATTATAAAAAATGATGGACTTTCCCACTTTTATGGGTTCTGATCTCCCCACCATTGAAGGGATCTCAAAAAGGCACCCCAGCATCATCAAGGATCCACACCACCTTGGTCATGCTCTCATTTCACTCCTGTCATCTGGAAGAAGGCACAGGAGTCTGAAAACACCAGGTTCGGGAACACTTTCTTCCCAATGACCATCAGACTAATGAATACTACAAACTCTAACTAAACACTGACCCATGGACTGCCTTATTTGTACTGGGGACTTTGGCCTTTGTCTAATCTTTTGTTCTATATATTTTTTATTTATTGGAGATAGACACAAAATGCTGGAGTAACTCAGCAGGACAGGCAGATTGTGTTATACAGAGAGTGGTAGGTGCCTGGAACATGTATGATATCATACTTAGGTGGCTTTTAGTTAGGCACATGGATATGTAGGACATGGAGGGATGTGGATATGCAGGCAGAGGAGATTAGTTTAAGACGGCATCTTGTTTGGCATGGAAGTTATGGGCGAAGGGCCTGTTCCCGTTCTGTACGTACTAAGTTCAATACTGTAATATCTTGGTCAAAAGGGCTGAAGTAATATCTTGGTCAAAAGGGATGAAGACTTGGCAAATTAGATCCAAAATTGGTTAAAGGAAACAGAGGGTGATGGATGAGGGATGCCTTTTTGATTGAAAGCCTGTGATCAATGGTATACCATAAGGGTTGGTGCTGGAATCCTTGCTGCTTGTTATAAACATTAACTTCAAACTAAATGGGGGAAATATGACTGACAAGTTTGCAGATGACATGAAACTGGTGGTGTTGTTGATAATAAGGAGGATAGTCACTAATATTGCTTAGCTGGTAAATTGACCAGAACCATGACATACAAATTTTATACAGTGGGACATGTTGTATTTTGGGCGGGAAAGGGTATAATAGAACTTGTTATTGTCTTTATTATTGTATTCATTATTACTGTATGAATACTGTTTACTCTTTGAGCTTCATGTGAATAAAGAATTTCATTCCACCCTGGTGTATATGACAATAAGCCAATCTGAATCTGAATCGCAGCACAGTGCTGACTGGACATCATTTTCAGATTAAGTATCCATTTAGTAAAATAAAACATAGCTGGCTAAAGCCAGTTCCCCTTAAAAGCGAAAAACCTCATATCAATAAAACATGCAATATTACCTTAGCCATTTGTTTTCTAAATAACCCTGCTATGCCTAATTGTTAATCATTGTAATGGGGAAAGTCTGTGTGGTTACAATATGATGGCGGCTAGCAAATTGGATTTCTTAAAGAAAAACAGAGGAGAAAAAAATTCCAACCATTTTTAGGTATTGATTATGATGGAAAATAGTACTTCAGCACTTAGGAGCAGATGGAAAGTCAAATAAAATCTGAATAAATTTCAATTGCTGACAACTCATTTATACTTGAGGTGGAATACACAGCATCAATCATGCCTTCAGTGTGACAACACAGAACCCTTAAAAATAAAGTAGCAAATAAATTAACAGTAATGTTTCATGTTTGTCTGAATCAGCCAATGTTTTGAATCGATGGCCTTGGAGAAAATAGGGTGGAAATTTTAATTTACTTACAGCACTTGTAATACTTGCTTAATGTTCCACTCATTTATTTCTTAAAGGGATTGTGTCTGTATGACAATGTTTAGCACAAGGCAAATTTCTATATTTCATTACAAGCAACAATTATACAACTGGAGTTTGGGAAGACTAATGACATCTATTTTCCTTAAGGGCACATTTCAGTTGTTTATTAAAATGTTAGTTTGGCTTTATTAAAGATTAAATTGAAAAGTTAGTTTAGTGTAGAGATACAGCATGGAAACAGGCCCTTTGACCCAGCAGGTCCAAGCCGACCAGTGATCCCCGCACATTAACACTACCCTACACATACTAGGGACAGTTTTTTACATGTACACCAAGCCAATTACCCTACAAACCTGTACGTCTTTGGAGTGTGTGAGGAAACCGAAGATCTCGGTGAAAACCCACGCAGGTCACGGAGAGAACGTACAAACTCGGTACGTTGTGTTAATGGTATCTATCAGTTTTGTTTCTTTTCTCAACAATTGAATGGAGTAATTGTTCATAAAGCAAAATAAGGTAACAGATGCACTGAAACGTTATAGTCTCTTTTTTTCTACTGTTCATCGAAACTATTGAACAACATTATATAATGTGGAGCTCTCTTCCAAACTAATTATAATGCTGCATTTATTTAGTTTTCAAATCTGATATTAATACACTTATGTTCGACAAAATGATCAAGATACCCTGCAGGTGAATGTTGTTCAATTATAAATCCAATGATCTAATTGACTGACAAAATGCGCCCATCGTGTTCCATGACCTACTTGAACTGTTTCCTTGCAGAAGAACAACTCGACAAGGTTGGAAATACCTTTCTGAGCATTTACAAGGGAACTAATAGGCTGGTAGTCGTATCTAGAAGCTCCAGGTTAGATATCGCATTGGAGTTTCCAGAAATTCAGCATAAACAACAGAAATCCAAATCCAAGAGGAAAAATGGCTATTTATGCAGTTATACCAAAGTTATGGGACTGAAATCACAGTATGAACACTTGTGATGACAGGGAAAGCTTAAAGGGCCTGTCCCACTTATGCAACTTTTTCGGCGAATGCTGGCATCCATCATAGGTTGCCGAAAATTTTCAACATGTTGAAAATTCAGCGGTGACCAGAAAAACATTACGACTCTTTGGGTGACTAGGAGACTACTCACGTCAAAACAGTCGACACCCTGGCGACATGTCGCGGGGTGAAGTCTGTATGGTCGTGAGTAGTCGCCCAAAGAGTCGTAACTTGTTCTGGTCGCCGCTGGAGTTTCAACATGTTGAACATTTTCGGCGACCTGTAATGACCTATGACGGGTGCCGCCAGTCGCTGAAAAAGTGAGACAGGCCCTTGACACGACCAATAGTGAATGTACTGTGGAAACAAGAAACGTCAGAAGTTGGTATCTCAAGCAAAACAGAAAGTGCTGGAGGAACTCAGCAGGTTTGCAAACGTCTGTTGATGAAATGGACAGATGACGTTTCGGGCCGGGACCTTTCTTCAAACAATGTTGTCTGACCTGCACTTCCAGCACTTTGTGTTTAGTTCCAGTAATGAGCGCCCTTGAGATGGAGAAGAGAAAATCAAGTGTAAATTCTACTCCTGTTGGTAACCAGAGCAAGGGAATTTGAATTTGACATCAAATATGCTGTGAATGTATTGTTTATTGCTTCCGATTAACTGTTTACATACTCAGTGCCTAACAGCAGTCATACATACTATAGACCTGAACAATATTACCTGGTTTTCTCTCTGGATACAGAGCAATTACCATTGCACTTTGAAAGAAAATCTGAAGTCTTTATCAACATCTTGTCACTTATTATATTTGAAGATTAATTATAGAATGATAACAGTTTGCTGTTAACAAGATGCAAAGAAGTGAGAATGTTATCAGATAGGTAACTTCTGCCTTGACAAGCTGGGGGGGGGAGTGCGCTCTCTCCACCAGCTCCTTCATAAGGACCGTCAGGTAAGTACAAACCTTATTCCTACAGGATGGAGAAAGGGAAATGGAAGGCAACGCTCTCCAGGAGCCGCGGGGCATCGACCAGCCAGCGGCCTTTGTCTCTGGAGCTGCAAGCACCACCGGCAGCTTCGGGACGATCGGGGGCAAGAATGCGGAAGTCGGGCGCTCCCGTTACACCAGAATGGTTTACCGCACCGGAGCTGGAGCCTGCTGATCCAGACTTCGAGACCCATCCCCCAGGAAGAGGGGGGGCAAACAGGTATGTGGGAAGGAGCCTCGCTCGCCACCAGCAACCTCACCCCGAGTTCCAGCAGACCCACGGGGACTGGGCCAGGGGACAGCTGCACTCCGCCACATACAACTGCCGGGGATATCTGTCATAGGGCAGTCTGGCAGAACTACTACTGCGTCAAGCAGGCCTGCAGGAGCAGGTGCTGCCGGCAAAACACCTCGTCAGGCTGCGGTCAAGGGCGTTGGTGGCAGCAGTAGACGGCCGGTCAGCTTAGCTCTGGGAGCGGCCGACCATGCGCCTCCACGCCGATTATTGGGCGACAGTGGAGGTAAGCCTGCACGGACTCCGGGGAGCCAGGTTCCGGGAGCCGGCACCGATCCATCTCACCTGCCTTCGTACCAGACAGGTGGGCCGCCACAGTCTGCGAGAAGACAGACTAGCGGAGAGTCCGTGCGGGAGTCGTATGTGCCTACTCAGGCGGTAGGCCATGACGACCTGCCATCGGACCCTAGTCAGCACCTTACGGAGGTGTGGTCTGATGGTGGAAGCCCCAGTGAAATCGCAGGGCCTGGGGAAGTCGGCTTGTCCGCTGCAAATAGCAGGGACGGTCGCATTGAGCGGTTGGAGCTCTTAGTGGAACAACTCCTCCAGCAGGACAGGGACCGGGATGAACAGGACCCGTGGGCATCTACAAGCCATGCCAGGAGTCCACTCAGCCTCTCGTCTTCACCAGCCAGAAGTGCCAGCAGTTGCCCGGCCGCTGTTTTCGAAGTCGACCCGGGACTGCCGGAGACCACTGAGCCAGAGCACGAGGAGGATATGCTGGACGTGGTGGGCAAGTTTGTCACGACCACACAAACTGGGGAACCCCTGCACCACAAACTGGCGGGCACCATTGATTACCTGACCACTCACCAACTTCAGGGTCAGGTACTCAATGAGACAATGGAGAAAATAAAACCACCTGAGAACTGCATCAACCTCAGTGTTCCCCTGGTCAACACTCAGATCTGGGGACATTTGAGCACGGCCACCAAGATGCAGGATGTCCGTCTCCAGCGTATCCTGAAGCTCCTATCCACGGGCATAACGGCGTATGCTAGGACCCTTGATGGGGACAATGTGTCCAGCAAGCAACAGGATGCTCTGGCACTCTTATGCAACGCCCAGTACGAAATCAACTGCCTGTGCAAGAGCTCCATAAAGCCCACTCTCAACCCCAAATTTACAGGGTTGTGCCGTCCATCTACCGCTCCACCGCCTCATCAACTGTTTGGAACAGATCTTTCCAAACAAGTGACGGAACTAGACGAGGAGGCCAAAACAGCGGGCCTTATGAAACCTCCTCCGACTAGACCCCACCCATACCACTGGCAACAACCATACACCAACTGGAAACCACGTCAGCCGGATAGGACGCCAAGGACCTATCCCCCTCCACTTCCCCAACCACAGCGGCCTTTTTTAGGGCAAGGCCAACAGCGGCCTGCATGGAAGTTGCGGCCGCCATCCCAACAACCTCCACAACGTCCTCCCAAAACGCCATACGCCAGGATCCGCCGTTAACCATGGAGGCAAGGGGGCCTGGTTCCTCTCAGACAGTAGCATCCCTTCCTGGTGGACGGTTGCGGGCTTTTTGGGGAATTTGGGACACTATCACCACTGACGAGTTTATTTTACAAAGTGTTCAAGATTATGTCATAGAATTCATTGATGGTCAAAATCCCCCTACCCAGCATTCGCCTCATCGAAAATTTACACTCTCTCAAAAAGAGGTTGAAGCAGGACATGCCGAAATTTTACGGCTTGCCGCAAAAGGGGTGATTGGGAAAACAACGCACGAACCCCTTGAGTTTGTGTCCAACATCTTCACCAAAACCAAAAGAGATGGGGGGTGTCGAATTATTATAGACCTAACTGAGCTGAACACTTTTGTACAATATACCCACTTTAAAATGGATACCTTTGAAACAGCCAAGCAGATGCTTTACCCGGAGTACTTTATGGCCTGCATCGATTTAAAAGATGCATACTATACAGTGCCCATCACTGAATCTCACAGAAAGTTTCTGAAATTTGTCTGGAAGGAACAGTTGTGGGAATACAAAGCATTGCCCAATGGTCTCACCACAGCCCCCAGACTATTTACTAAATTAGTGAAACCTATATTGGCCCTCCTCCGACAACAAAATTACATTGTCATGGCATATTTAGATGATATCCTTATTGTGGGTCAGACCCTCCAATTGGCTATACGGGCAGTTTACAGCGACTAAATCTTTATTCGAGAAGCTAGGATTTGTAAACCATCCAGACAAGTCTAAACTGCACCCCTCTCCAATTATGGATTATTTGGGGTTCACCCTAGACATAACCTTAATGATGATCACCATCCCAACCAACAAAGCTATAGCTATAAAAGAAGCGTACCACAGCCTTGCTTGCGCCATGGTACCGACCATCCGGCAAACGGCAAAAGTAATAGGGAAGCTGGTAGCTACATTCTCAGCTGTGCAATTCGGCCCGTTACATTACCAAAATTTACAAAGAACAAAGATCGCAGCATTAAAAGCAAATGCTGGGCACTTTGATCGACCAATCCGATTACCACCAAAGGCTAGAGCCGAGCTACAATGGTGGATTGACAATATTAGCGAGTGTCACAGACCCATCATAGTAAGCAACCCATCTGTCATGCTACAGACTGACGCAAGCGCACAAGGCTGGGGTGCAACTGACACCATGTCCAGTTGTGGTGGCAGATGGGACTCTCAAGAGTCTACCCTCCTTCAGTCACACGGGATAAATTATATTGCGATGTTAGGGGCTTTCCATGGACTGCGGGCTTACTGTACTAACTCACGGGACTTACATGTCCGCCTCCAAATAGATAACACAATGGTGGTGGCTTATATCAATCATATGGGTGGTATCAGGTTGCTATCTTATGATGAATTGGCAAACACAATTTGGCACTAGTGCATCGATAGAAATATTTGGATTACAGCAACCTATTTGCCAGGGAAGCTTAATACAGTGGCGGACACCAGGTCACGAGTATTCAATGACAACATCGAGTGGATGTTGAACCCCCAAATTTTTGGAGACATTATAGCTCACTATGGGACACCAGATATTGACCTCTTTGCGTACAGGTTGAACCATCAGATACCAACGTATGTGTCTTGGGATCCAGACCCTGGGGCAATAGCAATGGATGCGTTTTCTATCCATTGGGGGAAATGGTTTTGCTGCGCATTTCCCCCATTTTGCCTCATCAGTCGGGTATTGCAGAAAATTAAACTGGACTCTGCAACTGGCATATTGATCATTCCCGACTGGCCTACACAGCCATGGTACCCGATGGTCCTTAAAATTTTGAAATGACCATGGCTTCCGATTGGGAAACACTCCAAATTAATTACACACCCAATTACGGGGGACAGTCACCCATGCCATGGTCACCTAAACTTGTTGGCCTGCAGGTTATAAAAAGACCACTCGTCAAGGCGGGCATCTCACCACGAGCCATGGAACTCATCTCAGCATCATGCCGAGAATCAACCCGGAGGCAGTACCTCACACAGATCAGGAAGTGGGAAGCATTCTGCTCTCGTACCAACACGACTACCAACACGGCAACAATCCCTGATGTCCTGTAATTCCTAGCGGGCCTTCATTTCGATGCTGGCCTTAGGTACAGTGCCATCAACAGCGCCAGGAGTGCACTATCCTCATACCTGGACATAGGTATAGGCTCAAACCACCTGGTGTCTAAATTCATGAGGGGAGTGTTTAACACCAACCCTCCACGGCCCAGATACACCTTCACCTGGGATGTAGGGATCGTTCTGACCCTACTGAGGAGCTGGTCTCCAATGACCGAGTTACCACTCAAACAGCTCACCCTCAAAGTGGTGATGCTGATGGCACTGACTACAGCTCAACGAGTCCAGGCATTACAAAAGCTGCGGCTGGATAGCATGGTCTCCACCCCTACACAGGTGAATTTCTTTGTCCAGGACTTACTGAAGCAGCACAGGCCTGGGGCTCATGGGCTGCAGTTGGAGTTTCGGGCATACCCTACTGATGCCACCCTCTGCATAGTCACCCATCTCCACCACTACATCCGAATTACAAGAACCATCAGGAAGAAGGAGCAGGGTCTCCTCATCAGCCACAAACCTCCGCATCACTGGGTGACTGTGCAGACTCTCGCCAGGTGGCTCAGGACGGTGTTGGGTGCAGCAGGAGTCGCTACTAACATTTTAAAATCTCATTCCACTAGGGCTGCATCTACATCAGCGGCGAGGGCCATGGAGGTGCCCATGGACCACATCCTCGCCACCGCGGGCTGGGCCAGTGAAGCAACCTTCCAAAGGTTCTACAATAAACCACCGGTCGCCCCCGCGACATTCGCAGAAGCTGTGCTGGGAGCCGCTCAGTGAATGTTTGTCCCCGAATTAGGGGTTATTTGTTTATTATTATTTGGTTAATAAATATGCATTATTTTTCAGCCTGTTTCGACTGAACTGCATTAATAGCCTTCCCCCATCAGGATTGCGGCAGTGTGATAGCGTGGACGTTGTCCAGGGCGTGAAATCACAGAGCTTTGAAATCTTCACGAAGTCACTCACGTGACTCCGAAGTAAAATAGTAAGATTAAACGAGAACTTACCAAGTTCAAAGGTTGATCTTTATTTTATGAGGAGTTGCGGTGAGGGATTTCGTGCCCTCCGCTCCCACCCTCTATCATAAGGTCAACTGGTATGTTCTACGTTCTTCATCTTACTATTTTCAGTCATGGTGCATTCTGTGATTCCACACCGCTGCTTTGAAGGATGTCGCGCATGCGTGCTGGCGGGGTCTTCACGAAATCCCTCACCGCAACTCCTCATAAAATAAAGATCAACCTTCGAACTTGGTAAGTTCTCGTTTAATCTTACTATTTTTGCCTATTGTTCATTCTCCTAACTGAGAACACTTATTAATCAATCCTTGCCAGCAAATTTCTATGCTGACAAACATTGTTGCCAGATATTAATTTCTATTCTATATTTCTGTTTCCACATCTGATTTTTTTAAACTAAAATGTTTTAAACTGTTTTCTGTTATCTGGATCTGAAGTCCCAAATCCCTATCTTGAACTGTTCATTTTCCCTCATTTGAAGCATGAACAATCGACCTCTCTATTATGCATTGCACGAAGCGAGAACAACAACAGTGTTAATATAAAACACGAGTTTACTAAATAACGTGGAACATCGTTGTGCCTGAGCACCTTGCGCAAAATGGCTGCTTACAATCCGGTCTTTAACCCGGCGAGCACCATGCAAGTCACGCGTACTGTCCAACAATTGAAAGATGCTAATGATTCATTGCGCACGTGCATATTTGTGTGGTCCCTGGCCTGTCGGGGTACGACTGTGCATGCGTGTAAGGTGACCATTCGATACAGTTCATCCTCCATCCCTATTCACCTAAGTTTATAATTGCTCTTCAAAATCTTTGTCATAACTTGGCATTATCTTCCCATACTGTTCTGAATATTCCCGAGTACAGCTTGTAATTTTAGCAATGCTTCATAAAAGCAAGTATTCGGTGACAGTTTGTTGTTATTATGAGTCGAAGATATCCGATTCTCTCCCAGCGAGAAAATTTTGCATTTCATTATAGTGCAGATATGACATTCTCATCAACGTATCTATTTCCATTATGGTTGCTCAAAATAAGTATGTGGTTTAAGATTGCTATTTTGCTCCCGCAATTATAATTGCAAGCATGTTGGGAAGCATCGTCAAACTCTGATATTTGAGAGTTTAGAGCAGGAATGGGAGTAGATTAGTAGTCAGGACGGCAACCTCGTGTATACGTCTGCCAGCATTTACCACGCTAATGAAAATTGACGTTTGTGGAATTAAGAGACTTTATGAAATAGACACAATGCCACAGAATGGTTGGCAAGCTCATAAATAATGCATCAGAAAATGTGTCACGGTCAGTTGCTTCTCTGTGCTGAGAGAAAAGATTGGGAATTGAGGGCTTTGTTGTGCTCAGATTGAGTTTTCAGACCCAAGCCTTAACAATGCATTGCTTATAAAGCAGCATTGCTTTGATCCGACCCACTAGAACACAGACATGAGACTTGTGGCATAACTCTGCCATCTAGGCTGGCACTCTAGTGCATTGTACTGCTGAAGAAGTACATTGTTAGAGTTTCAGTCTTTCACATAATATGTTAAACCAAGGTACCATCTGTCCTGTCAAATGCATATAAATGAATATTAAAAAAACACATTACATTATTTTGAAGGGGCAGCACGGTGGCTCAGCGGAAGAAGTGTCACCTTACAATGCCAGTGTCCCAGGTTCAATTCTGTCTGCGGGTGCTGTCTGTACAGAGTTTGTACATTCTCCCTGTGACCACATGGGTTTTCCCCGGGTGCTCCGGTTCTCTCCCACACTGCAAAGATGTACAGGTTTGTAGGTTAATTGGCATTGGTAAATGTTGTAAATTGTCCCTAGTGTGTAGGATACGAGGATCTCTGGTCGGTGCGGACCGAGTGGGCCAAAGGGCCTGTTACCGCGCTGTATCTCTAAACTAAACTAAAAACAAAAGAAAAATAACAAAATATATATGCAGTGGTTTATCTACAATTTTTTCCTCATTTAATGTTTAAAAAAAGGGATACATGATCATTATCACAATGATTTTTGTTGAGCTTGCTGTCTATAAATTAGATGTGTTTTCCACATTATAATAAATGCAATATTAATGCCCGGCTGTCTACAAAATAATGATCTACAAAGTAATAAAAGGTACTGTATATCAATACAAATCTTTCATGTTAACAGAAGAAAATTAGATGATTTTGAATGACAGTGAAGGAGCCAAAGTAGTGCGAGTAGAGATCATTATTAATCTTTTTAGTCACTTGAATCATTCCTTTACCATTTATTTTCCCTAGTCTTATTTTTTTCCTTTTTCTTGTAATATTCATATTGGGGAATTTGTCGAGATAGAATTTAATTCCATTTGGAAGAGAATTGACTAATTAGGAATAGCCAGCATGGCTTTGTATGCGGTATGTCGTGTCTTGCTAATGTGATTGAGTTTTTTGAGGAGGTGATGATGAAGATTGATGCAGGTAGGACGGTAGATGTTGTATGTATGAATTTTAGTAAGGCTTTTGATAAGGTCCCTCATGGTAGGCGGGTGCATAGTACACTCCCTTGAGGAACTTCTGTGGTGATATCCTGCAGCTGGGTTAATTGCCTTCCAACAACCATAACCACTTGCTTTAGTGCTAGGTGCAATTCTAAACATGAAAGTGCCTTTGTCCTGTTGTCCATTAACATCAATGTACAAGAGCTGCTTGATGCTGCACTTGGCCACATGCACTTGGTCACATGCTGCCTCATTGACAAGCACTCTCATTCTCACTTCTTGAAGCCTCCTCTTTGAGCAGCCCTCAGAGAACAGGAAGGAGAAAGAGAGCTAAGTACATGGTGTGAAGATAACAACTTCTCCCTCATTGTATGCAAGATGACGGAGCTAGTTATGGACAAAGATCCTATAGCAAGCAAGATAGATCACTCGACAAAAAAGACGTAGTACGGTCAATGGGCAGATTCATGGGTAATTTTCGGCCCAATTTCTGTAACCGGCTTCTGTCTCCGCACCAAAGATCCCATAGCGCAGCAAAGATACTAGTGCAGAGACGTAAGCCGGTTACGGAAACATCCTCGTAAAAATAAAAGTTATTTGGTAAAAATCTTCTCATTTTCAGAATTATAATTTATTAACACAAACTGTTATCCCGCAACGTTGATTCCACTGCGAGTCGAGTCGCGTCGGGTCGGGTTACTGAAATGGATGGAAAAAAGGCCCACATTCCGCTCCGTTGCATACTACACGTCAGATCTTTGGATGTGGACTTCAAGAAACCAGGCGGTGCACATTCCATACTGGCAATTTTGTTTAGCAGGTACCAAGTTCAAGTGCCAGGGGTGGGGTTGCTGTGGGGAAATGCACCTAGTGATTTCAACATGAGCAACATGTCCTTGTTCTGAATTATGCTACCCAATGTCAGCTACAGTAACAAATGCACAGTACTTGCACTCTGCTTGGTGACTGACAAGTAATTTCTTCACAGTAAGTGTGAACAAATTAAAATGTTGTGTTGGTACAGGATGCGTTATACAATGGAGTAATCAAAACCCCGAGAGGAATGAAAAGGACAGGGAATGGGTGTGAAAATGAAGGCTAGGGTCATGGTTGGATAAATGGGGAAATGGACTTAGTCTGAGAATCGGAGATGAAAGGTGTCAAATCTCCCTCGTCTGCTCCTGAAAACACAAAAATGTAAATAACAGAAATTCTAGAATTATTTCTATTCAAGCGACCCCGTACACGTATCGAGGATGAGCAGTCGGATTTAGTAGCGATGAAGAATTGTTCACTGGCTGATTGGAAATGGAATTGGATCCAAAGAGTAGTGAGGTAAAACAATTGTGAGTTTGAGATGTGATGGAAAGAGGGCCTGAAGGAAAGAACATAATTATGTTGCTCTTATACCTTTAGGGGATAGAGGAACTAATAATGGTGGGGAGAAATGCACAGATTATTATTGTTTTTTTGTTAATTATTTTCTTGATTTGTCTTTTAATTTTTGTTTCACGTCATCTCTTTTTCTTCACTGTGTATCTGTTGAGTTTGATTTCCGCCATATGTAAGCTCCTCCTAACATTTTGAATTGGACACCTGGCAGTGTTCATTCCCATAACTGATCTGACTTTGCACTGAAGTGATATGATTATGTAAATGATTCACAAGTTTTCATTTAGTCATGTAATGCAAGCGCAAAGCAACACCATAAGCACTAAAGACAGTGTTCCAAACGCATATTACTTTATGCCTTGTCGTGTTTGGAACAAGAGTAATGGCAATCAGAATTTCTTTTGTCTTATGCTGTGGAAACTATTGTAACGAACATCGTGTTTTGATATAATGAGGCCTGAAGCCATTGCTTCTCAGTGCCACTGTTCATCTGTTTGCACATTATTGCCTGGCAGAGGCTGCTTTGAGAAACTGACACACTGATGAAAGAAGTGGCTGCACATTTTACCTCAATTTAGTTTAACTGAAGTGTGGCTGTCTCTGAATTGTTATTGCGCTACTCCTTCTGGTGCTAGGATTTCACTTTATTCAGGATCATATATACAAAATGACATTTGGGCTCCTGTCCTAAATTTATTATTATCATATTCTACATCTATGATATAGAATTTGCCCAATGTTTATCATTTATTCTGGGGAAGGAGAGCAATTCTAAATAATGCATACTTCCCAAAGCAGTAATTTCAGGTGTAACAATATGTTTTTTTTTCTATAATTATTATTGCATTGTATATTTATGATATGCAAACAAAAGCATCCATTTGCCTGGAAAGTCAATTGTGTAGCACACGTGTTTTAAATATTAAAGAATTGAATTGTAGTGTAAAATCGATTATGATCCTGAATAGGATGCCTCACACCTCATGAAGCTCCTGAATGCACTGGTCATGCGCTTGTCACACCATACTTGAAGCACTAGGGGGACGTAGAGGTGATATAAATCCTCACACAATGCAGAATTGATGCCTCCTCTGTGAAGCTGCTTCCCATAAATGCAACATGGTCACTTGAAGGAAATCGGGCCAGAACAGCAGAAACCAGCTCTGCAAGGGATTTTTTTTTTTTCAGCAGAATCATCTGTTATTTTATGGGGAGAGAATTTGACCAGAGTTTGTTGGAGCCAGATGCATTAGATTTTGGGGCTTCAATGCCCTGGAACATTTGGGATCATTTGGAGTTATGCCTTTTTGCCTGTGTACAATAAAATAAAACTTTAGATAGACACAAAGTGCTCGAGTAACTCAACAGGCCAGGTAGCATCTCCAGAGAAAAATGGCTAAAGGGCCGGTCCCACATGGCGATGTGTTTCGGCGGCTGCTGCCGCATCATATCAGTGTCGACCAAAGATTTTGAACATTTCAAAATCCAGCGGCGACAAAAAAAATGTTGCGACACTTGAAAAAAACACCGCGCGTCATACGTCATCACACCGTGTCATGCCGCAAATTTTCTGGTGACCTGATATGTCAGTCAATGATGCCGGCAGTCGCTGATAAAATCACCAAGTGGGACAGGCTCTTAAGTGGCATTTCGGGTCAGGACCCTTCAGTCCTTCTTTACATCACCTTAATACTTCTTTCCCAAAACTTGAAAGTTCATGGGACAACTATTTTCATATCTAATTTAATTCACTCGTAATCTTGAATACCTCTCAAGGGGTCAAACCTCTGTTCAAACTGATTTCACACTGAGAGTTGTGAGTCTGTGGAATTCTCTGCCTCAGAGGGCAGTGGGGGCCGGTTCCCTGGATACTTTCTAGAGAGAGCTAGATAGGGCTCGTAAAGATAGTGGAATCAGGGGATATGGGGAGAAGGCAGGAATGGGGTATTGATTGGGGATGATCACATTGAATGGCGGTGCTGGCTCAAAGTGCCGAATGGTCTACTCCTGTACCTATTGTCTTTTGTCTAACCTGCAATGTATCTTAAGACAGCTTGATCTATCTGGAGACAGACACAAAATGCTGGAGTAACTCAGCGGGTCAGGCAGCATCTCTGGAGAAAAGAATAGTTGATGTTTTGGGTCTAGACCCTTCTACAGACCTATTGTACCCTTCTACAGACCTATCTGGTCTGTTTCTCAAAGGTACTTTATTGTCACATGAACCTAGGTACAATGATATTCTTTTTTTGCATACAATTCAGTTAAAAATTCTTACTATAGATAGGCACAATCATATTTAAATTCAAGAGTGTAGGATGGCAGATTACACTCCGGCCAAACACAAGAGTCTCCCCATTTCCGGCACAATCTTGCATCCTTCAAGTTCAAAGTTGTTAAAAATGTTGGTGTCTTAACTTGGCCATAAAGGCCTGTTGTCCTGTGACAGCACTGGGTTGGAGTCACAGACTGGGTTAGCGATGTTGTCGATGTCCTCCACTGCTGAAGGTCTGAAGAACTATTGTAATCTATACTGTTGAAGTACCTGTGAAGTCCTTTGGGACGTTTTTCTCTTTTAGTACGATCATTGTTTGTGGCCTTTTGAGATGAGACCTCCTTGCTAAGTCCTCCAGCAAGAAACCTGACATATGTCAGCCTCTGTACAGGAAAGATTAAATTCCATTTGCTTTACTGTATAGGACATCTTCTTTCAAGGGATGTTTCATTGCATAGAAACATAGAAAATAGGTGCAGGTGTAGGCCATTCAGCCTTTCGAGCCAGCACCGCCATTCAACATGATAATGGCTGGTCATCCAAAATCAGTACCCCATTACAACTTTTTCCTCATATCCCTTGATTCCAATAGCCCTAAGAGCTAAATCTAACTCTCTCTTGACAACTTACCACATTCATTTGAATTTGAAGAGCCTTAATTACATTTTTTTTCAAGAGCTTCTTCTTGTAATGACAACTGGGGAGAGTGTGGAGACTCTACTGCATTGCATATGAGTGATTTGAATTTTGAAACGATACGGCATTTCTGTAGAGTGAGTATAAACAAACCAATAATGGAGGTCGGAAGCTTTCTGGTATCCCCTTGTATACCCAATATAAAGTGTAGCATTTAGATAATTATTTTAATTATCTTTTAATTTAGCTTAAATTGTTTCCAGTTCTAATGCAGGGTAATAATCGAAAGAGAAAATTCATAGTTGAATGATTTTTAATAAAATAAATTAAGAATGAGCTGTAATCTGCATAATACATAAATATGCATAGTTCTCTGCATCAAATAAAAAGAGGCAGGTTGTGATATCAAACTGTCAGAAAGCTGTCATCTGTTGCAAATTTACAGTTTTTAATATACTTTAAAAATGATTCCTTTGTTTAGCTTGGAAAATAAATAGATGGACCAGGCTCATTCTCAATCAAAATTACTGTTGGCCTGCCTTTTGTAAATGGAGGAAGGGAGATAATGCTATTGCATATTATACCACATTATCGAGCTCTGATTAGATCAATTCAGTTGAACAATGAAACAATCAGCAACAGTGGAGAGCTGATTATATTGGCAGCAGAAAGGCTTGCAATGACAGTACATTCCAGTCTTTCAAAATCAGCACTGGTGAGAATAACATTTAAAAATAGGATTTCCCCAAATCCCGGCAGTTATTGTATTTCTCTCTGACAATCGAAAGCTTTGAGGAGATTTGCCAGCAAGAAAACTAGTTTCTCCATTCCCTCAAAATCAATGGCAATGGATTGCAATGTCCCAGTTTGTTTTTTTATACATGCTACAGACAAAGCACAGCAAGTTATGGGTAATATATATATATATATATATATATATATAAAATATAAAATCCCCAAATGGTATCAGTTTGGTGCATTTAATTTAAATGTTTTTTAATCGATTTCTGTAATATGATATTATTGAAAATGAGAATACAATATGTCAATATGTCAATAATATTCAACTCATTGCATTCCATGCAGACTATACTTTCATTAAATGCTTTCTAATAATTTAAGGTTTCACTCCAACAATTTGCAGGTCTTGATTGCATTAATGAGTGGTCCAGTGGGCAATATGCAACATGTCAGCTTTTATATCCAGGCTGACGTGCGGTAAGTAACATTTGTGCCACCCAAGTGCCAGGCAATGGTGATATAATGCAGAGATTACCAAGCTATCATCCCCTAACTTTCAGTGGTATTACCATCACTGGAACTCCCACAATAACCTGGGGGTTCCCATTGACGGAACTGGGATACCCATATACACAATGTGGCTATGGGAGTGGGTCAGAGGCCAGGAAGCTTTTCACTGTACCTCGGTACATGTGACAGTAAATTAAACTGAATCCTGTGGCGAGCAACTTGCCTCTTAACTCCACAAAGCCTGTCAACTCTACACTTAGTTTAGAGATGCAGCACGGAAACAGATCCTTCGTCCCACCGAGTCCGCACCGACCACGATCCCTGCACATTAGGGACATTTATACCAAGCCAATTAACCTAAAAAACCCATGGAGTGTGGGAGGAAACCGAAGATCTCGGAGAAAACTCACGTGGTCAAGGAGAGAACGTACAAATTCCATTCAGAGAGCACCTGTGGTCAGGATCGAACCCGGTTCACCAGCGCTGCAAGCGTTGTAAGGCAGCAACTCTTCCCTGTGCCACCGTGTCCACCACTTGCCTGGATAAGTGCAGCTTCAACAACACTCGAGAACATCAACACCATATAAGACAAGGCATCCTACCTGGTAGACACCCCCTCCACATCCAATCACTCACTCCACCACAGTGGCAGCAGTGTTTTGTTTAGTTTAGAGATACAGCGTGGAAATAGGCCCTTCGGCCCACCGAGCCCACGCCGACCAGCGATCCCTGTACACTGGCACTATCCTACACATTAGGGATAATTTACAATTCTTACTGAAGCCAATTAACCTACAAACCTGTACATCTTTGGAATGTGGGAGGAAATCAGAACTCCTGGAGAAATCATACACTGTACACGGGGCGAAGGTACAAACTCCGTAGAGACAGCACCTGTGGTCAGGATTAAACCCGGATTTCTGGTGCTATAAGGCAGCAACTCTACCGCTGCGCCACCGTGCTGCTCTATATGAGGCAGCAACCTGCCAACATTTATTAGACAACACCTTCCAAACCCATGACTTTTACCGCTAGATGAACAAAGCAATGAAATTATGGGAACACCGCCATCTAAAAGTTGCTCCAAGCCACACACCTTGATGACGTGGGAATATATCGCCATTTCTTCATCATTGCTGGTCAAAACACTGGGAATCCCTCTCTAACTGCATTGTATACCCACACCTCAAGGACCACTTGAGTTCGTGAAGGCAGCTCCCCGCCACCTTATCAAAGGGCAATTTGGGATAAGCAATTAAATGCTGGCTCAGCCATTCATTGAAACCCACATCCCTTGAATGAATAAAAAACATGTCGTTTTCAGGAAAGTTTCTCTACTCTTGCTCTACTGTAAATGTTATGCACTAATAACATATTTGCAATCGAGCATTACAGTGGAAGTGCTGATATTGGTTATGCTTCAGAATTGCAAACTTTGACTGTAAATGATTAATGATCCACAGGTTCACTAATCTATAGCCTACTATTAACAGTCATTCAATCCTTGAAGATGGTCTGAAGCAGGGTCCTGACCTATTCTCCAGAGATACCGCCTGACCCGCTGAGTTACCAGCAATTTGTGTCCTTTGGTGCAAACCAACATCTGCATTTCCTTGTTTCTACATTTAATCCACGTGCTGAGACCACCTCAGGTTAGAATCTCAGTTTCAGATGTTGATTCTGATCCTTGACTTGACTACGTTCCCACTGAGTTAGAGCTTATCACCTTGCTTTATAATGACGGTGGAGTATGGGTTAAGCAGGCCCATGAGGTTACAGAGTATAGCGGTGTATAATCCTCTTGGTATTATCATGGATGCCCAGTTTTGAATTGAAAGATCTGTTTTTAATCTATTGAATTTTGCATGGTGGCTTACATAAAATAAACTTTGAATTCTTGCTGGCTGGTTTACCAAATTAAGAATAGCCTCTAGTGGGAGCTAGTCCTGTGCAGGAGAAAATTGTGGCGGGGGTAAATTATTATTTTAATAATACCATTTTAAGGAACATTTACAGGTATGATGGATGGAGGCCATAAATGATAACTGTGTGTTCCACCTATTGTTTTGTGTTTGTATGAATTTCCCATCCTGATGCTTAGTCACAGTTATGCTCATTGCCTTGGTCCCATCTGCTTCCAGTAACAAATTTCCTGTGTAAAATTGTAATGTAGTTATGATACTTTAACACAATAACCCTGATAATACAGCTCTGCATGGATTTGATTGAAAAAATGCAACAAATACAGTTTGTGCCACTCGTCACGATAGATAGTTGCAATACCCGCAGCAGTGGCTGTTGGCTTGGGACACGTTGAGCTGTTCTTCATCAAAACTGGGAGAAAATACATTGGATTTATTGAAACCATGCCAGTTTTTGAGCTGAGTTGTGAGAGAACAGAAACATTCTGATCCTTGACTTGACTACGGCTCAACAATAATGAGCAAGGTGGGATTGAGCCCAAAGAGCTCGGAAAGACTGAAACTTTGGATGGGAGGATTTTATTAACGACTTAAAGAACCTTCTCGCACTTGGCAGATGGACAGCCAATTTGTCAGACAGGTGATGATCAGCTATTGTAAAGATACCACAATGTTTAAGAAACATTTACACAGGTAACTATCGCAACCAATAAGAAATTTTTAGAAAGGTACATGGATAGGACAGGTAGAGAGATATGGGGCAAAAACACTGGCAGGTGGGGCAAGTGTAGATGGGACATGTAGGTCGGCAAGGGCAAGTTGGGCCGAAGGGCCTCTTTCCACACTGTATAACTCTATGACTCTATCTGCCCATTGCAGTAACAATCTAAATCACTTTTTTGATGCAAAAACTGCAACTAAGATCAGAATATGCGGGACACATTGGGTACTTGTCTAGAAGGAAGCCATATTGATAGTTTATGTCAATGGCCTTGTTATACTGAGTTTGTTTCTCTCTCTCTAGAAGCTCTCTTGACACTTTGACGATTTCCAATATTGTTTTCCTGCCCTTATCCTGTTGATACCAGTGCTCATACCCCGCATGAATTACCATTCAGGGTAATTGTTTAGGAAGAGTGTTCTGTGCAAAATCCAACTGAAAGGCAAATTATGTTAATAATCCCACAAGTGAGGATTTTCCGCTTGGTTCTTTGTTGCTGCTTCTTGGCAACTGTGTTAGAGCCAATTTTGTGGCTTCATTACTTTGAGTGTAGCAGTTTGTGAAGTGGCTGCCTGCTCCCTCTTTGGAAGTGTCTCGTAAAACTGAAATGGGCGATAAGTCCAGGCAGTGAAAGAAGGGAATTGCCCTATGGAGCTCCACATCAGTTGCACATGAAGTTCTTGCTCCAGACTTTAGGATGGAATAATAATCCAGACCGTTGTAGTACACTGTGCACATGCTCAGCCAGTTCTTCATTTGCTTGGCACAGTCCCTGTTTCAATACTCGCTGCCGAGAGAAACAAAATCCTCCATTCAGACACATATTCCCCAGATGAATCAGTCAAGGTAACACATGAAATGGCTTAGTGAGCATCAAGTGCTTGTGGCAGCGTCTGTACCATCTGCTTCTATTCCTTCATGCTCCATGTCTCCCTCCTGCTCTATATCCACATTATTCAGGGTGTTACACACCCAGACCGGCGCTTGAGGGGGTCAGTGTTCCTGCTTTCAAGTGCTGGCATGCGGGCTTGACATGGTTAATGTTCCTATGGCCTATCTGGTGAAATAGCGGAGGAACAGAACTCTCAAAGGTTTCCTTATGAGCAGTTTGCAGCCTTAGTTTTCAATAATGGCAGTAACATGGCACTGGTTCAGCCCTTAATTTTTTTCTAAAAAAAAAAGCAGTCGGGGATTTTTTTCTAGGAACTCTTTGAGCTTTTCTCCATAGATGTGGATTTCAGACTAAACATGTTTTGAGTGGCTGGAGCCAGAAATAACAATACGCATCTTCCCACTGCTCAGCTGTGTTCAGGAATAAGCTCAATCATTTGAAGAACCTAATCGGCCAAACTGAAATCTATTTAGATTTGCATAAGTTTTCTCGGCTCACTAGATTTTGGGCTTTGGTGGAAACATTGGTTCATTTCCCATTTGATATGCCTGGTGCAAAAGCAAGTAAAAATATAATGAAAATACACTGCAGTGCTTTGAGAATTCAGCTGCTGACTGACTGCCATTAGCTAGGTTTCTCTCATTTCATAAACACATATAAACACTTTATTTCTAATACATCAGTGTGAATTTTTCACAACACCTCTACCTGATGACTGAGTCTTATTGCGAACTGTTTTACTGTTTACGGGGGAATCTTTTAATTGCCAGAGAGAGACATGGTATGTAAAAAACTCCCAAAGGTTGAAATGGTTAATGCTAATGATCACCAGATGCTCAAGTTAGTCACCAGAGACCAGCTCAGTTGATAGTTAAACCAAATATTTCTCTTTGAGATTCAAAGATTTGTACTGATTATTTTTATTCAAAATCAAAAACAAACTGAGCAAAAGAACATTATCAAAATAATTATTTCTTATCTGGCAATTGTTACTTTGGTGGTTTCAGCTGTTATATTGTTTCCAAGCGAAATTTTATTGTTGCACAGTCTTGTGGGATTTTGTATTTAATTATATAATTTATGGAAGTTCACCACTTAATTAAATGTGGGGTGTGAATAATTACTGCACACTCAATTGGTCTCCACACTGAACTGCACCTGCTGAACATTCTTTTGCTGTTGCAATGTTATTTGTTGTTCAAGAATTTTACTTTGCAGGATATTAAATAATTACTCTCCTTGCTGATCTCCTTCGTCTGTTCATGGGTTAAGTCTGTTCGGGGCCTGAGTCACATGTAATGGCTGAGACGACAACAACAATCCCACTCAGTTAAAACCAGGTCATGGAAATGTTGATTCACTATTGAGAGTTCAGTTTAGTTTAGAGATACAGTGTGGAAACAGGCCCTTTGGCTCACCGGGTCCACACCGACCAGCGACCCCCGCGCACTAACACTTCCTACGCACACACTAGGGACAATTTACAAGCCAATTAGCGAACAAACCTGCATGTTTTTGGAGTGTGGTAGCAAACCGGTGATCCCGGTGAACGTGCAAACTCCGTACAGGCAGCACCATAGTCAGGATCGAAACTGGATCTCTGGCGCTGTAAAGAGGCTGTTCCACAGTGGCAAACTAATCTGTGAGTTTAGACGAGTTTGCCCACGATTCAAACATGGTCAACATGTGGTCCTATGAGGTCACTGGAACTCTCCTTCATGCTCAAGGGAAGTTCCCGCATACTCGTGGCCTCAGTTTGGTCGAGGAAAATTTTCAGCATGTTGAAAAAATTTCCGCAAGTAAAAATTAGTCGGCATGGTTCTTTTGAACTCGTAGTGCAATGGAGTGGGGTTGCTATGTAGTTATAGGCAGTCAAGGGCAGCCGTAGGCAATCTCCTTTGCTGACCTAATTGGCTAATTGAAGTTTTCAGGACCAAAGAAAACTGACCGGTAGACTTTATTATATCGTCTGGCTTCTTAAAAATGTCTCCACTCCTTCTCCCCCCTTTTCTCCCCTTCTCACTCTTTCTCTCCCCCCCCCCCCCCCCCCCCCCCCCCCCCCCCGTGCTCTCTAAAGGACTTACACCCTTCCTGTTTATCGCGTGTGTGAATTTCAGACAGCGCTGCCCCCGCTTTCCCTGGCCCCCGCCTTTGCTGTACGTGTGTGCATGCCTGCGTGAGTGTATGTGCGAACAGTCAATCGATCCAGCTCGCGGTTTCATCGCTGACAGTTGATCCAGCTCGAGGTTTTTCAGGCGAGTGCCCTCGAGCTTGAATGTCGAAGACAGTCGCTGAAAGGTCACGTCAGTGGGACAAGCCCTTAAGGAAGCAACTCTACTCCTATGCCACCGTGCCGCCCCAGAGCTGATCGACTACCAGTCATCTTAGGTGCTGAACCCAGCCTTGACCACAAGGAGCACGAGAAAAACAGATGGAGCTTGATGTCAGCAGAAAGACAAGCTTAGCTAATGAACCCCAGCAAGACCTCAAGGAAAAGTCAGGCAGATTCATGATGTGAAACTAATGTGTGTGTTTGTCGCCTAGAAATTAATCTTTGTAGAGCTAAATACATTACATAGAAAAGGCATGGTGCCAAGCCCTATTCCTGCCACACAACACGTTTTGCAACAATGAGGGGCTTGCAAGTTTGGGTTATTGTCACATGTACTGAGGTACAGTGAAAAGTTTTTGTTCCATGCTAATCAGAAAGATAATACATGATTACAATCGAGCCATCCGCAATATACAGATACAAGATAATGGGAATAATGTGTATAAAGTTTAGTGCTAGATAAAGTCAGTAAAGTCCGATCAAAGATAGTTGGATGGTCTCCAATAAGGTAGATTGTAGTTCAGGACTACTCTCTAGTTGTTGGTAGGATGGTTCAGTTTCCTGATAACAGCTGGTAAGAAACTGTCCCTGAATCTGGAGGTGTGTGTTTTCACACTTTTGTACCTTTTTGCTCAGTTTATTCAGTGCTGACTCTTCTATGGCACGACATACCATACATCTACAGTGTAGAGATGTAGCATGGAAACAGGCCCTTCAGCCCATTGAGACCACGCCGACCATCGATCACTCGTTTACTCTGGTTTTATGTTATCCCACTTTCTCAACCACTCCATGGGTCAAGGAAAGAGCGTTTATCTCGCGGCGCTGTTTCCACCACCACGCACAAGAGGCGACAAAACAGACACCATTGTGTGCAGATGCTGAGAAGTGTGTTCAGCTCTGGCTGAACAACTTCGAATCTTGTGTGTGGACTCGATAAGAAGAACCCACTCCATACACACTGGGGGAAATTTACAAAGGCCAATTAAACTACAACCCTACACATCTTTGGGATGTGGGAGGAAACCAGAGCATCCAGAGGAAAACCACGCGATCACATGGAGAATGTACAAATTTTACACAGACAACACCTGAGGTCAGGATCAAACCTGCGTCTCTGGTGCTGTGAGGCAGCTGCTCTCCCAGCTGTGCCTCCATGTGCAGCTTAATATTACAATACTAAACGACGATCTGACCAGAATGATTCAGGTAGCTACTGCATTGTGCTTTCCACTGTTCACACCAGCCATCAACTGGGCAGTCAGAATGTGATTGCCAGTGTAATGCTGAGTTTGGGGCAGGTTTGTGCTTTGACTTTAAGACTGCATAAAACTTGCCGAGGTTAGGTATTGATCTTTTTCATGTTGGTTTGTTAATAGAAAGCAGGCAGCTTTAATACTTATCCAGCAAGGATGGACAGCACAGGTGTGCAGCGGTAGAGTTGCTGCCTAACAGCGTCAGAGACCTGGGTTTGATCCTGACTACCGGTGCTATCTGTACGGAGTTTGCACGTGCTGGCCGTGACCGCGTGGGATTTCTCTGGGTGCTCCGGTTTTCTCCCACACTCTAAAGACGTACAGGTTTGCAGATTAATTGGCTTCAGTAAGAATTGTAAATTATCTCTGATGTGCAGGATAGTGCTAGTGTATGGGGATTGCCGGTCAGCGCGGACTCAGTGGGCTAAAGGGCCTGTATCTCTAAACAAAAAACCCTGAAATATCAATCTAAAATATCATAGAGATAAAGGAATAGTGCACTGAATTGTCTACAGTGTAATATTTGTCTTACTTCGGAGTAAGTAACCAGCACGCATGCGCGACATATCGTCGCTCGCATTTGCAGTCGACAGCTGGAGGGGTGAGTGCGCTTCCCCAACAGCACCTTCAAAAGAGGCTTCAAGGTAAGTTTTAACCAACCTTGAGGTGGTTAGTCCCTGTGAGGAAATTATCTACTTACAGGAACGATGGAGTCGAAGAAAGGGAAGGCGAAACAAGTCTCCAAGGGCCGCGGGACTTCGGAGGGAAGTCAGCGGCCGCTATCCTCGGAGCTGCCCGCAACACCGGCAGCACCCGCTTCGCGGGCCGGGAAAAAATCGCGGATGTTGGGGAGCCCTGTGCAGTTGACAAGGCCCGACTCTCCACCACAGAAGGCTAAGGAGCTGCATGTTGGTCGGAGCACCGCGCAGGAGCAGGGTAGGGTAGATCCTGACTCCCTGCCGCTATCGCCCAAACAACAAAGGGCTAGCGACAAACAGGTGCGTAATACCATGCCATGGTCAGCGGCACGTTCTGTTTCCCCTGTGTTACAGGTCTCCAGAGGGCGGACCAGGGGGAAAGCCGCATCCAGGTCGAGCCCCGCTGCAGCGGCCGGCATCGACATGCCACCGGAGAAGTCTGCCAGATCGCGGACCGGTGATGGACCTGCTGGGAAGTCGGGGAGCCCCGCAGGAGCGGGAGGTACCGGCTCACCACCGGGACAGGCTGCCAGAGTGCAGGCCGGTGGCAGTGTATTTCGGCCGTGTGGCCCCGCTGAGGCGGCAGGCAGCGACCATGCGCCGTCTCAGACCTGTATAACCGGGACTGTCGGTAAGCCCGCGCGGATGTTGGGGAGCCCCGCTGCGGCGGCCAGCACCGACTCGTCTCCGCTTCTGTCATACCAGACAGGCGGACCGTTACAGTCCGGAAGACGGCGGACTAGCGGCATGTCCGCGCGGGAGGCAGGCAGCGACTACCTGCCAACGTACCCTAGACAGGTGCAGTCCATTGGCAGAAGTCGACTTGCCGTCCGCAGATAACGGTGGCGGTCGCATGGCCCGGATGGAACATATGATGGAGCAGTTGCTCGAGCGGGACCTGGAACATCAAGAACGGGGTCCCTGCGATCTAGGAGCCATATTGCGGGTCCACCAAGTATTTCTCCCTCATCAGCCGGCAGCGCCAGGAGTCAGCGGTTAGCTGACTTTGAAGAGGGGTTGGCGCAGGAACCAGCAGAACCAGAAATCCCTGAGGAAGAGCTACTGGAGGTAGTTTCCAAATCTGCCAAGCCAGGGCATTCAGGGAAACCGCTACAGGCCAAACTAGCAGCGAGCATAAATTACCTCACAACCCACTAGCTGCAGGAACAGGTGTTGACGGAGGCTATGGAAAAATACAAAGCCCCAGGTAATTTTGTATCACTGAATGTCCCAACGGTCAACACGCCCATCTGGGAGAACATTAGTCCCGGGATCCGGGCCCAGGAGCTGAAAATTCAGAAGATCCTCAAGCTATTGACATCAGGCATCACGGCATTTGCCAGAACCCTTGACAGGTCAAAGACTTGGATGAGGAGGCCAAAGCAGTTGGATTAATGAAACCTCCATCATCAGCCAGGCCACAGGCGTATCAGAGGCACCATCCATACGTAAATACCAGGCCTCGGGGACAACCCGACAGGGCACCGAGAGCATATCCACCGGCCGCACCCTATCAGCAGAAGCCTTTTTTAGGGCAGGGCCAACAGAGGCCAGCATGGAAGATGCGCCAACCCCCCACCCCAGCAACACAACGCCCACCAAAAGCCCAGAACATCAAGCCCCGCCGGTAACCATGGAGGTAAGGGGGTCTGGTTCTTTTGAAAGTGCTGCATGCATAACCTCACAAGTAGGAGGGAGGTTGCGTGCATTCTGGGATGCATGGGGTGCTATAACTTCGGATACCTTTATTTTACAAAGTATTCAGGGTTATGAGATTGAATTCATAAATGGACATCTTCCCCCAACTCAACATGTACCTGACCGGAAATTTGCTCTCTCTCAAAAAGAGAAAGAGGAAGGACATGTAGAAATATTAAGGCTATATACCAAGGGGGTAATAGAAAAAAACGACACATGAACCTCTTGAGTTTGTGTCTAACATCTTTACCAAAACCAAAAACGATGGTGGATGTCGAATTATCATTGATCTAACCCATTTGAATACCTTTGTATAATATACCCATTTCAAAATGGAGACATTTGAAACGGCTAAACAGCTGACTTCCCGAGGGTACTTTATGGCCTGCATCGATTTAAAAGATGCATACTATTCAGTACTTATAAAGGAACATCACCGGAAATTCTTAAAATTTGTCTGGATGGGGCAACTGTGGCAATACAAAGCCTTACCCAATGGGCTTACCACAGCCCCTAGATTATTTACAAACATTTTAAAACCAATATTGGCATCCCTTAGACAACAAAATCACATAGTCATGGCATATTTAGATGATATCTTAATTGTGGGGAAAACCCTTGAACTAGCTGAACTAGCAGTAACAGCTACCAAGTTATTCGAGAAACTGGGGTTTGTTATCCATCCAGACAAATCTAAGTCAAACCCATCTGTGGTTATGGACTATCTGGGATTCACGAGTAACACCAATCATATGATTGTCACTATCCCAGCCAGCAAAGCAATAGATATAATAGAGGCATGTAACAGCCTTGCCTGCGCCAGGAAACCGACTATCAGACACGCTGCTAAGGTAATTGGAAAGCTTGTAGCTACATTTCCAGCTGCGTAATTTGGGCCATTACATTATCAAAACTTGCAAAGAGCAAAAATCTCAGCATTAAAAGCAAATGCTGGACATTTTGACAGACCTATGCAGCTGCCGATCAAGTCAAAAATTGGAGCTACAATGGTGGTTTAGCAATATTAGTGATTGTTTTAATCCCATCATTATATTTAACCCATCAGTCGTGTTACAAACCAACACAAGCGCCCAAGGCTGGGGAGCTACCGACACCACTTCTAGTTGTGGCGGCAGATGGGATTCGCACGAATCTACACTTCTTCAGTCACAAGGTATAAACTATTTGGAAATGCTGGGAGCATTTCAGGGGCTGTTAAACCATATGGGTGGTATCAAGTTAACATCTTGTGATGAATTGGCAAATACAATTTGGCTCTGGTGTATTGAAAGAAATATGTGGACATCAGCTACTTACCTTCTGGGTAAGCTCAATACAAAGGCAGACACCAGGCATGACAACATCGAGTGGATGTTGAACCCCCAAATATTTGCTAAAATTATAGCTAAATTTGGAACACCAGATATCGACCTTTTTGCGTCCAGGTTGAACCATCAGATACCAACATATGTATCTAGGGAACCAGATTCTGGGGCAGTGGCAATGAATGCATTCTCGCTCCATTGGGGGAAATGGTTTTTCTATGCATTTCCCCCATTCTGCCTCATCAGTCGGGTATTGCAGAAAATTCAACTGGATTCTGCAAAAGGCATTCTGATAATACCTGACTGGCCTACACAACTATGGTACCCGGTGGTCCTCAATATGCTAAAAGTCCCATGGGCACAAATTACCAAATGCCCAAATTTGGTCACCAACCCCATCACTGGGGAGTGTCATCCGTGCCATGTTCATCTGAACCTGTTGGCTTGCAGGTTCTGAAGAGGCCACTGCTGGAGTTCGGACTGTCATCCAGGGCCATGGACATCATAACGGCGTCATGCAGAGAATCCACTAGGAAGCAGTACCTAACACACATCAGGAAATGGGAAGCCTACTGCAGTCGGACGAAGACCACCTACAACTCTGCCATGATCCCTAACGTGTTGGAATTCCTCGCGGGCCCATTTTGATGAGGGACTCAGCTACAGTGCCATAAATAGTGCCAGGAGTGCACTATCGTCCTACCTCAATATAGGAGTGGGATTGCACCAGCTGGTGTCAAAACTGATGAGGGGCATTTTCAATACAAACCCTCCACGACCAAGATACAACATTACCTGGGATGTAGGGGTGGTGTTAACCCTGCTCAGGAGCTGGTCGCCCATGCTGGGGTTACCGCTGGTCAGACTCACCTACAAAGTGGTGATGTTGATGGCACTGACATCTGCACAACGGGTCCAGACTTTGCAGCAACTGAGATTGGACAGTATGGTCTCGACCCCTAAGAAAGTAACCTTCTTTACAGAGGAGTTGCTTGAGCAGCACAGACCAGGATCTACAGGGCTGCAATTGGAATTCCGAGCGGACCCCGCTGATGCTACACTCTGCATAGCCACCCATCTTCAGTATTATATAGAAAGTCACACACACCATCAGGAAGATGGAGCAGGGTCTGTTCATCAGCCACAAGAACCCACATCACCGGGTGACGGTGCAGACTATCTCCAGGTGGCTCAGGGTGGTGTTGGGTGCAGCAGGTATCGATACTAACGTTTTAAAATCTCATTCTACCAGGGCTGCATCCACATCAGCGGCAAGGACCATGGAGGTTCCCATGGAACATGTCCTCGCTACCGTGGGCTGGGCCAGTGAGACAACCTTTCAACGGTTTTATAACAAGCCGGTGGCCGCACCCGCAACATTTGCGGAATCAGTATTAAGTACCGTTCCATAAAATGTTTATTCCCGAGTTAGGGGTTTATTGTTTGTATTTTAATAAATACTTCATTATTTTTCAGCTTGTTCAAGTCTGAAATACATTAACATACTTCCTCCATCAGTAATTGTGGCAGTGTGGAGCATGGACGTGGTCCAGGGCATGGAATCACAGAGCTTTGAAATCTTCACGAAGTCACTCACGTGAGTCCGAAGTAAAATAGTAAGGTTAAACAAGAACATACCAGTTTGAAGTTTGATCCTTATTTTATGAGGAGTTACGATGAGGGATTTCGTGCCCTCCGCTCCCAACCCTCTATCATAAGGTCAACTGGTACATTAGTGTCTCTTAATCTTACTATCTTCAGTCATTGTTGTTATCTGTGATTCCACACCGCTGCTTTGAAGAATGTCGCGCATGTGTGCTGGCGGGGTCTTCACGAAATCCCTCATCGGAACTCCTCAAAAAATAAGGATCAAACTTCAAACTGGTAAGTTCACATTTAATCTTACTATTTTACCCTGTGAAGTTTATTTTCCTGCATCTTGCAAACTAATTTTCTGGACCTCATTCAATGCCATCTGGATGCAATTGTGTTGCGAATCCTTAGATATAGCTCTGGAGGATGTTCAATGATAAGCAAGCCAAGCTTATAAAAACTGATGAAAATGTAGTAGACAAATCAAGGAAGTTGAAGTGCCTTGGAGGGTTTTTGCCAAAGACGTCCACATGTTGAAAACTAATCCTCCTTTGTTACGGCAAATGTTTTGAATCTACTTAAAAAAATACTTTTATCATCAGCATCTGTGTGGTTAAATGGCTGTGGAAATAATGGGAATAATTACAAAAAATATTAAAAGACAATATCCATTGCATCATGCTTACCCCACAGATAATGAGTTAGTTCCCCGGTGAGTTGTGGTTCCTTATACCATTGCACTCTGATATGCTTCACCAACCTCAACTGTGTTTCAATAACTAACCTTCTTCATTAGCTGCTTTCTTGCACCTCTCTTTTATTAAATGCCATTTATCTCATTCATTTTCTCTGATAGATTTTCTGGATGAATATTAATCTGCTTTCATTTTCGGCTGTAGAAATAAATGTGCCTGAGCAATTAATTACCCAAGATAATGGATATATAGCACAAGATCATTACCTTGATTAGAAAAGCCATTTGCCATGTCTGATTAACACTGTGCTGCATCAGAATGTTCAAAGATTCTGTTACATTTTGGTAAACAACACTCCCCCCCCCAAACATTTTAAAGTCAGCAGTCGGTTTAATTTTAATAATTTTATTGTGGGTAAAAAAAGACTTGAAAATATACCGTCTACTTTTAGCTAACGATTTCACTCAGTGAGCAGGGAAGTGCTTGAATTTCTATCATGCCTTTCATGACCTCAGGGCAAAATAAAATGTTTTTCATCCAATTAAGTATTTTGGAAGTGTCATTGCTGTTGTAAAGAAGGGAAACATGACAGCTAATTTGAACATAACATGGTCCCACAAGCACATGAAAATAAACAACAAAGTGATCTGCTTTGGTGGTGACGATTGAGGGCCAATATTGACATGGATTTCCAGTCTGGTTTGCTTCAAATAAAGCTATGGAATCTTTTACATGTAAATGAAAGAGAGTTAGCTCCTTTGAAATGTGTCATCCCTAATGGCAGCAAGCTCCCTGAGAGCTACAAAATGTCTCATTGGGAAGCAGCCTCGATATGTTACTCATGTTTACACAGCAGAACTTGAATCAAATGATACAAAAGCAAGAGTGTCAAGCCTGAGCCAAGATTAATAGCTAGCTTTAACTTTAATAAGGCAGCACGCTGGTGAAGCGGTGGAGTTGCTGCCCTACAGTGCCAGAGACCCGGGATCAATCCTGACTACAGGTGCTGTCTGTGTGGAGTTTGTACATTCTCCCTGTGGATTTTCTCCGGGTGCTCCGGTTTCCTCCTAAAGACATGCAGGTTTATAGGTTACTTGGCTTCTACGAATTGGAAATGGTCCTTAGTGTGTAGTGTACAGGGTTATCACTGGTCGGCACCAACCCGGTGGGCCTAATGGCCTATTTCCATGCTGTATCTCTAAAGTCTAATTATCAAAATGAAACGAAATTAAACTAATTCAATTCCTGTAACCTTTAAGTTCTACCACTGTGAGCCAAACAGATCCAAAAATATCCAATACATTTAATGCTATCATTCTGCACTCAGGTATGTCTGATGACCTGCCTTAATTAGAAAATTACCATAAAATCAGTCATGCAAAAGTAACTGTGCCTTTCAAAGTAACATAGCAGTGGCATTCTAATCCAAACGGACATTTAAGGCTTCTGTGTACTGAAACCCAATTATTCTGACTTGAAGTGAGGATGCTGCCTCTCCCATTGCTAAATTCAGATCCCGTTACTGTTTGGTTTCCCACCAGGACGTAATGAATGCTTATTTATTGCCACATAAGTATGTCGGTCAGATCCAGCATCACCATCTTGCTGACTGAGAGTGATTGAGGGGAACTTTCAGGGACAATCTCTTCAGGGTAGGTTCTAATCTTTCATTGTCACTGAGAATAACGAGCAATTTAACAGCATATTTTTGTTTGATGACCAATAAATGCAAGTTGCTAGTCATGTGCCAAACTGAACAATGCACAAGCAGCTGGAAATCATTGCATCCGGTATTTTTACCCAATAATTGGTATCTGTAAATCATTTGCTAGCCATGTTAAGCTGTATGTTAAAGTAAGCTTATCTAAAGTCTGCTTAACAGCTCCATTCTCCATATATGTGAACAAAAGTCTCCATTCTGTTCCATTAAATTTGATTTCTACAAACATCCTGGCCACAAAACGTGGCTTCACAGAGACATACAGTACAGAAAGAGGCCCTTGCCTCACCATGTCTGTACCGCCATCCAGTATATGCCCATGCTCATTCCTTTTACCAGCACTTGGTCAGTAGTCTATTTGGCCATCATGATTCAAATACTCATCCTGATGTTTTATAAATTTTGTGAGAGTCTCTGCCTCCACCAACCCCTTATTCAGTGCGTTTCAGATTCCAATCACCCTTTGGGAAGCACATGAAACTGCAGATGCTGGTTTACAAAAAATTAAGACATAAACTTAGAGTAACTAAGCGTGACAGGCAGCATCTTGGGAAAACATGCTGGGTTCTCTGGAGTAACTCAGTCTGAACTGCTGAATTGCTTCCACAATTAGGGACTTGGCATGTCCATTGATCGAGCAAATAAAGATCCAGCTTCGCCCACTGAAACAGAAGTAGCAAGGAGACTTCAAAAATTGTAGAACTGTTGAAAATGACAGATGAAAAGAGGGTCAAGTCATTTTGAAAACAGGATGAGAAGTTTAAAATAGACACAAAGTGCTGGAGTAACTCAATGGGTCAGGCAGCTTCTCTGGGGAAAAAGGATAGATGGCGTTTTGGGTCAGGACCCTTCATAAGACTACTTATCTAGCTGACAGTTTTCCGTGATCAAGACTGTTTAATTATGGTCCAGTGTTGAATGAATGACGGATACTCTATTGTCATATGTGACAAATCACAGTGATATTCTTTGTTTTGCATACCCAAGGTATACAATGAGTCACCACATAAAGGTGGCTGACAAAGTTACAAATTATTCAATTATTCACAAACCATTTGTTGGGCATTAAGTATCAGACTATAGAAACATATCAAATTCTAAAAGGATTGGACAGGCTAGATGCAGGAAAAATGTTCCCGATGTTGCGGGAGTCCAGAACCAGGGATCACAGTTTAAGAATAAGAGGTGGGCCAATTAGGACTGAGATGAGGAAAAAAAATGTCACCCAGAGAGTTGTGAATGTGTGGAATTCTTTGCCACAGAAGGCAGTGGAGGCCAATTCACTGGATGTTTTCAAGAGAGAGTTGGATTTAGCTCTCAGGGCTAAAGGAGTCAAGGGATATGGGGAAAAAGCAGGAACAAGGTATTGATTTTAGATGATTAGCCATGATCTATTGAATGGCGGTGTTGGCTCGAAGGGCTGAATGTATGCACCTACACCTATTTTTCTATGTTTCTACGTTTCTAGCAGGATAAATGTTAATCAGAACATGTTTCTTGTTGGGACATTGGGGATCCAGAGTTGTGGATGATGCCTAATCTATGCAGAGTTAAAACTGAGTGTGCGACCAAAGTGCATTGGAATAGTCAAGTCAATAGCTAGCGTTAACAACATTTGAATCTGGTTTTCAATAGCAGATGACATTGGGTGAGGGAGTGTTAGGTAATGTTATAGATTTGGAAATTTGTAAAGCTCAGTACTAGAGTAATTTCAACGAGTCAGGCAGCATCTCTGGAGGGAATGGACCAGTGGCATTTCGGGTCGAGACCCTTCTTTAGACTGTGCAGCTAGCTGACAGATTTTATGTGCAGATATTTGGAAATGTGTTGCCTCGGTAATGGTGTGCGGTTGGGACCTCATCTCAGGGACGGACATGACACCGTTTTCAAGCAGTCTCACGCTGCCCGAAATAATTCCTGGGAAGACAGATTGGATTGTAACTGGGGAATTAGTTATGTGGACTGAAGACTATAGCTTTCATTATTCCAATATTTAGTTGCAGATAGCATCTGTCATGGAGTGTCAGATGCCAGAGCAATAGTTTGACAGTTTAGAATTGGTAGCGAAATAGAGCTGGATGTCTTCAGCATTTGTGCAGATCATGAGATGTTTTTGGATGATGTTGTTGAGGTGCAGCTGGTGGATTAGAAATAGGATTTGAAGTCCAGTGATAATCATGCAGGTGCAAAGCCCTGCTATAAATACAGTACATTCTCCCACCTGTGGTAGTGCTATGAGAAGCAATTTTGTACCTCAATATCCTCAGTTGGAGCTCTTGTCATCCAAACATTCCTTCCTTACTTCAGCGTCTTGCCATATAACTATAAATGACAAATCAAGCATTAATGAAAAATGAGGGCAGAATATAATCACCAAGTGTAACTCCGCACTATGCTGTTTAGCATCATCTGTAAACTGCAGTGCTTCTTGCCTGTCTCAGTACTTTGCTAAATGGGTTTTGCAGCACCTTATCTTTGGTGGATTTGTTGTGCATAAATGAGCTGTTCAGACCATCTGTGCTCTTTGCAGGGATGCCATCAATTCTTCTTCTGATGGAACAATTTGAGCACCTGTCATCTGTTTTTGAAATATTTCCTTCATAACATTGCCAAAATTGCTTCCTTTCTGAGCCATCGTGCTAGGGGCCAGAACGCAGGGGAATTTGAACAAAACATGCAGACCATGGGGAATGTTGATCAGCGGGGGATATACAGTGTGGACCGATACTCAACATTGGTGTCGAATCTTGGGAACGTGAGGGGATGAACGCTGAACGCAAGGCATCTCTGATCTCTGGGCAAAGTTGAGCACCAGAAGTCAATTGTTATCCATTTCAATGGCGAGACTTCAGAATGTACAAAATGAACGCTGGAAAACAACTTTGTTATTAAGGCTCTTTTGCAGACAGAGCCATTGCTCATATTAAATAAAACATATCTCTAAGTCTTCTTTTGGGAATACACACAATATTTGAATTGTCTTTGTTGTTACCAAGAGACTGGTATATTTGAACTGCAAACGTTCAAACATCATTTAAAATTTGTTTATTTTGTGCTAAGCATATCATATTGTGCTCAATTAAACATAAAAGCAGAGGCTGTAAAAGGCAAGAGGAGACAACAGAACAGGAGAAACCTTTGAGAGCAGAGACAAGGAAAAAAACAGAATTTCTAGCTACTATGATGGAGTCACGTAATGGCTCCTGTGGTTCTCTCAAAGGAGCTCTGCAAATGTCAACCTATCTCTCCTGTTTTTTTCCACTGAAGACCAACCTAATGTGTGCATCCTGCCCTTCTGTTTGTATTTCATATCTTTCTGTAATATGTGATCTTTTGTCTTTCTTCATTTCATCCAGCGATGATGGCCTTGGGATTTTAGTTTTGTTCATTGCCCATCCTTCAAACATCCTTCATACTGATTATGTTACATTTGACCAATTCAAATGTGAGTCATAAATCCCAAACGGTGATTGTTGTTAAAAGATTAAATTCTCTTCAACAATTTGCCTATGATTGCTTATTCCCATCGTCTGAAATAAATGAAGGTCCTCCATACAAAGGACGTGAATAAACAACTTTTTTGTTCCCCTAGGTCTATTCTATTTGTATGAGGCTCTGAACAAAGGCACATTATTAATTGATTTCTTAATTATCAGAATAAGCTACTGCTTCATGACCCTAAATCCTCGTGTGCAAGCACCCATATTGTAACTAACATTTCATTTATCTTTGTTTTCTTTTTCCAATGTAACAAAGTGTGGAAACTAGCCCGATGGTCTATTTAACTGCAGACTTGCCAATACGTTATACCCTCGCACTAACAGACCTCTATATACAGGACCAACACTGCTGTTGCACCCACCCCCCACTTCTGCCATGAGATGGCGCCAGGTGACATTCTTCCAGTTGTGGGTAGCAGAGAGAGCGAGCAACATGAAGGTGCCGCGAGTGAATGTACCGTCCCCAGTGCATCACATATGGTGCCTGGGGTGCTGCGGCTCGGGCCTGTGAATTCACTGCTTGTTTTTACCCTCACCCCAATGCTGCGTTCATTCCCTTCCCAGCCTTGGCTTAAACTTTATCCCCCTCACCCGGTTATAGCAGACAATTGGCAATAATGGACACCATCTTCCTTCCCACCCATGTCCGTTATTGCGAAGGATTACTGTAGTTTAGTAGTGTGGAATGGCATTCACTGAGAACCAACTGGGTGGTGACAACATTAAATTGTGATCCTTGGGTGTCCTTTAGCAAAAGGAGTTGAGTAAATTAATGCTATGTACTTGTTGACCTCTGTAATACTAACAATTTGAGTTTCCAGTCATAGCCTGGATGTCCAAGGAATTGTAACAGTTATGAGCACAAGTGAGATGGGTGCTGGAAGCTTTCTTATTGCTGGAAGCTACACAGTCATTTTAACCTTACAAAGGGCATTGTCTTTTTCATTCAAGAAAAACCCTTGAGAAACCTTCTCCAGTTCGAACATATGTCTTATTTGTCCATCTACTGCATGATGGAATGCAAGCTCTGATTCTTCTTATGACATATACATGATTTGACTCAGATGAAGATTCACTTGGAGATTGGAGCTGTAAATGTAACTCGCCTCTAAGCAGTACAAGCATACAAGAGGGAGATTGGGTGGGAGAGTCTCTTCAAAAATCAATTGCATCAAATGTTAGACCTTCCAGATAAAATGATAATACATTACAGCCCATTAAAATGGACCTTGACCATCTGGGACCATCCATGGTCCAATGTATAAATTTGAGACAGAAGTCACTTCATTCTATGTATCGAATATCTTAACTCTAACATGCCTCAAGGGGCTGTCCCACTTGGGTGAACTAATTGGCAACTTTAAAAGAGTTTAGGAGAGTTTGAAAAAAATGACATGTTGAAGACCTCCTTCGACTATGTAGAAGACCTCCTTCGACCTCCTTCCTCTATGTTGAAGACCAGCTTCGACCAGCTACGACTAGCTATGACTAACTTCGGGAAAATTGGACATCTAATAATAGAGAGTGAAGACGACTTCCTTCAATCTCCTTCAACCTCCCTTCGACTATGATGAAGGCTATCTACGACTACCTTCGACTACCCTCGATTACCTACGATTAACATGCCAACCTACTACGACCTACTATGACTAAACCTATGAGTAAAAAAAGTATCGATTTTTTCCATGGCAAACTTTTTTTACTCGCGGGCTATTTTAACATATTGAAAACACGGCGCGACCTAGCTGAGGCCTCGAGTACGCGGAGACCAATCTCGAGCATGAAAGAGAGTTACGAAGACCTCCTACGACCTCCTGTCGACCATGCTGCGAGTATGAGTCAAGGGCAAACTGACCAGAACTCGCGGATTAGGTCGCCGAAGTTGGACAGACCCTTCAGATCTGGTCTATTGATCTATTGTTTCTCTCTATCAATAGTACAATTCACATGCATTGATCTCCTTCAACCTGATCTCATCTGCATGTGGTATCTTTTAGGTTCAATGTTTTTTTCATGAAGTATCGGAGTATCTCGGTGGGTCAGGTGGCATCTCTGGAGAATCCAGATGGGGCAAGCGTTGACTCGGTGGATCTCCTGGTTGCTAATCATTTTAACTACCCTACCTACTCGCATGTCGACTGCTCAGGCCTAGGCCTCATCTATTCCCATTCTGAAAATACAGCACCTCAAATTCCCCTTGACTAGCCTATGACCTAACAGAATTAAATTTGAATTATCCAATTTTAGGGGCTAACCTGCAAACTAACGGATGTCAGAGGTTATGAGGAGAAGACACGAGAATGGAGTTAGGAGGGAGAAATAGATCAGCCATGATTGAATGGCAGAGCAGACTTGATGGGCCGAATGGCCTAATCTCCTATCAGTTATGATCTTATGAAACCACACTCTCCTTCCCTCCCCCTTCACCCCACCCCCACTCCTTTTCCTGTGCCCCACCTGGATTTGCACTTATTTCTCCCCTTCCCCTTCCCCTCATCCCTTTCTACCTACATTTCTTCCTCAGACTTCACAATCCACTCCTATTCTTATCTCCTTATCTCACACTTTTTTTGTCATTTCATCTCTGGCCTTTGACCGGCCACCTGCCAATCAAAAACTAATCTCCACTGTATCCATCCACCACTTGCCAGACTTTGTCCTGCCCCCACCTCCCTTCCAGCTCCCCCTCCCTCCCCCCCCCCCCCCCCCCCCCCAACCACAATCAGTCTTAAGAAGGGTCCCGACCCGAAACGTCACCTATTTGTATTCTGCAGAGATTCTGCCTGACCTGCTCCAACATTTTAAGCTTAAGTCTTTAAGCTTAATTGGAATCTAATCAAGCCAACCCTTTGTTTAAGAAGGAACTGCAGATGCTGGTTTAAACCAAAGATAGACACAAAAAAACTGGAGTAACTCAAGGGGTCAGACAGCATTTCTGGAGAAAAGGGATAGGTGACATTTCGGGTCAGAGTCCGAAGAAGGATCTTGACCCAAAACATCACCTATTCCTTTTCTCCAAATATGTTGTCTGACCTATTGAGTTATTCCAGCTTTTTGAGTTCATCTTCAGGGCTTTGTCTCACCTGTCTCCCCATTGCTCCATGATGCTCCATGATATTTGGCAGAGTGAGCAATGCTTCGTGGTCATGTCGCATCTACTCTGTCCAAAATTGAACAAATAATTTATACGTACACATATATGTTGAGTAACCAATCATTGCCTGTTTAAATACCGTGATGGATTTCAGGACTACTTCTGTCAAGTGGCTCCCTGCAGTATAACATCACAGTTGCTGTTCTAATAGAGACTGATGGCAACGTGAGCATGGCGACTCTTAGCATGCTGGCCCCAGCGGATCTACTTACATCTATTACAATCATCCCAGTCTTTTAAATCTCAGTTCTAAGCTGTAGCTGTAACCCCATCTTCTGCGCTCTGTTTATTCTTCTCTTCTCCATGACCTGATATACTTGTGTATGGTACGATTGGCCTGGATAGCATGCAAAACCAAGTGCTTCACTATGCAGTATCTTGGTCCATGTGACAATGAGACTCACAGGTTACAACTGTAACTTGTACCGAAAACGGAATGCCAATACCAGGGATTAGTTTAATTTATCCTGCAAAACTAATTACTACTTATATGTGTCAATATGTTCAATGGAAGTAGTTTGACAACTGGTTCTGGCTCTCACAAGTTAAGTCTATGTCAGTTAAGTTTTCCGAGAACAATGAAGAGGTGGGGGGGGGGGGGGGGGGGGGGGGGGGGGGGGGGGGGGGGGGGGGGGGGTGAAGGGTACGGGTGGGAAGGTATTTGTGAACAATTTGGGAATTATTTTCAGAAGTCAGTTCACAGAGGGACTTCAATTCCAACAATGGGAGTTTGAGAACTTGCGTTCCCTTGTTTTAAGAAAATATACATTATCATATAGCTACTGAAGTATTGAAAAAATCTAGTGGATTTGTCTATGTCCTTTTGAGAAGGAAATTTGCCTTCCTGTGAGAGCCATTGTTAGCAAAACACTGAAGTGCCGGAGGAACAGTCATATACCCATGAGTGTGTAGCCGGACACAGTGCGAACTCCATAATCAAGTTCGCCGACGACACCACTGTTGTTGGATGAATTACAGAAGGTGATGAGTCAGAGTATGGAAGTGAGATCGACTGATTGACCAAATGGTGCCAGCACAACAACCTGGCTCTCAACATCAGTAAAACCAAGGAACTCATTATGGACTTTGGAGGGGGAGGATGAGAACCACAATCCTGTTTATATCAGATGGGCGATCTGATATCAAAATCCTGGGCGTGCATATTTCCGAAGATCTTTGCTGGACCCAACACACTGAAGCAATTATAAAGACGGCACATCAGCGTCTCTACTTCCTGAGAAGATTACGGAGATTTGTTATATCACAGGTGCACCGTAGGGAGCATACTGATTGGTTGCTTCATGGCATGGTTCGGCAACTTGAACGTCCAGGAATGGAAAAGACTGCAGAATGTTGCGACCACTGCCCAGTCCATCACCGGCTCTGATCTCCCCACCATGGAAAGGATCTATCGAAGTCCTTGCCTCCAAAAAGCAGCCAACATCATCTAAGACCCACACCATCCTGGCCACACACTCATTTCACCATTGTCATCAGGAAGAAGGTACAGGAGCCTGAAAACTGTAACATCCAGGTTCAGGACAAGGTTCTTCCCTACAGCCATCAGGCTATTAAACACAACAAATAAGCTCTAAACTACAGCAGATTATTATTATTATTGCACTATATTTATTGAGTATGTGTGCATGTGTATATACACACTGAACTTTTTTTCTCCCGTCATGTACTATGTTTACATATTCTGTTGTGCTGCAGCAAGTAAGAATTTGATTGTCTTGGACATATGACAATAAAACACTCTAACATCTCTTGAATCTTGAACTCAGTGGGTCAGGCAGCACCTGTGGAGAGAATGGGCATATAATGTTTCAGGATGGGGCCCTCTTCTGATTGACCATTACCTCCCCAGTTGCTGTCTGACCCACTGAGTTCCTCCAGCACTTAGCAATTTGCTCAAGGTTCCAGCATTTACTGTTTCTTATATCTACATTTTCTCAGCATCTTTTATTGAATGACTGAATCTTAAATGTCTTCTGAAGAAGCCGTGCACACCACTCATGTACAACTGTTAGAGCACTGCTACCACTTCAGGTAATTAGGGTTAGGCAATAACATTTGACAATGATACAGTAAATCCTCGTTATAACAGCTCATAGAGTGGGAGAGTATATTTACAATATACATTAATGATTTGGACGAGGGAATTAAATGCAACATCTCGAAGTTTGTGGATGACATGAAGCTGGGGGGCAGTGTTAGCTGTGAGGGGGATGCTAGGAGGCTGCAGGATGACTTGGATAGACTGGGTGAGTGGGCAAATGCATGGCAGATGCAGTATAATGTGGATAAATGTGAGGTTATCCACTTTGGTGGCAAAAACAGGAAGGTAGACTATTATTTGAATGGTGACTGATTAGGAAAAGGGGAGATGCAGCGAGACCTGGGTGTCATGGTACACCAGTCATTGAAAGTAGGCATGCAGGTGCAGCAGGCTGTGAAGACAGCAAATGGTATGTTGGCATTCGTAGCAAAAGGATTTGAGTACAAGAGCAGGGAGGTTCTACTGCAGTTGTACAGGGTCTTGGTGAGGCCACACAAGGAGTATTGCGAACAGTTTTGGTCTCCTAATCTAAGGAAAGACATTCTTGCCATAGAGGGAGTACAGAGAAGGTTCACCAGACTGATTCCTGGGATGGCACGACTTACATATGAAGAAAGACTGGATAGACTTGGCTTGTACTCGCTGGAATTTAGAAGATTGAGGGGTGATCTCATAGAGACTTACAAAATTCTTAAGGGGTTGGACAGGCTAGATGCAGGAAGATTGTTCCCGATGTTGGGGAAGTCCAGGACAAGGGGTCACAGTTTAAGGATAAGGGGGAAGTCTTTTAGGACCGAGATGAGAAAATCGTTTTTCACACAGAGAGTGGTGAATCTGTAGAATTCTCTGCCACAGAAGGTAGTTGAGGCCAGTTCGTTGGCCATATTTAAGAGGGAGTTGGATGTGGCCCTTGGGGCTGAAGGGATCAGGGCGTATGGAGAGAAGGCAGGTACAGGATACTGAGTTGGATGATCAGCCATGATCATATTGAATGGCGGTGCAGGCTCGAAGGGCCGAATGGCCTGCTCCTGCACCTAATTTCTATGTTTCTATGTTTCTATGAGAGATTGTCCGCTATTATTGAGTAAGGTATTATTATTGTATAAGTAGCAGAAACAAATAACTGCCGATGCTAGTTAATCCACAAAAGGACACAAAGTGCTGGAGTAAATCAGCAGGTCAGGCAACATCTCTGGAAGTCATGGATAAGTGACATTTCAGGTCAAGACCCTTCTTCAGACTCTTGGTCTGGAACCTAGGCCTGGAATCCAGGTGAGATGACACTCCTGGCAAGCTCATGGCCGGAAGCATGCGAAGATCGATGGAGTCAATGGTTGTGGCCCACGGGCATCTGGAGTGCAGGTAAGGGTCGGCAGTGGTGGATGTGGCGGCAGCGGCAGCAGGCGTGGCCTGAAAGAGGCCATGCTTATGTGGGCTGGCAGTAGGTCCGGATTAGAAGAAGCAGGTGAGGCGGTGTGGGCTGCCGTCGGCAGTCCGGCCTAGCGGTGGTAGCCGGTAGGACCAGCCTGGAAGCGGCCGGCGAGGCGGCGTGGACCCGGGGTGGCGTTGGAAGTCCAGCCTGGCAGTGAAGGTCGGTCCACTATAACCAAAATCCGTTATAAAGAGGTCCACAATAATGAGGGTTTGCCACAGCAACAAACACTTCCTGAGAAACAACTGGCACATAAAAATAAAGTTACTTTAGATATTCTGTATGGAGTAGGCACATGATGGGAGAGCAGTAACCATTTTGTAAAAGGAAGAACGGAAATTTTGGAATTGATTACGGTACAAAATGAAATAGTCTCAGCCACCCTGCAGCTATTTGGTGGATGACACCCCATGTTCACAAACTGCCAGCTTGGGGGTGCATTGCACTTGACAAGTCAAAAGTAAAAATAGCTCAGCTCTCCATTAGAGAAATATGGATCAACTACGAGTTGTAACTGGCATGCAGCCTTTCCTGATGGATTACTGATTTGTACTTGTTCAGTCAGTGTAACACCCTTCTTGAAAACAGTTCACTCTCGTCCTCTCATGTAGAGCCCAAAGAGAGGCGATGATTAAAGATTCATATTGCAATCGGAGCAGAAATTTTTAGATGATGAATAGTGACATGCGACCAGGGGAGGAAAAAAAACCCCACACTGCTGCTGTCAGGCAGCCATTTATTTACACTGTATTATTACAAATAATAAATAATTTCTGAGGACACGTGGTGAAAGGGCTGCACGGTGCAGATTTTACACTCAGAAGGTTGGGAGTCCAAGGCTCTGTACCGCCCATTGTTTAACCTGTCCCATATTTCATAGCCTGTTGCAGCTACGGATGAATCAAGTGTCTGAGGGGGTGACAGGAACATCGCCCAAGTGAATTGATTATTGTAAATAGTGTGAGCCGAAAGTGAGCGGGGTGTGAGGAATGTTTAAAGCTACCTGGGCAGCCATTTTATTCCTGTAAAACTGTGAGGAGCCACACGTAAAGGGGTTTGAGAGGCAAGGATTGACGTAAATGTGTAGCAGCAGTATTTTAAATTGAAAGAACATTTGACTTTAAGACCTTAAGAAAACAGCAGAATTGGGCCATATGGCCCATCAAGTCTGCTCCGCCATTCAATTATGGCTGATTTATGCTTCCTTCTCAATTCTATTCTCCTGCCTTCTCCCCGTAACTTTTGATGCTTTTACTAATCAATAACCTGGCAATCTCCTCTTTAAAAATACCCAATGACTTGGCCTCCACAGCTATCTGTGGCAATGAATTCCACAGATTCACCACCCTCTGACTAAAAAGATTACTCCTCATTTCCATTCTGAAGATATGTTATTTTATTCTGAGGCTGTGCCCTCTTGTCCAAAACTCTCTTATTACTGGAAGCATCCTTTCCACATCCACTCTATCCTGGCCTTCACCTCCTCATGTTGTTCAAGTGTCTTTTTTACTGTTGTTATCGTAACTGGCTCAACTCCCTCCTCTGGCAGCTCATTCCTTATATCCACCACTCTTTGACTGGAAAAAGTTATCCCTTAGGTTCCTTTCCATTCTCATTTTAAACCTGGGAAAACGATTCTGTGCATTCACCTATCAATTTCCCTTATGATTTTACACACCTCCATAAGATCACCCATAGCCTCCTGCGCTCCAAAGAATAAAGTCCTTGCTTGTCCAACTCCTCTATGTAGCTCAGGCCCTCGAATCCTGGCAAAATCCTTGTAAATCTCAGCACTCTTTCAAGCTTAATGACATCCTTCCTGTAGCAATATGAAAAAAATTGAGCACAATACTCCAAATACGGCTTCACCAATCATAACAAATGGTTCAGCTTCTATACTCGATACCCTGCCTTATGAAGGCCAACGTAACAAAACCCTTTAATACCATCCCCCCTACTTCTGATGCCATTTTGCGCATGCTGTGTACCTGTACTCCTAGATCCCTCTGCTCTACAACACTCCCCAGGAGCGTACCATCCAATGTGAAGATCCTGGCCAAAATTCAACACCTCACACTTAACTGCATCAAACTCCATTAGTCATTCTTTAGCCTTCTGCAAATATGTGACTTAGTATCCGTGACAAGCTTTCACTGAAAGAGATTTCACAGTTGGTTGCCAATTGAGGATTAGTTTTTCACTTTGGATGGGAGCTCATCTGGAAATGGTTTGAAATTAAAGGAATCTTTGGAAGATTGGCCTGAATGCCTTCAACCTGGGTCCCTAAATTTAAATGATTGTTCTAATCCAATGCCTAAAGTTGAAAGTGTGAAATGCTGGAGGTGAATGTCTTGTGGAAACATTATATGCAGCATCATGATGCATAAAATCAAGTCTTAAATGTTTGACATCCATTTTAATAACTGGGATAACAAAAAAAAGAAAGTTATTTGAAGTGTTATTGCCTTTGGGAAAGAAAAATCCTGACAACCTTCAATTAATTAGAGAACAAGTATGCAACATAATGATGTAAATTGAGCTGAACTCCATGATTGGATATGTTGACTTCATTACAACAATAACAAATGTTATTTTTCCTCTCTATACAATATAATGTGGTGATATATCTTCTTCATGAGGATATGCTATTGTTGGTCATTTCAGGTTCAGATTTTAATAACATACACAGGTTACATTTGGTGTGGATCCTCAAGTACACTCCAACCTATAGTTTGCGCTGTGTTGCCCATTATATAAAAAACTTTGCTTTTCATGATTAATGGAACAATTGAAAGTGAAAATTGGCATTTCCCATAACTCGTGACTACTCTGGATTCCAGGCACTAAATTTAATCTACAGTCTTATCAGTTGGAGTAATTACTTTGGAGAAAGCTAATGCGAGGAAATGTCATGAACTCTGTTTCCCATTGGAAATTTGACATGGGTCTATAACTCTTGATTTAATACTTCCATCTTCCTCCTTCCTGCTTTCACTCAGTACCCCAACCACATTAAAGGCTACACACACTTTTCAACAAATTTGTTTAATAGTACAGAAAGTTAAATCCATTTAGAAAGCTTTGTTGAATCAGCATAGTTGTAATTTAAGCCTTCATTTTTCATACTCCTGTCTCATACATTGTGAATTGCACTCAAAGAGATAAGTATATATAATGATGTTTGGGTGGAAAATGGAGAGAGTAATCAAGTATTTATTCATTGGGGAGAATCCAATTAATAAACATACCATTTCTGTAGGGCAATTTGTTTAGAACCTTCAAGTTAATTATGTCCTAAGGACTTTATTGCGATGTTTGCTGTCACACCAATAATGGAAGAGTAACTACTGATATTTGGCACAAAGAAAATTATATTCTCCAAAGCTTTAACTTATGCATTTTTAATTGTCCAAATCTTAGGTTTGAACTTTGGAGTTAGGCGGTTGTGGGCAAATCAAGAAAATTAAAAATTAATGGATGCTCCCTCAGCAGCTGGTTTGATCTGGCAACCAGTCTCTGAAGTCGCAGTGGACGTCTACATTATCAGCAGCTTAAGACTCTGTACGTGGTGAATGAATACAATCCACTGTATGGCAGAAGCAAAGTTTCAACTCAATAATGAGAACAAGCTAGTAATTACAGATTGGAATGAACTAAATCTTCCCTCAATATAGACACAAAATTCTGGAGTAACTCAGCGGGCCATGTGGCATCTCTGGAAAAAAGGAATCGGAGAGGTATTGAATCAGAACTCTTCTTCAGAATCTGAACTCTTTGGTGTCTGAAGATGGGTTCCAACCTAAAACGTCACCTATTCATTTTCCCCAAAGATGCTGCCTGATTGCTCAGCAGGTCAGTTAGCATCTGTGGTGAGTGGTAGTTTCAGGTCAAGGAACCATTCAGTAAACCTAGGTAAAGTTACAAAATGCACAGGGAAGGTGAAGGAATGGTGTGAGTGATGGATTGGCCAAAATCTTCAGAGAACTCCAAAGGGAGCAATGTTTTTCCCTTAAAAATATTGCTTGCTTGACTGTTTCAAGTCAAGTTGAGTTTATTCTATTTCAGTCAAATACACAAGTACTGTGAGGAACAAGTAGAATGATTTTTATTCTCTTGCCGCAGCAGCAGCGTCACGGGTACATAGACTCTGGCTTGCACATACAAACAAAATTTTACTTCGGAGTCTCGTGAGTGACTATGTGAAGAAGCCCCGCCAGGCGCATGCGCATCATTACGTCCGCGCATGTCGCACTGAACGGGCTGGAGGGCACAGCTCCACCAGCGGTAAGTAGGAACTTCTAAGGTAAGTGTTTTTACAACCTTTACCAAGAAGTATTTCCACTCCGTAAAGCTGGCTCGAGCAGTCAGTAGGAGTGGAGAGTTGGAGCTGTCACTTCGGAAGATTCGTCTTAGTGTGGGTCCAGGGATTCATGAATTTGACGGGTCGGGAGATAAGCGCGGCAACGCCGGTCCCGATGCTGGGTGCCGTTTTACCGGCAGCAGTTAATCTTCACCACTAGCTCCATTTACACAAGGCATGCCAACTGGAATTTTGATTCAGAATGAGCCTGGTCCACCTATTTATTTTCCAAGGGTACTAAACAGACTGAGGCTGCTGCTAGCCATGAAAAGGCAAATATAAAGTCACAGACCTGGGTTCTCTGACGACAGTGGTGACTCTTCCCCTGATCATACAACAATGTGGGGGAGGATGGGAACATGGAGCTGATTCTCCAACCTTTGATTACATAAGGTTGGAGCATCAGGGCCAGTGCTGTCCAAGAGGGCCCATACCAAGAACAACATATGGAGGGTTTCCATATATTGGGGTTCCTTCTAGCGCCTTGTTTAGGACTGGAGGATGCCTCCCTACAATATGATTTGGGAGAAGCAGGGCAGGATGCAGCTGACCCTGATGCTGGTGTCCCTGCTTATGTGCAAACACCAGCGCGCACAAGAGCCACGCTCCGGGTGTCTCGTAAATGGCAATGAGTTTTGCTATTCGGGAGGGGACTGGTGAGGCAATGGAACAATCCCTTGCCAGCAGTATCAATTATTTAGTACCTCACCAGCTCCAGCAAGAATTGATGCAAGTGACTGCAAACAAATATAAGACACCTGTTTAATGTGCATCACTGAAAGTGCCCACGGTGATCCAGGTTCTGGGCACCCATGAGTCCTTCTTTGAGGGGACAGGAGGTTCGGTGTCAACACATCCTCCAACTGGTGGCTGCAGCAATTACTGCATTTGGCACTATGGTCCAAGGGACAATCATTCCTCAAACTCACAATTTTATGCATTGCATAAAATACCTATGTTGGGTATTTTATGCAATGCATTTTTTAGGAAATTGCATCAGGGGATATCGCCATCAGGCCACCACTAAACCAAAAATTTGCTGCTTTATGTAAGGCGCCTAATGTACAAATGCCTGAATTCCTGTTTGGAACGGACCTTGTCATGAAAATTCATTAAATTAATGATGAGGCCAAAACAATTGGCTTAATGTAGTCAAGCATTTCGAGGTCATCTATTCGCAACCCAGGGTTAATACTGAAGGTCGGATCCAGGTGCTGGGCTCAGCAGGGGCAGGCCAGGGGGGCAACGAGGGTACCCACCGAGACAGACCGGCTACAACCCCAATATGAGCAGACAACATGTTGTTAAAGAAGGAACTGCAGATGCTGGAGAATCGAGGGTACACAAAAAGCTGGAGAAACTCAGCGGGTGCAGCAGCATCTAAGGAGCGAAGGAGATAGGCGACGTTTCGTGTCGAGACCCTTGTTCAGACTGGTCAGGGATCAGGGAAACGAGAGATATAGACGGTGATGTTGAGAGATAAGGAACAATGAATGAAAGATATGCAAAAAAGTATCGATGATAAAGGGAACAAGCCATTGTAAGCTGTTTGTGGTGTGAAAATGAGAAGCTGGTGCGACTGGGGTGGGGGAGGGAGATAGAGATAGAGGGAATGCCAGGGCCCGAGGGCTGAGGGAGAGGTGGGAAGGGGAGGAGACAGCAAGGGTTAACAGAATTGAGAAAATTCAATGTTCAAGCCCAAAGGATGCAGACTCCCCAAGCGGAATATGAGGTGCTGTTCCTCCAGCTTGCGGGTGTTGCTCACTCTGGCCGTGGAGGAGGCCCAGGACCGAGAGGTCGGATGCGGAATGGGAGGGGGAGTTGAAGTGCTGAGCCACGGGAGGTGGGTTGGTTATTGCGGACCGAGCGGAGGTGTTCGGCGAAGCGATCGCCAAGCTCCACTTGGTCTCACCGATATAGATCATCTGGCATCTGGAGCAGCGGATGCAGTAGATGAGGTTGGAGGAGGTGCAGGTGAACCTCTGTCGGACCTGGAAGGACTGCTTGGGTCCCTGAAAGGAGTGGAGGGGGGAGGTGAAGGGACAAGTGTTGCATTTCTTGCGGTTGCAAGGGAAAAAGTGCCCGGGGAAGGGGTAGAGCGGGGAGGGGAGGGAAGAATTGACAAGGGAGTTGCGGAGGGAGCGTCTTTGCAGAAGGCAGACAGGGGGGGAAATGGAAGATGTGGCGGGTGGAGGGTCACGTTGGAGGTGGCGAAACTGGCGGAGGACTATATGTTGTATTTGTCGGCTGGTGGGGTGAAAGGTGAGGACCAGGGGGGATCTGCCCTGTTTGCGAGTGGGGGAATGGGGAGCGAGGCAGTGTTGCGGGGTATGGAGGAGACCCTGGTGTGAGCCTCATCAATAGTGGGGGAGGGGAATCCCCGTTCTATGAAGAATGAGGCCATTTGTGATGACCTGGTGTGGAACACCTCATCCTGGGAGCAGATGCGGCGTAGACGGAGGAATTGGGAATAGGGGATGGAGTCCTTGCAGGAAGCAGGGTGGGAGGAAGAGTAGTCCAGGTAGCTGTGGGAGTCAGTTGGTTTGTAGTGGATGTCGGTCAGGAGCGTATCACCTGCAATAGAGATGGTGAGGTCAAGGAATGGTAGGGAAATGTCGGAAATGGTCCAAGTGTTTTGAGTGCCGGATGGAAGTTGGTGGTGAAATGAATGAAGTCAGTCAGTTGTGTGTGGGTGCAGGGGTGACACCAAAGCAGTCGTCGATGTAACGGAGGTAGAGGTCGGGGATGGGGCCCTGGTACGCCGAGAACAAGGATTGTTCGACGTACCCAACAAAGAGGCAAGCGTAGCTAGGGCCCATGCGTGTGCCCATAGCTACGCCTTGTGTTTGGAGGAAATGGGAGGAATCAAAAGAGAAGTTATTGAGGGTGAGGACCAACTCTGCTAGGCGAGGAGGGTGTCAGTGGACGGGTATGGGTTGCTCCTCTGGTCGAGGAAGAACCGAGGGCTTTGAGACCGTCCTGGTGGGGGATGGAGGTGTAGAGTGACTGGCGTCATGGTAAAGATGAGAGGATGGGGGCTGGAGATGGAATGCACGGAGCCGACGGAGAGTGTCTGAGGTGTCTTGAACATAGGTGGGGAAGGATTTAACAAAGGGGATAGGATGGCGTCAAGGTATGTGGAAATGTGTTCGGTGGGGCACGAACAGGCAGAGACAATGGGTCTGCCAGGGCAGTCGGGTTTGTGGGTTTTGGAAGGTAAAATCGGGCCGTGCGGGGCTGGGAAACGATGAGGTCGGAGGCTCGGGGGGGGTAGGGAGCCGGAGCTGATGAAGTCAGTTATGGTGCTCGAGATGGTGGCCTGGTGTTCGTCAGTGGGGTCATGGTCCAGGGGTGAGTAGGAGGAGGTGTCCGAGAGTTGGCGCGCGGCCTCCGCTTTGTAGAGATCGACGCGCCAGACTACCACGGCACCTCCCTTGTCGGCGGGTTTGATAACCCAGTCTGGGTTGTTACAGAGTGAGTCGATGGCAGTACGTTCAGGGCTGGAGAGATTGGAGTGAGACAGGGGGGTGGAGAAGTCGAGGCGGTTGATGTCCCGACGGCAGTTCTGGATAAATAGTTCTACAGCCGGAAGGCTACGAGGGGGGGTCCAAGTGGAGGCGGTACGTGGGAGACAGGAAAAGGGATCATCAGTGGGGGGCGAGGGCTTCTTCCCGTGGAAGAACGCTGTGAGGCGGAGGCGACGGTAGAAGAGCTCCAAGTCGTGGTGGGCGCGGAACTCATTGAAGTGGGGACGGACAGATTTACAGGTCAACTGTAGAGGAACAGGGACTTTTGTTAACGATAAAGTTCTGGTGGCCAATCTCCTATTGGCGGTTGATTACAAATGTTTTCTAATGAATGGTGCTGTATAACATATGATATGTTTATACTAAATACTGTCTCACGTCTACCATTGAGTTTATCTCAAGGATAGATCCCCCTCAACAGCACAAGCCTAATAAAATGTGGATGTTTTCTGCTCGAGAGCCTGAACAGGTAAACAATGGTGCTTGATAAAGCCATTAATCATCCTCCACAATTGTGTCTAATATTTCCCCAGAACTCAAAAAGATGGGTGTTGTAGAGTAATTCTCGTCCTCAATCACTTAAATTCTTCAGTTCTCTATAGGAATTTAAACTGGACACCTTCGTTACTGCTAAACAGCTGCTATCACAGGGCTGTTATGTGGCAACTATTGATTTGCAAGCTGTGTATTATTCACTGCCAATTCCTGCTCATTATCGCAGTTACTTGAAATTTAATTGGATGGGACAGCTGTGGCAATACAAAGCATTGACTCATGGATTAAGTTCAGCACCCAGGCTATTTGTTACATTGTTAAAACCTGTGCTGGTGCTATTGAGGGCCATCATCACATTGTAATGGCTTATTTAGCTGCTATCTTAATTATCAGCAACACTAACGAGTTAGCTGAAGAATCGGTTGCAGCAACCAAAAAATGTGCTTGAGTCATTAGGGGTTGCTCCATCCAACTAAGTCCAAGTTACAGCCAACCCAAAATATTGAGTATTTGAGGTTTCTTATTAATTCCGTTGCTATAACAGTAACATTAACAACAGCCAAGGTTGTCGATGATGTTGATGTCTGTACTTGCCTCCCACAAAAACTTTATCCCTCCATCCGAGAAGTCCCTAAGGTCATTGGGAAATGGGTAACAGGTTTTCCTGCATTACATTTCGGACCTTTGCATTATCAACATTTGCAGAGAGCACGAGAACTAGCACTAAAATCGAATGCAGGCCATTTTGATCGGGTTATGCAGTTACCAACCACAGCTCTCGCAGAATTGCAGTGGTGGATTGTTAATGTTAATCAAGCTACAAATATCATTTTGGGTACTAGACCCTTCACAAATCTTCCAGACTGATGTCAGCGTTCTCGGATGGGGGGGCTACGGACACCGAGTCTAGCTGTGGGGGTAGCTGGCATGAACATGAAGGGTTGATTCGCCACACACACGGGATAAATTATTTCGCATTATTCGGGGCATATTGCTCCTCAATGAAGGATTTACACGTTCAACTCCAGATTGATAACACCACAGCACTGGCATATATTAATCATATGGGAGGAGCACGATCAGTATCATGTGTTAACTTGGCTTCCGTCGTGTGGCATTGGTGTATTTCAAGGCATATCTGCATTTCAGCCATTTATTTACCGCCTATAGACAATGTGGTGGCCGACCATAGGTCGCGTACGTTTCATGCCAATATAGAATGGATGTTGAATTCTAAACTTTGTCACACAATTGTCACTCGATTTGGGTTGCCAGACATTGATCTGTTGCATCCAGATTAAATCACCAGTTGCCTAAATATGTTTCATGGGAGCCAGATCCAGGTGCAGTTGCCGTGGATGCATTCTTGTTACATTGGGGGAACTCCATTTTTATGCAATTCCTCCATTTTGTCATCCTGAAATGCCTCACCACAATAGAGCATGACTCCGCCACAGGTGTTTTGGTGGTCCCAGATTGGCCAACACAACCATGGTTCCCATTAGTGCTTCCAATGATGGTTCAGCCATTCATGATGATTCCCAGCTACAGTAATTTGTTGGTGCATCCGGTTACAGGAGAAAGTCACCCTTCACATGACCGTATTAATTGTTGGTCTGCAGGTTCTGACCAGACAATTCCAAGGACGTGGATTGTCGAACAGGGCCATGGAGGTTCTCACTGCAGGCTTGCGAAATAGCACTCAAAAAACAATATGTGGTTCACATAAAGAAATGGGAGCTGTTTTCTGTACAATCCAATATGTCTTATCATAATGCAACCATATGTGATGTGTTGGAGCTCCTTGCTAAGTTGCATTTTGATGAGCACCTGAGTTATAGTGCCATTACCAGTGCTCAGAGTGCGTTGTCCTCTTATTTAGAGCAGTTTTCAGAACAACATCCTATCGGATCTCATCTGTTAGTATCCCGATTTATAAGGAATTTTTAATAAAAACACTCCGAAACCTCGATATACAGAAATCTGGGATATCAGTCTTGTTCTCACAATGCTTCGGCATTGGGCTCCATTATCTATGCAGAGATGAACTCTTACCGTGATTATGCTAATGGCGCTGGTTTCAGCAGAACGTGTACAAACATTACAATTGTTACGAATACCTTGTATGCATTTGTCTGTCAATGACATTACCTTCTATGTTTATGATTTAATCAAACAAAGCAGGCCAGGTCTAGCTGGAACCAAGCTGACATTTAAAGCCTATCCTGTTGACCAAATGTAGTTAAACACTTGAGCCAATATATTAAGGAGTATTAAAGAGGTTCTGAGACAGGACTGCTCATTAGTCTCAAAAAGCCATATAAGAATTGATATCGGTGAGACCAAGTGGAGGCTTGGCAATCGTTTCGCCGAACACCTCCGCTCGGTCCGCAATAACCAACCCGACCTCCCGGTGGCTCAGCTCTTCAACACCCCCTCCCATTCCGTATCCGACCTCTCTGTCCTGGGTCTCCTCCATGGCCAGAGTGAGCAACACCGCAAATTGGAGGAACAGCACCTCATATTCCGCTTGGGGGGTCTGCATCCTCTTGGTTTGAACATTGAATTTTCTCAATTCTGTTAACCCTTGCTGTCTCCTCCCCTTCCCACCTCTCCCTCAGCCCTCAGGCTCCTCCTCCTCCTTTTTCCTTTCTTCTCCCCCCCCCCCCCCCCCCCCCCCCCCCCCCCCCCCACCTCCCATCAGTCTGAAGAAGGGTTTTGGCCCGAAACATTGCCTATCTCCTTCGCTCCTTAGATGCTGCTCTACCCGCTGAGTTTCTCCTGCTTTTTGTGTACCCTCGATTTTCCAGCATCTGCAGTTCCTTCTTTAACAGGTTCTTTCTGCTTATATCTTTGGATAAACCATTTAACAGAATCGTTTTCCATCTGTACTCTGTTTGGCTATTTTCTGGAATAAACCATGTCACTTGCCAGAGGTAGATTGATTACCCAATTTCTATATTTCACAATTTAATAAAGAGATCGCTTTGCAAAGGAGCGTGGTAATCAGTAGAATGAGTGGGCGTTGTGCAGTCTCATTAAATTCTGTTTAAGAATAAATAGATTGCATTAGAGAGTTAAGGCAGGATATTTTCTTGGTTAGTACAAGGTCTTTATGCACATTTCCAGTAAATGTTATTTAAAGTCTAATCTCTTAATGTAATCGGTATTAGTAGCACATTTCCCAACATTTAATACAGATCTTCTGCAACACAAATGTGGAGGCTGCATACAGGTACATGTGGAATGACACATATTGGGGACCAACATGTGCAAACGTTTATAATACATGCAAACATGTGAGCTTGATCAATTCTGTCCACAATGAACATACAGCCACTGAAAACCTCTAATAAAGCAAATTATTCTCTAACTGGAGGGCAGAACTGCAAATATTAACGTTCTGAACCAATGAAAATGTGTTTGTCAATAACTGAACAATGTCTTGGAAAATAGAATTTGTGTTCAGATACAGGTGGTTTCTTTTAAAGTACAGTGACATTTTGTCAATTTTAAATCAGCAATATTAGTTGGGGCAGCATAGTGGTGCAGCGGAAGAATTGCTGCCTTACAGCGCCAGAGACCCAGGTTCAATCCTGACTACGGGTGCTGTCTGTACAGAGTTTGTTAACTTCTACTTGTGACCGTGTGGGTTTTCTCCGGGTGCTCCGGTTTCCTCTCATACACCAAAGACATAGGTTAATTGGCTTCTGTAAATTGTCCCTAATGTGTAGGATAGTGTGAGGATACGGGGTGATCACTGGTTGGCATGGACTTGATATGCCTGTTTACACATAGTATCTCTAAAGCCTAAAGTAAAGTGAAGTCTAAGTTGTCAGAATGACAGAGGAAAATATATTTAGATGCATAAAAATGACGTGGAAAATGCTATGAAATTACAAATAAATAAGCTGAAAGTCATCCTGAATAGGAACCACCATTTATATATTTTTATATACATTACATATATTTTTTAATGTTTTATTTTAATTAATGCTAAATACAATGTCAGTGAAGTTGTAAATTTTGTTGGTAATCCCTATAAACCCTGCAATAATTTGTCAAACTAATTAATAAGGGACGGCATAAATTAGCCAACATGAACTAACGCACTCCTACAACATAAAATTAGGAGTTACTAATACAGTATTTGTCTTGCAGACCTGGTAGGAGCAGATTTTCTCACCTTCACAATGTAAGACCAATGGCATAGCAGTGTTGTCTCCAGATATGCAGAGACTCATTTAATGAGGTAGGTTTCCCTTGTTTCTCTTTAAATAAGAATATTGACACATGACTGATTGGGTTAACATATGATGAGCGTTTGACGGCACTGGGGCTATACTCGCTGGAGCTTAGAAGGATGAGGGAGTACTTCATTGAAACTTATCGAATAGTGAAAGGTCTGGATAGAATGGATGTGGAGAGGATGTTTCCTTCAGTGAGAGAGTCAAGGAATAGAGGCCATAGCCTCAGATTTAAAGAACATACCTTTAGAAAGGAGATGAAGAGGAATTTATTTAGTCATGGGTGGTGAATCTGTGGAATATATTGCCACAGACGGCTGTGCATGCCAAGTCAATGCATATTTTTAAGGTGGAGATTGACAGATTCTTGATTAGTAAGGGTGTCAGGGATTACGGGGAGAAGGCGGGAGAATGGGATTGAGAGGGAAAGATAGATCAGCCATGATTGAATGGCGGAGTGGACTTGATAAGACGAATGGCCTAATTCTGCTCTAATAACTTATGAACTAATACAAGTCGAAAAAACAACACATGTCCAAGGACTTGAGATTGTGATTCTAATAATAGCGCCAGACTTTCACATTCAAAACGCAGATTTTCACTGATCATCTTAGACATTAGAGAGATTGTCGGAAATTGACAATAAGGGTAGTCAGCACTTCAGAGAACATAGAAGATTAATGCTAAGCCTCCAACCCTCATAAATCTTGCCAAATATGAAGAGAAATGGTCAAACAATATAAAACTAGTCTAAAGCGCGGTAATGCTACTTTCTATCACAGTGAAGGAGTTAACGGAGCTAATAGATCTACAACAGAATGTCGGACATTGCTAACACTGAACAAGGGTACTGATAAACCAGAGCACAAAACTGGGAGTGATCGCTATTTTTATCCCACATTTGTCGGGGAAACTTTTTGTTGTTATTGAAACTAATTAAGCAGATTAGTTGGCCTTCAAAAGTTAAGTTTGTTTGCATATCACCATGTTGCTGAGATTCTCAACCATGTAGAAATGATGAAGGCAGTGCCCGGAAATCATTCTATAATATGTGTACATTTATACTTGTTTAATCAGTTTGCTATTATTTATTCAAATTTATGAGACAGCAAGCCACATTATTGTATTGTGGCAATGAATCGTTTGGCCTTTTTGCTCTTCATTGAAGAACCACATTGCTTTGTACTAATGTAAATTGGCAGAATGTAACCTTTCCACTGACTTCAGGTTGGATTTTGGAGAATTCATGATTCTGAACAGAATTGAAATTGAAGTTGAGAAAGAAAAGTGAAAACATAATGTAGAAACAAGGAACTGCAGGTGCTGGTTTACCAAGGAGAGACACAAGTTTAGTTTAGTTTATTGTCATGTGCACCGAGATTCGGTGGAAAGCTTTTTTTGCATGCTATCCAGTCAACAGAAAGACAATACATGAGTAAGAAAGATGATACATGTTTAGGGAGTTAAATTGATTAAATGCGGATTAACTCAGCGGGTCACGCAACATCTATGGAGAAGCTGGATAGGTGATGTTTCGGGTTGGGACCCTTCTTCAGGGGCCTTCTGCATAATCAATGCAGAGTGCATAATTTGAGATGGAGTTGGAAAATATCTGGTGATAATCAATCACCTGTCATAAACACATTGTCCCATACTCATTTCCGTTGAATTGAATTATTGAATATCTCTTTTCATAAGCTGTTCCTCGTTGGGCCTACTCTTGCTCCCTTAGTTTCTACAGCACATGAGATAGAAATTGACAATGGATACAAAATGCTGGGTAACTCAGTGGGTCAAGCAGCATCTCTGGAGACAAATAATAGTTGAAGTTTCGGGTCGGAACCCTTCCTCAGACTGAAAAGCCATTGGGTCTGAGGAAAGGTTCCGACCCGAAGCGTCACCTGATCTTTTTCTCCAGAGATCCTGCCTGTCCCACTGAGTTACTCCAGCATTATGTGTCTTTCTTCGGTATAAACCGGTATCTGCAGTTCCTTCCTACACAGATAGTAATTGTCTTTCTGTGTTCCACCAGAATCCTGGAAAACAAGAAAGTTACATGTGATGCATGTTTGGACAACTTATTCAATTGAAAACCAAATTCAACTGATTATGAGCAGGTACTACATACGTCAGGAAGAGAAAAATAACTGAAGGCAATGTGAAACTTGGACATTAAAGAATACCTCGGCTTACTCAATCAATTGTTAAAACCATTGCATCTATTCTAATTTTGAAATTCCTTCCCTAGGGTTACCAGAAATCTCATGAATGATATCCTCCAACATTTACATTTGATTTCAATATATCCTCCCATTTAAAGTTTGTGTGTTCTATGTGTTTCCAGTGCAATGCCCCAGTTTATCATATTGCAGACAGAGGCAACAATGCTTGTTAAGAAGTTTTGATTTTTAAGTTAGATACAGTGTGGAAACAGGCTCTTCTAACCACTGAGTCCATGGCGACTAGCAATCCCCAAACGCTAACACTATCCTGCACAATAGGAACAATTTTGCCAAGCCATTTTGCCTACAAACCTGTACGTCTTTGGAGTGTGGGAGAAAACCGGAGCACCCGGTTGTGGGGAGAATGTACGAATTCTCCCCACATACAGACAGCACCCATAGTCAGGATCACAGCACCCATAGTCAACAAGGATCAAACCCGGTCTCTGGCGTGGTAAGGCAGCAACTCTTCCACTACAACGCTGTTCTTGACTGTGATTCAGAAGCCATGCTGAGGGAGGTAGTGTAATCTCAGATGAATACTTGGCATGTTATCAGGTTATATTTTGTATTGAAATTAAACCTATAGATTTTCTGAAAAAGGCGGAATCTAAAAAGGCATTTATTTCCTCCGGGAGTCTACAATACTGGAATGATTGATAAATAAATGTGTTGTAAATCAATATTTCAACATCCACTCTAATCAAGGCAACAGTTTACCCCCCAGGGGGTCAGTGGTAGGATTAAGCTGTTTTTGTCTCTTTGAACATAATGGGATGTACAAAAATTCAGACATGGATTTAAGAGCTGAATGCTGGGGAAGAGGTGAAAGTAACTAACTTTGAGGCAGTGTTTCACCAAAGGTAGGTAGCACATTGGATAAAAGAAACCATGCAAGGAAAAACATGATCTCCACTTCAGTTGATGGAGGCAGAACCAGGAACAATTGAGGAGGAATAACAGTTGTGCTCCTGCATTCAGGTGAATTATTACTTCAACCGTTTTGATCGGATCACATGTTGTATGGAAAGGTCCATTCATTAGAAGAATATAATATTATCGGAAATTGTACTGAAAAATCTAAAGTGCCTACCCTGCAAAGACTGAAGTCACAGCTGAATCACCGAAAGATGGTCCATTTGTTTATGGGCTACAGAACAATTTTCCATAAAATCTGAAAACGTTTTTTTATAAATCATGACCTCAGGACCTCAGAATATTCCATGGTGCCTTCCAGATGAAGGCAGCGGCATGGTGGTGCAGTGGTAGAATTGCTGCCGTACAGTGCCAGAGACTCGGGTTTGATACTCACTACGGGTGCTGTCTGTACGGAGTTTGCACGTTTTCCCTGTGACCGCATGGGTTTTCTCTCTGGCTACCTCCCACACCCGACAGACGTCCAGGTTTGTAGTTTAATTGGCTTGGTATAATCGTCAGCCAGTTTGCGCAACTTTCCTGAAGCGGCAAAGTGTTATGGCCAATTGACCTTTCTCGATTTAGACAAACCCACATGTCAGCCATAGCTCACGTGCTCTTTGAAACAGAACTAAATGATTCTTCACATTTAACTGAAAGAGCAGATACAGCCTTGGTTAATGACCCATCTGCAAGATGACACTTTGACAGTACCACATCCTCTCAGTACTGATTACTGCCGGCCGAGCTTTCTCTGCTCAAGCCTCAAGCTAAACCCACGTAAGGGAGGCATGGTAGCACTGTGGTAGAGTTGCTGCCTTCTAGCGCCAGAGACCCGTGTACAATCTTCTTAATGGGTGCTTGTCTGTACAGAGTTTATAGGTTCCCCCCGTGATCTGCGTGGGTTTTTGCCGGGATCTCAAGTTTCCTCCCATAGTTTGTATGTTAATTGGCTTGGTATAATTGTAAACCGTCCCTAGTGTGTGTGTAGGATAGCAATAGTGTGCAGGGATCGCTGGTTGGTGCGGACTTGGTGGACCAAAGGACCTGTTCCCTCGCCGTATCTTTACACTAAACTAAACTTCTGAAATGTGATTTGAATAATCTTCTTCAGACTTGAAATCTCAGTTGCTGCCACCTGCTGTTGAGAGAAAAACAGACTGGATCTTCTGTGATGAGTACCTGCCTTGATGGCTATACAAAATACTGCAGATGCTGGAATATGAAGCAAAAAACAAACTGCCCGACTAACTCAACAGGTCAGGCAGCATCTGAGGAGGGAAATGAACAGTCAGTGTTTTGCTGATGACCCTTCCGTCATATAGAGGAGGCGTTTTGACTGGAAATATCGACAGTCCATTTATCTCCACAGATGCTGCCTAATTTTCTGAGTTCCTCTGGCAGTTTGTATTGCGCCTTGGTAGTTATATTTCTCAAGAAATTTAGAATTTTCTGGGAAGAGCAAGCCATTTTCCCCATTCCTTTCATTTCCATGGTTCAATTTCCATCTTTTCATTACTGATAGATACATAGAGTTATTCAGTGCAGAAATAGGTCATTCAGCCCAACTTGCCCATGCAAACTAGTCCCACCTGCCCGTGCCTGGCCCATATCCCTCTAACTTATCTTATACATGTACTTGTCCAAATCTCTTTTAAATGTTGTGATGGTATCTGCCTCAACTACCTCTTCCAGCATCTCCTTCCATATACCTATCACCCTTTGTGTAAAAACATTGTCCCTCAGGTTCCTGTTAACTCTTTAACCCCTCACCTTAAACTTATGTCTTCTGGTTTTTGATTCCCTAACTCTGGGTAAAAAAACAATGTGTGTCTACCCTATCTATTCCTCTCATGATCTATAAGATCACCCCTCGACCTCTTGCACGCCAAGGAATAAAGTCTTAGCCAGCTCAACCTCTCCCTAACCTGTTGCCTCAAGTCCTGGCAACATATTTGTAAACACGAGTCCTGGCAACATCCTGGATGAGTTGCAACAACTCGCTGAGCCTACTTCACAGCACCCCCACCCATTGCCTCAATTACTAAGAAGGATAGATTACGCAGCATCAAGGGGAAAGCATGTGTTGTATACCATCTTATACTGAGCATATATTACTGTTCCTCACTTGATGACAAGTAAAAATAACCCTGAAATTCTTCATGATAAGGGAACAAAGTCTTTAGACTTTAGACTTTAGAGATACAGCATTGAAACAGACCCTTCGGCCCACCGAGTCCGCGCCGGCCGGCAATCACCCCATACACTAGCACCGTCCTATATAGTCTGAAGAAGGGTTTCGGCCCGAAACGTTGCCTATCTCCTTCGCTCCTTAGATGCTGCTGCACCCGCTGAGTTTCTCCAGCCTTTTGTGTACCATCCTATACATATGGGACAAATTATAGAAGCCAATTAAACTGGGAGTGTGGGAGGCCGAAGCAACGTGAGTAAACACATACGGTCACAGGGAGAACGTAGAAACTCCATATAGACAGCATCCATAGTCAGGATTGAACCCGAGTCTCTGGCGCTGTGAGGCAATGATGCTGTCTACCACTGCGAGGAAGATTAAGCCCTGCCTGCATCAGCCACATCTATTGAACAATTCAAAACATAGTCATGTTTTTTGCACCAGTAGGTCAAGACCCTACCTGGTGAGGAACACACAAATATTGCCACATCTTGCCATTGCTTCGCATTTTAATAAAGAGATCAGGAAAAAACTATTATTGTCAGTATCCAGCTGTCTGACCATGATTATAGCTATCATTGACTAGTTCTCTGTAGATCTTTGTTCTGAAAACTCTGCTCGTTAAAGGTAAGACTAGTAGAATTCCCTCCAGGCAGAGCAACATGTATCCTGAAGCGGTCTGATGGAGATTTTCACAAACCTGTCACGCTCTTTGAAGCCGTGAAGAAACGTCACCACTGTTAAGATTTATTCCCTTGGTACTGATGTCCTACAATTGCATTCCATTACCACATAGATGTGTAGCTAATGATCACCCTCTTTCCCCTAGAAGAGAACTCATTATAATCACATTAAAATTATTCTCACCAATTTCAAAATTCAGCAATATTTCTTTAAATGTTCTGATCCTTACTGGCTCTTCCGTTGCTCCCTGAATCACTTAAAGACGGATATTTTCTTGCACTTTTTCTCTCGACCTTAATCTCTCTTTCCCTGGTTATCTTAAATGTATTTAGTTTAGTTTAGTTTAGAGATGTGGTGCAAAAACAGACCTTTTGGCCCACCAGGTTTGTGCCGACCAGCGATCCCCACACATTAATACTATCCTACACCCACTAGGGAGATTTTTTACATTTACCAAGCCAATTAACCTACACACCTGTACGTCTCTGAAGTGTGGGAGGAAACCGAAGATCTCGGAGAAAGCCCATGCAGGGTACGGGGAGAACGTATAAACTCAGTACAGACAGCATCCATAGTCACGATCAAACAGCACCCATAGTCGGTCTCTGGTGCTGCATTCGCTGTAAGGCAGCAACTCTACCGCTGCCTTACAGTAAATGCACGAAGGAGACAGAGAAAGGGGGCAATAGCAGTTTGGCTTTACTAAGTACAGGTCAACCAGCTATTCCTTGGTTCCAGAGCCTTTCTGAATGATCTGTTTTGCTGGACCAAGGGTGGTCACCGCCTCCGAGAGGAGCCCAACGGTACCGAAATGGTCCGCCTAGGCAGCCGAGGAACCGAGGAATTGGCCTGCAGAATCTGCCTTGGCTATGGGAACGGATCTGCCACCTCCGGCCGAGCCAGAGTTCCAGAATCTCAGCCGCAGGGACCAAATTCCACCTGTCAATCAGCCGTGGAATTCGGCTATGCAAACAGCTCTACAGACTCTGCCGGCCAGTTAACCTACAAACCTGTACATCTTTGAGCGTGTGAGGAAACCAGTGATCCAGGAGAAAACCCAAGCAAGGTCATGGGGAGAACATACAAACTCCGTACAGACTTCACCCATAGTCACGATCAAACCCAAGTTTCTGGCGCTGTAAGGCAGCAACTCTATCGCTGTGCCACCGTGCCGAATGAATCAGTATGATATATGGTACGATATATGATATATGGGCTTGTACACTGTGGAGTTGGGATTATACACTCTGGAGTTTAGAAGGATGAGAGGGGATCTCATTGAAACATATAAGATTGTTAAGGGCTTGGACACGCTAGAGGCAGGAAACATGTTCCCGATGTTGGAGGAGTCCAGAACCAGTGGCCACAGTTTACGAATAAGGAGTAAGCCACTTAGAACGGAGACGAGGAAACACTTTTTCTCACAGAGATTGGTGAGTCTGTGGAATTCTCTGCCTCAGAGGGCGGTGGACGCAGGTTCTCTGGATGCTTTCAAGAGAGAGCTAGATAGAGCTCTTAAAAATAGCGGAGTCAGGGGATATGGGGAGAAGGCAGGAACGGGGTACTGATTGGGGATGATCAGCCATGATCACATTGAATGGTGGTGCTGGCTCAAGGGGCCGAATGGCCTGTTCCTGCACCTATTGTCTATTGTCTATTGTCTATTGATATCATATTACTACATCTTATGTGGCAGTAGTGTTTATTTTTGATCGAGATTCCCCTTATTGTTGGTCAAATGCTAGGCTTTGATGTCAGGACAACACATCTGTTATGATTTATTTGCTACTCAGCTACAAAATAACAAAAGAATGGCTGACTTGAACTACAAATAAATATTGCATATTTATCAAGTTCCAATCTCAGGAAGCTCTTGGATGTGAATAAAACTTTACATTTTGAAGATAGTTCACTGAATAATTCATCTTGTTTGTAAACTATAGATCAGAAGATCAACTGAGACAGAATACAAAATACTTTTTTCAATTCATGGAGGACAGTTGTATCTTTTGTAATTGAATGCTATAAATGAGATGGGATTATGAGTATGGAGGAAGATATAAAAATACTAGAGCATATAGGCAGGCTGAGTGAGTGGTCCAGAATAAGACAGATGGAATGCAATGAGAAGAAATGTGAAGCTATCTGCATAGAACAAAAAACAGTATTTCTAAATGGTTAGTGCCACAGAATCATAGAGTCATATAGCACAGAATCAGAAACTCGTCCATGCCGACCAAGATGCCCCTTCTTAGCTAGTCCTATTTGCCCGCATTTGGCCTTCATCTCTCCCAACCAAGGGTTCCCAACCTGGGGTAAATTTAACCCAGGGAGTAAATTTCGTCTGCCCGAGGGAGTAAATTTGTTGATTCTGGATTTGTACATATTTTATTCTCATTGACTGATTCTGTTTGGTTCTGGTATACCAGTATCTGTTCATCATTAGTCGTTCATAAATAAGTGAAATAACATTGGTTATGTGCTATTAAAGTTGCCAGCGGTAAACGAGACGAAAAAGGTTGGGAACCCCTGGTCTAAATCTTTCCTATTAATGTACTTGTCCGAATGTCTTTTAAATTTTGTTGTTGTGCCTAAGAATAGTTGAACATAGGTCTTCAAAGCCAAGCATGCAAGCGATGGTCCAGATAGCCTTTATTACAAGACAATTTAAATGCAGAATAAGGAGGTCTTATTGCAATGGTATAAGCCTTGGAGAAAGTGCATCTGTACTAGGTACAGATTTGATCTCCTTCGTTAAGAAATAAAGTCCTGCTTCAGAAGGACTGCAGTGAAAAATCACTAGACTGGTTCCAGAGATGGCTGATTTGCAGTATGATGACAGATTAAGTAGACTGAGGCAGTACTCTCTCTAGTTTGGAAGAATGAAATGAGATTGTTTCAAAACATACAAACATTTTTTAAATTCATGACAGACCAACTAGAAGGGAAATGTTTTCTCTGGTTGAGAACTATAGGACCTGGGGGCATAGTTACAGAGTAGGGGTAGGGCATTTAGAATTGAGATGATAAAAAAAATGGCGTCACTCAGAGGGTGATGACTTGAGCCTTTAGATTTTTTTCCCATGTGGATATGAAATTGGGATAATATAGAATCAGCGTGAATGGGTGATCGATGGTCAGCGTGGACTAGGTGGGCCGAATGGCCTGTTTCCATGCTGTATCTTTCAATCAATCAATATCTTTTGCATGTTCTTTCATTTGTTGTTAATTCCAACATGGAATACGCAGCTGGCTTTTATAAACTCAATTTGTGAAGTCTTATCCAATAACCTTGAAAGTGCTTGAATGGATGGGAGATGGGAAAGGGGTCCATTTTAAGAAAGCACAGGCTTTACCTCTACCCTATCCCAATGCACGTTGCACTAGATAATGGCTCAAAAGGACAAAGCAATTATAGTTAAAAATGAATGCGGAGAACGCAGTGGGAAACAAGTGTCTGTATCAACACCGCACCTTTCTTGGTTATATTGATTCCATTGATCATTTACCATCCAGCAGTTTGATACACTAGCATCACAAAATCGCAAGCCTAATTATTATAATGTTTTCTCAAACGACGAAAGCATTTGCGAGAAATATATTTGGATTGCAAACTGTAAATTCATGCTGAGAAAGCTGCTTTTGAGACCACCCTTTAGCGTGGAGCATTGGTAATCTGCTGCCACAGCTGAACACTTGAAGTGATATAGAGATACAACCTTTGAGTTTCCCCAAGTCTTGCAGAGCAGCAGTCTGATTTGATTTTGGTAACATGAGGTGCTTTGGATATGCTTTACACATTTTGTTTGAAATGACTATTCCTGTTACAAGACCCTGTCATCTCTGTAAGCATTGAAACCCCGGTCCCATGGGTGCACCCCAGCTGGTAATAAACCGTGCTTTGCTGAAGCTTGCTTATTCCAGCTTTTTATGATTCTGTGATAGAATTAAAATGACAAGTGCAATCATGGCAATTGTCACACCAAAAGGGCCTACCTATAAATAAACGAAGCAAACGATAGTACAGGGTCTTTAATTGCTGTGGTGATAACTTAATAAGTGAGACATGGTGAATGACTTTGTGCGAGACTACAGTTAGCTGAGTCGAAACCTGTCAGATCAGAAGCTTCAGCGGCACTGATTACTCCCACTGCTCCTACTAATACCACTGTGGCCAGAGCAACAACAACACTGTTGATGCCTTTCAGTCAATTTCCGAGCATTCTCAGGCATGCAAACATATTGTCGGTGGGTTGGACACAAAATGCTGAAGTAACCCAGCAGGTCAGGCAGCATCTCTGGAGAAAGGGAATAGGTGACAGTTTGGGTCGAGACCCTTCTTCTCGTGGTGGAAGAGGAAGGGGAAGGAGAGAGATGGGTGCAATCTCACTAACTTCCATCCTGCCTTCAAATTCACTTAGACTATCTCTGACACCTCTCTCCCCTTTCTTGAACTCTGTCTCCATCACAACTCTCAACTGACATCTATTGCAACTACCAACTCCCACAGTTGCCTGGAGTACATGTCCTCACTCCCTGCTCCTTGTAAAGACATTATCTCCCCACTCTCAATTTCTCCATCTCCACTGAATCTGCTCCCAGGATGAGGCTTTCTATTTCAGGACATTCCCAATGTCCTATTTCTTTAGGAATTATAGATTCCCTGTGCTGTCGCAGATGGATCCGTCATCCATGTCTCCTCTGTGTCCCATAGTTCTGCCTTCGCTCCCTCTCACCTTAGATAGAAGAAGGTAGAGCACCCCTGGTCCACACCGTTCACCCCATCAGCCTTTGCATCAAGCATATTATCCACTACCATTTCCGTCACCTTCACTGTGATCCCACCACTAGTCACATCTTCCCAACCCCATCCCTTTCCATCTCCTGCAAAGACCTTGGTTCACTCAACCCTTCCCACCCAAACCATTCCCTCCGCAGATACTTTCCCCTGCAAACGCAGGAGATGTAACGCCTGTCCCTATCTTTCATCCCTCACATCCATCCAGGGACCCCAACATCTTTCCAGCTGAGACAGAGGTTCACGTACTCTACATACAACATCATCTATTGCACCTGGTGTTTCCAATATGGCCTCCTGTTCATCAGCAAGACCAACTGCCGACTTGGTGGCTGTTTAACTGAACACATGCGCTCTGCCAGCCAAGGACTGCTGGATCTCCTAGATGCCAATCTTTTTACCTCCTCAACCCATTTCCTCACTGTCCTGGGCCTCCTCCATTTCCAGAATGTGGCCATACTAGAGGAACAATATCCCATATTCTGCTTGGCTAGCTTACAATCTAATGATATGAGCATTTAATTCTCCAACTTTAGGTAAGTAACCTACAAGTAATTGTTTTTTTTAAATCTCCTTTTTCTCTTTATTTCCCCCTCACCCACTATATTTCCTGTGCCTCACCTGGACTTGCACCCTTTTCTCCACCTCCCCGTCCCCTTCCACTTAAGTTCCTTTCTCTGGCTTCACAATTCCCACCTTTTCCATCCCTATCTCACACCTAAGATAAATGCTGGAGTAACTCAGCAGGACAGGCAGCATCTCCGGAGAGAAGGGATGGGTGACATTTCAGGTCGAGACCCTTGTTCAGACCACATCTGGAGGCTGCAGCGAATCGTCCGATCAGCTGAGAAGGTTATTGGCTGCAACGTTCCCCACATTGATGAACTGTGCACTGCAAGGGCCAGGAAGCAAACGGGTAAGATCATCTCTGACCCCTCTCACCCTGGCCACAAACTCTTTGAATCACTTCCCTCTGGAAAGCGACTCTGGACTGTCAAAGCTGCCACAGCCAGAAATAAAAACAGCTTATTCCCACGAGTAGTAGCTCTATTCAATAACTAAAAATCTGTAGCCTCCTTTTGCGCTGGTATTTTATTTAATTCACATGTTTGATTAATAATACTTTGTTATTAATGGTTAATGTTTTATGTTTCATTCCTAACTGTCACTGTATGTTGTAACTTGTGGGCAGAGCACCAAGGCAAATTCTTTGTATGTGAATACTTGGCCAATAAACTTTTTTATTCAAACTTATTCATTCATTCATTCATTCATTCATTCATTCAAACACCCATCTCACATCTTTTGGCTTTTCATCTCTGGCCTTTGTCCAATCATTTTCATTGTAAGAATGAAGTTAGTTTCAGGAACAAATTATTGACATCTCACCTCCCCCAGTAATTCAATGGAGCTGTAAATATTTGTTAAACAGGCTGTAACATCATATGGGATGAATCTCATTTTGTTAAATCACTTTGCTTTAAGCCCCTGTCCCACTGTATGAGGTAATTCAAGAGTTCTCCCGAGTTTTCCCCTGATTCCAACTTGGAGAATGTCCGTAGCGAATCCGTAGGAGTTCGTGAATGTCTTGTAGCGGCTCGTAATGATAACGATGGGCACATTCGGGACATCTGGTAACTCATGACATTTTTTCATCCCTGCAAAAAATGTCCACGAGTAAAATAATACTAGTGATGAAAAAAATGGTTACTTTTTATACCTACTGTTAGCATTACGAGCCACTACGAGACATCCACGAACTCGCTATGGACATTCTCCGAGTTCGAATCAGGGGAAAACTCGGGAGAACTCGTGAATTACCTCGTACAGTGGGACAGGGGCTTTAGAATTCCTGAAGGTGGGTTGCCTTGTTAATATTGCACTATGACACTCTTTGATGGTACCACTCTGCAGACAGAAACTACAGAGACACATTTTAAAATGCTCAAAATCTCAATTGTATATTTATTCCAACACCAAAGGGATTGAACATTTTCATATCAAAATATGAGTTTTTTTTTGTCAGCAAATTGATTTGACCTGCACTGATGGATATTGAAATTAAAAAATTATGGCGAGGACCACCAATAATTTAATCAGAATATAATGTGGGAAAAAAAATATTGGTACATGAAATTGCAGATGACTTAAAAGGATTAATGATTTATGGAATAACCCAATGGATAAAATAGTACTGTCCCTTTTGCCTTGCCACTGTTATCTTCATGGGCAGAAGAATATCACATTAAAAAACCCAGAAAATAACTCTGCCAGTCAAGCAGTTTTCTGTGGAGAGAGAAAACAGTTAATATTTCAGGTTAAAAACACTTCATATAGTCACAGTCACACAGCACGGAAACAGGCCTTTCGACCCAATCTGACCAGGCCGACCAAGGTGGCCCAGCTAGCCTAGTTCCATATCCCTCAAATTCCATAACCATGTACCTATCCATGCAAATGTCTTTTAAATGTTGTTATAGTACCTGCCTCAGCTACTCCTCCGACACCGTGTTCCATATACCCGCCACCTTATGTGCGAAAAAGTTGTCCATCAGTTCCAGTTAAATCTTTTCCTTCTCAATAGTTCAATCAATGGTTCAATGGTGCTTTCTTTCCAATTTTTTTCAATTTGGTTCAAATCTTTCCTCTCTCACCTTAGACCGATGTCTTCTGGTTCTTGGTTGTACCACTCTGGGTAAAATACTCTGTGTATTCACCTTATCTATTCCCTCATGATCTTATATAAGATCTTCTATAAGATCACCCCTCATTCTCTTGCATACCAAGAAGTATAGTCCTAGCCTCTCCCTACATCTTAAGGCCTCACATCCTGGCAACATAAACCTTCTTTTCACTCTTGTGTAGGAAGGAACTGCAGATGCTTCTTTACTCCGAAGATGGACATAAAGTGCTAGGGTAACTCAGTGGGGCAGGCAGCATCTCTGGCGGGGAAGAAATGGGTGACTTTTCGGAAGAAGGGTCTAAGCCCGAAACATCACACATTCCTTCTCTCCAGAGATGCTGCTTGTCCCGCTGCGTTACTCCAGCATGTTGTGTCCATTCTCTGCACTCTTTCCAGCTTAACGACAACCTTCCTATAGCAGGGTGACCAAAACTGAACACTATACTCCAAATGGGGCTTCACCAACATCTTGTACAACTGTAACATAACATTCAACTTCTATACTAATTACCCTGACTGATGAAGTCCAATGTACTGAAAGGGTTCTTGATCACTCTATCTACCTGTGACTCCACTTTCTAAGAAATATGTACCTGCTCTCCGAGGTCCCTTGGCTCTGCAGCACTCCCCAGTGCCCTTCTTAAAAGGCGAGAGGATTAAAGGAAAGGTGGGAATGCAGAGTTAAGGCTGCAATCAAATCAGCCATGATCTTCTCTAATAAGAAAAGATATGAGGGGTTGAACCGCCTACTACTTAATCGTACATTCGTTAGCCCATATATTAATTTCCCTTGCATATAAATAGAAACTGACAGTATTGATTTTGGTCAGAGGCTGTAACTTTTTACATGAATAAAAAATACTTAAGGTTTGGTGTCCCTTGACGATGTTACGATGTTAAAATAGAATGTCTCTATCCGCACCTCAATCAAATGGTAGATACAAAAAATTAATTTCAACAGGGAGATATATAAACCAAACATTAAAATTGTCCGAAGAAACTAAATGGAAGTGTGAAATTCTATTAAAAATTGATCTGGCATGTATTTATTGTGGTTAAACAATGGAATTCATTACATCTCACAGAGGACCTAATCTAGCCCTCTGACAAATGAAAAATGGCTTGGCCATTTATCACATTTAAAATACGCAATTGGATCATACTAAAATGTTACTCTCGTTTGTCGGCTCTGCAGCTGCTCGTGCTGTTACAGTGCTCTACTTAGCACCGCATCCCTCTCCTCACATGCCTGTTGCAAAGACTGCCTGACTTCAATTACCTTTCCTCAAAATCGAGAGATTGATTTAGTCAGGCTAATGATTAATGAGAGAAACAACTGATAGCTTTAACATCACCAGACTCGAGAAGGGGTGAGGGGGATGATCAATAATTTTGCTCGTCTCTCTCTCTCTCTCCCTTCTCATGCCCTACCACCAATCCTAATGTCTAAACAATCTCCCCACTACAAACTACTTGAGCAGCATTGAAACATTATATAATGCTCATTTAAAAGACACAGGATTTGTCATTATTTCCCCCCAGGCACTGAAACGTGTTCACAAAACACAAAAGAGGAAATAATCAGCGACTGGTGTATATGAGGAATGACCTATAAATTCAACTATCCCTTAAAGGCCCTTCTCCCTTTCTTGAAAACATTAAATAAATCAGAAGTCCTTGACTGTTGACTTTTAATGGATAACTGACTAGCATTATACAGGAAAATAGATGACCCCACGAGTATGCTGGGAAACTGAGAAGACTGGGAAAATCAGGTTGGTTCAGTGTAGAGAAGGTATGCAGCCACCTTAAAGTCTTCACTACTTTATTTAGCATACATTATATATAGCCCTGGCTGTATGTGGTCTGTCACGATCACTAGAGAGCGAGCTAGGGGCGTGTGGGTTATAATTATACAAACTGGTGGGAGAGTGGTTAGCATGGACATCGTTACTATCAATTAAAGGTGTACACAAATATCACCCGTCATGGATCTGCAGGCAGGCGGCCCCGAGGCCAAACTTAGATGCATCACACGTGAGAACGATGGGGCGCTGGAGGTCGAAGTACTTCAGCGTTGGCGTGCTGATCAGCTTAGATTTGAGGGTGTCAAAAGCTCGTGGTGTTGCGAGAACCAGGCCCAGGCAGTCCTTTTTCACCAGATCCCGCAAAGGGGCACTCAGTTCGCTCAGGTCGGGGATGAACTTTCCCAGGTAATTGACCATGGCCAAGAAGCGCTGCAGGCCAGGCACGTCAGCAGGTGCAGGCATCTCGGATATTGCGGCCGTCTTCTGCGGGTCGGGCTTCAGCCCCGATGCCGTGAAAACATGCCCCACGTAGACCTCAGGGACCCGGAATCGGCACTTCTTCGGGTTGAGCTTCAGGTTGACCTCCCGGGCCCACTGCAGCACCTGGCGAAGGAGGTGGTCGTGCTCAGCGACATTCTTCCCATAAACCAGGATGTCGTCGACAATGATGGCACATGGAAGTCCAGCAAACAGTTGTTCCATGGTCCTTTGGAACACCCCGCTGGCAGAGTTGATCCCAAACGGCATGCGGAGGAAGCGATACCTGCCGAAGGGCGTGCTGAAGGTTGTCAGGTGCGAGGATCGCCCGTCTAGAGGTATCTGCCAGAACAAACTCTTGGCATCAAGAACAGAGAACACGGTGGCAGGGCCGACCTGTGCAGCAACATCCTCCACCGTCCGCATGGGATAGTGCGGGCGCTTGATGGCCAAGTTCAAGTCCTTAGGGTTGATGCAGATCCGTATTTCGCTCTTGTCTTTCTTCGCAGCGACAACCATAGTAGAAACCCACCGGGTGGAGTCCATTACTGGCTTCAGGATGCCCGTGGCCACCATCCCGCGAAGAGCAGACTCGACCTTGCCCCTCATGGCAAAGGACACACGGTGCGGGGGACCAACGACCGGCGTGATGTCGGAATTGAGGGCAATCCTGTAGCTGCAGGGCAACTTCCCCAGCTTCGAGTCAAACCGGTCCGGGAATTCGGCCAGCGGGTTCAGGGGTGCCTCTACTAGGTGGACATCACTGTGGAAGCTCACCAATCCGAGGTCCTGGCAGGCCTCCATGCCGAGCAGGGGGTCACATTTACCTTCTAGCAGGAAGAAAGAGAGGGGCCGAGTGGTCTTCAACACCTTGCAGTGGAGAGTGGCCCTCCCCACAGGAACAAGTACGCCACCCCCATAGGCACGCAAAACAGCACTGTCTGTGGAAACGGGCTCATTATTTCTTATCTTCCTGAACAGGATTGTTGACATAACATTGGCAGCAGCCCCCGTATCGACCTTAGCAGAGAAGGCCATGCCATTCACCGTGACTCGGACGGTCGGGTCCGTTATCAGAGCAGCTGCACCTCGCAAGGAAAACACACTCAGCTCGCTCTGAGAAGAGTCAGGGTCAGACGGGGGAAGATCATCGTGCTGTTGATGGGAACCAGACGCTGAATCATCACGTGTCAGGTAGCGAGACGGTCTCTGCTGTGGCTGTGCAGGGTTCCCACGGGAACGGCATGCAGCCGAGAAGTGGTTGGGCTTGTTGCAGAAATTATGTAGTGAAAAAATAATGAGCCCGTTTCCACAGACAGTGCTGTTTTGCGTGCCTATGGGGGTGGCGTACTTGTTCCTGTGGAGAGGGCCACTCTCCACTGCAAGTGTTGAAGACCACTCGGCCCCTCTCTTTCTTCCTGCTAGATGGTAAATGTGACCCCCTGCTCGGCATGAAGGCCTGCCAGGACCTCGGATTGGTGAGCTTCCACAGTGATGTCCACCTGGTGGAGGCACCCCTGAACCCGCTGGCCGAATTCCCAGACCGGTTTGACTCGAAGCTGGGGAAGTTGCCCTGCAGCTACAGGATTGCCCTCAATCCCGACATCACGCCGGTCGTCCGTCCCCCGCACCGTGTGTCCTTTGCCATGAGGGGCAAGGTCGAGTCTACTCTTCGCGAGATGGTGGCCACGGGCATCCTGAAGCCAGTAACGGAATCCACCCGGTGGGTTTCTACTATGGTTGTCGCTGCGAAGAAAGACAAGAGCGAAATACGGATCTGCATCAACCCTAAGGACTTGAACTTGGCCATCAGGCGCCCGCACTATCCCACTTCTGACACCATGTAGAGAAGGTATGCAGACACCTTAAAGTCTTCACTACTTTATTTAGCATACATTATATATAGCCCTGGCTGTACATGGTCTGTCACGATCACTAGAGAGCGAGCTAGGGGCGTGTGGGTTACAATTATACTAACTGGTGGGGGAGTAGTTAGCATGGACATCGTTACTATCAATTAAAGGTGTACACACATATCATCTACATTCAGGACCCCAAGAAAAAGCGTTTGTAAAATGCCTCCGAGATGGATTCTTAGAGCAGCTTGTAATGGAGCCGACTAGAGAAAAGACAATTCTGGATTTAGTGTTGTCCAATGAACCAGATACGATAAGAGAACTCGAGGTAAAGGAACCGCTTGGAGGTAGTGATCATAATATGATTAGTTTTAATCTGTAATATGAGAAGGAGAATGTTAAATCGGAAGTGGCAGTGAGCAGTTGAACAAAGGGGACTATGAAGGCATGAGAGGGGAGCTCGCCAAAGTAGACCGAAAAGGGATCCTAGCAAGGAATGACGGTGGAACAGCAATGGCAGGAATCTCTGGGCATAATCCAGAAGTCACAGGATCATTTCATTCCAAAAAGTAAGAAAGATTCTAAGGGGAGTAGGAGACAACCGTGGCTGACAAGAGAAGTTAGGGATAGAATAAAACTAAAAGAAAAGATGTATAACACAGCAAAGAGTATCCGGAAGCCAGAGGATTGGGAAACTTTCATAAGACAATAGAAGGAAACAAAACGGCAATACGTGCTGAAAAGATGAAGTACGAGGGGAAGCTGGCCAGGAATATAAAGAAGGACAGTAAAAGCTTCTTTAGATATGTTAAGGGAAAAAGAGTAGCAAAGTCAAATGTGGGTTCCTTGATGGCAGACACGGGTGAAATTATTATGGGCAACAAAGAAATGACAGAAGAGTTGAATAGGTACTTCAGATCTGTCTTCACTAAGGAAGACACAAACAATCTCCCAGATGTACTGGAGGACAGAGGATCTAAGGGGGTAGAGGAACTGAAAGAATTTTCATTGGGCGAGAAATAGTATTGGGTAGACTAATGGGACTGAAGGATGATAAATCCCCTGGGCCTGATGGTCTGCATCCCAGGGTCCTCAGGGAGGTGGCTCTAGAAATAGTGGACGCATTGGTGATCATTTTTCAATGTTCAATAGATTCAGGATCAGCTCCTGTGGATTGGAGAATAGCTAATGTTATCCCACTTTTCAAGGAAGGAGCGAGAGAGATAATGGGGAATTATAGACCAGTTAGCCTGACTTCGGTGGTGGGAAAGATGCTGGAGTCAATTATTAAAGAGGTAATAATGGAGCATTTGGATAGCAGTAAAAGGATTAGTCCAAGTCAACGTGGATTTATGAAAGGAAAATCATGCTTGACTAATCTTCTGGAATATTTTGAGGATGTGACAAGTAAAATGGATGAAGGGGTGCCAGTGGGTGTAGTGTATCTAGACTTTCAGAAAGCCTTTGATAAGGTCCCGCACGGGAGACTGGTGACTAAAATTAGAGCACATGGTATTGGGGGTAGTGTTGACATGGATAGAAAATTGGTTGGCTGACCAGAAGCAAAGGGTAGGAGTAAACGGGTCCTTTTGAGAATGGCAGGCAGTGGCGAGTGGAGTGCCGCAAGGCTCGGTGTTGGGGCTGCGACTGTGTACCATATATTTTAATGTTTGGAAGAGGGAATTAGGAGCAACACTAGCAAGTTTGCAGATGACAGAGTTTGCAGAGGTACAGCGAGACCTGGGTCTCCTTGTACACCGGTCACTGAAAGTTGGCGTGCAGGTACAGCAGGCAGAGAAGAGATCTAATGGAATGTTGGCCTTCATAACAAGAGGATTTCAGTATAGGAGTAAAGAGGTTCTTCTGCAGTTGTATAGGGCTCTGGTGAGACCACATCTGGAGTATTGTGTACAGTTTTGGTCTGCTAATTTGAGGAAGGACATCCTTGTGATTGAGGCAGTGCAACGTAGGTTCACGAGATTGATCCCTGGGATGGCGGGACTGTCATATGAGGAAAGATTGAAAAGGCAAGGCTTGTATTCACTGGAGTTTAGAAGGATGAGGGGGTATCTTATAGAAACATATAAAATTATAAAAGGACTGGACAAGCTAGATGCAGGAAAATTTTTCCCAATGTTGGGTGAGTCCAGAACCAGGAGCTTTGTTATACGTCTTAGGACCCATTTGTATTGCAATTGGAACTGGCTGCTGAGGACCGGGTGAGGTGGAGGAAGGACCTCAGGGTGAGTGTGAAGCACTGCGACAGCATGTGGTTCAAGACCATGGAGGCCATGTACCAATGCCACAAAATGGTCAAAGGCAACGGTAACACACTCACCACTCCAACGGCCAGAGACAACGTCACCTGTGGAAGCTGTGGGAGGGTCTGCCTGCCGTGGATAGGTCTACTCAGTCACAACAGTCCATGCACCAAATGGGACAACATCAAACCCGCAACATAATCTCTTGCAGATGACGGCATGGTGGCACAGAGGTAGAGTTGCTACCTTACAGCGTCAGAGACCCGGGTTCGATCCTGACCACGGGTGCTGTCTGTACGGAGTTTGTACATTCTCCCATTGACTGCAAGGATTTTCCCTGGGTGCTCTGGTTTCCTCCCACACTCCAAAGAAGTACAGATACAGCATGTAGGCTAATTGCCTTCAGTTAAAAAACAGTGCAAATTCCCCCTTGTGTGCGCCAGTGTAGGGGGATCACTGGTTGGTGCGAGCACAGTGGACAGGAGGGCCTCTTTCACTGTATCTCTAAACCAAGCTCATCTAAACTATAATTAAACTGGAAGAATGCTGATAATTGGAAGTAGTTTTGGAAAAAAAGGATCTCTACCCGAAATGTCACCAATTCCTTCTGTCCATTGATGCTGCCTCACCCGCTGAGTTACTCCAGCATTTTGTGTCTACCTGGTTCCTTAGCACTTGTTTCATGGACATTATTGAAGGGTGTTTGATTCCAAAGGGACACCCAATGGAACCATGCACATTTGTAGTCTGTCTCTTACCTAATGCAGGATTATGCAGAGTAGGCAAAATTCTCAATCATAAACCCAATACATCGTTTTGCACCAGCAGGGTACACCCACTAGAGGGGACAACACTGTAGTGTGCAAGTGGGAAATGTGGTCTTGAAGTCCTCAATTTCGACTCCAAACAAACCTTTTGGCATCGGGTTACACGTGTGTGATGAAAGCCACTACAGTTTATCACCTTCCTTCCTCCTTCAGTTGATTTGTTCCTTCATTGCTCTTTCATGTCAAACAACACTGAGAATAGCAAATGGACCAAACGTCAGCAGCCAGTTTGGAATTATGACAGTTGAAGAGTGATCTAATGCAGGAGATAAACCTACCAGGACCTATCCTCACCAATCTATCCATCGCAAATAGGGTGGCACAGTAGCGTAGTGGTGGAGTTACTGCCTTACTGTGCCACGTTTGATCCTGACTATGCCTGCTGTGTGTGTGAAGATTGCACGTTTTCCATTTGACTCTGTGGCTTTTCTCCAGGTGCTCCAGTTTCCTCCCACATTTCAAAGACTTGCAGGTTTTCTAAGTTAAATTGGCTTCTGTAAATTATGCCTAGCATGTAAGTTGTAAAACTGGGATAACAGAACTAGGATATGGCTGTGGACTCAGTGGGCAGAAGGTTCTGTTTCCACGCTGTATCTCTCTACACTAAACTAAATACATCTGTCTATGATAGCATTGGTAGGTGACCAGTTCTTCTTCCACTCTCCATGTAAAAAAACACGCCCCACTCATTTCCTTTAAACTTTCCTTCTCTGAATGTAGACTATGCCCTCCAGTCTTTCGCATTTCCATCCTGGGAAAAAAATATTCTGACCATTTACCCTGTCTGAGCCTCTCATGATTATATATCTATCAGCTCTCCCCTCAATCTCCGAAGTTATTGATTGCCCAAGTTTGTCCAACCTCTCCTTATAGTTAATACCATCTAATCAAGGCAGTATTCTGGCAAGCCTCTCTGCACCTCACTAAGCCTCACATCCTTTCTGTAAAGGGGCAATCGGAACTAGCCATATGATCACATAAAGTTGCCACATGACTTCCTGGCTCTTATACTCAATGCCCCGACTGATGAAGGTGAGTATACCATAAGCTTCCTTTACCCCTAGATCCCTGTGTACATCAATGCCATTAACTGTAAGAGTAGAATTTCTTTCTCCCATCTCAGATCAGAAGGCATGGCTGACTCAGTGTAAAGCCTTTTCTCAACACGGTGCCCACTAATAGGCTCATCTTTCACAATGCTTTGGAAACTCAGAAATTAATTCTACTAGGTTACATAGAATGCATTGACAGTCTTCTTTAAATCGATTGCTTATAATTACATTTCTCGTCTACGCACATTCAGAGCTGATTTAAATGCCAATTGTCTGTACAATTAATCTTCTGTTTACACCGGTGATAATGAAAGTTTATTGGCTGATATCTACATTTGGAGAGTTTCTGTGAACTCTCGATTTGGTGATCATGCATGTGTTTGAGTGTTTCTATTTAGCTCAATAAACAAGATATTGGATTGGGTTGTTGGGAACCAAAAAGCTTTCCAGCAACCATGGAAATCGATTATTTTTCAAAGCAAATTTGAAATTTCACTGACAGGAAACCGAAGACAGATTCAATCAGAACCCTCTATGATAATTGGAAATACCTACCCTGACTAACAGGTATCAGACATTGACATTCTAAAGAGGTTTTACTAAAAATCCAAGTCTCAATGTTAACTTTCCAGGGGAGTTTTATAAAATGTGCAAGATAGAGTGATAGAGTCCTGGGGTCATTCAGTACAGAAGTGGCTCCTTGGCCCACTATGTTCAAGCTGAACTTTCTGCCCATCATCAGTAATCCCATTTGCCCACACTAAGTACATATCCTTCTATTGCCTCAGAGTCTTGGAGTCATAAAGCATCAAAACATGCCCTTCACCCCAACTTGCCCATGCTGACCAACATACCCCTTATTACACTAGTCCCACCTGCCTGTGTTTGACCCATATCCTTCTAATCCTATCCTATCCATGTACCTGTCCAAATTTATTTTAAACGCTGTGATAATACCTGCCTCAACTACCTCCTCTGGCAGCTCGTTCCATACAGCCACCACCTTTTGTGTAAAATAAGTTGCCCCTCAGCTTCCAATGAAACCTTTACCTCCCTCACCTTAAACCTATGTCTTCTGGTTCTTGATACCCTCCTATGGGTAAAAGACTCTGTGTACTTACCCTATCTAATCCTTGCCTATTTAAATGTCTGTCTAAATGTCTGTCTAAATGTCTCTTAAACATAATATGTGCATCTGTTTCCAACAGATGCATCCTCTGACAGTGAGTTACAGATATAGATACAGCTCTCTGCGTACAACACATATCCTTCAAACTCCCTTTAAAACTCCCTCCTCTAACATTAAAACTATGTCCTCTTGTTTTTGGTACCTCCACCCATAAGGAAAAAAAGTGATTGTCTATCTACCTCCTTACAAACTTCTATGGGGTCACCTGTCAGTCTCCTTCGCTCCAAGGCAATCTATCCTAGCCTATTCCGTCTCTCCACATAACTAATTTTTAGTTTAGAGATACAGCGCAGAAACAGGCCCTTCGGCCCACAGAGACCGCACCGACCAGCGATCCCCGCACGTTAACACTACCCCACACACGCTAAGGACAACATTACATTTACACCAAGCCAATTAACCTACAAACCTATATGTCTTTGATGTATGGGACAAAACCTAAGATCTCGGAGAAAACTCCCTCCGGTCACGAGGAGAGAGTACAAACTCCGTACAGACAGCACCCATAGTCAGGATCGAACCCAGGTCTCTGGTGCTATAAGGTAGTAGCTCTGCCATTATGTTCCGTGCTGTCTTATGTCCTCCAATCCAAACAACATTGAAGAAGTGTGAGCAGGAATGATCAAATGGAACAATTATCTGCATGGTAAGAAAAAACAATTATTGTGCAATATGGGAAACATGTCAATTATTTAAGTGAAATAGATAGAAATATCAAAAACAATTTCCATCATCATTTAATGTAGAATCACTGCAAAATCCTCAGTCGTGTAAAGACGTCAATTCTGCAGAGATTAATTGGACTGTGTGAATGCTATGGCAGTTTATGGGATGGGATGAGAAAGTAAAACTGATTACAGCCTGGATTCCAGATAGTTGAGCCACAGAAATTAAGTTAAAAAAAACACACACACACACCGAGCTAGATGCAAATATAACAAAAAGGGAGAGAAACAAAGGCTACACATGGTTATTTCTGCAGAGCGATACAGAGTGTACAGGTAGATTGGTTGTACGTTTATGAGTGTGTCCACAGAACATAAAAGATTGTAAAAGGTGTTGTGGCCATGACAGAGATTTGGTTGTGAGAGGAACAGGACCAGCAGCTCAACGTTCCAGGAATTCAATGTTTTAGATACATTGAACTATATTGAAAATTAATGGACCACAACTAATTTTACTTCGGAGTCACTCCTGGTGCTGGAACAGCATTACGTCGACGCTGACGGCAGAAGCAGGAGCTGCAGAGGCAGCTCCTCGACAGCGGTAGGTACGGAATCGGCAGGTAAGTGCAGTTGAAAAACTTTTAGGGTCTGGAAAACTCCGTGCCTGGTGTATTGAACCAGGATTTAAAATGAATTTGAAAAACAAAAGTAAAGTAAAAGATTAAAATAGAACAGAAATACTCTGTTAAAACAACGGAGTTTGAAAAAGAACGTCCCGGGGGAATACCCAGCGATCGGGACGGGAGATTAATTACGGGGCCGGTTCCGATACTGGTGACCGTTAAAAATACGGTAGGGAGTTAAGATGCTCCACAAACTTTTTGCAGGGGGGGAAATTTTAAATAAGTCAGAAAGGCCGTAATTTAAAAAAGTTAATAAAGGCCTTCAGACGGAAAATAATGGAAATATTCCCTAACATACCCTAAGGGGGTTTCACATATAAAAAGGGAAAAAATATGATGAAATATGGTGCGAATATCTACCTCAGATTTTTCTGAAGGTAGTCTCCTTGAGGGGGAAAAAACTCAGGAGAAACAAGGGCAGTGAAAAATAAAATGCAAAAACTGACCCTAAAAATGCACTGATAGTGGTGGCTGGTCATGAAGTACCCACCACAGCACCAAATAATATATATATATATATATATATATATACACACAGGTGTATGCACAACACCTGAATAAAAAGTGAGGCCATGGAAAATTACCATGGAAACCAAAAATTAAGTTGGTCTCACTAAAAGCTGTTATGGTTAAAACAGCAGAACTAATGATGAGTGAGGCCATGAAAAATAAACATGGAAAAAACCTCACCAAAGCTGTAATGATTGAAACAGCAGAATACGATAAAACTTTTATGTTTATAAAGATATCAACGGTGAATTCGTTTATGATATCCATGTCTCAAATTATATGAGATATAAGAAATACTTGCACTAATGAGGTCATGTCATGGGTTATCTTGATTACATTTAAATTGGAAGTATAAGAGTCAGCTGCAAATTAGTGCTGCAATTATAAACCTGGTGGAAGGCAAGGACCTGACCCATTACATAAAGCGTATGCTTAGGCATTAATAAAATATTCATAAATTACTATTCTGAATTTAGAAGTAATTCAGCACCATAAGAGGGGGAAAATTGTTCCATGATACAAATATGTCTCATTGTTGTTGACATGCTTTGTCCCTCCATTAGGTTAGGTAAAGAATAAATAAAGTTCCAAAAGAAGGAATACAGAAGCTTATAAGAATATGTATGCCTTTGTGAAGAGGCTTATGCAAATATCAAATGATACGTTATCATTATTAAAGTAATGTAAAAAAGGTTCACAAGCTGCTTCAACTATAAGATTAACAGCTGTTGCAAACTGAAGCAAATGTTACAGATGACGTACAGCTTCTGTGAATGTTTGGGTAAAGATAAGAATATTATCTATTCTTATAAGAATAATTGATACGTCTCTTGTTTGGGACTGCGGACAATAATACCAGGTGAGCATAAATGGTTTTGTCCTAAGAAATTTTCCAAACATTTGTATTAATTATTGAAGTATAAGGAGTTATGGATTAAATATCGATTGTTTTATTATGGAAGTGTCCATGTCGTATCAAGATGAACAATACCACGGCTGTGGCATATGTTAAAACACACAAGATAAGTCAAATAACAATCATGGGATTATCTGAGTAAACAGATGTGGCATATTTTAAAGTTTAGTCCAGCTGTTTATCTCTAAGGAAGAGACAATGGTATCGGAGACAACAAATTTGGGAGAAAAACATATTGTCATTAATATGGATTACTTACGATTAATCTGGTTGCATACAGATTAAATCACCGATCTTTCAAATGTTTCTTGTGGGTAAACCAAGAACAGGGAAGGTGGATGCTTTTCTCCCAATTACATGAGGAAAAGATGTTCTTTTGTGTTCCTCATTTTGTTTGATAGGGCAGTGTCTGATGAAAATGTAGCAGGACACTGCCAGAGGCATTTTTGATGGCCTAATACGGATCCTTCATGGTATCATAAATATTGTGTGATATTGAACTACTTGTGATGATTCATAGTTGCAGCAATTTATTGAAGTCTGAGGAAGGGTCTCGACCCGAGGCGTTGCCTGTCTCCTTTCGCTCTTTGGATGCTGCTGCACCCGCTGGGATCTCCAGGTTTGAGAAACCCTGCAGTAATTATTGTTGTACAAAAGCATCCATGACATGAAAATATGAATTTGACTATCTGCAGGTTGACCAGACCATTACAACAGCTGATGGTCAAAGAAGTCTATGAATGTTAACTAATATAACAACATATCAATAAAATAATTATGTATAAAAGAAGTGTTATACCTGCAATTTGCAGAAATAAGTCTAAAAAACAATATTTTGTTATAAGAAATTGGAGGTCTGTGTATACAGTAAAGTTATTTTATCATATTAGATATATGTGAGTTCCTTGTGGATTGCATTTTTCTGAGTATCTAATTGATAGAGCCAATAATAGGGCTCAGAGTGTTACCGTCCTATTAACGGACAATATATTAACCAAGAAGTTATCAGGTGCATTCATAATATCCCGATATGGAAAGGGATATATATGTAGATATTAATAAATATATATATAATCTGTCCAAAATTGTAAAAAATATAAAGTCAGGAGATAAATAATCCTGAATTGCCTTAGGCAATGGACTCTAACTCTATCTATGATTCAAAAAAGTTAAACATTGAAAATAATAATGCTGATGACTTTTAGTATCAATATAAGAGTGCAAACATTGCAAATGTTACGTTATAATTGCATGTGGATACAGATTGCATTATCATATATGTTTATGAATCTACCAAACAAAGCACACCAAGAGGAGCTGAAACCAAGGTAAACCTATAAGCATATCCTGTCGGCTTTAAGTTGTGTGTGTGTGTGTGTGAACATTGATGAAATATTGTTGCAGTAGGTAAGAGTCTCTGAGGTAATGAGACTGCTTATTACACACAAAAACCACATTAGGTTCAGTAAAAACTGATGGTTCTAGAGGAATGTATTCTAGATGGTTAGAAATTGGATACACTCAGTGGAACTAGACACTGAAAGGTGGAAAATCACTCTGTTAATGAGGTAGATACATTCACAGGAATGGCACGGGATGAGCCGCTTGAGCAAAGATGCAAGGCCGCAGGAGGGTGTAAATTAATGTTAAAGTAAAAAGGAACCAGTCATGGTGTCAGGTTTGGACACGCAGTGTTGTGTTCTCTATAATTGTTGCTTTGTCATGCCATCAAAATATATATATCAATTGGTATTTTGTGATAAACTTGCCTTTCAATGGAAAGGGCATTACTTTTATTCTTTATAATGTGAAATAATTTATCACATAACTTGAGGCAATGTTTGGGGAAAAATGTGTTATTCGCTCGTTACTGTGTTAAATGAGCCGGACTGTCGTATGGAATAAATTCTACGACATGAAAAAACACAGAAAGCTTCAAACTCTTCACGTAGTCACTCACGTGACTCAGAAGTAAAATAGTAAGATTAAACGAGAACTTACCAGTTCGAAGTTTGATCTTTATTTTATGAATAGTAACGATGAGGGATTACGTGCCCTCCACTCCACACCCTCATAAAGTAAATGATCATCTGGTAGTTCTAAATCTATGATGAGCCTTACTATCTTACTCCGGCTATTGTGTTCTTTGTTTTTCATGCCGCTGCTTTGAAGTATGCCGTTCCAGCGCCAGGCGGGCCTTCTTTCACGTAATCCCTCATCGTTACTCCTCATAAAATAAAGATCAAACTTCGAACTGGTAAGTTCTCGTTTAATCTTACTAATTCTCTTGCCTTAAATGTTCTTAAGTTCAAAGCAGTTTCCTTTGATTGTCCACATTATGTTGTTCAGTCTGGTCCTTTTGGTCCGAGGCAGGTGAAACGTAAATTGGCATCATCTTTGTGGACTGAGTACAATCTTCAGCCAGTTGCATTCTGACAGGACAAAAAGACTACTGCTTAGCACAAATATTGTTGTGAATGTGTAAGGTATAAACATTATTTCTTTAAAATCATGTATGGATTAATCAAAAACACAATTTATCAAACACCTTGATTTTGATGAACTATTTAATTAAAAATTAAAGATGTTAAAATGCCACTATATCGGCCTTCATGGAGTTGGGACATATAAAGTAGGTTGCCTAGCAAAATATACTCAGGAGGCAAAGCTACATCTGTGGAAATAGAACCTGAGGTATGTGGTCAGGTTGATGGCCTTTCGTTAAAACACGTTTAAGAGTTGGAAATATAATGAGTTATGCAGCTGTAGGAAGCAAACGTCCCGCTTATTACTTGTGATATGACTTAAAGCTTTAGCTCTAAAATGTAGCTCCGTCTTGTTTATCCAACACAATCCCAGTTATTTTACTAGAAACCACATTCAGAAATAGGCTTCAGTGGGAAACCATCCACGGTCATGAGATCAGAGGATTAAATTACATTCTTGAAGGCTGTGATTTGCTTTAAATTTATATTCGATTCCAGGCATCTTGAGAGAAATTTAAAGCTTTACTATTTAATCTTTTCTATCCACGATCCCACAAGCTCCCGACTTTTGTATTGCAAATAAGTGCAGTCAAATGAATCATTTTAAATATTCATTGAAGGTAAGGTTATCCTAGAGTTTAGTTTTACTTGAAGCAAGATTTATTGCTTTGACTTTCTTAAGAATTCCTCCTCGCGGCAGTGAATTTTGAAGTGAAGCCTCCCATGGTCCCCACACACATAATTTGTAAATTGAGCATTTCATGATCTCAGAATATAAAGCATTCATGAACGTTTGCCTCCTTTTATGTTATTGACTGCATTGTAAGCTTGGCAGTGCAATGGGAAGAGTATATGAAAAACAAACCAAGATACGCTGATAAGAAATATTCCTGAATACATTTTGCAAAGCATTCACAAGGACCTAGGATTTATATCTTTCATTGGACCATTGACTGCTCCTATGGGAACCTTTTATGTGGGATACAGACTTCTCAGTTAGAAATATTTGGCTCAACTTAATTTCTGGCTGGGATGGAAGTCTGCTTTTGGGGGAAATATGGTGTTAGTGAAGAGGGCTGGGGTTGGTAATTATCACCTCCTTTCTGGAAATGTATGCTGGGGAATAAATGTCTGCAATGCCATTTCACTTGAATGACATGCTTGTGGCGGCTTAAATGGTGAATATTGAATGAAGAATATCTGTTCAGCTGGAAATGTGCATCCAGTCTTAGGTAGACAAGAAGGCACTACACTGTTATACATTTCATGCAAGGTATTGGATTATTTTGAATTCAAGTAGGAAGAAATCCCAAATGACCAAGAAGACTTGCTACTCTGCTGGGACAGGATTGGACGGAAACTCGCAGAATATAAATATGCATTTCCCGAATTCACCTTTAATAACATTGCAGGGAAAAATAAGCTGCCACTCTGTCTCCCTTTGAGTGGAATTGTGGTTTTATTGATGCATGTATTTTCTTTTCAAATTTGTCAAGTTTCTTATTAAAAAGGAGACAAAAATACATCTTTTTTTTTAAATTCCTGAAGCAGATGTGCACTGAAGCTTGATATGCAGACTGGCCAAGCTCTGAGCCTGTGACATTGTAGACACAAAGAATTTCAGTTGCTGGCGTACGAAAAAAGACAAAATGCTGGAGTAACTCAGTGGGTCAGGCAGCATCTCTGGTGAATATGGATAGATGATGTTTCAGGTTGGGGCTCTTATTCAGACTAAATGAGGTTAGGTGGAGCAAGCTGGAAGAGAGGTAGGGGGTGGGAAAAAGCTTGGAAAGTGATAGGTAGATGCAGGTGAGTTGGGGGGGGTGGGTTGATTGGCAGATGGGTGGAGACAGGGCTGGATTTAGATGAAGAGAGGCCCTAAGCTGTTCCACTTGTGAGGCCCCTCCCAATCCCCCACCCCCACGACTAGAGGAAGATGGTACACCAGATTGATACCAATTTGCAGGCGAGCGTAGTCAATGAGATAAGGGGCTGGAAAGCTGCACTTTTTATTTATTTATTTATTGCCAGTGCTAGTGTTGAGTTATTGGCTTAAAACACTATTATTCTGAAATGGAGGGCAAGGAAAATTACTGAAGAGTTGTTAGAGACTACAGTGCGTTGTGACAGCATATGTAAGAAAGGCCTATGATGTGTCAAAAATATTATACACCTTGCAGGGCTCTCACTTAATTTATTTTCTCTGTTGTCAGCCGGGCAACCTTGGCAGCTTTTTAAGTTGCCAAATGACAGTTTAGGTGGTCATTTAAGATGGCTTGCACGATGCGTGCGATAATGTGCTCGGACAAAGTGCGTAGTTATCAGTCGGAATTATGCTAAATGAAGCATTCACATATTATTTCTGCTTCAAATAAAGTCACAAACTAAACATATTCACCAATCCAGACATGATATATAACACAATGACATGCAGCAAAATTATAATACAGTGTCTCAACTTTTTTTACACATTGCAATGAATGCAATTTCTATTATTTCTTTCCACTTCCAAACAAAACTCTGGTTGGATTATTCAGCATATGATCAACCTCGGTGAGACCAGGCTTGGTGATCACTTCGCACAACACCTCCACTCAGTTTGCAATAATCAACGTGATCTCCCGGTGGCTCAAAACTTCAACTCCCCTTTCCATTCCGAATCTGACCTTTCTGTCCTGGGCCTCCTCCATGGCCAGAGTGAGGCCCACCGCATATTAGAGGAGCAGCACCTCATATTTGCTTGGGTAGTTTACACCCCAGCGGTATGAACATTCTCTAATTTCAGGTAGTTCTTGCTTTAATCTTCTCCCTCCTTCCCCTCCCATTCCCAGCTCTCCCACAGCCTACTGCCTCTGCCTCTTTCTTTCTTTTTCGTGCTCCCCCCCCCCCCCCGACATCAATCTGAAGAAGGGTCTCGACCCAAAACGTCGTCCATTCCTTCGCTCCATAGATGCTGCCTTACCCGCTGATTTTCTACAGCTTTTTTGTCTACCAATGGGATCCCACCACTGGCCACATCTTCCCATCTCCCCTCCTGTTGGCTTTCCGCAGAGACCGCTCCCTCCGTAACTCCCTGGTCAATTTGTCCCTTCCCACCCAAACCACCCCCTCTCCTGGCCCAAAACATTTCCTTCGCTCCATAGATGCTGCTGCACCCGCTGAGTTTCTCCAGCACTTTTGTCTACCTTCTCCTGGCACTTTCCCTTGTAACCGCAAAAAATGCTACACTTGTCGCTTTACCTCCCCCCTTGACAATGTTTACATATTCTGTTGTGCTAACCCAAGAACCCTTTTTTGCTTAAGTCCAAGTCAAGAGTCAAGAGAGTTTAGTTGTTATGTGTCCCAGATAGGACAATTACATTTGTGCTTGCTGCAGCACAACAGAATATGTAAACGTAATACAGAACAGGAGATAAAATTTCAGTGTGTTTATATACCATAGACCATATATACACAATAAACAAACAGATAAAATGAAATAGGCTGTTATTGTTCAGCCCTCTACCACCTCCAGTTTAAATTCCATTTAGAATATTTATGGAGGACCAGGAAACCAGAAGCAAGAGTTACTCCAGGGAGTTACTCCAGATCCAGGGTCAGGGAGTGATTCTGCGTTGGTTTTCAGCGGTCGCGGCAGTGCGCATGCGCAGGGCGGCCGATGATGCGCTGGCCGTGGTTGTGTGCATGTGCAGGGGGGAGGATGTGCTGGCCGTAGCAGTGCGCATGTGCAAGGCAGCCTGCCGTGCCGGCGGATGAGGAGTGAGCGGAGAGCGGAGAGGAGACGGAGTGTGACAGAGAAAGAGAGAGAGAGAGAGAGAGAGAGAAATAGAGAGGGGGGCCCGCCCAGATAGAATGCCTTGGCCGGAGGCCCCCTAGATTTCGAGGCCCTAGGCTTCAGCCGATGAAGCCTAGTGGTAAATCCGGCTCTGCGAGACCCCCCTAGATCTCGAGGCCCTAAGCTTAAGCTTGTCAAGCTTATACGTAAATCCAGCCCTGGGTGGAGAAAGGCCAGACTACTTTATTACAAAATGCCTTTCCCATTGTACATGTGTACATCCCACCTAATGTGCTGATAACAACTCCTTGAACCGATCATTTTGGCCAGTTTTAAGCCTTTTACATTTTGTCTCTGTTTGCTTTGTTGTTTTCTCCCAACTAACAATGGTCGATTCTACATTTTCCTTAATGTCTATTCCCTTTATCCTGTTTTCACATCTTACACTTCCTTATCTATACTTCCTTATCTGTGCTCCGCCCACTCCCCTGACATCAGTCTGAAGAAGGGAACCTGAAACGTCACCCATTCCTTCTCTCCAGAGATGCTGCCGGTCTCGCTGAGTTACTCAAGCAGTTTGAGTCTAAACCAGGATCTGCAGTTCCTTCCTACACATTTAACCCCTTTACATTCTCTCTTGTGCTGCTTCAGGTTAAACCCTCTCTTTACGTAATTGTATTGATCAACATTGGCTCAGATCATATATTTGTTCAATCTTGCCCCTTTTCAACCATTCTTTATCATGTGGCCGGGATAGTACTAATGTTTGTGTTATTTCTCTGCTATTCTAAATGAACATCAGATGTGTTCAGTAATCTCAGCACCTACCCAAAGGCCTGGAATGGGAAACCCAGGTTAATTTGACTCCATTCAGCAGTGAGCTTACCCTGTTGTACACAATGGGAAATGGGACATTCAACAAGTGCATTAACAGTCTTGGAGACACAAAGAACTGCTGATGCTGGAATCTTGCGTAAGAAGAAAAAGTGCTGGAATAACTCTGCAGGTCAGGCAGCATCTGCGGAAGGAAGTATACAGGTAGCGCATCATTGTCAACCCATTCCTTCCACAGCTGCTGCCTGACTCGCTGAGTTACATAGAAACATAGAAACACAGAAAAATAGGTGCAGCAGTAGGTCATCCGGCCCTTCGAGCCAGCACCGCCATTCAATATGATCATGGCTGATCATCTAAAATCAGAACCCCCTGTTCCTACCTTTTCCCCATATCCCTTGATTCCTTTAGCCTTAAGAGCTAAATCTTACTCCAGCACTTTGCGTTTTACACCCTGATAAGAGGAGGGAGAAGTGGGAAAGACTGAGATGTGAGTGGTCTTTCATTATGTTTGTTGTTTTCCCAAGGCTGTGTGAACTAGAAATGGTCAATGTCTTGTCCGGCTTTCCACATAATCTGAAGCTTACAGAGAAATGTAATTATATCCAAAATATTAGCTTCTCACAAGAAGAGCATAATTCTTGAGAAAGTAGTCATAAACATAAATAAAAACAAATCTCAAAAATTAAGAGATCTAATTCCTTAACTTTTTTGAAGGAACTGCAGATGCTGGAAAATCGAAGGTAGAGAATAATGCTGGAGAGACTCAGCGGGTGAGGCAGCATCTATGCAGCAAAAGGAATAGGCGACATTTCGGGTTGAGACCCTTCTTCAGACTGATGTAGGGGTGGGGGGGGGCAGGAAGAAGAAAGGAAGAGGCGGAGACAGTGAGCTGTGGGAGAGCTGGGAAGGGGAGGGGAAAGAAGGAGAAAGCAGGGACTACCTAAAATTGGAGAAGTTAATGTTCATACCGCTGGGGTGTAAACTACCCAAGTGAAATATGAGGTGCTGCTCCTCCAATTTACGGTGGGCCTCACTCTGGCCATGGAGGAGGCCCATGACAGAAAGGTCAGATTCGGAATGGGAGGGGGAGTTGAAGTGCTGAGCCACCGGGAGATCAGGTTGGTTATTGCGAACTGAGCGGAGATGTTGGGCGAAGCGATCGCCAAGCCTATGTTTGGTCTCACCGCTGTAGAGCAGCTGACATCTAGAGCAGCGGATGCAATAGATGAGGTTGGAGGAGGTGCAGGTGAACCTCTGCCTCACCTGGAAAGACTGCTTGGGCCCTTGGATGTAGTCAAGGGGGGTGGTAAAGCGACAAGTGTAACATTTCTTGTGGTTGCAAAGGGAAATGCCACGAGAGGGGGTGGTTAGAGTGGGAAGGGACCAATTGACCAGGGAGTTACGGAGGGAGCGGTCTCTGTGGAAAGCCGAAAGGGGAGGAGATGGGAAGATGTGGCCAGTGGTGGGATCCCGTTGGAGGTGGCGAAAATGTCGGAGGATTATTTGTTGTATGTGACGGCTGGTAGGGAGGAAGGTGAAGACAAGGGGGACTTCAACTCCCCCTCCCATTCCAAATCCGACCTTTCTGTCCTGGGCCTCCTCCATGGCCAGAGTGAGGCCCACTGTAAATTGGAGGAGCAGCACCTCATATCCCGCTTGGGTAGTTTACACCCCAGCGGTATGACTTCTCCAATTTTAGGTAGTTCCTGCTTTCTCCTTCTTTCCCCTCCCCTTCCCAGCTCTCCCACAGCCCACTGTCTCTGCCTCATCCTTTCTTCTTCCCGGCCCCCCCCACCCCCACATCAGTCTGAAGAAGAGTCTCGACTCGAAACGTCGCCTATTTCCTTCGCTCCATAGATGCTGCCTCACCCGCTGAGTTTTTCCAGCATTTTTGTCTCCCCTAATTCGTTAACTTAGTACTTTGCATTCCCTGGGATTGACATGTTGTGGGTGTTAGGGGCTGTTTTATATTCTGGGTCTTGGTTGTTATCACATCCATTTATAACCAGTCAGCTTAAAAATGATTGCAGTGTCATTTGTCAGTTGAGAAGAAAGGTGAAGCAGGTCTAATAGAGAACAAGGAACAATTCAGGTATTTACATTTCAGTGAGTTTCATAGATTTGTAAGAAGTTTGGACTTAAACCAATAAGTTTTTGATGAGTGTATGAAGGGACAGGCCCATGTAATTTGAGATGTCTGATGATATTGCTACAGCCATAATCAAATTTGTTTCATATTATAAAACTCAGTCCTATCACTATTCAATGGAAAAATCTCCCGGTTGCATACATAGGCTCTCCTATATGAAATTACTAAAATGCAGCCGGCAGCTAAATTAGATTTCGATGGCTAATCCAACGTGTTGATGAGTGTGAAACCTTAAACTGTGGATAGTTCAATTATATTATATTCCTGTCCCTCTTTGATGAGCACTTAGAGTCGATGTCTTTTCCCATTAATTGCACAGTTTGTAACCAGAAGCCAGCATATTAATGTTGTTATATTGATGCAATACAGCTGCAGTCTTTGTTCTTCGCCCTGTTTACCTTTTTTTTTGGTTCTCTGTGTACACATAGAATCCTCCTTGTATTGAAAAAATGTTCTCATATTAGATGTCTTTGAACATGTTTTTCCAGTGCCTGAAAACAGTAGAGTAGTTTATATCCTTTGTCCCAGAATACAAAAGCCAGGCCAGAGTATTTGCTGATATATTTCATTTAATTTCTTCTATTGTATTAGATAGTAAACTCTCATGTGGTCCTTAAATTGATATTTTTAATTTCCAAATAAATAAAACCCTACATAGCATTAGAAAAAACTACAAATACCAGGAATTTCAGCATTCCTATCCCTTTGGAATCAAGACCTTACACAGTGTTTCCACATGGACACAGGCCCTTTTGCCCAACTTGCCCATGCCACTCAAGATGCCCCATCTACACTAGTCCCACCTGCCCATGTTTTGGCAATATCCCCCTAAACCTTTCCTATCCATATACCTGTCCAAATGTATTTTAAATGTTATTGTACCTGCCTCAGTTACCGCCTCTGGCAGCTCGTTCCATAAACCCACCACCCTCTGTGTAAAAAAGTCGCCCCTCAGGTTCCACTTATCTTTTTTACCTCTCACCTTAAACCTATATCCATAGGATCTTGATTACCCTACTCTGGGTAAAATATTCTACACATCCACTCTATCGATTCTCTTCGTGATCTTATACACCTCTGTAGGATCACCCCTAAACCTCCTGTGCTGCAAGGAATAAAGTCTGCAGAGATTAGAGTAATGCAGGGGATTACAAAATAGCTTCTTAAATTAGTATTTCCTTTTAATTACAGGACTTGCAAAAGTTTTCATACCCCTTGAACTTTTCCACATTTTGTCACGTTACAACCATAAACGTAAATGTATTTTATTGGGATTTTATGTGATAGACCAACACAAAGTGGTGCATAATTGCGAAGTGGAAGGAAAATGATACATGGGTTCCAAATTTTATTACAAATAAAAAACTGAAAAGTGTGGCGTGCAAAAGTATTCAGCCCCCTTTACTCTGATACCCCTAAATAAAATCCAGTGCAACCAATTGCCTTCAGAAGTCACCTAATTAGTAAATAGAGTCCACTTGTGTGTAATCTAATCTCAGTATAAATACAGCTGTTCTGTGAAGGCCTCAGAGGTTTGTTTATTGTTCAATTATGCGCCATGTTGTGTTGATCTATCACATAAAATCCCAATAAAATACATATACATTTGTCGTTGTAATGTGACAAAATGTGGAAAAGTTCAAGGGCTATGAACACTTTTGCAAGCCACTGCATATGCTCAAGGTAAGTTACATTCACTTGGCTGTTTGGCAACTGCACATTAAAGGAACCAAGAGATACTGTAACTGCAGGAAAATGACATTGAAATAGAAGTTCATGACGATGAATGGTGGAGCAGACACAAAAAGCCATGTAATGCAAAGGAATACAGAACCGCTTCTTAAATTAAATATAAAACCTCTTGGCATTCAATACTAATACATATTGACTTGGTAATAGCATTGTGTGAAGAATGATATTATTAACACAACCAAATAACTTCATAGTTTTTTTATCTGAAATTCTGAGCCATTGCCTATGGAATCTGACTACTATCAAATACCTTATTTACTTACTTATTATGACACAGAGGAAGGTAATTTGGCCCATTGGGTACATGTTGGATCTCAGCGGAGCAATCTTAGTGGTCCTGTTTCTTGTTTTGTTATATGCCCAATGCTCACTCCAATTTCTTACACACCACTCCTCTCTCTTACATTCCAGTCATGGTCGTATCATGGCTTCTGATACTGATGTTCAATCTGCTGCCTGTTGCCTGATGTTCAGCCATAATCCTGTCCTTAAACATGGTGAACAGAGACAACTCAAAGTGACCAATGTAAAATAATGATTAATACAGTATCTATGGTTTCATTCGCATCTTTTGTAAAAATGGTCATGTCAAATTCCTTGCTCTGATAATAATTTGATAAATATTTCATGTTCCATCAATTTGAGGACTTTAGCAGATGTGTGGTAAAAATCACAAAATTCTGATTGTTGCTAAAATTATATTTTATAGTTTGTGTTTTCAGTTTCAGGTATTGTTTTGCATCAACTATGACAATTACAAGATTATCTTTCAAAAGAATTAAACCGAAATGCAAATCATCTAAAATTTGCACTAATATTCATGTCAGGGTTTACAACAAGCCTTTAGAAATTACTGCTTCAATTTCCTTTACACAGTTTTGTATATTTTTAGGCTTTTTTTAAGTACTCTCACCTAAAATCCTTCAGTGTTGCTTTTGACAGCTTAATTGAGATTTATTAACTCCCATCAACCATTTCATCTACAAGCAAAATAGATTATGTCAGGGATGAAATAGATTTTATGTTCTTCGTAATAAAAATATTGCATATGAATGAGTAATTATGAAGGTAGTATGTGAATTTGTAAGTATTTATAAGTTAAATCTCTGTCTTAATATATAATTAAATCACTTTATTTTTGTGTGGATTTTTGTCAAAAGCAAAAAGATAAATGCAGATATTGACAGCCTGTAATGAAAAAGCAGAAAAACAGTTTGAATGAAGTTATTGACTTGAAACAGTGTCTGTGTTTCCCTCATGGAGCCATGGAATCATAGAGTGATACAGTGTGGAAGCAGGTCCTTCACCCCATCTTGCCGACACCGGCCAACATGTCGTGCAACATGTCCCGGCTACACTCGCCCAGCATTTGGTCCATATCCCTCCAAACCTGTCCTATCCAGGTTCAAGTTCAAGTTGAAGCTCAAATCTATTTGTCACGTGCACCATAAGGTGCAGTGAAATGTAATTTACCATGCAGCGTTACAATTAAAAAGGACACGATGCACAACATAATTCAACACAGACATCCACCACAGCATTTTTCACTGTGGTGGAAGGCAATACGGTTCAGACAGTCCTCCTCCTCCTCCCTTATTCACTGACTCTCCGTAGACGCCGCTACAGACGGCCTGACGTTCAAACTCTCTGGTCGGGATGGCCGGAACGTCGACATCGGGACAGGTCGAGCACACCCCGTGGCCCGGAGCTCCCAATCGGCCACCTCCTTACCAGAGACTGTGGCTTCCAGATGTTGTAGGTCACAGGCGGTTGAAGCTCTTCACCGGCGATGGATCGCCCACTCCACAATGGCAGGTAAAGTCTGCTCCACCACTGCCACCAGAAGACCAAAGCTCCAAGATGTTGTAGACCGCAGGCCAGTTGTCGGAACGCTTCTCCGGCGACCCCCGGTAAGGGGGTCCGCGATGTTACAGTCCCCGCTGGGCCGCCGCTGAAGCGCTCAGCCCGAATCTGGGAAAGGCCACATCAAACCAGCTGTAAAGCCGCAAAGAGGGGGGGCGATGAAGCAACAAGGAAGAAAGTCGCCTCTCCGTCGAGGTAGGTGCCCGAAAACGGTTTCCCCCTATTCCCACCCACCACCCGCCACAAAAGACATACAGAGAAACGCTAAAACATACTTTTGGACAAAATAAAAAAAACAAAAAAAGTCGAAACAATTAACCCGCTGCAGGCGAGGCAGCCGACTCGCAGCGCTGCCAGAACCGGAATCATGTACCTGTCTAACTGCTTCTTAAATGTTGGGATAGTCCCTGCCTCAACTACTCCCTCTGGCAGCTTGTTCCATACATTCACCACCCTTTGTGTGAAAATCTTCTCTATACCCTTTCCAGCTTGACAACATCTTTCCTATAACACAGCACCTAGAACTGAACACAGTACTCTTAATGTGGCCTCACCAACATCCTAGACAACTGCAACATGACCTCCCGACTTCTATACACAATACTCTAGCTGATGAAGGCCACAGTGCCAAAGGCCTCTGTATATATGTCATTCTCTGAAACCACGGCACAATATAGTTTCTGTATCTATTGATTATCCATATTGGCTCAGCATATTGATTTATATTTGTAGGCTCTCCGAGGTATGTGACCTCCACAGACACTAAACTTGGATTCTTTGCTGGTGATTCATCACGTGGTTCCAGTCACACCTGAAGATGTTACAACACACAATAAAATACTGTGCACTAAGACTCCATGTAAGCCATCAACATGGCCTGGATAGAATGAATGTGGAGAGGATGTTTCCTTTAGGAGAGTCTAGGATCAGAGGCCATCAACAAACATGGGTACAATATTTAAATACTATATTGAAACTGAATATTAAGTGATCTCTTCTTGAATTTGATGCTATTATGACATTCAACGAGCTGATAAATCCTAAGTAAACCATGGTAAAAAGTAGATTAGCAGCTCTGATGTTATCATATGTTAAGAAAACCATTTTAAGTTCTGATTCATAAAACTCAAATGAATTTAACAAAAATACACATCAGTTAAACTTTGAAAGCCATAAAACTCATTATTAGCTGTGTTTTACTATGAATATAAAATATAAACATTTGAAACATCGACACCAATTAAACTGAGGGAGTTTAATTGTTGTTGATTTGTTGTGCATTTGCCATTGACAGTTTTAATTAAAATACAAATGGCTTCCGATAACTGGGACTGCTCAGCAGGTTTTTAACTGAGTGCAATTAATATAAACATAAAATATTGGCAGCAGTCCCCCTTGCTTTATTGACTGGCAAAATTGTTCTAATGTTGTGCTCTATATGAATTACCTATTAGAAGATAGAAGCGTCAAGATGCTATTCCAAGTCTGATATATTTATTTTAAGTTCCTGTCAACCTATATATTTCCTACACAATCGGGAGGGTTAATGTGTCTCACCCTTTCCATCGTTGGGCATGCAAGCTTATAACATATCCATGTTTCCAAATAATATCTTTTCTTAAAAGGACGAAATAAAAAGGCATAACTCAGTTGAAATTTATAGGCTACTTTATTTAAAATTTGAAGACAGCGTGTATTAAAGAGAGATAAATACATGACATGAGATAAAACATGACAGGTAGCACTTACACAACTATTGTGATTTAGACGGGTATTAGAATTACATTCTGTACTAAATATATTGAGGTGGGAAACACACAATGAAGTTTATCATCATTCAAAATTTGATTCAATTAATAAAAATTTAATTATTTTAACAAAAATAAATGCATCAATTACATTTTCAAAGCTAAACAATAATTATTTGTTGAGTTTTATTTGTGCATATGAAACATGAATATTTGAAATATTGACACCATTTAATTTAAGGGAGAAAATTAGGGAACAAAAGATAGAGGGAGAGAGAGAAGGAGATAAGAATCACTGACAATAGGAAACTAAGATGCCTCTCATCATTATAATTTGTTAAAGAAGGAACTGCAGATGCTGGAGAATCGAGGGTACACAAAAGGCTGGAGAAACTCAGCGGGTGCAGCAGCATCTAAGGAGCGAAGGAGGCGACGTTTCGGGTCGAGACCCTTCTTCAGTCTTGAAGGGTCATTACAATGGCTTGTTCCCTTTATCATTGATCCTTATTTGCATATCTTTCATTCATTGTTCTTTATCTCTCCACATCACCGTCTATATCTCTCGTTACCCTGATCCCTGACCAGTCTGAAGAAGGGTCTCGACCCGAAACGTCGCTATCTCCTTCGCTCCTTAGATGCTGCTGCACCCGCTGAGTTTCTCCAGCCTTTTGTGTACCATCATTATAATTTGAACAAGTTTTCAAAAGCAAGGATGAGCCTTGAATATAAAATATCATAATTATTACATGGCTGTCATGTACTTTGTTAATGATCACAAGATGTAATCATCCTAATTATGAAAGCTTGTGCGAGACAGAGAGGGAGAGACAAATGCTGAGGCACTATTGTAAAAAACATTGCAGGAACCCCAATATTGCTTATAATTTGATCCCAAAAGGAATTTGATTGAGAACAGACTTGCTGGGATTGCTTCCAATATCGTTATTCCCAGCATTGAATTGTTTCCTTTACTTTTGGTTCAAGATGAAATTTATAATGAGAAGGCTGAACAGACAGTTTACAGAACAGAAAATAGGCGCTGGTTTCAGAAAGAGGTCTGTAAGTCAGACGTGAGAAGCAAAAGGCAGTTAATAAAACCTCTTAGGAAATTGATGGCAGCACATACTGCAGCAAACAGAACAAAAGTGTTGCATTAACTAGAAAGTAAAATAAAATCCTCCAGCAAAGAACTGGCATTGCCATGAAGCATGATGATTTTATTGCTTCCATCAAAGATACCGTTCATGATTAGATTAAAATCAGTTGTTTATTACATCACTGAATCACTATTTATTAATTACTGTCCAGGCATCAGAATATATATGCAGCTTTACAAACAATGTTGTTTTGTCACTGTTGAGATGCTGGGTTTGGAAAACCCTATTGTACCCAAAACAAAATCTTTTGAAGGAAGTCCCTGGGTGACTCAGGGTGCAGATGGCAGAGCTCATGCCTCACAGTGCCAGAGACCCGAGTTTGATCCTGACCTCAGGCACTGTAGAGAAGGTACACAGACACCTTAAGGTCTTCACTACTTTATTAATCATACATCATATAGCCCTAGCTGTACGTGGTCTGTCACGATCACCAGAGAGAGTGCTAAGGGCGTGTGGGTTACAATTATACTAACTGGTGGGGGGGGTGGTTAGCATGGACATCGTCACTATCAATTAAAGGTGTATACACATATCATCTACAGGCACTGTCTGCGTGCAGTTTGGGTGCCCTAGCTTCCTCCCAAATCCCAAAGACTTGCGGGTCTGTAGGTTCTTTTGCCACATAAAATAGTCCTCCATATGTAGGGAGTGGATGCAAATGTGGGATAACATGGAACCTGTGTGAATGGGTGATCAGTGGTTGGTGTGGTCTCAGTGGGCAAAAGGCCTGTTTCCATCTGCTATCTTTCAATTCATTTCAATGAGATAATGGGAGAATTAAACGTTGGAGGGGGCGCCGTCCAGTTGGGTATGGCTGCCCTGCCTGCAGTTGTCCGTCTTTTCGCTTTTTAAAAATTTTTTAGTATGTTAAATAGTGTTTTGTTTTTGGAGGACTAGTCGTTTTATGTAGGAGGTGGGGAGAGAGGGGGGGAACTGCTTTTCCTAGTCCCTACCCGGGCGGAGAGGCTGCTTTCCTCCGAGCAACGTCTTCGACCCGTCCTTGCGGCCTACCATCGGGTCTGGAGCGCTATTGCCGAGCGGAGGGGGCGATGCCTTGCGCGGTTTGCCGCGCTGGAGTTCCGGAATGCTGAGCCGATTGAACATCGCGGAGCTGCGGGACTGTGGTGCGGCCAGCCACGGGCGGTGGCACTGATTTCATCATCGGGAGCACTGGGATCTCTCGCTGAGATCGCCAGTGGTGGAGCTCCATCCAATGTGGCCTATCGGCTTCGGAAGCCACGGTCTCCGGTAAAGAAGCGGCCGTTCCAGGCATCCCAAGCCGTTGAGAGGGTTCTCCCGACGCCGGAGCACCATCACCCGGCGATAAGGGCCTGGAACATCGGCCCCGTACCAGCGACTGCGGAGGCCTCAATAGGCCCGACTTTGGGTGGACAAGGGGATGGGGACTGGACTCTGCCTTCCCTCACAGTGGGAACCATTGTGGGGGGATGTTTTTATGTTTTATGTTAAATTTCTTTCTTTATAATGTTATGTTGTATTCTTATTAATGTGCTGCAATGGCAACTTGAATTTCACCACACCAATTGGTGTATGTGACAATAAATTAACCTTTGAACCTTTGATACCTTTGAAATTATCTAATTTAGTGATCCTTTCTGGGGATCAAATAATTGTCAGGATGTGGAACACAACCTTCCAGTTCTGCATTGAATAGTGATGTGGGTTTTTTTTAGTGTGTGTTCTTTTATGGGTTTCAGTGTAGTATTTTACCTGACAGGATCGTCAATAATGCACCACCAATTCAATAATGCCCAGAAGTGATTACACACCCAAGTCTGTGGAATAATACTTCAACTAACAAATTACATTACTCTTTCTTTCCTTACCTACTTCTTTCTTTCAACCAATATTAACTTCACCCTGTGATTAAATTAGCATCTTATCCCTAAACAGGAATTATAATCATGTCCATGCACCTTCTGATGAAAAGAAGTGTGTATTCATAAATATAAATTCAGACGCACAAAGAAACCCAGTGTCTGAACAAAATCACTTTAACTACTCTCTGATCACAGTTATTACCTAAAAGCATTACGTCTGAATCCATATCTGTGGAAAAGCAGATCGATGTGTATAATCAGATTTAATATCTCTAATCAACTTGAACTTGGATCTGTAAACTCAAACCTGAGCAGAAGCAATGTCAGCATTGTTGGAGAAACAGAAAAGGGAAATACCATGGAGACAAATTAATAAGCTGAACGATTTGTGAAATGCTCATGGAAATGCAGGAATTTGTTGATAAAGAACAAAATCTCTGAACACAGAAGAGAATGTACAGGTGCCTAAGATTGTAGAAAGACAAGGATGTTGTACAGGACAGAATAGATGAAATGGAGGAAAATAGGGAAGGGAAAGGATGAGTAAAAGGATGAATGAAGGAGACTATAATTTGTGGATATTCAAGGGCTTATAAATGAAACAATCAAATGCGATACCTGATAGGAAACACAGGGGCGATTGGTGTAATGTTGGGGAAGTTGCTGGGAGTGACTCTCTTTGTGATTTGCTAACACTTAGCCCTTATCCAGCATCATTGGTTAACCGATGTTGCTGGATTTCAGCAACATTGACTGAGGACATTGACGGGCCGAATGGCCTAATTCTACTCCTATTCCTTATGACCTTATGACCACAGCATTTTAATGTTAGGCACAGTCTTGCAATTTTACAAGGTATGCTCAAGAGATTGCAAAGGTGTGCTTCTAATTTGACTGCATTGGGCAATAGAACGTATAAATAGTAAGTGTGGAAAACAAAAGATTATGCCAGTTTGCAAGTTGAGGTGGGAGGGAGTAAAACATAGCTTGCTTTCCCTGGAATGGAAATCAAGAGAATATCACCTTCAACCAAAGACTGAATCAGGGAGCAAGACAACTGCCAGGTAACAGGCAGCAAAATAATTTGCCTTCCTTCCTTCTGGTATATTGTGCAGGAGTAGTTGACATGACAAGAATCTCCTGTTCAAACTGCAGACAGGACGAAATGCAAGTATAAAATTGCTCTCGAGCGGTATCAAGATCTGAATCATTACAGCAAACAACCTGACTACATCTCCCATTTTTGTTATCAAGCTCTGGGAACTGGATCCTCGACTTTCTCATCTACAGAACACAATCAGTAGGAATTGGCAACACTTCCTCCTTGATAATGATCTGTACAGGGGCACCTCAAGGCTGTGTGCTCAGCCCCTGCTCTGCTCACTCTGTACCCATAACTATGTAGCCAGACACAATTCCAACTCTTTAAATTAGTCAATGACACCACCTTGTTGGATAGATTACAGATAATGAGTCAGAGTGTAGGAGGGAGATCGATAATTTGATTGAATGGTACTAAAACAAAAACCTTTCTTGGGTATGCATATCTCTGAAGATCTGTCCTGCACCCAATACATTGATGCAACCATAAAGAAACCTCATCAACACCTCTATTTCCTGAGAAGATGGAAGAGATACATTATAGTAGAGAGCATATTGATTGCATCCCAACCTGGTTTAGCAACTCGAACACCCAGGAATGAAGGGGATTGCAAAAAGTGTCGAACACTGACTGATCCATCATGGGTACTGACCTCCCCATCATCGAAGGAATATACAGGAGTTGACATAAAGGGAGCCAGTTGCATCAAGGACCCACACCACCCTGGCCACGCTCTCATTTCACTCCTACCATAGGGAAGAAGGTGTAGGAGTCTGAAAAATATAACATCCAGATTCAGGAACAGTTTCTTTCCAACAACCATCATGAATGAATTAATTAATACGTTTATTGGCCAAGTATTCACATACAAAGAATTTGCCTTGGTGCTCTGCCCGCAAGTGACAACATGACATACAGTGACAGTTAAGAATGATACATAAAACATTAATAATAACACATTATTCATTAAACATGTGAATTAAATAAAATACCAGAACAAAAAGAGGCTACAGATTTTTGGTTATTGAGTAAAGCTGCTACTCGTGGAAAAAAGCTGTTTTTATGTCTGGCTGTGGCAGCTTTGACAGTCCGGAGTCACCTTCCAGAGGGGAGTGATTCAAAGAGTTTGTGACCAGGGTGAGAGGGGTCAGAGATAATCTTACCCACTCGCTTCCTGGCCCTTGCAGTGCACAGGTTTGTCAATGGAGGGAAGGTTGCAGCCAATAACCTTCTCAGCTGATCAGACGATTCGCTGCAGCCTCCAGGTGTCGTGCTTGGTAGCTGAGCCTAACCAGACCATGATGGAGAAGGTGAGAACAGACTCTACGATGGCCGTGTAGAATTGGGCCATCATTGCCTGTGGCAGATTGTGCTTCCTCAGCTGCCGCAGGAAGTACATCCTCTGTTGTGCCTTTTTGACTGTGGAGTTGATGGTAGCTTCCCCCACTTAAGGTCCTTGGAGATGATGGTTCCCAGGAACTTAAAAGACTCCACAGATGTGACTGTGGTGTTGTTGATGGTGAGTGGGGTGAGGGGAGTGGGAGCTCTCCTAAAGTCTACAATCAATTCCACTGTCTTAAGAGCATCGAGCTTCAGGTTGTTGCGATGGCACCAGGACGCCAGCTGCGACACTTCCTGTCTGTAGGCAGATTCCTCCCCGTCCTGGATCAGTCCAATCAGGGTTGTGTCGTCCGCAAACATGAGAAGCTTGACAGAGGTGTCTGTGGAGGTGCAGTCGTTGGTGTAGAGAGAGTCGAGGAGGGGAGAGAGTACTCAGTCTTGTGGTGCTCCTACGCTGAGGGTTTGAAGGTCCGAGATGTGCTTTCCCATTCCACACATGCTGCTTCCTGTCTGTCAGGAAGCTGGTGATCCACCGACCGAGGGGTTCAGGCACAGTCAACTCGGAAAGTTTGGAGTGTAGTAGCTCTGGCACAATGGTGTTGAATGCAGATCTAAAATCAACAAACAAAATCCTCGCATAGGTCCCCTGGCAGTCTAGGTGATGGAGGACAGTTCTATTGTCTATTGGGCTACAGTTCTATTGTCTATTGGGCCACAGTTCTATTGTCTATTGAGCCACAGTTTAAGAGTAAACAGTAAGCCATTTAGAACGGAGACGAGGAAACACTTTTTCTCACAGAGAGTGGTGAGTCAGTGGAATTCTCTGCCTCAGGTTGTCTGGATGCTTTCAAGAGAGAGCTAGATAGGGCTCTTAAAAATAGCAGAGTCAGTGGATATGGGGGGAAGGCAGGAACGGGTTACTAATTGGGGATGATCAGCCATGATCACATTGAATGGTGGTGCTGGCTTGAAGGGCCAAATGGCCTACTCCTGCACCTATTGTCTATTGTCTTTTGTCTGGGATGAAGTGCAGGCCCAGGTTGACTTCGTCAAACACAGATCTATTGGCCCAATATGCGATCCAGCAGGGGGTTTGTGATATTTTTCAGCTTGGCCGGCACAAGCCTTTCAAGGGTCTTCATGACTAAAGATGTCAGTGCGACAGGCTTGTAGTCATTAAGACCAGTAATCCTTGCCTCTTTGTGTACAGGGACAATAGTGGAGACTGAAACAGGCAGGGATAGTACAGATTTTCTGGGACTGGTTGAAAATGTCTGTATAAACCGGTGCCAGTTGTTTGGCACAGAACTTGAGAGTAGAGGGTGAAACATTGTCCGGTCCTCGATATTTCCAGCTTTTCTGTCTTCTGAAAAGCCTCTCTATCTCCTTTATTTTTATTGTTGATAATGGAGAAGTTATGTTGCGCAGCACGGAGGGTGTGGGTAATTGGGTGTGAAGTGGTGATTGGAGAGGTGTGGGTGAGAAAGAGTCCAGTCTTTTCAGACTGGAATCTTGCTTTAACTATGTGTGAAGTGGTGAATGGGGAGGAGTGGGTGCAGAAGGGCCCATTCTTTGCAGACTGGGGTCTGGCTGTGTTTGTTGGTGAGGGGGGAGGGGGTACCAGGGTTACGTTTCTGCTTGTCAAACCTGCAGTAGAACTCATTCAGGTCATTGGTCAGCTGACGATTGTCCAAAGAGCAGGGGCTTTCCTCTTGTAGCTGGTGATTTATTTCAAGCCCTTCCAAACTGAAGAAGAGTCACTATCTGAGAACTGGCTCCTCAACTTCTCAGAGTACCTTTCCATGGCAGCTCTGATTCCTCTTCTCAGCTTGTACTTGGCCTGACGGTAGAGGTCTGCATCCCCGCTACTGTAGGCCTCCTCTTTAGACCGTTGGAGCTGTCTGAGTTCTGCAGTAAACCAGGGCTTGTTGTTGTTGAACCAGATCCGGGTCCTAGTTGGAATGCAACTGTCATCACAAAAGCTGACATATGATGATACAGTGTCTGTTTACTCATTGAGGCTTGTGGTTGCTTCCCTGAACACATTCCAATCCGTGCAGTCAAAACAGGATTGTAGGTTCTCAATGCCCTCGCTTGTCCACCTTTTCATTGTTCTGACCACAGGCTTAGCAGATTTTAGTTTCTGCCTGTAGGTCGGAATAAGGTGAACTGTGCAATGATCAGAGAGACCCAGACATGCCCGGGGAACAGAACGATATGCGTTCTTGATTGACGTGTAACTGTGGTCAAGGGTTCTCTCCCCTCTGGTGGGGCTGGTAACCTGTAGTCTGTACTTTGGAAGGTCATAGCTGAGGTTAGCTTTGTTAAAGTCCCCCAAAACAATGACCATGGAGTCGGGAGTCACTCTCTACCCTCATTACCTGGTCAGCGAGTTGCGTTTGCACCTCACGTATGCAGGCATGGGGGGGGATGTAAACTCCAGCGAGAATAAAGGATTTAAATTCCCTCGGAGAGTAGGAGGGTGTGCAGTTATAAAGAAAGATTTTAGGTTGGGAGAGCAGAAATTTGACAGTACCGTGATGTCGCTGCTCCAATCCTGGTTGGTATAGAAGCATATTCCACCGCCTCTTGATTTCCCCACTGCCTCCACTTCGCGATCTGCTCTGTGAAGTTGGAAGCCAGCCAGCTGCAGCGCGCAGTCCATGGGCGACTCACACAGCCAGGTCTCGGTGAAGCACAGGGCAGCGGCTCGAGAGAAGTCCTTGTTTGTCCGGCGCAGGAGTTTCAGTTCGTCCACTTTGTTATTGAGAGAACGTACGCCTGCCAGGAATATGCTGGGGAATGGTGTGCGGGATCCTCATCGCCGGAGTCGGGTGAGTGCTCAAGAACATTTCCCACGGGTCCTCCTCATTTCAAGACCTTGAACTCAGCCACAGCCCCGCCGATGAGTATGTCCAAATAATCCAGCAAGTGAGAGAAATCCGGAACGATGTTTGGAGGTGCTGTATGTCCAATGTTTATGAGTACATCTCTCGTGAAAGTAATCTTTGTAGGGTTTTCAAAGATGACACAAACAGACAAACACATACAAAACAGCAAGGAGCAGTACACCGTGACAGCCATTGTCTACACTTGCTTCAGTGTTAGAAACATAGAAACATAGAAATTAGGTGCAGGAGCAGGCCATCCGGCCCTTCGAGCCTGCACCGCCATTTAATATGATCATGGCTGATCATCCAACTCAATATCCTGTACCTGCCTTCTCTCCATACCCTCTGATCCCTTCAGCCACAAGGGCCACATCCAACTCCCTCTTAAATATGACCAACGAACTGGCCTCAACTACCTTCTGTGGCAGAGAATTCCACAGATTCACCACTCTCTGTGTGAAAAACGATTTTCTCTCATCTCGGTCCTAAGAAAAACGATTTTCTCATCTCGGTCCTAAGAAAAATGATTTTCTCATCTCGGTCCTAAAATATGATATTGTAGTGTTCAAATCATGATATTGAACACTACGAATTCCAACTAAACTCCAAACTACAAACTGCCTGGGTTGTACTAGGAGCTTTCAGGTTTGTTTTGTTTTTCGTTCACTATATATATTATTTTTAATTTATTGAACTTCTTTATTTTATTATATTATTTATTGAGTACTGTGTGTACAAACCTGTTGTGCAGCTGCTACAAGGAAGAATTTCATTGTTCCGTTTTGATAATAAAACACTATTAACTCTTGATCAGCAACATTAATTCTACTCGTCTCTCCACAGATGCTGCCTGACCTGCTGAATGTTTCTGTCATTCTCTGCTTTTATTTCATTAGTTTTGGCATCTGCAACATACACTTTGGTCCAGTTTTAACAATTTGTGGGAGCTGTTGAGAAGCCATTGAATGCTCTGAGTAATTTGCCTCTCCACCAAAGTCATTCTGTTTATTACCTTCTACATTACGCTGCTGCCAAAAATGAGAATTTGCCCATCAGGTTTTGTGACCAAATATTTCCTTGGAACATGTTAAAAAGATCGCGTAGGATCTGCCATGTTGAGTTATTGAGAGCATATCTCCAGAGAACCCAAAGAAAGTTCGTAATGATCTCCATGTGAAACTTCAGAAGAAATCTCCAGTTCAGTTTGTTTACACATTTTTAAAGTTTGAAACATGGTTGTGTATTGAGACAAGAAAAAAAGCTGGAATGAATTTCCTCAGGTTTCCATTAACAGAAATTATACTTTTTGATCAAATCTATGGAAAATAAATAATTTGTGCTTGCAGTTGCATTTATATAGTCCAGTCATTATATTAACAATGAATATTGTGGAATTCTAAATTTAACAAAGAGAAAGCATGTTGTTTTTATCATCTCTCTTTCTCCCTGGGTTTGGCTGTACTTTCTGAAGCATAAAAGTTGCTAATGGTTTCCATGTGGAACCTCTGCAGAAAAAAACCCTTTAATTCCTATTCTAAGTTGCTTCTAAATCATTCAAAAAACAGCCCATTTTGCGTTGGTAGTATAATGATTAAATACAATACCATTCAAAATGGATGTGAGAATTATTATCTGTGTCCAGGATTGGAGTTATAGAGTAATTGAGCTTTACAGCATGGAAACAAACCCCTTTGCCCAACTTGTCCATGCCGACCAAGTTGGCATTTTGGGCTACTCCCATTTGCTTGCAACGGGCCCATATCCCTCTATACCATTCCTATCCATTTCTCTTTCCCAATTGTCTTATAGTCGTAAGAGTCATCAGGATTTGTGCCTGGTGTCCATATAGAACACAGACAGCATGGTGCTGCCTTCCCATTGACAAAGGATCCAGTTTGTGATAATTATCCAATTGTTTGTTAATAACCAGCAGGAAACCAGTTCCAATGAGTGGTTTGCACCCATTTAAAGTTGTCTTGCATTTCTTAAAGAGAGTTGCTTCAAGAGAGAAGCAAATAATGGCAGGATGTTGGACAACTAGTTGACCTGCAATACTAAGAATGAAATGTCGGAAATATTCTGCAGATTAGGCAGCATCTGTGGATAGAGAAAAATATAGATAATATTTAGTGCCTGAGACTCTTTGTCAGAACTGGAAAAGAGAGGAAACAGGATAGTTTTAGGTTGCTAAGAATGTGGGGAAAGCACAGATAGGACAAAGGGAATTTCTCCAATGGGGTGCCATTGTAAATATGCAGGGATTGGGGCGCTTTGGGAAATGGCAAGTGTCTGTGAAAGACTGGGCTTCACTGGTGGTGACATCATAGGGTGGAAGCCCAGTTGTTGGTAATCATGTGACCCACATACCGCCACCAAGTCTGGAACTCTGAAGAAGTTTCAAGAAGCTTCTGCCCATGTGACCCACGTGTTGCCACTAAGTCTGGGCTCCTGAAGATGTTTCTGTGTTTTTTCAATACGCTGATGCTTGTTCTGTTTGGGCAAAGGAGTTGCCTCCCATTGTATCTTCCCGCCTGGTATTTGTGATTGGTTTGTAGGGGTTGCCTCCCCTTATACTTTTGTGCTGTTAGTTTCCCGCCACGGTATAGGGGTATAAAAGGGTGATCACTCATTGGGGCGTGTCAGTTGTCTTTCCTTCTGTGCTGTTTGCACGAGGCTGCTGAGGGCTTGAGTGAGTGGACCCGAAGACGGCCCCATGGTGAATAAAGAAGGGTTTGGACTCCAGTGTTCGATTCAGTGTTTTACTGACCCAGGCTAGGGAGGGTAGAAATTCCGGAATCAACACCACCCAGGTTGCCATAAGAATGTTGTAAAGTAGATTTTGTCTCTAGATTAATGAGAGCCAGGAAGAAATAAAACAGAATAAACAAAATCTATGCAATGAGACCAGTTACATGGGGGAATACAAAACATATGTTAAAAAGTTGGAAAGTGAACAGGTCAGAATGTGATACTGGAGAGAGAGAGAAAGAAAATGAGTCAATATTACAGTTGCAAAATGCCATACACCCGTGAAATTGGCTTAGCTTTTATGGTACAATGGTACAATGGCACTTTATTTGTCACATGTACCTAGATACAGTGAAATTCATTTTTGTATTCAGTTCAGTCCAAGTATCACTATACATAATCATTATACATAATATACATTATCTCACCATTACCACAGACAGACTGTGTAGGAATGCCGCAGAACAATTGTTTAATGAACTTTGCATGAGCTGATGAAATTTTCAGCAGAGCAAATATAGAAAGGTTTATAATTTCATGGTTAATAAGAGCTTAGCTTCAATCTGGTTAAAGGTAAGTCCAGTAGGGATTAATATTGCTGATCAAGAGAGCACGAATACAACGCGTCTGCATTCTTTTGGATGCACCAAAATGTTGTGGGTATTTTACAAATGGACGAGCTCGATAGTCTCTCTCCTATATTTGGAATTCTTTGATTTTGTTGCATTAGTTGTGGGGTACAGGTGCCCTTCGTGTGAAGAGTTTTTGAGGCGTTGTCCTGTACTGTGATGTTGTAGTACCGATGCTGGTGAGCTAAGCATTTTCTGTTTGCCTGATGTGGAGAGATGGTTATCTGCTCACATTGGCAGCTCTGTGTCACTTCCTAAACAGCAGGTTTCCGACATCACAAAAAAAAAAACCAACAGACTTGCTTTTACTGTCTTTGTACGGTGTGCTAAAGGTTTCATGTTGAAAAGAAAGCTGGATACATCAGGGCTGAGAAATCATTCATCACCCCCTGGCTATGACCTTACTGACATGAGCAGACAAGACATACAAAAAGGAAAAATATACAGAAAGAAATCACTTTATTTATCTACCCCCAGGGTGACAGTAGGATTACATTTTGTCAGTACATCAGCTTTCCACCTATCTTGTCAAGTATACAGCAGAAACAGGCCTTATCTGTAAATTCAACATGGACCAAAAAATGATAGATGCAGCATGGTGGCTTGATATCCCTCGAAATAAAGGAACAACAGGGTTGTTGACACACAGAGGTAATGTGAAATAACAACATAGAAATTGACTCCAGAGGCAATAAACTGGCTGTAGATTGTTGGACACTAATAGACATTGTTATCAACAGCAAACACGAACAACCATCAGAAATGGCTTTCCAACTGCAGTACGTGACATGAAGGCTGCTCTTGAACAACTGCTTGGCTAACAGAGTGTTGCAAACATAAAATCCGGAAGGCTTGTTAATATGATTAAAAATTCCCCATATTACACCGATGGATAATTTGGATAAAATTGTGGGACTTCAATGTGAGTGTAACATTATCAGACAGACAGTATGTAAAAGTACTTTTGGAAGAGAGAGCAAGGTTGAGGCAGAATTCCAAGTCAAAATTTCTCAGACAATGAAACCTCAAAATGTATTTGTACATAAACCCCTGCTTGATTTGTGTACCATATTTTAGGACATATAACAGTATAGCACTTGAATATGCCTTCGGCCCACAATGTCCGAACACGATGACAAGACCATCACTTATCTACTTGCACATAACCCATATCCCACCATTCCCTTCATATTCATATGCTTATCCAAAAGTCTCTTAAATGCCAATTATGTATGTGCTTCAACCACCACCCATGGCAACGCGTTCCAGGCACACACCACCCTCTGTGTGAAAAACCTGCCCCACAGATCTCCTTTAAACTTTGCCCCTCTCATCTTAAAGCTATGCCCTCTAGTATTTGATTTTTCCATCATGGGAAAATAGATTCTGACTGTCTCTCCTATCTATGCCACACATGATTTTATATCATTCTACCAGGTCTCGCCGCAACATCTAGCATTTCAGGGAAAACAACCCAAGTCTACCCAACCTCACCCTCTACCTAATACAGGCATAATTCTGGAAACCTCCTCTGCGCTCTTTCCAAGGCCTCCACATCCTTTCTGCATTGGGCGACCAGAGCTATACCCAATGACTCCAAATGTGGCCTAGCCTTAGTCTTATAAAGCTGCATTATGACCTCCTGACTATTATAGTCAATGCCTCAACCTATGAACACAAGCATGCCATCTGCCTTCTTTACCACACCGTCCAAAGCATTTAATTTCTTCCACGGATTTTCAGTTATGGCAATGGAGCTACACTTTTTGAAATTGTACAGTCATGTGATGTTACAGTATGGTCTTTAACATCTGCACTATCTTCAATATATTCATGGGATGTCGATGGTGGTGGTGATGCCAATATTTAATACCCCTGAACACGATGCATTTAACAGTCACACCCTTTCATGGATCAGATGTCACACAGAAGCCAGAGAGTTGAGAATGATACAGATGCCCCTCTCGTGGACATTTGTGAACCACGTACCAGTTTAATTGAATCACTTGCATTTAAGTTCCACCACCATGGTGGGGCTTGCATCTCCGGGGAAAGAAACTAGGCCTCTGGATCTTATACCAGAAAATTATTATTAGGCTACTGTAACATCATTGCGAGTTAGCTCATTGAAAAAAAAAGTGGCTATTTTGCATGTTATAATAATTTGTCTGGTTATTTGTTAAGTGCTTATTTCCTCAGCTCCTGGGAGGGAAGAGAGACCAAGCTGCTTACCTGAGCCAAATCTAATTACGTTCATTGTTGCTGTTAAGGCAGCAAATTCTGGCACAGATTCTGCTTGTATTGTTAATAGCGATGATGTTAATAACGCCTAAAACTAGACACGAAGTGCTGGACCAATACAATGAGTCAGCCAGCATCTCTGGAGGAAAAGGATAGGTGAAAAAGGGTCCAGACCTGAAACGCCACCGATCCTTTTCATACAGAGAGGCTGCCAGATTTGCTAAGTTACTCCAGCTCTTTGTGTCTCTCTTTGTGTCTATCAACCAGTACCTGCAGCTCTTTGTTTCCACATATCACCTAACTTGTGACTGCATGATAATCTACTGAGGCAACATTGCTCCAAATCCTTGGCAAGTGCAACAACGCATTCAGGTGCTAAAAGGAACACAAGACTATCTATATTCACATCTTGGGAAACTACCTGCTCGATTTCCCCTTCCAAAAAGGGGTGTGACCTTCCCAGCCATCACTCACGGTTGTTTTCAAGAGAGAGTTACATTTAGCTCTTAGGGCTGGGGCTCATGTTGTCGACCTCCCCGTGGTGAGCCCTGTCAACTGACTTCAGTCAGGCGAACGACAACAAACGGAGACAGCAGCAGCGCCGTAGCTTGGCGCCAACCCGAAGCATGCGCCCTTTTTAGGGCGGGCACCTACGGATGTCGAACCGGATGGCATCACCCTGCTGCGGACTTCTGTTGCCTCAAACGCAAGAAGAAGCTCTTAGGGCTAAATAAATCAAGGGATATGGGGAAAAAGCAGGTACTGATTTTAGATGATCAGCCATTATCATATTGAATGGTGGTGCTGGCTTGAAGGGCTGAATGGCCTACTCCTGCACCTCTTTTTTCTATGTTTCTATGAACCCAGCCCCTAATAAATAATACTGGCTAGTTTTCTTCAACAATGTATTCGGTTTGTAGTTGGTATTTTTCCACCAATTACTGGTTGGCAACGGTCCTGCTCCACAGCAGGAAAAAAGCAAAAATAACAAGTTACATTTATGCAATACCTTTAACATTACCCCAAGGCTTTCCATCAGCATTATTAAGTAAAGTTTGACACAGAGCCAAATAGGAAAGTATTAGGGGAGATGCCAAAAAGCCTTGGCAAAGAGTTTGTTATTAAAGAATTGGGGGGAGAGAAAAGCGAGGTGGAGAGATTTAGTCTTGGATTTCCAGATTTCACGCCTTGTCAGCTGGTGACATGGCCACCAGAGGTGGGGTCATTTGAAAGCAAGGATAAAATGGGGGCACACCATTTTGATTAGTACATTCACCATTCTTGATTAGTACATTCATCATTCTTGATTAGTTCAGGTGTCAGAGGTCATGGGGGGAAGGCAGGAGAATGGAGTTAGGAGGGAGAGATTGATCAGCCAAAATTGAATGGTGTAGATGATGGGCTGAATGGCCTAATTCTACTCCTATTCCTTATGAAATGACGATATGACCAGGCAGTTACAGGACAGGTGGTGGATAAAGACATAGGAAGGGGTATGACATTGGACATATTTGAAAACAAGATGAGAGACGTTTGTCAAGGACTTATGTCAGTCAAGGAATTATTGCAAAGAAAGGATATATCGCTGAAGATAGACACAAAAAGCTGGAGTAACTCAGCGGGTCAGGCAGCATCTCTGGAGAAAAGAATAGGTGACGTTTCGGGTCGAGACTCTTCTTCAGGGGAAAGAGAAACAAGAGATATACTGTAGATGGTGATATAGAGAGATATAGCACAAATGAATGAAAGATATGCAAAAGGTAACTATGATCAAGGAAAGGTAGAGCCCACAATGGTCCATTGTTGGCTATAGGCTAGGTGGTAACGAGTTATAAAGAGAGTGAAACGCTAGACAACAACAGTGAAACTAGTACAATGACTAGGGTTGGGGAGACACGGAGCGAGAGAGGGCTCCACCTATCCAGTTTGGTAAACGTCCACACCATGAATAATAGGAGGATAGGTAATTAATCTCAATTGTACGGGATAATTAAGCATGAAGTTTCTTAATGCGTAGGAAGGAACTGCAAATGCTGGTTTAAATCGAAGATAAACACAAAATGCTGGAGTAACAGAGGGACAGGCAGCATCTCGGGAGAGAAAGAATGGGTGACGTTTCGGGTCGAGACCCTTCTTCAGAGCCTTCTTCTCAAGAAAGGTTTTGACCTGAAACGTCACCCATTCCTTCTCTCCAGAGATGCTGCCGGTCCTGCTGAGTTACTCCAGCATTTTGTGTCTAGGCAGTTTCTTAAGGTGTGGATAAGGATAGTCTTGTTTCCCTTCAGTGTCTGGTCGCTAAAATGCACTTGTCAAGGAGCTGTGTTGCATTAGCAGATTATCATGCAGTCAATGTTTTTAGGTGACGTTGATTGTTTAAGTGAAGGAATTTTAAGTCAAGGAACCATTCAACGATGACCAATTTAGGTTAGTGACCATGGAGATAAAGGTTGAATTGGTCTAGGTGCAAGTTTCAAAATAGATGACAGTTTTAGATGAAGTTAAACTGACCGAGGGAAGAAGATAGCAGACGAATCAGGAATTTATTGCAACAGGTAAAAGTAATGACATGGATGAGGGTCATTCGGTCACAGGTGAGCTGTAACTGCAGTGGAATAGGACAATGTTAAAGAAGAAATTGAAACTTCATCTGGAGATCAAACACTGCATGAAGGATGTGAACAGTCCAGTGATTACAGCAAATTCCAAAATTATTTTCAGTGTGAGTACATAGAACACCAGTGCCGCAGATTGTTTGTCTCAGCATAAAATAACAGAAATCATCTTACTTGCTGAGGAGCCAAGGGAAAAGTCATTTCATAAAAGAATGTGAGAAACATATTGTAATAATAACCAAAGAAAGACACAAAGTGCTGGAGTGACTCAACGGATCAGGCAGCCCCCTTGGAGAACATGGATAGGCAAAGTTTAATGTGGGAACTCGTCTTCAGACTTTAAAAAAGGGTTCCAACCTGAAACATCATCTATTGATGTTCTCCAGGGATGCTGTCTGACCTGCTGAGTTTAGTCTAGTTTAGAGATACAGTGCAAACAGGCTCTTTGACTCACTGGGTACAGTTCTGGTCGCCCAATGTCCGTGCCGACCAGTGATCCCTGTACACTAGCATTATCCTACACACAAGGGACAATTTACAATTTTTACAGAAGCCAATTAATATACAAACCTTTACGTCTAAAGAATGTGGGAGGAAACTCTGAGAGCCTGTGGAAAACCCTGGTGGTAACGGGGAGAATGTACAAATTCTGTACAGACAGCACCGTAGTCAGGTTCGTACACGGGTTTCTGGAGCTGTAAGGCGACAATACTGCTGCGCCACGATGCTGCCAGGTTACTCCAGCTTTTTTTAAATCTTTCTTTCTTAAAAACACCTTGTTGTTTATGTTTACTGTTACTGTTATGGCAGCAACTTCTACCAATTCTACTAATCGTGTGAACAAGTAAAACAGGCTTATGTCACCTATTTATGGCCTAATAATACAACTGTGCCTGTGATGTAAAGGTATGCATGAATTGCTGTTGGTCTTCATAAAAAGACTAGAACATGTTGTGAATCATCTGGTGTCTCAGGGAAATTTATTTAATGCATTACTCATCCATTCCACCAGAGATTGACAGAGCCCAGTCCCCAGTATAGTACAAGGGGACACAAGCACAGAATGTGTGCACCCATTATTGAGGGTAAGACATTAACACCAGCGGGGTGAGAGATTGCAACCTTCATGTGGTCCACCCTGTTTCGACTAATGCAATCTACCTGACATGCACGAACATGATCAAATAGAACAAGTTGACCTACAACTTTAGGCTGTGCACGCCACACGCAAGAAGAAGAAGAAGAAGATAAACACCAGCTATTTGAAATATCAGGTTATCAGTGTAAAAAGAATTGGAAAGGTCTGTGTCAATTTCATGGGTTCAGCTAATGCTTTAGACGGGAAACATATTTATCAATAATAAACACTAAACCAAAATTAAACCAACAATGGCTTGTTTGGGACCGCACCATTAACTCCTGTGCTGGTTAAAATGGTGCCAATATATGTTCAACCAATCTACCTATCTGTAAAAATATCTAATTATATCTTGCACTAAAAGTGAAGGCTTAATGAGTTGGGAGACTTTCAAATCAAAGGGCCTGTCCCACTGTAAGAGGTAATTCAAGAACTCTCCCGAGTTAAAAAAAAAACAAACTCATGATATGCACGTAGAATGTACGTAGCGGGTACGTCAGTGCTCGGGACGTCTCTTAGCTGCTCGTATCGCTAACGGCAGGTACTCGGGAAACGCGGTAAGCTCGTGAAGACTCTTGAAGATTTTTCAACGTTAAAAAATGTCTACGAGAGCCCCGAGTACCTACGAGTGGCTATTACCATAATTCTCCGAGTTCGAATCAGGGGAAACTTGGGAGAACTCTTGAATTAGCTCGTACAGTGGGACCGGCCCTTTAAAGTAAAATGGATCAAAGTGATATATTATCAATTATCAGTTTTGTTTTGGAGAGATGTTGCAATTTACAGATTAGGAATGACAGTGCTTTATAAAGACACCAGACTTTTTCAGTGGTATTTCTGATGCTAGACCACTTCTATGCTGTGGAGATAATTTCCATTTTCTATTTAAATAATAATGATATTGTACACAGACTGTGAAACATACTCTTTTACGAAGCTCTCTCCAGTGCCTTCATTGTGTTTGAGGGGTGTGCTTAATGTCATGTCATCCTTCACAGGTGACAAGGTCATGCTATGAAGCACTGGGTCATGGCTACAGTACAAAATCCTCACAGCCAAGCCCCCTAGCTTAAGAGGAATGTGAGATGAATAAACCACACAACTGGTAATTGAACATACATTTGGGATATTAAAAATACATTTTTGTTGTCTGGATTTCTCAGGGCAGTAATTACACCATGACCCCAAGGAGGGTTTGCCATTTACTCATAACCTTTCATAGTTTGCACTTGAAGGCAGTTTGCGGGATTGCATCAAACTTGTCAAAGGTCAACAATGACAGATGTGAGGTGAAGACACATGACCCACAAGCAGGGCAAGAGACAGATTATGTAGCTGGTCTGAATACTAACAGATGTAGTCATTTATTTATTGTCTGGTTCGATGGATTCAAAGAGAGAAATGGTGGAATATTCAACACATTGGACAGGATGATCGCTAAACACTGAATAAATGATAGAAGTCACCCTGCTCAAGGAAAGATGCCATTAAACTGGAAAGAGTGCGGAGAAGAATTATGAGGATGTTGCCAGGACTCAAGGGCCTGAACTTTAGGGAGAGTTTGGTAAGCTTGGACTTTATTCCTTGAAGTGTAGGAGGCTGAGGGTAATCTTGTAGAGGTATATAGTTCTCTTTGAGGAGAATAGATTGGGTGATTGTACAGAATCTTTTTTCCAGGGTAGGAAAATCAAGAACTAGAGGGCGGAGGTTTAAGATGAGAGCAGAAAAATTTAAGTGGAACCGAGTGGCAACCTGTTCACACGGAGGGCGATGGGTACGTGGAACGAGCTGTCAGAGAAAGTAGTTGAGTACAATAACAGCATTTAAAAGTCATGTTCCTATCCAAATGATAGGAACATGAATGGGAAATGTTTAGAGGGATATGGGCTAAATGCGGGCAGATGAATCTAGCTTAAATGTGGTATTTTGCTCAGCATAGACGAGTTGGGCTGAAGGACCAGTTGCTATTCTGTATGATTCCTTGATTTTCTGACTAAGTCTGAATTTAAAATGAGCTCAGCCAGTAGCAGCAAACAATTGCATTGCGAGTCTGATGAGCAGAACAGATGAAACTTGACTTGATTTAATACATCAAATAATATATTATAATATATTATAAGGTCAGTGGAGAAGGCTGCAGGAAAGAGAACTATATCAGTTAAGAAGAGTTTATGAAATGAAAACGATGTAGATTTTGCGACGAGAAAGGAAAAGAGAAAGGAATCACGGAAAAAGGCTTTCAAGACATTTAAGAAACATTTTTTAATGAATACAGAGTTTAGTTCAGAGATAAAGTATGGAAACAGGGTCTTTGGCGCATCGAGTCCATGCCAACCATTCATCATCCGCTCATAGTAGTTCTGTTATCCCACTTTCAAATCCACTATTCCATTAAATGTTTTAAACATTTTAGGAACTTGGAGAAAGTTTAATTGTTGTTTAATGACTATTTAAACATTTCTTAATCTCTTAAAGATAGCAGAGTCAGGGGATATGGTGAGAAGGCAGGAACGGGGTACTGAATGTGGATGATCAGCCAGGATCACAGTGAATGGCGGTGCTGGCTCGAAGGGCCAAATGGCCTACTCCTGCACCTATTGTCTATTGTCTATTATTGTTTTTCATGCTAGAAATAACTGAGTGCTCCGCTAGTTTCTTCAAAGTCAAGGGCCGAGGCTAGGTCAGTTGTAAAAACCCTTTTTGACTTTATAGTGGGAATGTCTTGTTCCCACAGCTGAGTGCTCCCCAACCAGCGGAATCTTGTTATGAGGCTTTGGAGCTGGTTCTTAACCAAAAGGGCAGCATTGTGGCGCAATGATAGAGTTGCTGCCTTACAAAGCCTGAGTTCAATCCTGACTACGGGTGCTGTCTGTGTGGAGTTTGTACATTCTCCCTGTGACCATGTGGGTTTACTCCAGGTGCTCTGGCTTCCTCCCACATTCCTAAGATGTCCAGATTTGTAGGTTAATTGAGTTAGATAATCTGTAAAATTGTCCCTAATTTGTTTGATGGTGCAACGGTACCGAGCGATCGCTGGTCAGCGCAGACTCATTGGGCCAAAGGGCCTGTTTCTGCACTGCATCTCTAAACTCTGAAAGTAGTTGTTGGCATTCCAAATAAGTATGAACTTTGGTATTGGTTTATTATTGGCATCTACTGCGAGGTATACTAAAAAATAGATTTCTATACTATCAGAGCAAATCATACTGGACGTTTTTCTTAAAGGGCCGGCACTGTGGCACTGCTTCACAGCACCAGTCCTAGGTTCGATCCTGAATTTGGGTGTTGTCTGTGTGGAGGTTACACTTTCTTCCAGTGACAGTAGATAGACACAAAAAGCTGGAGTAACTCAGCGGGACAGGTAGCATCTCTGGAGAGAACAAATGGGTGACGTTTCAGGTAGAGACCCTTGTTCAGACTAAGAAGGGTCTCACCCATTCCTTCTCTCCAGAGATGCTGCCTTTTCCACTGAATTACTCCAGCCATTTTGTGTCTATCTTCAGTTTGAACCAGCATCTGCAGTTCCCTCTTACACACTTCCTGTGACCATGCTAGTCTGCTCTGGGTGCTCCAGTTTCCTCCCACATCCTGAAAACATATGGGTTTGTTGGTTAATTTACCGTTGTAAAGAAAAAAATATTGCCAATATACATAGGGAGTGGATATGAAAATGGGACAAATTAGAACTAGTGTGAACATGTGAATCAGGGTCAGCGTGGACTCAGTGGACCAAAGGGCCTGTTTCCATGGTGTATCTCTAAGACAACATGAGTTAAAACAAATGATACCAACCTGCAACTGGTGGAACATAAAATGTAGAACAGTGCAGCACCGCAAGGCTCAGTGCTGGGACCACAGCTAACACAAAGCTGGGTGGCAGTGTCAAGTCAGACAAGTCAAGTCAACTTTATTTGTCACATACACATACAAGATGTGCAGTGAAATGAAAGTGGCAACGCCTGCGGATTGTGTCAAAACTACAAAACAGAATAGAACAGAATCAGTATTTACATGTTAGAAATTTTTTTTTTACAAAAGGCCCAACACAACAGTAAATTAGTCCGTGGTGAGATAAGAGTTTACAGTCCTGATGGCCTCTGGGAAGAAACTCCTCTCATCCTCTCTGTTTTCACAGCATGACAGCAGAGGCTTTTGCCTGACCATAGCAGCTGGAACAGTCTGTTGCTGGCGTGGTAGGGGTCCCCTATAATGTTGCTGGCTCTGGATCTGCACTTCCTGGTGTATAGTTCCTGCAGAGGGGCGAGTGTAGTTCCCATAGTGCGTTCGGTCGACGCATTACTCTCTGCAGAGACTTCCTGTCCTGGGCAGAGCTGTTCCCAATTGTGATGTTGCTGGACAAGATGCTTTCTACAGCCCCAGAGTAGAAGCACTGAACGATCCTCAGAGAGACTCTGAATTTCCTCAGCTGTCTGAGGTGGTAAAGGCGTTGCCTTGCCTTACTCACCAGTGTGACAGTGTGTGTTGTCCATGTCAGATCCTCTGTGATGTGGACTCCCAGGTATTTAAAGCAGCTCACCCTATCCACAGTAGTCCCATTTATCTCCAGTGTCCTCAGATGTTGTGCCCTTCTAAAGTCCACAATTAGCTCCTTAATTTTTGTGACATTCAAGAGGAAGCTGTTGTCCTGACACCAGAGTGCCAGATCAGCCACCTTCTCCAGGTAGGCCTTCTCACCGTTGTCGGAGATCAGGCCCACCACCACAGTGTCATCAGCAAACTTGATGATGGAGTTGGAGCTGAACCTGGCCACACAGTCATGTGTGTACTGGAAGTACAGTAGTGAACTGTAAGGAGGATGCTATGAGAATGCAGGGTGACTTGGACAGGTTGGACAAGTGGGCAGATGCATGGCAGATGCAGTTTAATGTGGATAAATGTGAGGTAGTCCTTCATAACACGAGGAGTTGAGTGTTGGCCTTCATAACAAGAGGAGCATGTTGGCCTTCATAACAAGAGGAGTTGAGTATAGGAGCAAAGCGGTCCTGGCGTATTGGCCTTCATAACAAGAGGAGTTGAGTATAGGAGCAAAGTGGTCCTTCTGCAGTTCTACAGGGCCCTAGTGAGACCACACCTAGAGTATTGTGTGCAGTTTTGGTCTCCAAATTTGAGGAAGGACATTCTTGCTATTGAGGGAGTGCAGTGTAGGTTCACAAGGTTAATTCCCAGGAAGGCGGGACTATCATATGTTGATAGAATGGAGCGGCTGAGCTTGTATACTCTGGAATTTAGAAGGATGAGAGAGGATCTTATTGAACCATATAAGGGTTTGGACACGGTAGAGGCAGGAAGCATGTTCTGGATTTTGGGGGAGTCCAGAACCAGGGGCCACAATTTAGAACGGAGGTGAGGGAACACTTTTGCACACAGAGGGTTGTGAATCTGTGGAATTCTCTGCCTCAGAAGGCAGTGGAGGCCAATTCTCTGGATGCTTTCACAAGAGAGTTTGATAGAGCTCTTAAAGATAGCAGAGGCAGGGGATATGGGGAGAAGGCAGGAACGGGGTACTGATTGTGGATGATCAGCCATGATCACAGTGAATGGCGGTGCTGGCTCGAAGGGCCGAATGGCCTACTCCTGCACCTATTTTCTGTTGTCTATTGTCTATTGGAACAGGCGCTCTGGCCCACAATGTTTGTGTCGAATATGATGCCTAGTTAAACTGTTCGCATCTGCCTGTACATGATCCATATCCCCCTATTCCTTGCACTTCCAAGCGCCTTTCTAATAGCCTCTTAAACGCCACTAACGTATCTGCATCCTATACCACTTCTGGTAATTCATTTTAAGACTCCCGTGTAAAAATTTTGCCGCGCACATCTCCATTAAACTTTCCACCTTAGGGCAAGGAGACTGGAAATGGAGAGTTGGTAATGGATACAGTAGATCCTATTCTCGGACCGCACACACAGTCACCATGCTCCTGTACCATCTTGGCTATCACGGCAAGAATGGGTAGTTTCTGGACCATTACTTCGATGGCTAATCAAATCTCTCTGGTTGTTTATTTGAGTGTCACACATTGCACAATTATTTCTGTATCATAACTGGCCACCTCTGCTAGTCATCCATCTTTGATTTTGACTAAGTTTTTATCTTTCTGTTCATAAAGACTAGTCTGACAATCCCTCAATTGGCAACACATAATACTGGCAAAGAAGCATCATCTAATTTGAACGGCCACATTTTGTCTCCCCTACTCCCTTTACCCTACCGATCTCTGTTCCACCTTCTCCAACTTGTTTCCTCCCCTTCCCAGTTCTGATGAAGGGTCTGGGAAATGAAACAAGAACTCTACAGTATTTCTCTTTCCACACATGCTGCCTAATCCGCTGTGGTCTTCCAGCATTTTTGGTTTTCATTTCCAGTATTTGCAGGGGTTTTTTAATTCTTTTTTTTTTTAATTAATAATTTTATTAGAAGCAGTGTACAGTAGTATAAACCGTGGCATATGACAAAATACATTTATTGTACCTCTTCCATTTAAATTTTGACAAAGAAGAAATAGAAAAAGAGCAAGAAAGCGAGAAAGTGAAAGAAATAGTGAATGTGTAAACCCCTAAACTACCAAATAGTGTAGTCAAAGAGTGAAAAGTAAAAACCTAAAAAAGAATAAGAAGACAAAAACGAAAAATAATTTTTAAAAAAGGGACCAAAACGTGTTGATATACCTGCTTCATTTCTCACCACACCCATCACCCGGTCCGTAAATCGGTTTAATTCCAAAATTGTCTTGCACCATACTATACTTGTAATGAATCAATGAAAGGAGACCATATCTTTGAAAATTACTCTGATTTTCCTGCTAAGACGAGTCTCATATCTTCAAGATGTAGCGTCTCAGACATGCTTGTAATCCACATTTTAAGTGTTGGGGTAGAAGCATTTTTCCAAAATTTAAGTATGTTTTTTTTGCCATTATCAGGCCGTAATTAAGGAAACGTCTTTGAAACATTGATAGCTCAGAGCAGGCTCCTGCTATTCCGAAAATAATCAATTCTGTATGGGGGTCCAGTTTTGTTTTTAATAATTTTGAGAAATTTCCAAAATTTATGGAGTTTTATGCGAGAGGCAAAGGAGATTTTTTTTAAATTCTCACACAATTTGTGCCCAAAATACGCTGTGTGACGTGCTTAGAGGATGCATCTCATTGGCGATATTGACCATTTGAAAAATTCTGTTAGAAATATTGAGGAATTGTTAAGGATTGTTAATGAAGGCAAGGAAACAATACTGCTATTCTGAAGTCCTATCCAGTGCAATTTCAAATCCAAATCCCATTCCAACTCGGTCCTCCAGTGAGCAAGGTTTCATTATGCTGAGCTCATTCAGTTCTTAATCCTCAACCTTTGCTTTAGACTTGCATATTCCTGCTTCAAGCGAGAGCAGTATTAGGGTTAGGGTTCTATGAGCCGATTAATAGTAATTATTGCTTGCTATTGCACTTTCTGGATGCAATCTCTGGAAAGTTCATTTTAAGAGATGTGATGGTTACAAGAAATGCCTTGACTTTCTACATCCCTGATATGTGTATGATTGGAACCGACAATGTAGAAATCGTACAAAATGCAAGATTAATCATCAACATTCATTTGGACATCTCACCTTCGAAATTAAATGTGTCCCCTAACGTCTTCACTATTTTTTCTTGTGTTTACTTAATGCTGAATGATTGTAAAGCAAAGTTTAACATTCAGCTGTTGACATTTTTGGATGATACTGCAGATCTTGAGATGGCATAAGATGAAACCAATTGCGAAAACAAATTAAAGATGGGCTTATTCTTCATTTTCTTGGACATATCATCACATTGTACATGACAACAGGTACAACACATCAAAAGTATCAAATTGGTTGCAAAGTGCCTTAGGATGTCTGGTAGTCATGTACAACTGGCCCAGGTTTTGCTGGGTAGTGTTGGCAGTTCCATGCAGTAATTCTGATGGTTCTGTGTATGACTGCCTGGGCAAGTGCTAGCAAGCTTAGGATTTATCTGCTTGTGTTTCAAGTCCTGCTGTTGCACCAATTCCACATGGATACCAGTGACAGAGTGTGAAGGGGTAGCAATATCTCAGCATGCATTGGGAAATCTGTTTGAAGAACCTAATCAAGGTTAGGAATGAGCTTGGCTTAATGAAACTCCCTGCCCTAGGAATCTGTGCCCTTTCCACAGATTTCAATGGATGATGTCAACAGTGATGGACTAAGGCAAATGGGAATAATCTTACGTTACTCACAAAATTGTTTCAGTTTACTTAAACATTTAAGAATATTTAAAATGTTTTAGTTTAAAGTGAAAGTTTTTCACGCAAGTATAACTTTTTTTAATGTTTCTGAATAACACAGAGCATCTCTCATTTTGTCTCACCCCATTTCCTCCTCCCCGACCCCCACCTTCCCCATGTCATTGTCAAGGGGATTGATGAGTAGAAACTCCTATTATGTGGCTCATAGCTGAGTCTGAGAAAACTTCTCGCTGAGAAATCACCCAAGATAAACGCAGAGTGAAGCAAGTTCTGGGACTATATTTTCATTTTCCTTTGAACTCTTTAGTTGTGCCGCCTGCAAAGGTAAATAGCAGAGATAGAGTTATTGACAGAGCATCCTTTATTGAAGGCAGTGATCTCCCTGCTAACCACAGGATTCCATTCATCTGTGTATCAATATGTAACATGGTGTTCTCAGTTCTTCAGTTCTTAAAGACATATAAGTTTTTCTTTTTATCGTTAATCGGGACTACAGCTCATATACTTGAGGAATAAGGCATGAGCACCTATCAGTTGTCTTCATCAATACTCTGCTGTACTAATCTTAACATAAGTCCCTTTCAGCCACTACCCTTGTGCAGGCCTTGGTTCAAGAAACAACTTGAGTTAAATAGTTGTGGCGCACAGTAGTCAAGAAGTCAAGAGTGTTTTATTGTCATATGTCTCGGACGGGGCAATGAAATTCTTACTTGCTGCAGCACAACATAATATGTGAATATATAAACATTGTATATAACCGGAAAAAATAAAATAAAAAGTTCAATAAATAACAAATATAGTGTAAAGTTCAATAAAAAACAAATATAGTACAGTAACAGCCCCTTCGGCCCACCATACTGGCCTTTACACCCATGTACACCAATCCCATTTGCCTGCATAGGACCATACCATTCTATGTCTTTGTGTATAGGAAGGATCTGCAGATGCTGGTTTACACCAAAGATAGACACAAAATGCGGGAGTAACTCAGCAGGTCATGCAGCATCTCTGGAGAAAAGGAATAGGTGACATTTCAAGTCGAGACCCTTTTTCAATCTTTTTCTCCAGAGATGCTGCCTGACCCATTGAGTTACTCCAACATTTTTTAATTTTCCTATTTAAGTGTCTGAATAAATGCCTCTTCAATATGTTTATTTAAATATAGTATTCTTTTTTTAAAACAATAATGATTGTAATCTGGCTCACACGAATTAAAAAAAATCTTGAGTAATATAGATGAACATGAGTTTGGAATAAAATAATTAGTTACATAATCTTAAGTAGGAAAATCCATGTCCTTCCTATTTTTTAACAGCAATAATTTCTCGTACTTTAAAGTCATTTGGGCTATTTCCAGGATACCTGCAGAGCTGAGCAAGCAGATGAGCGTAAGTGTGAAATATATTGACGTGATCTGCAGCAGCACTTGGCCATTGACAGATGGACCTGGAGACAGTAATCTCAGTTTTTCAGGGGATTGTGGGTTTTAAGTGCCAACCAGCAATCTATTGGAAATTATTGATAAAACAAATGCGCTGGAGTGAAGGTCTGAGATGTCCTTCACCATCACCAAAAGGTCATTGAAAATTTGTTCCTGATTGATGGCAGGGTTTAAGGGCTGGAAAAAATCCTAGGGCAGCACAGATGAAAGCTTTTTGTAAATTGATTACCTGGAGCAGCCTGTGTGTATGTTATATAAATATCTACAAGGTATATAATAATAAATCCACTAAAATATGATTTACGAAATACATGGAGGAAGTCATCATAATTACAGTTCTATTTGGAGACACCCAATATCAGCATTTATAAATAACATTTCCTAGACAGTGGTGATGTTTATACAGAAGCTTGGGTACTTGAGTCTCATGCCATGAGTCTATTCTTCATTTCAGTCAATGGATTTTAACCCCATCAGCCTCCTTAGGTTCCGTAACTCTTGTCCAAGTAATATTCATTAATCAGCTATTTAAATGTATAATTGACTAAAACTGTACGGTTTATAAACTGTATATGAGAGGAGCGGATTTGTCATCTGCATGTAGAAGCAGTTCCTAGCATTAGTCCCTATTGGGGTGACTGTAACTTCAGGGTTGCACTGTTGTCGAATGCACATTAGCTGGCATGCAATGGAGATGACTGCCATTTCCCATTTGTTATGTGTGAGTCAGCATATACATGTGATGAGGTCTCTGGGAAATTTGACCACGTTGTCATGGTTATAACCATTGCTGGCCTTTCCAAAAATGAGTAAGTTTTCTTTGTACTGCATCACACAAGTCTTATATTTACACTCTATTCCATGGGACCGTTCCCTGCTATGGCGCTAATCCCAATCCCCACCCGAAACATCACCTATCCATTTTCTCCAGAGATGCTGCCTGACCCATTGAGTTACTCCAGCATTTTGTGTCTATTCATCACCTTGTCCTGATATATCATATACATTAAATTGTATTGTAAACATTTAGGCTCAACATATACTGGCCATTTATATATTTTCAAAGAATAGCAGATAAAATACTTCCAATCCTTTTCGGTATGGTATGTACTAAAAAACAGGACTTGAATCTGCTGTTCATGTTGCCTGAATCACTCAAAGATCAAAAGATGTCCATTAATGTGGGTTTAAGCTCAGATGCTGCATACACACAAGGCCAATGCAATATGCATCAGCAACTTCTGCCCCTGAAACGTTTTGGATTATTCCAATTGATGGCAGCTATCCAAGAACTATATGTAATCCTCAGTCTTTAATCTTGTAATGGTGGTAATTAAAATATCATAAATTCTCAGTAAGATGAGTGTCATAATGCCTCTTGAATTCCCATCCCCTCTTTGGCAATTGTACCAATTTGTGTTATGCCAAAGTAAATTGGATCATTTTCCAGGCTGAAATGCAATAATAACTATTTGCCTAGTGCGTCCCTTTCTGGAACCTGATGTGCTTTCTGTATCAGAGTGGATAAAGTAATTCTCCATACAGACCTTCTTTTGGATCAGTGTAGGAGACCGTGGGCCACATGGTCCTGAGACCAGCATTGGAGAACCTGGGACACATTGTCTTGGGGTGTCTGCTGTGGAATTCGTAGAGCCACAGAACCACTCTATGTCCAGTCATAGTCATGCTGTTATCAGGCAACTGAACCATTCTATCAACAACCAGAGAATGGTCCTGAGTTACGATCTACCTCATTGGAGACCCTTGGACTATCTTCAATCAGACTTTACTGAACTTTATCTTGCACTGAAACATTACTCTCTTTATCATGTATTTATACACAGTGGACAGCTCGACTGTAATCATGTATTGTCTTTCCGCTAACTGGTTAGCACGCAACAAAGGTTTTTCACTGTACTTTGGTTCACGTGACAATGAACCAAACTTCATAGAGCATGGAAACTGGCTCTTTGTCTTTAGGATATGGTAGAAAACCAGCAGAACCCTAAGCAATCCCAATCACAATATGTAAACTCCACGTTAATAACACCGGAGATCAGGATCTAACCTGGAAATCTGGAACTGTGAGACAGCAGCTCTACCAGCTGCACCACTGTATTGCCACTTCTGGCACAGAGTTAGACTGGGATGCGAATGAAGGAACTGTAGATGCTGGTCTAAACCAAAGATAGACCCAAAATGCTGGAGTAATTTAGCGGGACAGGCAGCATCTCTGGACAGAAGGAATGGGTGACGTTTTGGGTCGAGACCCTTCTTCAGGCTTCAGACATTAGGCTGGGATGCTAGTACAGCAAATAAATCAATTACCTTTGTGTGCCAGATTTTCTTGCCACATCTGCAACAAGTGCGACATGTTCCAACATCAACACTCAAACAACAGTACAAATTTTATCTCAGAATCATTAAATTGTACAGATAAACTGGCTGTTAGTTGACTGCAACACTTCAGCATTGTAGCTATTACAGTTGTAAATGCAACACTTAAGGGCCTGTCCCACTGTACGAGGTAATTCAAGAGTTCTCCCGAGTTTCCCCTGATTCGAACTTGGAGAATTACGGTAATAGCCGTTTGTAGGTACTCGGGGCTCTCGAGGACATTTTTCACAGTGCTGAAAAAACTTCACAAGTTTCCGCGTTTCCTGAGTACCTGCCGTTAGCATTACGAGCTGCTACGAGACATCAACGAGCTCCGACATAGCCGTTACGTACATTCCACGTACTTACCACAAGTTTGTTTTTTTTTTAAACTCGGTAGAGCTCTTGAATTACCTCGTACAGTGGGACAGACCCTTTACTTTCTGAAACAACTCATTCCAGTCAGTGCCCTGTTGCAGCAACCAATTCAAACTCCGACTGTGATTCAAATGTTTGCTGTCTTTTTGAAGACAGAAACGTGAAAAGTATACACCACGAAGAAATACCAACTTGTTTGGGAACTGAAATATTTACTGGGATAAAGAAACCCATCTTCATCTTATTTCATTATCTGGCAGTAATACCCCTTGACTCCTGGAAAAGGAGAAAGATTTAAGTGACTATTGACCAACCACTTCCCGTCTGTGTGAAATCATTAATGGTATTAAGTTCTTAAGTGTGTCTTTGCTTATTGACAGGTTACTGTAAGGTTCAGTTTTAGACCTTGGGAATTAATGCTTGACCATGAAGTCTGCCTAATGCAACACGTGAAAGTGATGCCATTTATTTCCTTTACTTTGCATCACAACAGATGCAGGAAAACAATTTGTCTATGGGAATCCTCATGATTGTTGACCAGGTATTGCCTTTGATCATCTTGGAACTACATAGAAACAAATGCAGCAATATCAATAAAATTTACTTGTAAAATAGGTGCAGAATTACCAAAATGGCACCATTTTGGTTGTGATAGCAAGTTTCAACATCATTGCATGAGAGAAATCAAAAATGCAGAATCAAACCTTTCACCATCATAAGCTTAATTATCTGTATCTATTATGAGTATAATTATGTTGCAACTGAATTTAGATCAACACAATGGCACCGCTAGTGGAGTTGCTGTCTCATAGTTATAGAGACTCTAGTTCACTTCTGATCTCGGGTTATACAAGAGCACTATATCCAGAACTCTTCAAAACTGTCTCACATCTTCAGTTCTTCTTCTCACTGGTCTTTGTTCCAACAATCTACCTATCAAATACCCCACTCGCCTGTGTCAACCTATTGCCTGCCACACTTTATCCTGCCGCTCCCCTTTTCCAGCTTTGAATCCCTACCCCAACATTCAGGCTGAAAAGGTTCTCAAACCAAAACGTCTCCTGTCCGTGCTCTCCAGAGATATTGCCTGCTGAGTTGCCTACTGAGTTACTCCAGCCCTGTGTGTCCTCTCTGTTCCACTATGGGTTTTCTCCACATGCTCCTGTCTCCACCCATGTTGCAAAGATGTGTGAGTTCATTTAGTTTAGTTTAGTTTAGTTTAGTTTAGTTTAGTTTAGTTTAGTTTAGTTTAGGTTAGTTTAGTTTAGTTTATTGTCACGTGTCCTGACATACAGTGGAAAGCTTTTGTTGCGTGCTAACCAGTCGGCAGAAAGACAATACATGATTACAACCGATCCATTTGCAGTGTACAGATACATGATAAGGCAATAACGTTTAGTGCAAGGTAAAGCCAGCAAAGTCCGATCAAGGATAGTCCAAGGGTTATCAAAGAGGCAGATAGTAGTTCAGCATTGCTAATTAGTGTATTAATTAGCCACTGCCAGTTTCCTCTTGAATCTGGAGGGAGATGATGAGAATATGGAAGAATAAAACATGGGATTATTGCGAGATTAGTGAAAATGGCTGGTTGATGGTTGGCATGAACTTGATGGGCTGAATGCCCTATCACTGTCCTGCATTTCTGTGACTCTATGACCATTTTAGATTTTCAATACAGCAGCATTAATATTAATATTAATATTAATATTAAGACAGAGGTACTCATTAAGTTAAGTGGAACTCCTCTCATACCATAGACTGCAAATTAATATTCTATGGATAAATAGGACAATAATACACCTTGATTATAACAACAGGTTGTGATGTTTGTTGCTTGGTAATTACAGACCCCAATGTGCCTGTATCCCAATGTGCCAATATCCTATATTGTTGGTGTCACTCACGCGTCTATCAAATTGAATAACATCCACAGTGGTGCAGCTGGTAAAGCTGATACCACACAGTGGCAGAGACACAAATTCGATCCTGACCTCGAATACTGTCTCTGGAGTTTGCATGTTCTCCCTCTTGCAGCATGGATTTCCATTGAGTGCTCTGGTTTCCTTCCACATCCCAAAAACGTGCAGGTTTGTCAATTAACTGGCCTCCGCAAATTGCCCCTAGTGTGTAGACAGTGGATGAGAAAATGGGATAACACAGAAATATTTTCAATGGATGATCAATGGTCGGCATGAACTTGTTGGGCCAAAATACCTATTTACATGCTGTATTGATTCAATAATTCAACCCAGTTGGTCAGCTAGTAGGCCTATAAAATTATTTTTAGTTTTTAGTTTAGTTTAGAAATACAGCATGGAAACAAGCCCTTTGACCCACTGAATCCGCGCCGACCAGCGATCTCCGCTGACTAACACTATCCTACACACTAGTAGGATAATTTTTAATTATACCAAGACAATAAACCTACAAACCTGTACTTCCTTGGATTGTGGGAGGAAACTGGAGATCCCGTGCCGACAAGGATCGAACCCGGGTCCCTGGCACTGTAAGGCAGCAACTTCACCATTGTGCCACCGTACTGCCCCCGCGTTGTTAATGTTAACAAACGCTTGCTCAGGAGAAGATAAGCCAAGACACATTAAACTGCAGCTGTTGCATCATGTCAAAGGTTGGGTCCTTGGGGACAATATTTGTCCATTGAATACTTGGCTCCTGACAATAGTCAGATACTCACAAGCTGGAGAGTGCCCATTCAACAGATCCAAAGCTGCCCCTGACAACACTAAGAGGGAAGCAATTCGGATCACAAAGCAATGATTTTATTTGCAAGGTCATTCTGGAGATGAGTTGCAGTTTATCATAGAACTGGCCACCCCAGTTTGTGGCTGTCTGTCGCATCCTCTGGTGATGATAACGGACTCTGAGGAGCTGCAAGTTGCTGAAAAAGCAGGAGAAGAAGGAGGATGTGGAGGTAGAGGAGCAGAAGAGGATGTACACAGTGTACTGGAGTAACTCAGCGGATCAGGCAGATTTTCTGGAGAATATGGATGGGTGACAATTTGGGTCGGGACCCTTCCTCAGACTGAAAGTAGAGGGGAGGGCAGAAGAGTAGGATTCATAGACAGAGGAGGAGATCGAGCAGGAGGATGCCAAGGCAGAGAACGAGTAGGCAAAGTTTAGTTTAGTTTAGTTTAGTTTAGTTTCATGATACAACATAGAAACAGGCCCTTCGGCCCACTGAGTCTGCGTCGACCAGAAAGCACCCATATACTAGTTCTACCTTACACACTAGGGGCAATTTACAGAAGGCAATTAACCTACAAACCTGCACATATTTGGCCGTGGGAAGAAACCGGAGCACCCTGAGAAAACCCACATGGTCACAAGGAGAACGTACATACTCCGTACAGACAGCATCCATAGTCAGGATCGAACCTGAGTCTCTGACGCTGTAAGGCAGCAACTCTACCGCTGCGCCACCGTGCCGCCCAGAGATGGAGAAAGAGGCAGAGACAGAGATTGAGGAGGAAGAGGAGGTGGAAGGGGAAGGGGAAGGGGAAGAGGTGGCTGAGGGGGAGGCAGAGGGGCCAAAGTAGGAACAAGGGACAGGGATGCAAAGAAGGAGATTGAGAAGGGCAAGAAAATAAAAGGATATCATGTTAATAAAATTATCGCAAGATTTTTTTTAATGTGGTCAAATGATCACAACTGAAATGTACCTCAGATCCCTGCACCCTTTTCCGGAATGTTCCAGTTTGGTATCATTTAGATTTTACATTTAGATCACAGCCATTTGAATGTAAAGCATCGAAAATGCAACAGTCAGGTATGCTGCTCGATGGGAATGATTCTTCAAGTGCAAGGCATTGTTGCATGTGAGTTACGATTACTTCTCCACACTTGCGACAAATGCAATTTGAACATTTAGCCACTTTGTTCTTCTGTCGATGCAGCAAGTAAAATCAAATTTAATTTCCTGACAGCAGTTTTATCTGTCTCTGCTGACAAGTTTATGTATTGCTTTCTGATGGATGCATTCTGACCACTGTTGCCAGGAACTAGTTACAAGAAGGAAGGGAGGACGTGGTTATATTTTTACAAGGTGGAGTGAATATTTGATGGGTATAGGAAGAGAGTGTTATTCAGGATTTATTGTTTGTTTCACATCTTCTGAATAAATCTTGAATCAGTCATACTGGCCTGCACAGTGGATGCAATAAATACAGTATTTCTCATCTTCCTGTGAACTGTTCATTTCTACAATGTCTGTTTCTTTTTTTGTTATTTCAAACTGAATTTGGTTAATGAATTTATGGATGCATATTTGGAAGTACTCGAGATTTGTCTATATTTTAAGAAGACCTCTGAGTTGCCTAGTATTTTTTGTGCAGATTTGGGCAAAGGGAAGAAATTGTAAGACCCAGCCGATTATATTTTAAAGCTCTGTGATGTTTTTCATAGCTGACAGATAATAGTAATAGGGCGACGCAGTGGTGCAGCGGTAGAGTTGCTGCCTTACAGTGCTTGCCGCGCCAGAGACCGGGTTCGATCCCGACTATGGGTGCTGCTTATACGGAGTTTGTACATTCTCCCCGTGACCAAGCGGATTTTCTTCAAGATCTTCGGTTTCCACCCACATTCCAAAGACATACAGGTTTGGAGGATAATAGGCCTGGTATAATTGTAAATTATCCCTGGTGTGTGTAGGGTAGCGTTAATATGTGGAGATCGCTGGTCGGCGCTGACTCGGTGGGCCGAAGGGCCTGTTTCCACACTGTATCTCTAAACTAAACTAAACTAAACTAAACTAAACGAGACTCAAGTGTCATCAGTGTCTTTGTCAATCTGTTGCTTTAAAGGGAAATACTGTGGCCTGGAGAAAAGACCTTGGATCCAAAGCTCAACACACAAAAGCTAGGATGAAGAAAAGTTCAGTTGAAAGGGTATGTAGGAGCTTCAGAGTGCATGAGATGAACTTGGTGATGAAAGAATTAACAGGCTTACCAATACTTCCATAAGCTGTGAATGCAGATCAAAATATTTTAGCCCAGATGAACCAAAGCATAGGGATCTGATTATTGAAGGGGTCCTCACACAGGACATTTAACTGGCTAAATCCAAACTGTGAAACTTATTCGTACACTGGTACTATGTTATCCCACTTTTTCATCCTACACACTAGGGCAATTTACAGAAGCCAATTCATCTACAAACCTGCACATTTTTGGAATGCGGGAGGAAACTGGAGCACCCGAAGAAAACCCACGCAGTCACAGGGAGAATATACAAACTCTGCACGGACAATACCTGAGGTCAGGATCTGGTGCTGTGAGGCAGCAGCTCTATTTCTGCACCACTGGGCTGCCCACTTGTTGACATTCCAATTATTATTAATGTAATTAGCTTCTGACTATGAGCCTTTAGGATTGAAGCCTTAAATCCGAAAGTGTGAAATAGGCCCATGGGTTGAAAAAAGGGAATATATTATGGGTATGTTGAAATTTAGCTGCACTGGTCCTATAAAAGGTATCTCTGCTCGTAATTATCCTGGACAGGAAGCCTGCTTCAGAAGCATTGAAAAAAACCCTACAAATGTGAGATTGTGCAGTGGTGGATCAGAATAAACTGCAGCTGGAGTTTGGTGGCAGTGGTGAGGAATCTGTACCACAAGGACCCTGTGGTGAAATGAAAGCATTCAAACACACCATTGGCATTTAAATCCCACATGTATTTCCTGTGAATCAATAATTTATAAAAGACTCAACCTGTATCTATTTAAAAATATCAGCCTGTTTTAAGGCATGTTGGATTTATGGTTTATAATTTGTTGTGATTTAACCTTGGTTAGACATTATAGTATCTATAATTTAACGCAATTTCATCCAACCTAATTTTTGGGAATTCAAGTTTCCGCAAGCTATATAGTAATTATTATAGTTACGTGACCACACCAAATGTCTGCACATCCAAATTTTCATCAAGGAATGGCAGCCAGTGGTCAGATATTAGCTTTGGTTGATTTGTACCAGTTAAATATTCGCCGATCCAGACCACACATTATCTTCCTTGACCACTTGGTACATTTTTAAAGCTTCAGCTGTGCAGGCTGTGGCTTAGTAGTTGCATTCTCATCTCAGAGCCGAATAGTTATTGGCTGAAGGAGATACAAGGAACTCCAGATGCTGGTTTACAAAAAAAAAGGCACAAAGTGCTGGAGTAAATCAGCGGGTCAGACAGCATCTATGGAGAAGATGGACAGGTGACGTTTCGGGTGAGGTTATAGATTGAAATCACACTTTAGTACATCACTCAGGCTGAGACTGCAATGGAGAGCTGGAGGTGTTCTCTAAAAGAACTTTAGCCCTGTCAGCCATCTCTATTGTGGACATTAAGGTCCAAGACTATTAATTTAAAGAAGATAAAAGACTATCATTGTGGTCCTGACAATATTTTTTTCCTCATTCAACATCATTTTAAAAATAATTATCTGGTTGTTATCATGTTGAGAGCTTTCTATTCATAAATTGACCACAGCATTTCCTAAATTAATATACCAACTGTAATTCAAAAACACTTCAGAAATACACAGGAGATGTTAAATAAGGGGGAAAAAACAGGCAACTATGGAGTCCTCAGCAATTCATCAAAGCATTCTTATTATTACAGTAGATCTCTGATTACAGCAGTGAAAACTGAAGCCGTATTTTTCCATGAGTGAATCAGCAACTATGTAAACCCAATTAAACATTATCTATGAGTGGAATTGTCAGTTTAGTAGTTAGAGTATTCAGAATGATCTTGAAGAAACTCATGAAATAAATGTTAAATTATTATACAATAGTGGGGTGGGAGATTGCAACCTTCACGTGGTCCACCCTGTTTCAACGAATGCCATCAATCTGACGTGCGCAATCAAATAAGATCAAATAGAACAAGTTGTCTTACAACTTTAGGCTGTGCATGCCATACGCAAGAAGAAGAAGGGACAATGGTCCATGCTCAGTGTTGCCCTTTGAAGAATGCCCACAATTGCAGTTATCTCTCAGAATATACATAGATTATAGAACAGTACAGCACAAGAACAGGCCCTTTGGCCTACAATGTCCATGCCAAACGTGATGCCAAGTCTCTTGTAGCCACATGAATCCCAATGCCCTGCTAACGTCTCTGCAGCAGCAGTTCTGTAGGGCATAATGGGAAGTTAGGTGGTGGAACCTAAAGACTGCCCATGGATCAACATGTTACTATTATGTAGAAAGTTCTGGGAGTTAGACCCAATGATGAGGAATGATCCAGTGATTTATTTCCAAGTTATGTTGGTGTATGATTTGGAGGGGAATGGGTAGTATTCCCATTTCCTGCTGACATTTCTCTTGAAGGTAGAGGAAACAGATTTGGGAGCTGCTTTAGTTTATGTTATTTTTTTAGTTTAGTGTAGAGATACAGCATGGAAACAGGCCCCTTCGGCCCCGCGCCTACCAATGATCCCCGTACACTAGCACTATCCTATACATTAGGTACAATTTACAATCTTTACCAAAGTCAATTAACCTACAATCCTGTATGTCTTTGGAGTGTGGGAGGAAACCGGAGCACACGTAGAAAACCCCATACAGCTCACGGGGAGAACGTGCAAACTCCGTACTGGCAGCACCTGTAGTCAGGATCGAACCATGGCACTGTAAGGCTGCAACTCTGCCGCTGCGCCACCATGATGTTGGAGTATTCTGTGTAACTGCAACACATTTTATAGATGTCCCACAGAGCAGCCACTCTACACTGATGGAAGGAATAAGCTTTTAAATGGTTGATTAGGTGCTAATCAAGTGCTTTGCTTTGTCCTAGATGATGTTGAACCTCTTCCATTCCTGCCGCTGCGTGCCTGCTAGGAAGTGGAGAGTATTCAATTCCTAGGACGGAGATAATTGGCCTTTGGCAAATACAACATCTAGAATTCATCTCTTTGATAAGGTTTGGAGCTGCATGTTTACTTTCGTTCAATAGTGATGGACTGAGTTTCACCCTGTAAGAAATGTATTTATTTTCTGCAATCCTTTTGAGTGCATTTGTCTGCAAACACAGTCTTTACCGAGTTCAAAATAAGATCTGCCAAAGATTAAAGCAGTGACAAGAGATAAACCATCCAAAGCACCACGATCCTTTTATGATGGAAAAAAATAACCATCATTAGGCACATGACTGCAATGCACTTTGTGTCATTGCTGTGTCTCATGACCATTGTGACAATGATTATAGGTGATAATGTTAGATATTCCCTTTTGGTGACCAAATTTATTCTTACACATCTCTTTAGGTAATGTTTCAGCTTGATGACCTTTCTTCAGAACCATATGGGGCGGCACAGCTGTGCAGAGTTAGAGGTCATAAAGCCATAAGCGATAGAAGTGGAATTAGGCCATTTGGCCTATCAAGTCTACTCCGCCATGGCTGATCTAACTCTCCCTCCTAACTCCATTCTCCTGCCTTCTCCTCATAACCTCTGACACCTGTACTAATCAAAAATCTAACTATCTATGCCTTTAAAATATCCACTGACGGTCTCTACAGCCTTCTGTGGCAAAGAATTCCACAGATTCACCGCCCTCTGACTAAATAAATGTCTCCTCATCTTCTTCCTAACTGCTGACTTACAGCGCCAGAGACCCGGTTTCGATCCTGACTACGCATGCTGTGTGTACGAAGTTTGTACATTCTCCCTGTGACCACATTGGTTTTCTGTGCGTACTCTGGTTTCCACCCATAGTCCAAAGATGTACAGATTTCTAGGTTAATTGGCTCCGACAAAAAAATTGAAAATTATCCCTAGCATTTAGGATAGTGCTAGTGTATGGGGTGATCGTGGTCAGCGCAGACATGGTGGGCCAGCTCGCTGTGCGATTAAAGTCTAATGTCTAAAGTCATTCTAATGATAGGTCTTCTACTTGCAATGTCCGTTCAACCCCATTATAACTATTTCATCATAGCATATTTGGTATGAATCTATTACTATAATTCGTCAATTAACTGAGCAGAGAATCTCTAAAGTATCGTTTTAGTATCTCTAAACTAAACTAAAAAGTTACACAGTTGCAATGTAAAGCTTTTGTAGTTCATAAAGCAGTGATAGAGAGAGGTGCAAAAGGTACCTGGCATTCCCTCTCTCTCTATCTCTCTCCTCCACCCTAGTCGCACTAGCTTCTCATTTTCACACTACAAACAGCTTACAATGGCTTGTTCCCTTTATCATCGATACTTTTTTTGCATATCTTTCATTCATTGTTCTTTATCTCTCCACATCACCGTCTATATCTCTCGTTTCCCTGATCCCTGACCAGTCTGAAGAAGGGTCTCGACCCGAAACGTCGCCTATCTCCTTCGCTCCTTAGATGCTGCTGCACTCGCTGAGTTTCTCCAGCCTTTTGTGTACCCTCGATTCTCCAGCATCTGCAGTTCCTTCTTTAACTCTTTAAAACAATGTAGTTTCCTAATGGGTTGAGCTTGTGTTTCTATTAATTGCCAACTAAATGTTAACATCGGTTGAATCTTATTTTCTCTTCCTTTCTTAACTCCAGAATTAAGCTTTGCAAAAACATAAATGGAGGGATTTAATTATTCTTTAATTTTTTTAAACTTTATCACACATTTCATATAAAATGTTATTAATTTTAACTTTATACAAACAATGTGTACCAGGCAATCAATAAATTAAATGCAGCCACTAATATTTTGAATGATATTTCAATACTTGGAAAACAAATAGTCAATACACTTCCCAAACCATGTGAAATTGAAATTTATTGTAGGTCTCAATAGGATAAATTCTGGTATCACATTTGCAAATTATTAACCTCATTTTATTTGTCATATTCACAAGGTATTTCGGATTGTAGAACAGTGAGGGATTGCTTTGCAAGAATGACAGTTTGCTTTTAAAAGCATTGATATATCTGATTCTAGTTATTGTGAATACAATCTTTATTCATGGGAACATTTGATGAGCGATGGGAAGCAATTCATATCCCACAGTTAGCAAAGACAGTGAGTAATTGCTGGCTTAAACCCTCTTGAATTATCAAATCAGCTCACTCATGGGCAACACTTGCATGTATCGAAGAGAACATGATAAGAATACTTTTGCAAAGAAAACCTTTCCAATCAGAGGCCAATCAGAGGCCTTTAATTTGGGCTCTTCTACCTATCCATATTTTAGTTTAGTTTAGTGTAGAGATACAACGCGGAAACAGGCCTTTCGGCCCACCGAGCACTCACCGACCAGCAATCCCTGCACACTAACACTATCCTACACACACTAGGGGCAAGTTTATATTTATACCAAGCCAATTAACCTACAACCCTGTACATGTTTGGAGTGTTGGGGGGGGAACCGAAGATCTCGGAGAAAAGCCATGTGGTCACGGGGAGAACGTACAAACTCCGTACAGACTGCACCCATAATCGGGATTGAACCCGGGTCTCTGGCGCTATAAGGCAGTAGCTCTACCGCTGCGCCACTGTGCTTTCGATGTTTGATGTAAACGACTGCAGTTTAATACAAATTTATTGTGGACCTACAACTTATATGTCAGGTAAAAAACATGTTACAGAAAATGTCCCAGTTTAGACCTGATCAAGTTGGTGATGCAGTGGTAGAGTTGCTGCCTTACAGAGCTTGCAGCCCCAGAGACCCGGGTTTGATCCCGACTATGGGTGCTGTCTGTACGGAGTTTGTACGTTCTCCCCGTCACCTGCGTGGGTTTTCTCAGAATTTTCCTCCCACACTCCAAACACGTACAGGTATGTAGGTAAACCAGGCTCGGTAAATGTGAAAATTGGCTATAGTGTGTGTAGGAGAGTGTTAATATGCGGGGATCGCTGGTTGGCGCGGACGCGGTGGGCCGAAGAACCTGTTTCCGCTTTGTATCTCAAAACTAAACTAAAACTAAAATCAGTTGATTATTTTATATGCCATTGTCGGCCTCACACATTTGTTATGCATTCCCTAATGTGCGCAAAATAACCTTCTGAAAATGGTTCAATTAATATGGTAGAAATCTTCAAATGCTTTGCTTGCCTTCTGATCAATCTAATTACTTTTTTATATGAATCCAGGCCTAACATTAACTTCAAACGTTAATGAGGAACAAAGTTGGCATTTCCTGTCTCAAGGCTACATTTGCTGAATTAATTATTGTAATCATGTTCGTTTGTTCAACATTACCGACAACTCACTTGCGAATGTGAATACATTGTACTTGGAGTACCACATTTTCATTTGGTTATGTGTTTGTTCTATGCTCTATTGCTTATTCAATATTCATAGTGTAATTTAAATGAATATCCAATATGTTTCATGTCAATTTTAGAATAGTGTCCTACGTAAGGAGGAAGTAGCCTCATGTGACACAAAAGATTTGATCTCTTTTAGAACCTGGCGACGGTACTCAGATGCATTAATGCACCACATTATAATTTTTTTTTTAAATGATTAGAGATAAATAAAGCTTCTATCAATAAGTTTGTACACATAGGCCAATGGAGACATCAATTGTGGTAACTAACCTGTCGCTTATCTGCGAGGTGCAAAATTGCTGAATGCTTCTTTCTATTATTATCTTCCAAAATTTGTACACATCTGTGGACAGGACATTGACCAGAAATGAGGCCACACAGTTTGTAAAAATCACAGTCCGATAAAGCACAGAAAGAACAGTTCCACACACCAGGTTGAATGTTGGTCTTCACATCATCAATAGCAAATGGAGAGGCACTCTATGTATACCAGTGTCTGTAAGACTGAACATGTACCTGCTCACAAAAAGTGGGGTATTGCAAAAAGCAGTTCCATAAAAACCTTAGATCATCCATTTTCTGAAGTGTGGATTTAGTTGTGTTGTTAACCAGGTCCTATTATAGCAATGATAACAAATCTCTTCTAATTAGTTTGACAGCTTGCCCTATTTTATACTGTAACAGATTTTAGCACTATTTTATATTGTAACAGGTATAAGCCTACCTTATGTTGTAATGTGCTAATAATACCTTGCATTCTCTATTGATTTGCTCTCAGGATCTCTGGTATCTCCAGAAGGATAATGTACAGTTTGTATTTATAGGGCGGCATGGTGGCGCAATGGTAGAGTTGCTGCCTTACAGGGCCAGAGACCCGGATTCGATCCTGTCTAACGGTGCTGTCTGTACAGAGTTTATACGTTCTCCCCGTGGGTTTACTCCGGGATCACTGGTTTCCTCCCACACTCCAAAGACGTATGTTTTTAGGCTAATTGGCTTGGTATAATTATAAATTGTCCCTAGTGTGTAGAATAGTGTTAATGTGCTGGGACCACTGGTCAGCGCAGACTAGGTGGGCCTAAGTGCTTGTTTCTGTGCTGTATCTCTAAACTAAACTAATATTGACTGCCTTGTTCTGACTGGCACTTTCAATGGCTACTCTATCTTGATTATTCTTAATTATAATTAACCATGAACTCTTTACAGAAAGTATCAAAAGCAATATGTCATTTTTGTACTGGATAATGATGAATGCATTGAGCTGCAATATAGTGCACACGTTGACTTAAATCCTCAATGGGGCATTCACCTGATTTGATACATTTTCTGCAGACAAAACAAAAATCTAAATGGGATTGTCGTGCAAAGTGAATTGCAGTTTAATCATGGTATTGCCATCAGAAATGACCAACCTTCACTGACAGTTTCCCTGACCTTTGCATTCACTGCACTCCTATTGGTGGACCAACACGACCCATGGTAAAATGACTAAGAAACGAAAATAAGTTGAGGTAAGGTTTGACTGTTATCATTAGCCTAATTGATTGATCCTTGACACTTGTTTAAAAGATGAATTAAAATACAAATCTGGCTGTGTTCCATTGTGTGAAGAGAAGATTCCGTTCCAGAGGAATTCATATGAGTTGGAAATCACAGTGTGTGGCATGATCAATAAGGCAACACATAAATTGGACTTAATGGCTATCAGTCATGGCCATGTTATAATGAAGGGAAGTCGATTTTGTCAGTCCTCACCCTCCACCTCCCAGGATAATCCTTTGCCCTTGAACAACTTTCTACTGCAAAATCACACAGCACCATAGAGAATTGACTGCGACAAAGCGACATCTGGAATAAAATGGCCCATATTAGTGCGGTCACTTAACTGTTGCGAGGAAAATAATAGGAAAGCTAAGCAGTTAATTTGTGACAAATTAATGACATTTTACTGAAGGAACGTGTCTGGTTAAGCTCCCATAGAAGGCAAACACAGAGAAGAGAAATTACACATATGGAGCTATTCTATCTGCAGTTTCTGTAGAAGTGCATTAATTGGAAATTTCCAGGGAAACTAATGAAATACTAGGGATCCAGTAAAATCTTAAAGTAGATATTGCCGAATATTTTGTGAAAAGGACAACCTGAATTGAGTTTATTGATTTGAAACTTTAAAAAGTTCCTGTTTACATTCTTGTATGTGTGGTATGGGTGATAGAAATTCATATTAGACCATAGTTTAAAAAGCAGCAAGGCTGTGACTGACACTTGCAGCACTTTAAGGATTATTGTTAAATGTACTTGGAATATAGATCTTGGTACCAGTTATCAGAGCTGGCATCTGCAGTTTGAACTTTGCTCTGTCTTTTTGTACCTTTAAAGTAAGAGAAATGCACAATCAATGATTTAATGAGAAAAATACTTGCAGCTGAAATATAAAGCTATCCAGGCTAAATGATCCCATTAATGTTGCTGGGATAATGGCTACTATTATTACAACTATAATGGAAGAAATTAGGTGGGAAATCATTGAAACAGCTTCCACCAGCACTTTTCCTATCATACACCAGTCTTGCTGTCCTTTGACTGTTCCTGATGAAAAGAATTGCATTTGAGGTCATTAAACAAGGAGAGACCATAATCTGCAGTGAGGTCTGTCACCCATTCTCCATCCATTTATAGATGGAGAATAAGTCAGATGGGGAATGGACAAATGAGAGAGGCCGTGGAAGGTGAGTCAATCAAGGAATGGGCCGACTGGGATTGTGTTCATTGAAATTAACCATATAACCATATAACCATATAACAATTACAGCACGGAACCAGGCCCTCTCGGCCCTTCCAGTCCGTGCCGACCATTTGTTTTCCCCTAGTCCCATCTACCTGCACTCAGACCCTCCATTCCCTTCACGTCCATATACTTATCCACTTTACTCTTAAATGTTAAAATCGATCCTGCCTCCACCACTTCTGCTGGAAGCTGATTCCACACAGCCACCACCCTCTGAGTAAAGAAGTTCCCCCTCACGTTACCCCAAAACCTCTGTCCCTTAATTCTCATGTCATGCCCTCTTGTTTGAATCTTCCCTACCCTCAATGGGAAAAACGTATCCACGTCAACTCTGTCTATCCCTTTCATCATTTTAAAGACCTCAATCAAGTCCCCCCTTAACCTTCTGCGCTCCAAAGAATAAAGACCTAACTTGTTCAACCTTTCTCTGTAACATAGTTGCTGGAACCCTGGCAACATTCTAGTAAATCTCCTCTGTACTCTCTCTATTTTGTTGACATCCTTCCTATAACTAGGGCGACCAAAATTGTACACCATACTCCAGAATTGGTCTTACCAATGCCTTGTACAATTTTAACATTACTTCCCTACTCCTATATTCAATGCTCTGATTTATAAAGGCCAGCACACCAAAGGCTTTCTTTACCACCCTATCTACATGCGATTCCACCTTCAGGGAACTATGCACAGTTATTCCTAGATCCCCTCTGTTCCACAGCATTCCTCAATTCCCTACCATTTACCATGTACGTCCTATTTTGATTTGTCCTGCCAAGATGTAGCACTTCACACTTATCAGCATTAAACTCCATCTGCCATCTTTCAGCCCACTTTTCCAAATGCCCAAATCTCTCTGTAGACTTTGAAAATCTACTTCATTATCCACAACACCACCTATCTTAGTATCATCTGCATACTTACTTATCCAATTTTCAACCCCATCATCCAGATCATTGATTGTACATGACAAACAACAGTGGACCCAACACAGATCCCTGAGGCATCCCATTGGTCACCGGCTTCCAACCTGACAAACAGCCAATTTAGAAGGATTTAGAAGGATAAAAAATTTAGAAGGATGAGAGGGAATTTTATGGAAATATATACAATTCTTAAAGGATTGGACAGGAAAAATGTTCCTAATGTTGGGGAAGTCCAGAACCAGAGGTCACAGTTTAAGAATAAGGGGTAGGGCATTTAGGACTGAGATGTGGAAATACTTTTTCACCCAGAGAGTTGTGAATCTTGTGGAATTCTCTGCCACAGAAGGCAGTGGAGGCCAATTAAATGGATGTTCTCAAGAGCGAGTTAGATTTAGCTCTTTGGGCTAAGGGAATCAAGGGATATATGGGAAAAACCAGGAACGCGATGCTGATTTTGTATGATCAGCCACGATCATATTGAATGGCAGTGCTGGCTCGAAGGGGCGAGTGGCCTACTCCTGCACCTATTTTTCCATGTTTCTAAGGCTTTCAAAATGGAGCTGAATGAGTACTTGATGACTAACAGTTTATAAGACTATGTGAAAAGAGTGGGGAATTAGATTGAAAAGATTTTTTGCCATATGACTCAATGATTTTTAACCTAAATGCCTTGACACCTTCACATGTGGAGATGAATAACATATATATTAATTAGAAACTAAAGTTTACCAAACATTATTAATCCTGCCCTATCCTGTACGGAAACAAAAGCCTTTCACTGCACCTCAGTATATGTGACAATAATAAAGATAAACCTAATCAATTATACTTAATAGAAATGTAATCACTGGGAATTATAGCAAACAGAAAGGACGATGGTTTTAGTTATAAGGGCTAATTATTTCAGGCTCAGGACATTTAGGGATATTTTAGGTGAGACTTATAATTCTCAGCTAGTTCTTTAGAATTTCATTTCCACCTTGAAGTTAGAAATGGGAATGTTTGTTCGGAGATTTTTGTGACGGCAGTATTGGTGATGAAATCAAAATAAACTGCAGATCAGGTCGCATCAATGGGAAAATAAATTAAAGTGATCATTTCAGAGAACGGTAAGGGTCAAAGGCCTTTCATCAGAACTGTCAAACCTTTACGGCAAGAATCTTTTGAAGCTTTTCTGGGTCTGTTAGCTTTGATATTTTGAGGCCAGGACAATGAAGGTGACAAATTGGATTGGTGGTGGTCAGTCAGCTGTTTATCAGACAATGCCACAAGTGATTTCAACATCCTTGTGATCCCCCACTCAGACAATGATGTAACAGATGCAGTTCATGGATCGAGGTCCTTGTACGCAATAAGTTGTACTTCACCAATACACAATAGATGACTAGTAGATATACAAGTCCTGATGCTAAGACATTACGGTAGACTCACAGCTGTTCTAATTCAGCTAGTAGTGCTGCTACCTCACAGCACCAGAGACCCGGGTTCAATCCCGACCTTAGGTGCTGTCTGAGTAGAGTTTGCACGTTCTCCCTGTGACTGTGTTGATTTCTTCCAAGTGCTCCAGATTCCTCCCACAGCATGAAGGTTTGTAGGTTAATTGGTCTCTATAAAATTGCCCCTGGTGTGTAGGGAGTGGATGTGAAAGTGGGGTAACATGGAACTAATGTGAACTAATGGTTAGCATGCACTTGGTGGGCAGAAGGGCCTGTTTCCATGCTACATCTTTCAATATTTCAATTTATTCAGTCAACTCATAGCTTTTGATATTGTTGCTATTAAAACCTCTCAGTTTGCTAAGTTCTTAAATCACAATCCACCAAACTGAATTCAAATCCTACTATGGCAACATCCAAAATTTAAATTCAGTAAATAATATGGCTTAGTAATGCCTTGGTAACGATAACCACAAAAACGACTGGAGTGTAGTTAAAAATCCATCTGTTTCATTAATGTCCTTCAGAAGAGAAAATCTGCTGTCTATATAACTCCAGATCCACTCCAAGCGGTTGATTCTTAGATATACTCAGAAATAGATCACCACCATCTTCCTGAGTCAAGTTAAGAGTGTTTAATACTCATATGCACCAGGAACGGAACAATGATGTTCTCCATGAAACTCATAGAAACATAGAAAATAGGTGCAAGAGGAGGACATTTGGCCCTTCGTGCAGCACCGCCATTCAATATGATCATGGCTGAGCATCCAAAATCAGTACCCCATTCTGCTTTTTCCCCATATCCCTTGATTCAGTTAGCCCTAAGAGCTAAATCTAACTCTCCCTTGTAAACCAGTGAATTAGCCTCCACTACTTTCTGTGGCAGAGAATTCCACAGATTCACAACTCTCTGGATGAAAAGGTTTTTTCTCATCTCAGTCCTAAATGGCCTACCCCTTATTATTAAACTGTGACCCCTGGCTCTGGACTCCCCCAACATGGGGAACATTGTCCTGCATCTAGCCTGTCCAATCTCTTAAGAATTTTATATCTCTGTAAGATCTCCACATTATAACAACTAAACTTACAATAATCAATGACACCATAAATGATCAGTAATATTAGGTAATCAAGCCGTAATATTGAAAACTGAAGTACATAGTGCTACCTTATCAAAGTCTATATTAGAACAGCTCCTTGGTCCTGCTCACCTTCTCAAGCGAAACTGAAAATGGGCAATAAATGCTAATGATGCCTGAAAAAATATTAAAAACATCTAAGCATACATCCTCAGGAATTTAATGAAGGAAAAAAACACATTAGATTATTTGTGCATAGAGTTACATCCTTACATTAATGAAGATCAAATCGGCATCAATAAATATATTGTTTGCCTGGTAAAAAATTGTGAGGTTGGCTTAGAATAAGGAGAGTTAATCTGCATCAAAATAATGATTCCAGTTTCAGCTCAAGCTTACACCGAAGCAAATAAAGATGGTAAACAACACATAGCAATTGATTACCGACTGTGTGAGACATATGTGCAAGTATCTATCTACATCTGGAAACAGCCACCTTGTTGTCATGTTCACCCGTGTAGGATATAGTCACACATTTTAAACAGGAAGGAAATCATTACATTCGGTAACAACATTTTTAAGCTCCATCAACTGAGAGCAAGCATTTTTCTTTCAGTAATGTGCACAATTGAGCACACATTTCTTTTGTGTAATTGCTTAGCATATTGCTGTAATTACAAAACAGCATGTTGAGCATTGCTAAATCTGTGTGAGACCAGGACCTTATGTATTTTGTTCAGTTAACCCATTTGAGACCTGTCTATTGTTTCAGCTGTTAATATATTTATGTTTACAGTACACACAAATAATGGTGCACACTGAATCCAGTTTGTAATAGAGCTGAATAATTTAGAACAATCAAGATATTGGAGATTCATTGCAGATCCAAAGTAAATCAGTATTTTTAGATTATTGTGGTTGGCAAATTGAAGGAACCGAATGATTACCTGATCGTTGCTAAGTGGGAAGTCTATCACAGGCACACAACAATTTAATAGACATATAAACGTTAAAGCAATAAACAATCTGTTGAAGGAACATAATGGGTCAGGCAGCATTTGTGGAGAAAAAGAATAGGCTTCGGGTCAAGGCCCTTCTTCAGACTGAGAGTGGAACCTCATAAAAGCACACGGCTTATTTATATGTTATATGTAAAGTCACTATGCTGCTTTTGCTCTTTGAAATAACTTTGTGAACATTCTGGACAGGTATCTACATTATAGATTTAATCTGTTGACAGACATTTTTAGAGGCAAACTAATCTAGATTCCAGCATCTGCAATATCTTGTGACTCTACAAATGTCAAATCAGGTTGCGCAAGAATTGTCGGGGTGGGAGATTGCAACCTTCATGTGGTCCACCCTGTTTGAACAAATGCAATCAACCTGCCGTGCACAAACAGAACAAACAGAACAAGTTGTCTTACAACTTTAGGCTGTGCACACCATACGCAAGAAGAAGGGCAAGTGTTGTCTACCAACAACTACCAATTAAAATAAATAATTGATTTTATTTCGGAGTCACGTGAGTGACTACGTGAAGACCCCGTCCAGCACGCATGCGCGACATTAGCGTTCATGCAGTGCACCCGCGACGAACGGGAGTTCAAGGCGCTTCCGCTACAATTTGAAGGTCGCAACAGGTAAGTGTTTTACCGTGGTCGTGTGTATTTTCTCTGTGGGCTGCTTTGTGTTCTAGAAAGAATGAGCAAGACCAGAGGAAAGAAATCTGTAGCTCGCCCCCGTTTGTCTCCCGTTGAGGAGCGTTCTTTGGAGAGGCGGTAGGATTGACTACCGAGCCGAGCCCAGCACCGCTAGTGCAGCCTGAGCAGCGGGCTGGAGGTACCTGCAGCCAGAACCGGGCGGTAGTATCCGACGATTTGGATGAAGATGCCTCAGCGCTCGAGAGCGGCAAAGGCAGCCGCCTAAGCTGAATGGAACGGCTTATGGAGCAATTGTTCCAGCGAAATCTGCTGAGAGAGCAGCAGCAGACTCGCCAAGGGAGCTCAGGCACTCCCGCAGTGCCCTTTACGGCACTGGCCATTGCTTCACCTTCTATTGAAGGCAGCATTGGCGACCAGGTCTGCGCTGCTCAAGAAGAGGCTGAAGATGTCCGGAGTACACAGGGTGTACAGGATCAGGAAGAGCTGCTGGCTGTGGTCAACCACTACGTGGCCATTCCACGAGCGGGTCGGCCTTTAGAGCCGAAACTTGCAGCCAGCATTGACCACCTGTCCTCAAAACCCCTACAAGAACGGGTGGTCAATGAGGCTCTTGAATTATATTCAGCCCCAGAAAATTGTACATCATTGAATGTACCCGCTGTAAACAGCCAAATTTGGGGACATTTGGGGCAGAATATCAGGAACCTGGAGTTGAAGCTCCAGAAAACCCTAAAACTCCTGACAGCAGGAATAACTTCATATGCTCGGTCCATAGATGGTGTGGACATCACTACAAATCAGCAAGATACATTAGCTCTGCTGTGCACCACTCAATTCAAGATGAACAATTTATGGAAGGAAATCATAAAGCCTGCCCTTAAACCTAAGTTTGCAGGACCTTGCAAAACACCGGGTTCAGAACCTCCTATTCTGCTCTTTGGAAAGGACCTTCCAAAAAAGGTGAAAGACCTGGAGGAAGAGTCCAAGACCTTTGGTCTCGTGAGGGCAGGTTTGGGACCGAGCAGACCTAACAAACCCAGGCGGCAGTACCCCACGGCGTCCACCAGTCGCCGACTACCATATGGGACTGGTGAAAGCTCGGGGTCCGTAACCATTCCCCATAAGCCTTTTTTAGGCCAGGGCCCAGAGTGGACCCCATGGAAAATGCGCCACCCCCAACATCAACATCACCAGCAACATCAACATTAACAGCAGCCCAGCAGGCACCTCATCGTCCAGCGAAGAGGCAGAAGAAGCACCAGTAACCATGGAGGTAAGTGGGTCTGGTTCCTCTCGGCATATTAGCAATAGGGGCTCTATACTAACAGGGCGGAGATTGCACTTGTTTTTGGATGCATGGGAGTCTATCACTAATGGCAAATATATACTCAGCAGCATTCATGGCTATAAATTGACTTTGTTCATAAAAACATGCTGCCAGTTCAGCATATACCCCAAAGGGTATTCACCGTCTCAGTCAAAGAGAAACAAGAGGGTCAAGCTGAACTGATGAGGCTACTAGCAAAAGGTGTAATTGAAAGAACAAAACATGAACCTTTGGAATTTGTGTCTAATATTTTCACTAAAACGAAAAAAGATGGTGGATGTTGCATCATCATTGACTTAACTTCTTTAAACAAATCTGTTAAGTATATACATTTCAAGATGGAAATTTTTGAAACGATTGATTTCTAGAGGATACTTTCTGGCAAGCATTGATTTAAAAGATGCCTACTACTCAGTACCCATACACAAGGAGCATCGTAAATACCTAAAGTTTATCTGGATGAAACAGCTATGGCAATTTAAAGCCTTACCAAATGGGCTGACCTCAGCTCCAAGGTTGTTCACAAAAATCTTAAAACCTGCCTTGGCATTATTGAGGAAACAAAAGCATATAGTCATGGCATACTTAGACGACATTTTAATAGTAGGGAAAACCTTGGAGACAGCCATTTCGGCAGTAGCAGCCACCAAACGTTTGTTTGAAACTTTGGGGTTTGTCATACATGCAGATAAATCCAATTTGACACAGTGCACAACCATGGACTATCTTGGATTTACAATTGACACTATTCGCATGACTGTAACTCTGCCGAAGGGGAAAGCATCAGAGTTGGCACAATCATGCAACAAACTAATGGTTAATCATCAGCCAACCATATGGCAGGTAGCTAATGTAATTGGGAAAATGGTACCAGCCTTTCCAGCTGTACAATTTAGGCCTCTGCACTATCAAAATTTACAAAGAGAAAAAGTGCACGCGCTAAAGAAAAACTCAGGTCACTTTGACCGAGTTATGAATTTAACTGCTGAATCCATTCCAGAGTTACAATGGTGGACAGGGAACATTAGGCTTTGCTCCAGTCCCATAATAATCACCAACCCAGTATTAACCATTCAAACGTATGCCAGTGCTTTGGGCTGGGGAGCAACTAACATGCAATCCACCACAGGGGGCAGATGGACTAATTTTGAATCATCTTGCCTACAGACGTGGGGTATTAACTACTTAGAAATGTTGGGTGTGTTTTATGGTTTAAAAGCATATTCATCTAATACGCATCATGCACATGTCCGGTTGCAATTAGATAATACCACGGTGGTGGCTTATATCAACCACATGGGTGGTGTAAAGTCGATATCATGTGACAATTTGGTCAACCTAATCTGGCAATGGTGTGTCGGAAGACATATTTGGTTATCAGCAACTTACCTACCACGTAAGCAAAATACAGTGGCAGACACCAGGTCACGCAAATTTAACGGTAACATCGAATGGATGTTAAATCCCAAAGTATTTGCTGAAAGTACAAAGCAAATGGCACACCAGATATCGATCTATTTGCATCTAGGCTGAATCACCAGGTACCAACGTATGTCGCTTGGGAACCAGACCCTGAGGCAGCAGCAGTTGATGCATTCACACTGCATTGGGGGAAAATGTTCTTCTATGCTTTTCCTCCCTTCTGCCTCAACAGTCGGGTATTACGCAAGATTCAATTGGATTCCGCTTCAGGAATCTTGATAATACCCGACCTGGCCAACACAGCCATGGTTCCCAGTGGCCCTCGACATGGCTGTCGAAACACCATTGGAATTCCCCAGCAGTCCAGAATTAATAATCCACCCAGTGTCAGGCATTAGTCACCTGTGCCATGACAGAGTCAATCTCCTGGCTTTCAGATTCTAAAAAGACCTCTACTGGGCCTGGGACTGTCTGAGGATGCCATCAACATGATGACCGCATCCCACTGGGAGTCCACCAGGAGACAATATCTGACCAACATAAGGAAATGGGAACGGTATTGCTCCAAAACAGGAACTATCTACTCAACAGCAACAGCTACCAGTGTTGTGGAGTTCCTGGTTAGATTACAACGGGATGGACTCAGCTACAGCGCCATCAATACAGCCAGGAGTGCGTTGTCAGCTTATTTGGTTCCAGTAGCAGGACAACAGGCTTTGGGGTCCCATCCACTGGTGGTCAAACTCATGAGGGGTATTTTTAACACTAATTCCCCCAGACCAAGGTACACTCAGATCTGGGATGTCAGCATTGTGCTGACGTACCTTAGGGGATAGCCACCACCCAGGTCACTCATGCTGGAACAACTTACCCTGAAATCAGTCATGCTCATGGCACTAGTGTCAGCACAAAGGGTACAGTCCCTCCACCTTCTGAGGCAGGACAGCATGACAGTCATTGGACTGTATCACATTCCATATTCAGGGTCTGGTCAAACAAACTAGATGAGGAACCACGCCTCCAGTTATGGAGTTTTGGGCATATTCATCTGACCCATGGCTGTGTGCCAAGACCCATCTCGCCATTTACATAGACACAACATACAACTTAAGAGGGAGAGAAAAAGCCTTATGGATAAGCCACAAGAAGCCCCATGGTCAGGTGACGAGCCAAACCATTTCAAGGTGGCTCAAGCAGGTGCTTAAGTCCGCGGGAATCAACACTAATGTTTACAAATCTCACTCCACCAGGGCTGCATCCACGTCGGCGGCTACGCGAATGGACGTGCCTATGGACCATATTCTGGCCAGAGCAGGATGGTCCTCGGAAAGAACTTTCCAAAGGTTTTATAATAAGCCGCTGGCGGAACCTGCTCCATTTGCAGACAGAATTTTAGAGTCTGCAGATAATATTTAATTTAAACCTGGGGAGCTCTCTGTTTTTGTTGTTATTAATAAACCTTTTTTGTTCACAAACAGGTCATTGTTGATTGTGATAACATACTTCCTCCCTCAAAGGTCTTCAGACAGTCAGTGAAGCATGACACTGGTACACTGTTCGGAATCACAGAGCTTTGAAGTCTTCACATAGTCACTCACGTGACTCCGAAATAAAATAGTAAGATTAAATGAGAACTTACCAGTTCGAAGTTTGATCTGTATTTTATGAGGAGTTACGATGAGGGATTATGTGCCCTCCGCTCCCACCCTCTATTATACAGATCAACTGGTAATTAAGTTCTTATTTTTTTCTTTACTATATTTATTGCAATCGTTGTGTTTTTTCTGTGAATCCACACCGCTGCTTTGCAGAATGTCGCACATGCGTGCCGGATGGGGTCTTCACGTAATCCCTCATCGTAACTCCTCATAAAATACAGATCAAACTTTGAACTGGTAAGTTCTCATTTAATCTTACATAGAAACATAGAAATTAGGATTAAAGAGTTCAAAATTTCTTTGAAGGTTTTGGCAAACACATTGGCATTTTCCTAAACTGAACACTTTTGATTAACTAAAATATTGTTAGCCCGATACAGATAAAAAGTGTTGGCACAATAAAACGGAACAGAGGTGGAGTTTCTTTAGTTCTTATCTTTCACCCCACCAGCCTCTGCAACCAGAACATCATTATTTGGCATTTTTATCGGCTACAACCTGATCCCACCACCATCTCTTTATTCCACACTGATAAGCTTGTTTCTTTAATCCTTGGAGTACTGTCTATTTCAAGTGAAATCATTTCATTGTAATCTCTGCAAGTTCATTAAATGTCGAAGACTGAATATACTGTAACAAATTATCAGAACCATCAAGTAACACTTGCTTTCCATCTCCCTCCATCCTTCCCTTTCCCAGTTCTCTGACCAGCCTAAAGGGCCTGTCCCACTTACGTGTCCTTGGCACGCAAATTACGCGACCTCGTGGTCGTGTTGAGGCGCACGGGAATCGTATGGCCGCATGGCCCACTGAGAAACGCGGAGGGGTATATAGTTGTGCGCGACATCGCACGGGGCACTGAAGTTTTTGTAGCGAACAAAATCTTTTTTTTTTTTTTTTTTTTTTTGTTTGTTTATTTTTGTTAGAAGTAAGTACAGTAGTCTGGTACTTAAGTACCTAATACATAATACATAAATACATATTTTCATTCTTGTACAACTTCATATTTTTGGTGCAATAATAAAAGAACAGTGAGAGAAAAGAGAAATAAAGAGTGTCGGAATAGATAGACAAGCAAGTAGAAACAGAAAGTAAAAAAAAATAAAGGACAGAGGTGAGAAGTTAAAAGATTGAAAGAAAAGGAAAAAGTAATAAGAAATGAAAGATTAGGAGAGATCTACCTATCTCATATTTTTGCCCATTCGTCACCCAGTTCTGAACCATTTAATTTCTAAGGTTATGTTATGTTGCACCATATGCTTGTATAAAGTTGATAAACGGAGACCAAATCTTTAAGAATTGGTCTACTTTGCCTAGTAAGAGGAATCTCATTTCTTCAAGATGTAGCGTTTCAGACATATTTGAGATCCACATTTTGAATGTTGGCGTAGGTGCGTTTTTCCAAAATTTAAGTATAAGTTTTTTCGCTGTTATTAGACCATAATTAAGAAAGGCTTCTTGGAATATAGTTAGTTTACTTCCCTCTTCCATTGATCCAAAGATAATCAATTCAGTATTGGGGTTCAATTTTGTGTTAAATAGTTTTGTAAAAATTCCAAAAATTTCATTCCAAAATGTATACAGTTTTGTACAAGAGACAAAGGAATGTGCTATAGTGGCATTTTGAGTTAGACATTTGTCGCAGATGGGGGAAACATTTGAAAATATTTTATTCAGTCTTGTTTTCGAATAATATAATCTATGTAAAATTTTAAATTGAATTAGGTTATGTCTTACATTCATTGAACATTTGTTTACATATAATAGATTTTTATCCCATCTATCGTTCGGAATTTTTATCAATAACTCTTGTTCCCAGTCTCTTCTAATTGCTTCTGTCGTTGTTGTTTCTATATTTAGAATTATATTATATAAGTAAGATATTAAATTGCTTGATTCTGCCTTTCTATTCATTCCTTCCTCCAGTAGATCTGGGGTTAAAGTTTGATATCCTTGTATATACTTTTTCAAATAATCTTGAATTTGAAGGTATTTGAAATATTGATTACTTTTCAAATTATATTTTAGTTGTAATTGTTGGAATGATAAAAGTTTTCCCATTTCATACATATCTCCCATCATTTTAATTCCTATTCTTTCCCAATGGGTAAACGTTTTATCAATAATGGATGGTTTGAATGAGGGATTATTAGCTATTGGAGAAAGAAGCGATAATTTTCTTAATTTTAAAGTTAATTTTATTTGTTTCCAAATTCGTATTATACTATGAATAATTGGATTCTTCTTGTATATTACATTGTTCAGTTTTATCGGGGAAAGAAGGATCGCTCCTATATTATAAGGGGAACAATCCTCTTTCTCCATTCTTATCCAATCTACCTGTTGGGCAGAACTGTCCAACCAGTAGATTATATTTTTAATATTCACTGCCCAATAATAATACAATAAGTTAGGGAGTGTCAGTCCCCCTGATTCTTTAGATTTACACAAGTGTTTTTTTTTTTATTCTGTGTGATTTATAATCCCATATAAAGTTTATAATATCAGAATCTAATTTTTTGAAGAATTTTTTAGGTATGTATATTGGTATTGATTGAAATAGGTACAATATTTGTGGTAAGAAGATCATTTTTATCGCGTTTATTCTGCCTATTAATGACATCGGCAGTGTCTTCCAAAATTTAATCAGCCCATTTAATTTAGTTAATAAAGGCATATAGTTTGCGTTGAGTAATGATTTATAGTTCCTAGTAATTTGGATGCCCAAATATTTAAATTTTTCTGTTGTAATTCTAAAAGGGAATTTCAACAGATGTGTCGACTCTTGAGGTTTTATCGTCATAATTTCGCTTTTGTTCCAATTTATTCTATATCCTGAAAAAGAACCAAATTCCTCTATTAAATTTAGTATATTTGGTATGCTAATTTGCGAATTTGTAATATATAATAATATGTCATCTGCATATAATGAAATTTTATTATTTGAGTGTTTGGTAATATACCCATGAATGTTCGGATGGCTTCTTATACTTTCAGCTAAAGGCTCTATCACTAGTGCAAAAAGCAGGGGCGATAACGCGCACCCCTGCCTATTGCCCCTTGCTAAGTGGAATTTCAGGGATAATATATTATTAGTCAGTATTCTAGCCATCGGCTTATCATATAATAGTTTTACCCATGAAATAAAATTATCTCCCATATTAAATTTTTCCAATACTTTGAATAAATATTGCCATTCTACTTGATCAAAAGCTTTTTCTGCATCCAATGAAATAATTGCTAGTTCTTCTTCAGTATTATGTGAGTACATTATATTAGACAACCGTCTCAAATTGTTAAATGAGTATCTCTTTGGTATGAACCCTGTTTGGTCCGGATTTATTAGTTTACTAACATATTTACTCAATCTTCTCGCTAGGGTCTTCGTTAATATTTTTTGGTCTGTATTTAGGAGTGCAATAGCTCTATATGAGCCTGGGTCTTCTAGATCTTTATCCTTTTTTGGTATAAGTGTAATAGTTGATTCAGTTAGTGTTTCTGGTAGTTTATTTTTCTTTAAAAATGTATATATATAAATCTTGCAACCGTGGAGAAATTATTTCGTAGAATCTTTTATAGAATTCATTACTGAAGCCATCTGGTCCTGGGGTTTTGCCGTTCTTCAACGAACTAATTGTTTCTTCTATTTCCTGTAGTGTAATCTGAGCTCCTAATGCCTCTTGTTCCACCATATTTAATTTTGGAAGATTACAATTATCTAAGAAATTTGCAATTTGAGTATTATTTGCAGAGGTTTTCGATGTATATAAATTTTGATAAAATTGAGCAAATCTTTTATTAATATCTTTAGGTAGTGTTAGTAATTCCCCTTTGTCTGATTTAATTTTAGTAATTGTATTTTCTGTGTCCCTTTTTTTCAGTTGGCGTGCTAAGAGTTTATGAGGTTTATCACCAAATTCAAAATTTTCTTGTTTTGTAATTTGAAATAATCTCATTATTCTGGCCGATAAAATTTTATTTAGTTTATATTTTAGTATTATTATCTTATTATGTTTATCTATAGTTGGTTCTTTGGCATTTTCTGAATCTAATTGTCTAATTTCTTGTTCTAACTGCAATTGTTCAGTATTATTCTTTTTATTTTGGAAAGCTTGATATGAGATTATAATTCCTCTAATAAATGCCTTAAAAGTTTCCCATAATAAAGAGGGTGAAATATCTGGTGTATCATTTGTCTCAAAGAAGAATCTCATCTGCTCTTTTAAATATGTGCAACCTTGTGAGTTATTTAAAATTTGGGGGTAGCGAACAAAATCTTTGCGCGCCAATGGCGTGTCGCGGAACTGACAGCCAAGTGGGACAGGCCCAAGACCCTGGCGCGATGCAACGTCTCGCCTCTAACAGCAGCAGAAGCAGGCAAATGATCGCCGAGCTCGGCCTGGGGCTCACGGCCATTGCGGACCAGATCGGCCCCCACTTCTACTCCCAGAGTGGGGTCAAGAAAATTGTAGACACAAAATGCTGGAGTAACTCAGTGGGACCGGCAGCATCTCTGGAGAGAAGGAATGGGTGATGTTTCGGGTCAAGACCCTTCTTTCAGACTGAAGAAGAGTCTCAACCCGAAACATCACCCATTCCTTCTCTCCAGAGATGCTGCCGGTCCCGCTGAGTTACTCCGGCATTTTGCATCCATCTTCAAATGACTTCACGTGCTCCAGACGGGTGTGCGCTCCAGACGTCGTGGCTCAACGCGACCATGAGGTCGCGTAATTTGCATGCCAAGGACACGTAAGTGGGACAGGCCCTTTACTGTCTCTGACTACATTTTATCTCTCTTGGCTTTGTTGTAACTTTCTCCCAGCTAACAATGATCTATTGTACATTTTCCTTGTTCTCCATTCCATTTGTCCTGTTTTCACATCTCACACTTCCTTTTCTATGTATCGCCCTCTCCCCTGACATCAGTCTGAAGAAGGGTCTCGATCCCAAACACCACGCATTCCTGCCTGCCTGTCCTACTCCAGCATTTTGTGTCTATCAGAAAACAATCTAAATTGCTAATATTTCTTCTGGATTCCTCAAGTGCAAGGACATGCATCTTGCTAGATTTTCATTTTGTTTTCCCATATAATATCATTCCATTCCTTTCAAGAAGGGTTTGCTTAGTTTAGAGATACAGCATGGAAACAGGCTCTTTGACCCACCGAGTCCGCACCGATTAGCGATCCCCACACACTTACACTATCCTACGCACACTAGGGACAATTTACATATATACCAAGCCAATTAACCTACAAACCTGTACGTCTTTGGAGTGTGGGAAGGAAACGGAAGATTTCGGAGAAAACCCACGCAGTTCACTGGGAGAACGTACAAACTCTGTACGGGTGGCACCCGTCATCAGGATTGAACCCGGATTTCTGGCACTGTAAGGCAGTAACTCTACCGCTGCGCCACTGTGCCACCCTGCATTTCCTGGTGTGCTTGCCATTCTACTAGCAGCAGTATTAACACGTGGAAGTTTTCTCTTTGAACAATACATTGTGTAATAGGTTTCAGCTGAGGGCAGCATAGATGCATTCTAACAGAGTGAGCGGAATGCTTCCGCTAACAGCCTGGCCCTAAAACATTTCACTGTTTTTTTGAAAAAAATCCTCATTACAACATATTTCAACATGTAATTATGTAAATTATATCCAGGATTGTAAGATTTAACTCATAATCCCCAGTGTGTATGATTGACAAGCTGATATATGAACAGCAGGGGAACAAAATATAATTGCTTTAAATTCAATTTGGTCAATTTTCAGTTTTAATGCTTAAATCTAAATGGATTTGAATTTCAATTTTCCTTTTGTCCCAGCTACTTATAAGTGCTAAATTAAAAGGTCATGCACCCTTAAGTCTTAAACTTTGTTATTGTGTCATCCTCTAACTCATAATGTTAAGAGATTACACAACAGGTCAGTAATTCCATATGGATTGTTCCACAAATGTTTGTGATAAATTGGATTGACACTATGAAGGGTGTGGTGATTGTGATACACAGTTCTTTCTTTAATTGGTTCCAGCATTGAATGCAGGGCCAGGGGATTCATGCCGGTATTGCACAAAATCCTAGTAAAACTACAGCTAAATTATTGTATAAGTCCTGATCACTACATTACCGGGGTAATGTACTAGCTCCAGACAGTATATGGGAGAGCTCGATATGAATTGGAGTATTTTAGATATATACAAGATTACCTTGGCTAAGGTTGTTTCCTTTGGCAGAGAGGAAAGTAAAGAGGAATTTAATTGAGGTTATTAAAATTGAGAAAAGTCGAGACAGGGTAAATAGGAAGGAACTAATTCACATCGCAGAGAGATCAATGATAATGGATGTGGATTTAAGGTAATTGGAAGAAGGACTTAGGAAGAAAACTATTGACCCAAAAGTGATGGAGTCTGAGACTCTATGCAGAATGATGACAGAGTTTTAGTTTAATTTTAGAGATACTGTGTGGAAACAGGCCCTTCAGCCCACCTAGCCCACGCCAGCCAGTGATCCTTCGTACACTAGTTCTATCCTACACACTAGGGACAATTTACAGAAGCTATTTAACTGACAAACCTACACATCTTTGGGATGTGGGGGAAAAACTGGAGCACCCAGAGAAAAGCCACGCGGTCACTGGGAGGATGCGCAAACTCTGTATAGACAGCACCTGTGGTCAGGATCGAACCAGTGTTTCTGACACTGCAAGGCAACAGCTCTACCACTGCGCCACTATGCCGCCCAGTAATATGTACAAGACAGCAGAGGCTTCACAATAAAGGTGCAAACTTTAATCAGAACTGGCAGCACAGCACATCGATAGTGATGCTTATATCCATATCCTTATCTTTATAACTATAAAACTCTGATCTTGGATGTGTGTGTGTGTGTGTGTGTGTGTGTGTGTGTGTGTGTGTGTGTGTGTGTGTGTGTGTGTGTGTGTGTGTGTGTGTGTTTATTTATTTATTTGTGTGTGATCACATCTTCGCGAAAAAACGATGCGCTAACGGTGGAATGTTTACATATTCCGATAGAGATTTATGCCATGAAGTCAAAAATCACCTTATCTGAAAATTTCATGCATTATTTCTCGAGTTATTAATCAAAATGTTCAAGAATCTCAAATAACTTTGAAAATAAAACCGAACGGCTTTGGCTGATGACGTGATGATGTCACAATGGGTCTCAAGCTGTGTTCCACCCGCTGCGAGTGATGTCACCCGGCCGCTCCCCTCTCCCTGTCTCTGCCCTCTCTCTGTCTCTGCCATCTCCCTGTCTCTGCCCTCTCCCTGCCTCTGCCCTCACTCTCTCTCTCTCTGCCCTCTCTCTCTCTCTCTGCCCTATCTATCTACCGCCCCTCTCCCTTTCTAGCCGCACCTGCACAGTTGGGTGCTATGTGCGAGTGGATAGGGTGGGGTAAAAGGGGTGAATTAATTATATTAATATAACATCAAGGGGGGTTTAGTGTGTGTGTGTGTGTGTGTGTGTGTGTGGGGGGGGGGGTGGTTAGTGTGTGTGATGCCGCAGGCCGCCCCCCCCCCCCCCCCCCACGCGAACGCGCGTTGAAGGGACGGGACCCAACGAGTCCCACTTGGTCTGGTAACTATTAAAACTCTGATCTTGGATGTGTATTTATTTGTGTGTGATGTTTGTGTGTGATTCACATCTTCTCAAAAAAACAACGTGCTAACGGTAAAATATTTACATATTCCAATAGAGATTTATGCTGTGGTCAAAAATCGCCTCTTCTGAAAATTTAATGCATTATTTCTTGAGTTATTAATCAAAATGTTCAAGCATCTAAAATAACTTTGAAAATAACACTGAGCGGCTTTGGCTGATGATGTCACAATGGCTCTGCGTGCTGCCCTCGCTCAGGCTCATGCCCGCCCGAAGCATCGCATGGGCCCGGCGCCTGGTGGGGAGGCTTCTGCCGTGGGCAGAGCCTGGCTCGACGCTCGCCGCCTCGCTCGGGGTCCTAGGTTCTCTGCCCCCGTCGCTCTCTGCCCTCCGTCCCTCTCTGCCCCCTCCCTCTCTGCCCCCCTTCCTCTCTGCCCCACCCCTCAATCTCTAACCCCCCCCTCTCAATCTCTACCCGCCCTCCTCTCTATCTGCCCCTGCGCAGTTGGGGGTTATGCGTGTGGATAGAACACAAATAATATTAATATTTTTCATTCGCCCAGTTGGGGGTGAGCGAATGAATAATATTAATATTGTATCAAGGGGGTGGTTAGTGTGTGTGTGTGTGTGATGTTGAAGGCACCCCCCCCCCCCCCCCCCCCCCCACAACCGCACGTTCAGGGGACGTGACTCAATGGGTCCCACTTAGTCTAGTCATATATAAATATGATAATATCTCATTTCAGACACCACTAGTAACCTTTCACCTTTTTTGCTTGTCAATTGTCTATCCACAGACTGCAGAAGAAATCCACTGAAGTCCTTAGCAGTTTATTTTTTGCTCAAGATTCCAACACCTGCAGTCTCTGGTATCTTCAATTATTAATCTACCTTTTCCATAAAAATACCCAACTACTTCCACTGCCCTTTAAAAATGCAAATCTGAAAGACTCGCATCCCTGGGCAAAAAAGTTATGACTTCCAAAAAAAAAGTATTCCTTATTTTTAAAACGAGACCCATCGTTCTAGATTTTCCACCCATTATCTGCCACCTTTTGTCACCTTCCGCGATAATCTTTGATGTGCTACCTTACCAAATGCCTTCTGGAGGTCTGGAGCATTCACTCTGTCGATTTCCTCAACATATGTTATTTCTTCAACGAGACCCATCATTCTATATTTTCCACCCATTATCTGCACATCAACCCTGTTAATATCTTAAGATCCATAAGGATCTTATTTGTTTCAATTAAGTTACCCCTCACTCTTCAAAACTCCAGTAAATACACATCTAGACTCCCCAGCCTTTTCTCAAAAGACAATCTGGTTACTAATGTAGTTGTGGGATACTGTATAGTCTCACCAATGCACCATCGAACTGACACATAACCATTCTACGTTTCCATCCAATTTCCCTCACAATAAATTATAACATTTTGGTAGCTTTCCCAATTACTTGATGTACTTGATACTAGCCTGTGAATCATGCACGCTACATCAACATCACGCTGAATCTACAACTCTCTAATCTCTCACCATTTAGATAATATGCTTTTTTTTTCCAAAATATTTTCCTACCAACATTGACAATTTTACTATTTACCACATTACACTCCTATATACAGATCTTTGCAGCCTCATCTGATATATATCTATATGACTCTATGGCTCCCATTTGTCCTCTTCACACTTGCTTTCCTAACTATCTTTGCGCCATCAACCATAACTTCTACACTTTTATTTAAGTCATCGATAGAAACAGTAAAAGGCAGTAGCCACCACTGATCGTCTTTGGCATGGCAATCATTACATTTTGCCAAACAGAGAAAAGACCCATTTATGCCTACTCATAATTCATGGAGGGATACACCAAGGAAACAGACCCTTGGCCCACCATCCGTGCCAACCCTCACGCTCCCATTTTTACACTAATCTTACTAATCTATACTCATTCTCCCATCATCCCCATCAATTTCAGTTTCACCTTCAACGACTCGTCTGTACACCAGGGAAATTTCCAGTGGCTGAATAACTTACCAACACACACATTTTTGTTGGGATATGGGAAGAAACAGGACCAAAAGGAGGAAACCCTCATGGCCACAAGGAAAAAGTATAAACTCCACATGAGCAATACCGGAGCTCTGGATTAAACTTGGGCCACTGGAACAGGAAGGCAGTTGCACTACCCGCTGCACCATTATGCCCATTCTTTGATAGACACAAAATGCTGGAGTAACAGGACAGGACAGGCAGCATCCCTGAAGGTAAGGAATGAGTGACATTTTGGTTCGGGACCCTTCTTTCGACCTGAAGCGTCACCTATTCATTCTCGCCAGAGATGCTGCCTCGCCTGCTGAGTTACTCCAGCTTTCATGTCTATCTTCGGTGTTAACCAGCATCTGCAGTTCCTTCCTACACATGCCTATTTTCTGCTTGCAATTAGCCAGCCAATATTCCACCTCGTAAATATATGTCACCTTCTGCGATAATCTTTGATGTGCTACCTTACCAAATGCCTTCTGGAGGTCTGGAGCATTCACTCTGTCGTTATCCTCAACATATGTTAGTTCTTCAAAAACGTGGTGGATTCAGGTCATATTAATATCTGCAGGACACCAGGAGCTTCACAATAAAGACATGCACATTATTCTGGTCCATCAGTAAAGCAGCCCAATATATACACAAGTGATGATGGAATTGATTTTTATGGAGTATTCTCATGGAGTAGTTAATATATTTATACTTTGTTATATCTTAGTGAGTGATGTTTGACCTCGTAAGAAGAAAAAACTTTTAAACAGCTAGTAAATCACATCCCACAATTATTAAAGTTGGATCATGTGCCTGCCTGATTGCTTTTAGACATCAGATCAAAACCAATAAAATATTTAAGAATTAAAAAAGTGAAACCCAAATTATAAATATTTCCAGGCACCTATACATCTGAACACTAAAATGCAAATGAAAAATAAGTAGAAAATACCTTCCCATCATTTCAGGTTCTTTGGGATTCATACCCTGCATTCCCTATTGACAAGAGTCCCAAGCAATTTTTCCGAGATAGGAAATTACTGCAACTTCCCACTCTCCCCGCTGAACTCCAGGAAAAACCCACCATTTGAGTGTAGGCTGTTCATGTCATAAGAGCAGAATTAGGCCATACTGCCCATTGCGTCTACTCCGCCATTCAATCAAGGCTGATCTATCTTTCCCTCCCAACCGCATTCTTCGGGCTTCTCCCCGTAACCCTTTACACCCTTACTAAATCAAGAATCTGTCTTTCTTTGCCTTAAACATGCCCAATAACTTGGCCGTCTGTGGCAATGAACTCCACAGAATCACCACCCTCTGACGGAAAATATTCCTCCTCATGTCATTTCTAAACGTATATCCTTTTATTTTGAGACAATGCCATCTTGTCCTAGACTCTCCCACTGATGGAAACATAATCTCCACATCCACTCTATCAAGGCCTTTCACTATTTGGTAAGTTTCAATGAGGTTCCCCTCTCTTCCTTCTAAACTCCACGAGTACAGACCCAGTGCCGTTAAATGCTCATCATATGTTAACCTAATCATTTCTGGGATCATTCTTGTAAACCTCCTCTGTATCCTCTCCACCATCAGCACACCCTTCCTCAGATATGGGGCCCAAAACCACTCACAATGCTCCAAATGCGGGCTGACCAGTGCCTTATATAGTGTTGTATAGTATTGTGTTACTATTTGCATTCAGTGATAGGGTTTCTGATCAAGTTCAGTAAGGAAGACACAAAGGCTATGCTGCTGAATATCTGTGCTGGTGAGCGTTCTAGTTTATTGGAGGTGTATTTGATTACATTGCATTGGCCAAGGGCACTTCATAATATACATCATCATTGCTCCATTGTCAACTGCCTATTTTTTTGTTGCATTCCATTTAATGCCTCAAATGGCTGTTCTTAAATCATGAGCATCAACCTTGAAGATCAAATTATCATTTGACACAATGAACAGGCCATGTTTTTGTGCAATGCTGGTGCATTTTTCAGCAAGCATCATTGGACAATGATTGTTTTTGGAGCCTCTGGCTGTGATGAATTCAGTCATCGCTTTCTTCCTCAGATGAGTAATTCCAGCGTGGAACCACTGGTCCATACTGGTCCATACTGTGCAATGCATTGGGAAAGCTAAAGGATGATATTTATTTGGTGCAAAAATCTCAGACACAGCTGGAAATGACAACCTACAACGAGGTTTGTCAAGTCAATCAAAATCGTGGATTGCTGATCACTGAAAATATTGAGAAGGTAAACATTTGGAAGTGACCTACAGCTCTGAAAATTGATGATGGAGATAAAGAAACAAAATTACCCACTGAGTTGGCATCTCCAACTTCCTTAAATTCCTTAAATTCCTTAATTAAAACCGAAATAATGCAAGATTTGGAAATCTCCCACTATGGAATTGAAGGAGTTTACAGTTTAGTTTATTGTCATGTGTACCAATCTGGCCAGTTACTGGTAACTTTAACCCACTGTGTATTTAGGCAGCCTAACAACAGTAACCACGGATCAACTGCACTGGTGGATTTGGGATACCCATTGCCATAGCCAGGGTAACTCAATGTGACCATATCACATATCACCATAGGTTGCACTCATACATCTATGTTCACTTTTATCTTCTTTGCATGAGCCTGTGAAACTCATGCAGGTATGTGCAAAAATCACACAAGAGTGGGTCTTTATGGAGGCACAAGGAACTGCAGATATTGGTTCACAAAAAGGACACACAGTGCTGGAGTAACTCAGCAGGTCAAGCAGCATCACTGGAAGAAATGGATAGACAATGTTTTGGGTTGGGACCCATCTTCAGACTAATTTTAGTAGAGGGGAATAAAGCTGAGAAAAGAGGTGGGGGATGGGACAAGGCCTGGCAAGGGACTGCTTTTGTGCTATGTCAGAGCTGGTATGCTGCTTTAACCTCATAATAATAATAATAATAATAATATTAATAATAATATCTTTTATTGTCATTACACATAATTGCAACGAGATTGGTTTGCAACTTCCATCCGATGTCATAACTTAATCGACAAATAAAATTTAGGTTTAAATACCCTGAGAACAAGGTTTGTAAAAACGAACATTAGACCAGTAAAATCAACACAGACTAAAGTGCGAGGCCAGGGCTGACTGTCTATGGGGTGGGGGGGTACTCAGCAGGGCCGGTTCAGAGCCGCTACAGCTCTGGGAATGAAGCTGTTCCTGAGTCTGGTGGTGCGGGCGTAGAAGGCCTTGTAACGTCTGCCGGAAGGGAGTAGTTCGAACAGTCCATTACAAGGGTGAGAGGATTCTTTATGTATGCTGACGGCCTTCCTGAGGCACCGTGTGTGGTAGATGCCCTTCAAGGCTGGTAGCGGTGTCCCAATAATCTGTTGCGCTCTGTGGACAACGTGCTGAAGAGCTCTCCTCTCCGCCTCCGTGCAGCTGAGAAACCACACACAGAGATGCCATACGTTAGTATGCTCTCTGTGGTGCAGCGGTAGAAAGTCGTCAGCAGCTGTTGGGGCAGACCAGTCCGTTTCAATGTTCTTAGGAAGAACAGTCGTTGCTGTGCCTTTTTGACCAGCGCAGCGGTGTTGGTGGACCATGTGAGGTCCTCTGAGATGTGAGTGCCCAGAAACTTGAAGCTGGACACTCTCTCCGCACTGTCTCCGTAGATGGAGATTGGGGCGTATTCCCCATTCTGCGATCTCCTGAAGTTGATAATCAGCTCATTGGTCTTGGAGGTATTTAGCGACAGGATGTTCCGTGAGCACCAGTCCGCCAGGTTCTGCACCTCCGCTTTAGAGTTTGTTTCATCACTGTTGGTGATCAGCCCGATCACGTTGTGTCGTCTGCAAACTTGACAATGGTGTTGGTGTCGAATGCAGGGACACAGTCGTGGGTGAAGAGGGAGTAGAGCATGGGGTCAGTACACAGCCCTGTGGTGTGCCGGTGCTCAAGGTGATAGTGGAGGACAGGTGCGGCCCCAGTCTCACTGCCTGCGGTAGCATAGCAACCACTTCACAAAAGCTCTGATACAGATGGAGGATGGAAGCATGAGCAGAATTTACAATCAATAAAATTAAATATCTCCATTCAGCGCGAGTTACAGAAATGGTGTAATCAGTTTAGGGTGGCACAGTGGTAGAGTTGCTGCCTTACAGGTTCAAGCCTGACTTCGGGTGCTGTCTGTACAGTGTTTGTATGTTCTCCCTGTGATCACGTGGGTTTTCTCCAGGTGCTCTGGTTTCCTCCAACACTCCAAAGATATACAGGTTGGCTTCGGTAAAATTGTAAATTATCCCTGGTGTGTAGTATAATGCTAGTGTACAGGGTGATCGCTGTTCGGTGCGGACCCCATGGGTTGAAGGACCTGTTTCCACATTGTATCTCTATAGTCTATACAACAAAATATTAGCCTGGATGTGAAACTTACTAAATAATTACTATCCATGCATCGAATATATACACAAAGTCACTCAGCGGGTCAGGCAGCATCTCTGGAGAAATTAAATGGGTGACGTTTAGGGTCACTACCCAAAACGTCACCTATTCCTTTTCTCCAAAGAGAAGCTTGCTACTCTCCAATAGAGAGTAGCAAGCTGCTGCCACTGGGAATCAGGCAGCCACAATTTCAGGGAGCAGAGCCCGAGAGCTCGGAATATGGAACATGTTGGGATCTTCCCTCATCTTCTATTGGCAGTTTGATGACAGTATTGGTGCCATATTCTACTTTTACAGAACTCATAACTTCTCCTTTGCACTCACTCTCACACAGTCCATGCGTGAACCTCACCTTCTATTGCTTGACATTCCAACTCTGTTATAGGGGAGAGTTTAATGGTCCACATTCATATCCAGACTTCAAAGATTTCTCTTGATTCTCCCACCTTCATATCTATTCTGATGAAGACATTTTTCACACCATTGCTATTAATATTGACACAGCGAACATTCCGGTGGGCCTCCGAGAACAAAGACACACCCAGAGGCGGCCACAAACAATCTAGTGGCCCACCATGAATGAAGATGGACCCGACAGGTTACCCGCGGCCAAGTGCCAGCGGCAAGCCTGGTTCGTTGCCACGAAGAAAGACCCGGGGGGCCGCTGCCAGGAGGGGAAGCTCGGGAACCTGGGCCTGAAGACCAATGAGTTGAGGAGGAAGGAGCCGCTGGCAAAGTTGGACGTAAGGAGGGGCCAGTGGGTGAGGGACCGGGGTATTGCCTCCAGCGCCTTTAAGGTCGGCTGCGGAAGGTCGACACAAGTGGTCAGGTGAGGAGTGGGACATCGGTTCGCGGGCGGAGCCTGTCGACGGTGTTGGAGCAGGCTCGCAGCAGCCTGGCGCTTAACAGGGCTCACCTGGATTGGGGCCACTCCAGTACATCCTGGGCTGTGGACTTTTGTTTTTTTTATTTTTGTAAACGGTGCCAAAATATGGTGACCGTGCATGTCTGCGGTATGCAAAAGGAATGTCACTGTGCAGTGCATACATGGCAATAAAGTACCATTGAATCATTGAACCATTGAGTGTGTAGGAAGGAACTTGAGATGCTGGTTTTCACTGGAGATAGACACACAATGCTGGAGTAACTCAACAGGACAGGCAGCATCTTTGGGTAGAAGGAATGGTCGACGTACAATGTCGAGATCCTTCTTCAGACTGAGAGTCAAGGGAGAGGGAAACAAGAGATCTGGAAGGGTAAAATGTTAAAAACAAGAGTTCAAAGGGGACGAAGATCAGGGAAAATGTAGAATAGATCATTGTTAGCTAGGGGAAGGTGACAACAAGGTCTACAATGTAAACATTTAATCAGGCGGACAGTCAGACTGGTCAGAGAACTAGGATGGTGATATCTTGCTTTTTCCATAATTTTGGTGTTCCTACCATAATAATTTGCAGAACTCTAAATTGTGTCCAGTCCATATCCCACACTTGCTCTCAACAGATATAACAGATAACCAGCTTCTCCATTTTGTATCAGAACTGAGCAATTCTGATGAAAGGTCATCACCCTGTATCATTATCACAGTATTGTCAGACTCCACCCGCTGAGTATTTCACTTTCAGATGTCCAGGTCGGTGTTCTGCAATCCAAGCATTACTTGCATCTCTCTTTCTGATAAGTATGATATTAAGCATGACAGCTTGGTATTGTTACCTTTCAAGATGTACCATGTAATATTGTGTAATATTGTGTCTTTTTAGTTATTTTATACAACCGTCTGAGTGGTGGTGCCATCGAGTGTGGCAGCCTCGCCAGCAGCTGTCTGTCCTTTCATCCTTTTTAGACTGTCTAAAAGTTTGTTTTTTGTCTTATTTAGTCCCCCTCTATTTACACCTCTTCCAGAACATTTGCAGCTTCCAAACCTTCAGCACCCTCTTTCATTCAGCGATGGATGCCACCATATGCATCGCAGTCTATCGCTCTTTACCTTATCACAGGCATTATCTTTGTTCTCTCTACCACCGGCACCACCACCCCCCACAACCTCACCCCCACCCCATCACCCCCCCTCAGTCAACCACCACCGCACCTGAAAAGATATTCATTTTCCAACATTTCTGACTTCTGATTGATGATCGGTGACCTGAGACGCTAACTCTTTTCCTCTCTCCACAGATACATTTTCTGATTGCTTTTCTTTCCCACAGCTGCTTCCTCTGTATTCCCATTGCAGAAAACAAGTTACATTTAGCGTGGAAGAGAGGTTTTTCCGGATCTGCACCAGGTCTTGAGAGATTGTGAACACAGATCTCCTCTCTGCTAGTCATTGCTTGTAGACAGTGTGACAGCCACAGAGATCTGCCTGTGGAGCCGCTGTCTCAGTGCCAGAGACCGGGGTTCAATCCTAATCTCCGGTACTGTCCGTGTGGAATCTCACTGTGTTTCATGGGTTTCCTCTGGTTTTAGTTTTAATTTAGTTTATGTTAGAGATACAGCACGGCAACAGGCCCTTCAGCGCACCGTCACTGATCAGCGATCCCCGCACATTTACACTACCCTACGCATACGAGGGACAGTTTTGCATTTATACCAAGCAAATTGACCTATAAACCTGTACATCTTTGGAGTGAGTGAGGAAACTGAAGATCTCGGAGAAAACACACGCAGGTCACGGGGAGAATGTATAAACTCCGTTCAGACATGCACCCAGAGTCCGGATTGAACCCGGATCTCTGGCGCTGTAAGACAGGTGTTACTACTCATAACAGAGACTGGCAACCTCCACCAGTTACACCAGCAGGTAGCCCTGAAATATTTGCATAGCCTTCCTGAAAACAAGGCATCCCTTCCGCGGATAATATTGTCACCAGCCTGGGAACATATTGTCTGCACTCTGGAATAAGTGATGCAAGCATATCCAACTGATCAGCACTCCCCAATCACTGAAAGAGTGCTGGTGGTGTTGTGTATATAACTTCAAAGGTTGGCTGATGGGGTCAAGGCTGCATACTGTGTAGCTCAGTACTGGCAGCTACAAGAAGTGAAACAGGAACAGGTATAGTAATGCCATTTGTTTCTGATAAGTATGATATTAAGCATGACAGCTTGGTATTGTTACCTTTCAAGATGTTCCTACCATAATAATTTGCAGAACTCTAAATTGTGTCCAGTCCATATCCCACACTTTTGCTCTCAACAGATATAACAGATAACCAGCTTCTCCATTTTGTATCAGAACTGAGCAATTCTGATGAAAGGTCATCACCCTGTATCATTATCACAGTATTGTCAGACTCCACCCGCTGAGTATTTCCCTTTCAGATGTCCAGTTCGGTGTTCTGCAATCCAAGCATTACTTGCATCTCTCTTTCTGATAAGTATGATATTAAGCATGACAGCTTGGTATTGTTACCTTTCAAGATGTACCATGTAACATTGTGTAATATTGTGTCTTTTTATTTATTTTATACAACCGTCTGAGTGGTGGTGCCATCGAGTGTGGCAGCCTCGCCAGCAGCTGTCTGTCCTTTCATCCTTTTTAGACTGTCTAAAAGTTTGTTTTTTGAGGTCTTTTCGTTTTTTTTAGTGGGGGTGGGGGAGGGGGAAGGGGGAAAACCGTCTTCTCAGTCACCACCTGGTCGAGGATGCGTCTTTTTTCCGAGCCGCATCTTCGTCCCCCTCGCGGCCTACCATCTGGATTGGTGCAGCCTTTCCTGCCGGAGACTGGCCAGTGCTTCAGCAGCTGCGCAGCACTAAATTACCATCACGGAGCAGGCGATGCCTTACCGGGATCGCCGTATTGGAGCTCCGGAGTGTTGGGCCTGCCGACTTTAACACCGTGGAGCTGTGGTTTACGGAACTTCCAGCTGCGAGCAGCGCAGACTTCAACATCGCTGAGGCCTGGGATCTTTGCCGAGGATCGCCAGTGTTGGAGCTCCGTCCAGCTAGGCCTGTGGACTACGGAAGCCTCGGTCTCCGGTAGGAAGTGGCTGATTCGGAAATTCCAAGCCGCAGAGAGTGTTCTTCCGTTCCGATCATCCCAGCGAGAGTCGGTCTGTCAAGAAGAACTCTCTCTAACCTCTACAGGTGCACAGTAGAGAGCTTGCTGAGCGGTTGCATCGTGGCTTGGATCGGCAACTTGAGCGCCCTGGAGAGGAAAAGACTACGAAAAGTACTAAACACTGCCCAGTCCATCATCGGCTCTGACCTCCCTTCCATCGAGGGGATCTATCGCAGTTGCTGCCTCAAAAAGGCTGGCAGCATCATCAAGGACCCACACCACCCTGGCCACACACTCATCTCTGAAGAAAACCCACGTGGTCACGGGTCGATCGTTCAAACTCAATACAGACTGCACCCATAGTCAGGATCAAAGCCTGGTCTATGGCACTGTAAGGCAGCAACTGTACCACTGCACCACAAACAAATGGCATTACTATACCTGGTAGAAGGTACAGGAGCCTGAAGACTGCAACAACCATGTTCAGGAATAGCTACTTCCCCACAGCCATCAGGTTATTAAACCTGGCTCGGACAAAAACTCTGAACATTAATACCCCTTTATCTCTTATTTGCACTTTATCAATTTATTTATTCATGTGTGTATTTACGTATATATAGGTATATGGACACACTAATCTGTTTTGTAGTCAATGCCTACTATGTTCTGTTGTGCTAAGCAAAGAAAGAATTTCATTGTCCTGTCAGGGACAAATGACAATAAACTCTTTTGACTTTGACTTGACTTTGAAACATCGGGCCAACATTGCGGAGACCTCAATAGGCCCCGACCACGGGTGAACAAGAAGAAGAGGTCTGAACTTTGTTGCCTTCATTGATTCCACTGCGGGGGGATGTTTTTATGTTAAATTCTATAGTGTTGTGTTCATCTTATTTGTGTGTTGCATGGTAAATCAAATTTCACTGCACCAATTGATGTGACAATAAATGTAACTTGAACTTGAACTTGAACATCAGATATGTTTCAAAACTGGGAAAGCAGCACAAAGAAATTTCAGTGGCTGGTGATGGGCACCTAATGGTGGTGCAGTGGCACAGTTGCTGCCTTACAGTGCCATAGACCAGGCTTTGATCCTGACTATGGGTGCAGTCTGTATGGAGTTTGTACGATCGACCCGTGACCACGTGGGTTTTCTTCGGGACCTCCCACTTTCCAAAGATGTACAGGTTTGTACGTTAATTGGCTTGGTATACTTGCAAATTGACCCTAGTGCATGCTAGAACAAGTGTTAGTGTGCGGGGATCGCTGGTTGGCACATACGCGGTGGACCAGAGGGCATGTTTCTGAGCCGTATCTCAAAACTAAACTAATCAAATTATTTCAAACATCAGCTGGAGTGCCTCAAAATTGCCTTCTAATGTTAATGACTGTTCTTTGTTCTCTGAACACATTTTATACAACACAGCAGCAAGCGATTCAAGTATAGTCAATATCAATATAATTGCTAATATTATATCCACAGAGAAATCAGTAGGATGCAGCAGATTATTAATGAAAACATATCAGTGTAATAAGGAAATCTACAAGGAAATCAATAATAAGAAGGTAACATCCTCCAATAATCAAATTAGTGTGAAAGGAAATGAGATACAAGAGAAGGCAGATGCTGGAATCTTGAGTAAAACTCAAAGTGCTGGAGGATCTCAACAGGTCAAGTAGCATCTGCAGAGGAAATGTACAGACAACATTCTGGGTTGGGACCCTTCTACAGACTGAAAGGTACTGTTGCTTTGGTGCAAATATGTTGCAGGCAAAAATCTTCACCATTTACACATGAGGCTGCTGCAATTTTTAGCTGTTCCCCGTTTTCCAGTATTTTCTCCCCTAATTTTTCTGTCTTACTGCTTCAAATCAAAACAAAATATGTATGGTAGGCACAAAATACTGGAGTAACTCAGTGGGACAGGCCGCATCTCTGGAGAGAAGGAATGGGTGATGTTTCGGGTCGAGACGTCTGAAGTCTGAAGTCTGAGAGGTCTGAAGACCTGAAATGTCACCCATTCCTTCTCTCCGGCAATGCTGCCTGACCAGCTGAGTTACTCCAGCATTTTGTGTCTACCTTCGATTTAAACCAGCATCCGCAGTTCTTTCCTACACAAAATGCGTATGGTATGATTTGACTGCATGTAACACCATCAATGTTTTTCACTTATCACAGTACACAGGACAACAATATACAATCTGGCTGGTCTGGTGAGCTGAGGTCAGGCACCAACTCTCAAACACCTCCTCCTACTTACCCCTGGACAAGGGGGGAAAATGTAGGGGACACGCAATTTTTTGGCGGCCACGGGTCATGCGCATGCGCGCGTGCACAACACACACACACACACACACACACACATACACACACACGCGCACACACACACGCACACACACACGCCCACGCACACTCACACACACGAGGCTTCGGAGACTTCGGCCATAGGCCCTGTGGACGGTAGCATCAGGAGCTGACCTGGTTGGTGACCGACTCCGAACTCCAGCAACAGCAGCTTCGTCCGCCCCAAATCGTGGGGCTTGAATTGGCCCATTCACAGGGCCTTTCATCGCCCGGCGTGGTTTAAAATCGACCGGCGGGGGCTTCAACACCAGTGCCTCAATCGCCTCGATGCAGCAGGATGAAAGGCCCCGCAAATGGGCCAATTCAGAAAGCGTCAGATACCCGCTTGAATCTTTCAAAAGTTGCAATGTGATAAATAACACAAACAAATACAACTGAAGCAAATAAAGGCAAACAGAAGAACCAACCTTGGAACAGGGAGAGAGAGAGAGAGAGAGAGAAAGAGATGGGAAAAACATACTAAATAACGTGAGTGACCGAATGAGGGACTTACCTGCAAGCCAGCCAGGAAACCCGTCCACCGGATTCCTTAATGACCTGACCCATTTAAATCTGATACCCATTTAAATCTATACCATCCAATTAGTTCAAATGGTAATTGTACCCACATCAGACAGCTTTGGAAGGTCAAAACACAATTGGTGACACATCGCGTTAATACGGTGTTAATAGAGATATTTAACAAGCGCTTAACAGTGACACCCCCACTGTCTCGCGGAAAGTGGACATATTAATAGTTTTTATTTCATACTTTTCAAAATCCGGATTACAAAACATGGGGTGGATTGTCCCTTACCTCTCAAAACATGGGAGGGATGCGTCCCCCCATACCCCCCCCCCCCCCCCAGATTTCTGCCGATGCCCATGGACCATAAAACCTCTTCTTTCCTATGCACAATAATATACCAGTACAATACCAATATTGAAAAGGGATTGTTAGCAATAATTGCCAAACTGAACATTCTTATAAAAAATTATTCTTTCTATGAACACAGACCATACAAATCTACCGGGGTTTAGATCTTTTGAGACACCCTCCCTCCCTCCTGATTGCAAGGTAAAGGCCCTGTCCCACTTTCACGACCTCTGCCGAGTTTGCCCTTGACTCATACTCGCAGCATGGTCGTCACGAGGTCATAGGAGGTCGTAGGAGGTCGTAGGTAGGTCGTAGCAGGCCGTGATGCTAGTCGTAGGTACTCGTGGCATCAAGTAGGTCGGGGCTTTTTTTTCTGATGAAAAATATCCATGAGTAAAAAAGGTCGTGAATTAGGTTGTGAAAGTGGGACAGGCTCTTTAGGGAAAATCAGATATAACTTTGGCTATTCCATTACAATTAAAAATACCCATTAATGTCATGGTTCCATGACAAGTACCATTCCTATTTATGGTAACATCACCATGGAAAGCTGAGTAAGCATCTTTGAAAGTCTTGTGCTGAATCAATTAATCTTGTCCAGGACAGCTTTGGGGAGATGATTCTTGTTTGCCAGGATTCTACTGTAAGCCAGGGAATTGGCAGTGAGATCTCAACTCTGAATTGATCAATACTGGAGTGCATGGGAGATCGGAAACACACCCATGAAGCCTCCCATGATCAAAGGGCAAACTGTTATCAAACAAGGCAAGTTGAGATTAGTTTAGTTTAGTATATTATTATTGTCATGTATACTGAGATACAATGAGATACAATGAGATACAATGAACTATCCAGTCAAAGAAAAGACTATACTTGATTACAATCAAGCTGTCCACTGCGCACAGATAAAGGATAAAGAGTACGACATTTAGTGCAAGATAAAGTCCGATAAAAGGAATAGGTGACGTTTCAGGTCAAGACCCTTCTTCAGACCTAAACGTTGTCTACTCCTTCTCTACAGAGATACTGCCTCACCTGCTGAGCTTTGCTCCAGCAATTTGTGTCAACCTTCGATTTAAACCAACATCTGCATAGAAACATAGAAAATAGGTGTAGGAGTAGGCCATTCGGCCCTTCGAGCCTGCACCACCATTCAATATGATCATGGCTGATCATCCAACTCAGTATCCCGTACCTGCCTTCTCTCCATACCCCCTGATCCCCTTAGCCACAAGGGCCACATCTAATTCCCACTTAAATATAGCCAATGAACTGCAGTCCTTTCTTACACATAAAGTCAGATAAAGTCTGATTAAAGATAGTTCAAAGGTCTCCAATGAGGTACAGGGGAGGTTGTTACTGATCTCCAGCTGATGGCTATTTGGTTAAAATGCTGCCTTATTCCTGGTATAGGTTAATCCACTCTTAGAATGAACCTACAATGTAAAAAGTGAAGTATGAGATAATAAATGAACATTAAGAATCTGAAAGTCGTGCTTTTCTTCAGGTGACTGTAGTTATATTATGCGAGCTAAATTAAACCAATTGATGCCTGGAAATTCTGCTGGGTTCCACTGGAATGAAGCTTATGCAGTGGTCAGTCACATCAACCTTTAGTTATGACTAAGGTTCAGCACAAGCGGAAATATGTGCTCCCTCCTGTGCTCCTGAGGCCAAAATTGGAAAGTAGGCCACGGCCACAAGATTCAAGAGTGTTTAATTGACATTGCACGAGGAACGGAACAATTAAATTATTACTTACTGCAGTTTTATAGGCACATTAGCACAACAACACAACAAATAAATACACATTAAGCAACAATACAATAAATGATCAGTTATACTGTTATAATGGGCCATATCAATTGTACTCAGTGCTTTATTTGTGCCGGTAAGTTAAACACCATTGTGTTTTCTAGCGATGCGACACATGTTTACCAAACATGCATACCGTCATCTTTTTGCCTACAATAAAAAGCACTGGTTTTACTGATATGGCCATTTATTTGTGCAAGGTTTTAGGTGGTGCATTGATGAACGAAAATTGGTCTTTGCCGAATGAGGGGAAGGAAATAACTAGTCTTAGAGAATCATAAAGTCTTACAGCACGGAAACAGGCCATTCGGCCCAAGTTGCCCACACCGGCAAACATGTCCCATCTGCATTAGTCCCACCTGCCTGTGGTTGGCCCATGTCCCTCTAAACCTGTCCTATTCATGTACCTGTCCAAATGTTTCTTAAACATTGTGATAGTACAGCCTCAACTACCTTCTCCAGCAGCTTGTTCCATGCACCCACCACCCTTTGTGTGAAAAAGGTACCCCTCAGGTTCTTATTAAATTTTTCTAAAACTATGTTGGGACTGGACTTTACACTGTGTTTATGGATGGAGAAAAGAATAGGTGTAGGGAATGGCCTTTGCAGGGGATAAAGCAGGAGATAAAGGGATCAGTCTAGGATTTCACCTTGCAAGGTTGTAGAGTCTAATCACGGGGTCAGGGTGGTTGTCAGGGCCGGATTTAGATGAAGAGAGGCCCTAGGCTATTCCACTTGTGAGGCCCCTCCCATTCCCCCATCCCCACGACGAGAGGAAGATGGAAGAGTCTACCAGATTGACACCGATGTGCAGCCAAGCTAAGGGCTGGAAAGCTGCGCTTTTAATTTATTGTCGATGCTAGTGTCGAGTTATCAGCTTAAAACACTATTATTCTAAAATGAAGGGCAAGGAAAATTACTAAAGTTTTGTTTGGAGACTACAGTGCATTGTGACAGCATATATAAGAAAGGCCTATGACAGTGTCAAAAATATTATACACCAGGCCCGTACGAAGCTTTTCAAAAAGAAGGCTGGCATGGTAGGATTACAAAAATTTTATGTGATATGCATGCAGTGCATATCACAAGCACAAAGTTGAAAGACCCTTGCAGCCGGGCCCAGGGCCCGCTTAAGCTCTGGGGTTTTAGATGCTCTCTGGTGCATACTGAGCCTTATTTTGGAGCATTTTTGCGACAAATATATGACCAATATTTCAGAAATAATTTTGGTTGAGTCAAGAGTATTGAGTGGTTGGAATAGGATGATTGGGGTCACAGGCTATATACATTTTTAGAAATCAAGAATTGAAGCTGTCCTTGTTTTAATAATCAAGTTGTACTGTAAAATGTTATGTAAAATGTTACAAAGGAGCATGCAAGCACTGCAAATAAAATACTGTAAGTTTTTGCAGTAAATAAAACCTTTTTTTAGAAAATGTTTTGTGTGATGATTTGATTGCCTGTTACTGTTCGACTGTGTTAGTGTGTGCACATTAAAAATGTAAAATGAAAGTCGCAAACTATGGAATTCATTTTTTTCAGTATTGTTATCAAGGAAAAGAAAGCAGTTCCAATTGTTTGATATTATTCATATGGAGGAGAAAGTATAATTGCTCTAAAACCTACCTTAATTTTGCAATCTCACTAAAGATAATCCCCCTTTCCCTCTCCCCCCTCCTCCTTCCCCCTCCCACCACCTCTCTCTCCCTCCCCCTTCCCCTCTCTCTGCCCTTCCCCTCCCTCTCTCTCCCCCTCCCCTCCATCTCTCTCCCCCTCTGTCTCAACCCCCCATTCCCCCTCTCACATCCTCCCTTCTCTCTCCCACCCTCCCCCTCTCTCTCCCTCCCACGCAGCGAGGCTCCGACTCCGCGCTACAGACACCGCAGCCCCCCCCCCCCCCTCCCGGCCTGGAGAAACAGGCACTCCCGCAACGCAATATTCCACTACTTACCTGGAGTGGACACGAGGAATCGAGGTGATTGTGTGGAGTGCAAATGGAGATTAAACCTGCCTGGGCCCACAGCGCACGCGCGGAGAGACAGCGTCATTTTGCATCGCTACTGCATCACCAGCTTCCCCGATTGCACAGTCACAATTCTTTTCCCCAAAACATCCAGCGGCTGGAACCAGAATTTCGGGTAATTTCCGTCAAAGTTGAAGCGCTGAGAGCGCTCTAATTTTTTTTTTTCTCAGTATTTTTTTTCCTCTGGGAAAAGAACACCTTGGCCGGAGGCCCCCTAGATTTTGAGGCCCCAGGCTTCAACCTATGAGGCCTGTAGGTAAATCCGGCCCTGCCGTGGCCCCTCTAGATCTCGAGGCCCTAAACTTAAGCTTGTGAAGCTTATACGTAAATCTGGCCCTGGTGGTTGTAGCCTCAAGGACAGGGGTGTTAGCAGCTAGTTTCAATGAGATGAAGAGTGGTGTAATCTTGCAGGTTGGCAGTCCAGTCAAAATGACCATGTCGTTTTGAAAGAACCCAATGGCAAACAATCTAAAGAGAATGTGGTCCAAGCTCACCTGCAGTCCTGGCAGGGGTATGAGGAGGGGCAGGAAGTGATATGGAAATATTGATTTTCAAAAATTAGGCTCTCAGAGAAACTCAGGTTGACGAAATAGTATGCATTTTCTTTCAAACACAAATCATGATTGATCAAAATGTTTGTTGAGTAGATAATGGATTGTGATATAGCTTTTCCCATTGAGGGTAGGGAAGATTCAAACAAGAGGGCATGACATGAGAATTAAGGGACAGAAGTTTAGGGGTAACGTGAGGGGGAACTTCTTTACTCAGAGGGTGGTGGCTGTGTGGAATGAGCTTCCAGCAGAGGTGGTGGAAGCAGGATCGATTTTAACATTTAAAAGTAAAGTGGATAGGTATATGGACGTGAAGGGAATGGAGGGGTATGGTCTGAGTGCAGGTAGATGGGACTAGGGGAAAACAAATGGTCGGCACGGACTGGAAGGGCCGAGAGGGTCTGTCTCCGTGCTGTAATTGTTATATGGTTATATGGTTATATGATAAATATCACCTACGTGGATTTTCAGAATGCATTTGATAACGTCCCATACAAAATATGGATATCAAAATTGAAGCCTATGAAATTAGACTTGCAGCACTGGATAGGAAATTGGATTTAAAAATAGGAAGCAGAGAACTGTAAAGACAAGTAAAAACAGGTAAATGGTTGTTTTTGAGTTTAGAGGATGGTAAACAGTGATCTTTCAGTGGATCAATGCAGTGGCCATTACTTTTATTATGTGTCGGTTCTTCTATATCATTGTTGGGGAAGTGAAAGGGTAGATCCTGCCAAACCAAACATGCTTTGTGGGATGAACCATGCTCAATTTACTGCAGTGACTGATGCAAGAGTATGTCAAAAGTCAAACAAGAGGAATTGGGAGCACAAATTTCAATTAAGGAAATAGAAAACACAATAGTTTAATTAAAGAATGGAAAAACACCAGAACCTGATGGATTTAGTAACAAATTTTATAAAAGTTTTTACGACATAATTACACCACATTTACAGAAAATGTATACATATGCCTTTAAAGAACAAATATTACCGGAAACATTAGCAGAATCAACGATTACATTAATACTTAAGAAAGACAAAGATATAGAAGAACCCGGATCATATAGATCTATTGCGTTGTTAAATACAGATCAAAAAATATTAGCTAGATGATTAAGTAAGTATGTTAGTAAATTAATAAATCCGGATCAAATGGGGTTTATCCCTAAGAGACAATCATCTAATAATTTGAGACGTCAAATAATGGGATTATATGGTTAAAGTATTGCAAAAATTCCAATTAGGAGAGAATTTCATCCTATGGATTAAATTACTATATAATAAGCCAACGGCTAGAATATTAACTAATAACATTTTATCTACGAAATTTCAGTTATCAAGGGGTAATAGACAAGGATGCCCACTATCACCGTTGTTATTAGCTCTTATAATTGAACCCCTAGCAGAAAGAATTAGAACACATCCGAATATCCACGGCTACAACACAAAATATTCAAATAATAAAATATCATTATATGCTGATGATGTACTACTTACTGTACATCACAAAATCCCATACCACTATACCAAACATATTAAACTCAATTGAGGATTTTGGATCATTCTCAGGATACAGAATAAATTGGAACAAAAGTAAAATCACGTCAATAAAACCGAAAGACTCAACACACCTCTTAAAATTCCCTTTTAAATTAGCTACAGAAAAATTTAAATACTTGGGTATTGAAATTACCAGAAAATATCAAGATATGTTTAACGCAAATTATAATCCTTTACTTAAGAAATTAAATAACTTAATTAAATTCTGGAAAACGCTTCCGATGTCTTTAATAGGTCGAATAGGCGATGCTTTAACATGAATCCCCGTTTGAAGCTCTGGAGTGTTGGGCCTGCTGCTTCAACATCATGGAGCTGTGGTTTGTGGAGCACCCAGCCTCGGGTCGCGCTGATTTCAACGTGTGGAGCCCTGGGATCCCTTTGCCGAGGGCCACCAGCGTGAATCTCCACCCAGCTCAGCCTGTGGACTTCGGGAGCCGCAGTATGAGGCGGAGGCGACAGAAGAAGTACAGGAGCAGGGAGGTTCTACTTCAGTTGTACAGGGTCTTGGTGAGACCACACCTGGAGTATTGCGTACAGTTTTGGTCTCCAAATCTGAGGAAGGACATTATTGCCATAGAGGGAGTGCAGAGAAGGTTCACCAGACTGATTCCTGGGATGTCAGGACTGTCTTATGAAGAAAGACTGGATAGACTCGGTTTATACTCTCTGGAATTTAGGAGATTGAGAGGGGATCTTATAGAAACTTACAAAATTCTTAAGGGGTTGGACAGGCTAGATGCAGGAAGATTGTTCCCGATGTTGGGGAAGTCCAGGACAAGGGGTCACAGCTTAAGGATAAGGGGGAAATCCTTTAAGACCGAGATGAGAAAGACTTTTTTCACACAGAGAGTGGTGAGTCTCTGGAACTCTCTGCCACAGAGGGTAGTTGAGGCCAGTTCATTGGCTATATTTAAGAGTGAGTTGGATGTGGCCCTTGTGGCTAAGGGGATCAGAGGGTATGGAGAGAAGGCAGGTACGGGATACTGAGTTGGATGATCAGCCATGATCATATTGAATGGCGGTGCAGGCTCGAAGGGCTGAATGGCCTACTCCTGCACCTAATTTCTATGTTTCTATGTTTCTATGTAAGAAGAGCTCCAAATTGCGGCGGGCGCAGAACTCATTGAGGTGGGGACGGAGGGGGAGAAAGATGAGGCCAGGGCCGGCCTTAAGCCGATTGGGCCGATTGCTCCCAATTCAGCCGCGTGAGTAAGAGGGCCCCACGCCAGAGTAATCTACTCTCGGCTCGGGTAGATGGGGGCGGAGAGAGAGTAGAGGGGTGGAGGGGAAAGAAAGGGGTAGACAGGGAGGGGGGTATCAGCGGGAATGGAGAAGGGGAGAGCAGGAGGTGGGTCATTCCCTCACGGTCCCGGGGCAGCGCTCCCGCCCCTCCAGTCGCCGTGCTTCACGCACACAGCCCCAGCCCCACCCCTCTCTCTCCCTGGGGAGATGCAGTGAACAATATATGGTGGGCCGGGCCGGGGGTTGGAGCAATGTTTACAAACATCGGCCTAAGCTTACACCCGTCCGCAGGACCCCGGCATCCACTCCTGCCGCCGGCCCTCTCCCTCCCTTCTCTCCTTCCCTTCTTCCCTCTCTCCCTTCTCTCCTTCCTCTCTCTTTTCCCTTCTCTCATTCGCTCCATCCCTTCTTTCTCTACTTCCCTCCCTCCCTCCCTTCTGTCCTATCCTCCCTTCTCTCCCTCCCTCCTCTCCTTCCCTCCCACGCACACACATCATGCACAGACAACTAACACACAGTTAGGATAGGGTAGAGGCCCAAAGGGTAGGATGGGGCTGAAGCCCAAAATGTAATGCCTGGACTGGTTTTTCACCAATGGTTGTTGGTTTTCCAGGATCTATTTAATTAAATAACTTTTTTTCATTTCACAGTCACTAAAACAAGTGATATTGTAACTATGTACTTTTCAGAGGTGATCTACATATTTTGTTTGTTACTTGTAGGCTTACATGTATGCAATTTTATATTAAAATGTAGCTTAGATCTACATGTAGTTTGGTCCATTAAGTCGCATGCACTTTTTAAGCGCACATTTTGATTACTTTCCATTCTACCATAGAGATATAAAGAGATATATAGACTTTAATTAGATTTCTATGAATCTACGGACCTTGGCTACAGAACCTGGGGCTCACCAAAATTGTTCCCAATTGGGCCCCACACCTCCTAAGGTGAGGCCTCTGCTGAGTACAGACCGTTCGGTATCTGAAAGGGGGAGGTCAGGGGGGGATGGTGAACACATGGCAGGGTTGGGGGTTGGGGCCGGAGGAAGGCAGGTGAGTGGACTGAGGCCAAGGCAATAGACAATAGACAACAGGTGCAGGAGTAGGCCATTTGGCCCTTCGAGCCAGCACCGCCATTCAATGTGATCATGGCTGATTATCCCCTATCAGTACCCCATTCCTGCCTTCTCCCCATATCACCTGACTCCGCTATGTTTAAGAGCCCTATCTAGCTCTCTCTTGAACGCATCCAGAGAGCCTGCTTCCACCACCCTCTGAGGCAGAGAATTCCACAGACTCACCACTCTCTGTAAGAAAAAGTGTTTCCTCGTATCCGTTCTAAATGGCTTACTCCCTATTCTTAAACTGTGGCCCCTGGTTCTGGATGTCTGGTGGAGGGGTGGTGGGTGGTCAGGGGGTGGGGGGGGGGGGGGGGGGTATGAGGACTGTAGTGTAGGTGAGGAAGAGCTGGGGTCACATGGTTTGAGGGAATGAGGAAGACCCAGTGGAACAGCCACTGAGATTACCAGGGTTGGCTGACTAGCACTAGGACCCAGCGCAGTCAAACCCGGGGGAGTGGGAGTCTGCAGCGTGGAAGCTTCAGTCTAGGCTGCAGGTACGGCGATGGCTGTGGGCTGCTGGGGGGCGGTGGAGTGGCCAGGTTCAGCGGGCAAAGAGTAGGAGGTCCCGGTGGGCGGATGGTCAGTGGTGCGGTGAGTAGGCCCCCCTAGGTCTCAAGGCCCTATGCTTAAGCCTGTCTAGCTTATACATAAATCCGGCCCTGGGAACGTTTCGGGTCGAAACCCTTCAGAATGAGAGTCAGGGGAAGGGAAAGAAGAGATATCAACAGTGATACAGAGAGATATAGAACAAATGGATGAAAGATATGCAAAAAAGTAACAGTGATAAAGGAAACCATTGTTAGCTATTAGAATATAGTTTTGTAGAATGCACTGCCTCTAGGGATGGTAAGAACAAAATCTATCACTAATTTCGCAGTTGGAACAGGATGGGCATTTGAGAGAAAATAATTGCAAAGGGTACAGAGAAAAAACAGGATGGCGGACTACACCAGCAGGAAGCAGCATGGAATCAATGGACTGAATGGCCTCCTTTCTGGCCTCCTTTCTGCCTTTGTAATTCTAAGAATGGTCTTAAACGTGTGTCGGAAGGAACTGTATATGCTGGTTTAAACCAAAGGTAGACACAAAATGCTCAGCGGGACAGGCGGCATCACTGGAGAGAAGGAATGGGTGACATTTCGGGTCAAGACTCTTCATCGGTAAGCTTCAACATGTTTCACTTACAAAAATCAGAGTTGAATTGCATATCTCTGTTTTAAAATAAAAACATTTTATGATTGGATTGCTAGGCGCCAAAGTTTTGTTTGCTTTTTCAAGCAGTTAAAGTATAATTTTTTTGAGAGTCTGAATTTTGTTTTAAAAGCTGGCATAAGAGACTTGTTATTGTGGGTTTCATAGCAGCATGTAACATCTCAACCACAGATACTGATCATTAATTATTCATTGTTATTCAGCGGCATCTCATATGTGGAATTACATTTATTTTTTAAATAAGCCATGTCACAGTCCTATTTCACATCAAACTGCTAACATCACAAACAGAATCAAGCTAATGTTGCTTCCTGCTGTCGTCTGCAGAATATGTTGGAGAGAACATATTTATCGTTCTCTTTTGTGTAGAGTTGGGAGCTCTAGACAATCATTTGCCAACATAACTAATTGTTCCAGGCCTTGTTTGACAGTCTTGGTGATGAAGGGAGGGGGGGGGGGGGGGGGGTTATGCAAGAATTTCATAGTGAATTCATTCATACCTGGTCCCATGATAATCAAGTATAAATGAAACCAACCCATACTGAACTCATTACCATCTCCAGCAGTTAATTTTTATGCTTTCTGTTAAACTCAGCCAAAGCTGGTGGTGTTTTTGTTTAACTATTGTATCAAAAGCATTGGAGACTCTCTCTCTCTCTCTCTCTGCTGTTATGTGGCTTGTTTGTGTTTCCATACTAATTGCTGTTAAAAGTTGTGTAACTGGCAATGCCCTTGCACCATGGAAAGGAGAATGTTCTTTAGTGATTATCCTTCAGTAATTGAACTATCAACGTTCATCTAACTTATCACAGGGCAGTACGTTGGCGCAGCGGTAGTGTTGCTGCACCATAGTCCCAGGTTCAATCCTGATTATGGAGTTTTGTATGTTCTCCCCGTGACTGTGTGGGTTTTCACCGGGTGCTCCGGTTCCCTCCCACATTCCAAAGGCATACAGGTTTGTAGATTAATTGACTTCAGTAAAAATGTAAATTGCAAATTGTTCCTAGTGTGTGTGTGATAGTGCTAGTGTACGAGGATCGCTGTTTGGCGCAGGCTTGGTGGGCCAAACGTCCTGTTTCTGCGCTGTATCTCCAAACTAAGCTAAAAAACGTATCTGTTTCAGAGACACTTAAATATATTGTAGCTCTTATATAAATCATTGCACATGGGATCCTATGGAAAGTGTATAATCAGCCACAACTGTCAACAAAGTCAATAACAAAAACTACAACAGATACCTAGTAGTTTGAAACACAAAAAAAATGCAAATGCTGGAAATACTCAGTACTATCCCTCTAACTTTTCAACACTGTATTCTTCACCTGTGGAAGTGTGTGGGTTTCTTTACTTAATCAATGACAGCCTTTAAAAATAACTCAGTTAAACGTAAAGTGCATCAAAGTAGTAAATCTGTGTGATTTTCCAGTGAATTCCCAGAAATAATATGTTAAAAAAAGATCATCTTATGAAATCTTTACTTATTTTTAGAAAATGGGTGTTGGCACACATTCGTAAGATCAAGGCCTCTGTGATCGCTGTGACATGAGACCACCTAGGATCACGACATGCCATTGGACTTGCTTCATAGAATGGGGATTCGGAGATTTATGCAGCATCACTCTCCTTCTACATCCATCTTTCTCTTCTTGCCAGAGAACGACACGCCAGCTGCCTGCCTCATAAGCAGCAACAGCAGCAGCCGTGAAACAAGCAGTTTCGATTTTAATGCTCTTTAAAGGGAGCAAAGCCCAATAGTAATGTCTTAAAGCAAGTTTATCCCAATATTTATTTTGCTGTGACTTATGCTTTGGCATTTGCCTTATTTGTCACAATTACACGTTAGCCACAAACGGCCAAAGTTTAACATCTAGAATATTATGTCCAGTAAATGATCTTTGGATTCCACTCCTGATGTCAAATTCTATTAATTTTGAATGAAACTGAAATTCAGAAGATAAATTAATTCAACACATTCATGGGACTACCCCACAAGTTTGATGCAGACAATTAGAAGAAACATTTACATTTAGCAATTTTGGTTAAAGGTATACGAGTATCCGCATCTATATTCTCCACAGGCAGTCTCTGACCTTCTGCATGGACATATGTGTTGAGAATTATACATACTAATTTCTCACAAGTTCTGAGAAAACACCAAGAGGCCATTGTATCAGTACTGTAGTTACAACCCAACAAAAGTTTTTTTAAATCATCAAAATATTCTTCATTCAAAACAATTTCCAATCAGTGGTGAATTTAAGTTAATAGAAATACATTTAGGGCAACTGTTAGCAAATACAATTTTGAGTAGATCCAACCAATATATAGAGAATGCTTCTTTATGTTACGAGATGTAATGCACAATATTCTGATGTCATAAAAGCATACAGCACACAAACAGGTCCTTCGGCCCTACTTGCCCATGCCGACCAAGATACCCCATCTACGTTAGTTCCACCTGCCTGCTTTTCCCCCATATCCCTCTAAACCTTTTCTATCCATGTGCCTGTCCAAATATTTTTAAAATATTGTTATAGTTCCTGCCTCAAGTACATCCTCTGACAGCTCGTTCCACACACCCACTAACATTTGTGTGAAAAGATTGCCCCTCAGGTTCCTATTAAATCTTTCTCCTCTCACCTTAAGCTCATGCCCTCTGGTTCTTGACCACTCTACTCTGGGTAAAAGACTTTGTGCATTCACCCTATATAGGTCCTCATGATCTTATACACCTCTCCCTAAGATCACCCTTCAGCCTCCTGTGTTCAAGGAATAAAGTTCTATAGTCCGAATGTCCTAAAGTCCATATATCTTAATCATATCTTGAATGCTATACGTAAAAAAAAGTCTAAATCTCATGGGACATTCAATGCTTCAAAATCAATGAGCTTTAACAGTAATAATTTTAATCTCTTTTTGGTAATTGTCCAATAGGTTATACATTGTATGTGGTGTTTTGGAATAAGTCATTCATGTGATATTGTTATTGGAGAAGAATGTTTGGTAACATTAAGAAAGTCCACAATAATTGCAGTATTAGAAATCAAAACCAAACCTGAATGATGGACTTGCTAGCATCTGGAAAATGATTTGACACATAATCAATTAATTTGTGTTTCCAGAGCCTAAAATTGCTGGGAATGACAGCAAGAAAAATGCTGTTGTGTCAAAATAACTTAACAATTAGTCTCCAACAATTTCAAAAATAACAATTATTTATTAGAATTTAGGAGACAGTGATCATAGATGTTAATCTCAGAGCATCACAACTTTCAGATACATTCAACAAAGTGAACCAGCTGTGAAATCATAACACAAGTGTGAAAACATTTTTTCTATGTGCTCATTTGAGTTGGGGTGAGGAAGATGATGGTATTCAGGGAAGGAAATCACAGGCATCCAGACAAGTCATCTAACACACAGTTGGGCCGGATGCTGATAGAGTTTGGACGGAGGGAGAAGAGCGTTCGAGCAGAGGGTGCAGGGAAGATTTACAAAGACGTTGCCAGGACTAGAGAGTTTGAGCTATAGGGAGAGATTGAACAGGCTGGGATTCTATTCCTTGGAGCGCAGGAGGATGAGTGGTGATCTTATAGAGGTATATAAAATCATGAGAGGAATAGATTGGATAGACGCACACTCTTGCCCAGAGTGGAGGAATCAAGAACCAGAGGTTATAGGTTTAAGGTGAGGGGCGGGGGGCGGGGGGGGGGGGGGGGGTGGGGGGGGTTAGATTGAATAGGAATCTGAGGGTTAACTTTTACACACAAAGGGGGTGGTGTATGGAACGAGCTGCTGGAGGAGGTAATTGAGGCATACATTGTTGCAACATTTATGGGACATTTCGACAGGTACATGGATAGGACAGGTTTAGATGGTTATGGGCCAAATGCACATAGGTGGGACGAGTGTAGATGGGAAATGGTCAGTGTGGGCAAGTTGGGCCGATGATCTTGTTTCCAAGCTGTATGACTCTATGAAATAGGATCAGGATCGTTAACAATATGGTCAAGGAGAGAAGTGGGAATGAGCATCAATGAAGTGAAGTGAAAGTGGGTCCAGCTGTAATGCTTCAGATTCCATAGCACTAGAGCAAGTATATCTGAGCTCTTTACATAATCCAAGGATGGCCTCAAATTTAATTTAAGCCCTTAAGTGTGAGTGGTCCATGTTGCTTGCAGGCCTTGATGTCAAGACTTGTTATCAGATTACGCTAATTTTAGCAATTGGGCTTTAGATGAAATTAATTTGTGTGTCACATCAAATGTTGCATTACACATAAGTGCTTCAAACTCAAAATGCTGTAGCTTTATATATTTCTGTTTTAATAGCTTCTGCTGAATGTGGTTTGGCCTAGATTCACAAAATTATATGAGATCCTTTACATAAAATGAGCTTGACACATAGTAATGCCAGTTAGAGTTCTATGATCTGGCTTATATTTATCAGCAGTATCTAAAATACTGGATCATGGACTAATTTGGAACATTAATTGAGCATTTGGAACTATTTCAAATTCATCACTTTACTTCTAGATGGTGTGGTGCTTGCAGTTTTAAACAGGCAGGTTACCATGCAGGGAATAGAAAATGCTGGAGTATGCTGAACATGAAACTTTGCAGTTACTATTGCAACGTTTAAAAAATATTTAGACGGGTACATGGATAGGGTAGGTTTAGAGGGATATGGATCAAAAGTAAGCAGGTGGGACTAGTTTAGATGGAGCATGTTGGTCAGCATGGGCAATTTGGGCCAAAGGGCCTGTTTCCATGCTGTATGACTCTATGACTTCATGAAACAATACTGGACTCTTCATATATTACATTAGTATGCCTGCAAGGTATCGAAGGGAGGAATTATTTGCTTCACCAACCTAATGTTATAGATAATAAATAATGGATTTTTGGTGCTGGCGAACTTTTTGATAAATGCTCATTTGCTTCCTTAGAGTCAGGGTCATAGTCGTACAACAGAGCCGTACAATCCCCTCGGCCCAGCTTTCCCGTGCTGACCAACATGCCCCATCTACAGTTGTCCAACCTGCTTGCGTTTGACCTATCCTATCCATGTATCAGTTTCAATGTCTTAAAATGTTCCTTGTTTTCGGATTTCTTAGTCATCATAAAATGTTGCAGGATAGAAGGAAGTAACTTGGTCCATTCCAATTGTACCATGCTCTATGCTCTATTCCTTTATCCATGTGGCTTCCCTGTTAATAAATTGCCTGTCAAATCTTACAGCAGAAATCTTACAATGGAATATTTAGAAATTGCTACAATTAAGTTTCTTCATGGAAAAGTGTCATCAGACCATTATTAATTGCTGAGGGATATAGAATGTATGTGACATTTTGTGAACCGTGAGAAGGAATGACCTTTTTTTTCCTTTATTTATTCAACATCAGCAGTATAGGTGACATAAATTTCAGATAATGTAAATGTTCCTATAAGCTACAAAAATAAAGCATTTTTTCTCTTGCATAATTGGGGAATAAAGGGCGATCTATCCAGCCAATGCTCCTAGCCGATAGAGAACCAGAATAAGGATTTCCTATTCTTTCTTTAAAGAGAAGTAATTCCTTGTGATCATCTTGGCATTTTAAAACACCTTCGAAATTGTTTCAAGGGTTGCTTTTGGGACTGAGTAGGTACCATTAGTCATATCTGCAATTAGTGTTCCTAAGGAGAGAAAGGTGCTTTCAACTAGAAATCCTTTCTTTCACACCTATGCCCTGTTTCTGTTTTCCACATTTATTAGATTTAATTAGATTTTAGACTTCTTTTCTGCAACCTTAAAGAAAATGAGAAAGAATTATATGCATTGTTCACAATCGTAGCCTGTCGCAAAGTGCCTCTCAGTCTATATTTAACCTTTACAACGTTCTGTTGTTGTTTTGTGTTTATTGGCCTCCACAAGTGGAAATCGGATATATAACTCCTTATGTTAGCGACAAGATGAATATCCAGTTGAATGTTCATGTTCTCTATTGAATATCAGCATGCCACATTTTTACAACCAATTAACCAGTCAGTCGGGGACTTGGTTATATATTTAGTTCTGAAAGATGGTTCCTCTAACAAACGGACACTTCTGGAGGTCCTCAATCAAACATAGAAACATAGAAAATAGGTGCAAGAGGAGGCCATTCGGCCCTTCGAGCTAGCACCGCCATTGATTGTGATCATGGCTGATCGCCCCCAATCAATAACCCGTACCTGCCTTCTACCCATATCCCTTGATTCGAATAGAAACATAGAAAATAGGTGCAGGAGGAGGCCATTCGGCCCTTTGAGCTAGCACCGCAACAAAATCATGAGATATATGTTGAAAGCTCTGTAGAGGAACTGGGACCCACAACCTATTGACAGGGTGAGTACTACCACTTGTGCATGGCTATTAATTATGTGTATGATGGAATTGCAGATGCTGGTATGCACTGAAGATAGACACAAAATGCGAAAGTAACTAAACGGGTCAGGAAGCATCTCTGGAGAGAAGGAGTAGGTGACGTTTTGGGTTGAGATGCTTCATCACACTGAGAGTCAGGGAGAGGGAAACTAGGTACAGGACAAAGCAGACTCAGGAAAGGTGAAACCCACAAAGGTCCATTGTTGACTGGGGACGAGGTAATAATGAAGAGATAGGAACAGTGAAATTAGCAAGAAGACTGGGGTGGGGGAGGGACGGAGAGAGAGGGAATGCAAGGGTTACTTGAAGTTAAATAAATCAATATTTATGCTGCTGGGTTGTATGCTGTTCAAGAGAAATATGAGGTGTATTAATTATATATATATATTATCCAATTTAGTTGCACCAAGATGTTGCCTGGAATGAAGGTCTATCATTGTAAGGAGAGATTGGATAGGCCCGGTTTATTCTCACTGAAACATAGGAGGCTGAGGGATGACCTTTTGAGATGTTTGTAAATTATGAGGGGCATGAATAGTCAAAATCTTTTTCTCAGGCCATGAGTATCTAGTTTGGAAATACAGTAAGGAAACAGGCCTTTAGGCCCACCCAGTCCAAGTCAACCATCAATCACCCATTCACACTAGTTCTATATTATCCCACTTTCTTATCCATTTCCTATACATCAGGGGCAATTTTACAGATGCCAATTGACCTACAAACCCACACATCATTGGGATGTGGGAGGAAACTGGAGCACCTGGAAGAAACCCATGCTGTCACAGGGAGAATGTGTAAACTCCACACAGACAGCACTTGAATTGGGATCAAATCTGGATCTCTGGCATTGTGAGGCAGCAGCGCTGTGAAAGCCTAGAACTAAAGGACACAGGTTTAGGTGAGAAGGGAGAAATTTGAAAGGTGATTTGAGGGGTAAGTTTTCAGGAAAGAGTGGCAAATATCTGTAATGAGCTGCCAGAGGAACTGATGGAGACAGATACAATTACAATGTTTAAAAGGCATTTGGACAGGTACTTGAATAGAAAAGGTGCAGAGCAATACAGACCTAATGTAGGTAAATGTGGCTAGCGATGAAAGGCATCAATGTTGGCATGAACAAGATGGGCTGAAAGAGTTCCTGTGCTATACAATTCTACATATTCACTCACATATTATTGCTTTGCTGCAGTTTCTACATTGCATCAGTCACTGCATTTCAAAAAAAAGAATTAGCTTTCAAACAGTTAGGATGCACTGAAGTTACAAAAGGGTGCTATTTAAAAGTCAATCATTCACTTTTCTTTTTTGGTAACTAATGACTGGTTGTTTGAAATCTATCATCTATTAAAGCAAACAAATCCAAGTTTTCTTACACACAATTTATCTTTATTGTCATGCATTGGCAGCAGTGCCTTAGATAATTCTGCTCTATAAACCTTCAACCCTCCCACTCCATTAAAATCCACACATACTTAACGATGAGGGAAAATTGTAATTGAGGTTACCACAATTGAACTAATTGCCATTGGGATCAGAAAATGTCTTCTCTTCTCAAGAAGCTCACAAGCAAAAAAAACAATAATGCATTTTTTTTAATGAAAGCATCTTTGCCGGAAGAGAGAAAAAATGCTGATGTTGATCAACATCTGCATACAAAGGTAACAAAGCGGTTTTCAAAAAGCTTACAGATTGCTGTAGTTAAATATAACAGTAGTTAAATGCATTTTTTAATGTAGGGGATTTGCTAGAAGTCTATAATGAGGCAATCAGGAGATATATTTAGCACATTTTTGCTTGCAGTAAAGAAAATACTGATCTTTCACCAGGTCAATGACCAGAATCATTGACTTTATTTCTTTCACACGATCTATTGAATAGTTCCAGCATTATCTACTTTTATTTCTAATTCACAACATATGTAATTTTTTTTCTTTCCGTATTGATCTCTGTGATCAGTTTTAAACTCAAGGTTTCAAGGTTTCAAGGCCTGTTTATTGTTCACGTGTACCAATTAAGGTACAGTGAAACTTGATTACCATACAACCATACTAAAAAAAGCAACAAGGCACACAACCACAGAAAAGTTAACATAAACATCCACCACAGCAGATTCCCCAAATTCCTCACTGTGATGGAAGGCAATAAAGTCTAATCTTCGTCCCTCTTTAGTTTGTGATCCCTTCTGAATTTGCTGCCTCATCTATGGTTGTGCGAGTGAAGAGGGCTGGTGTGATCCAATGTCGACTTCCAACAATCTCTGTTGGAAGGAACTGCAGATGTTGGTTTAAATTGCCTATTTATGTCTATTTCCAACAATCTCAACTGGCAGAGCTGCCGCTCAGAGTACCAGAGACCGGGGTTTGATGCTGGTTGATCTCGAGTGCTGTTTGTATAGAGTTTGCATGTTTTCCCTGAGATTGCCTGGATTCCTCTGGATATTCTGTTTTCTCCCACATCCCAAAGACATGCTTGACTAATCTTGGAAATCATGCTTGACTAATCTTCTGGAATTTTTTGAGAATGTAACTAGGAAAATGGACAAGGGAGAGCCAGTGGATGTAGAGTAACTGGACTTTCAGAAAGCATTTGATAAGATCCCACATATGAGATTAGTGGGCAAAATTAGGGCACATGGTATTGGGGGTAGAGTGCTGGCATTGATAGAAAATTGGTTGGTAGACAGGAAACAAAGAGTAGGGATTAACGGGTCCCTTTCAGAATGGCAGGCAGTGACTAGTGGGATACCGCAAGGCTTGGTGCTGGGACCGCAGCTATTTACAATATACATCAATGATTTAGATGAAGGGATTCAAAGTAACATTAGCAAGTTTGCAGATGATACAAAGCTGGGTGGCAGTGTGAACTGTGAGAATGCAGGGTGACTTGGACAGGTTGGGTGAGTGGGCAGATGCAGTTTAATGTGGATAAATGTCAGGTTATCCACTTTGGTAGCAAAAACAGGTAGGCAGATTATTATCTAATAACAGTGAAGTACAACGGGATCTGGGGGTCCTTGTTCATCAGTCAATGAAAGTAAACATGCAGGTACAGCAGGCAGTGAAGAAAGCAAATGGCATGTTGGCCTTCATAACAAGAGGAGTTGAGTATAGGAGCAAAGAAGTCCTTCTGCAGTTGGACAGGGCCCTAGTGAGACCGCACCTGGAGTATTGTGTGCAGTTTTGGCCTCCAAATTTGAGGAAGGACATTCTTGCTATTGAGGGTGTGCAGCGAAGGATCACAAGGTTAATTCCTGGGATGGTGGGACTGTCATATGCTGAGAGAATGGAGCGGCTGGGCTTGTATACTCCTAGAATTTAGAATTTGTAATGAGTGGGGACTCCCAATGTTGGGGGAGTCTAGAACCAGGGGCCACAGTTTAAGAATAAGGGGTAAGCCATTTAGAACGTAGATGAGGAAACACTTTTTCACACAGAGTCTGTGGAATTCTCTGCCTCAGAGGGTGGTGGAGGCTGGTTCTCTGGATACTTTCAAGAGAGAGCTAGATAGCGCTCTTAAAGATAGCGGTGTCAGGGGTATGGGAAGAAGGCAGGAACTGGGTACTGATTGGGAACGATCAGCCATGATCACATTGAATGGCGGTGCTGGCTCGAAGGGCTGAAAGTCCTACTCCAGCACCTATTGTCTGTTGTCTAAGGCAGGAACGGGGTACCTATTGTAGATGATCAGCCACGATCACATTGAATGGTGGTGCTGGCTCAAAGGGTCAAATGGCCTACTCCTGCACCTATTGTTTATAGTCTATTGACATGTGGGTTAGGTTAATTGGCCTTTGTAAAGTCACCACTAGAGTGTAGGGAGTGGATGTTTAAGTGGGATAACTTTGAACTTGTGTGAATGGGTGATCAATGGTCAGCGTGGACTAGGTGGGCTTGTTTCCTTGCTGCGTCTTTCAATCAATTGAATTAATTAACATTAAAGTTGAAGGCTGGAATTGGTGATGATCAAAAATGGTTAAAAAATGGAGATGCTCCAGGATGCATTGCTCTACCTTTAATATACAATCTTCATTCTGAAACCATGTCCCCTTACTCCAGATTCCGATAAGAGGGGAATCATCCTTTCAGCAGCTGTGCTCCCTGATTTGAAGACGGCAGCATTTTGATGACCTGACCAGATCATGAAAAATGGGCACATTACCGCATTCACCTGAACTCACCTGGTTTGGTTTTACATTAATTCCTTCACGTAGCTTACTCCATCATGTAACCCCCTCACACCCAATTATTTTTCAGGCACATACTGCCATTCCATCAATGTCATTTCATTCATCATGACCTATCTATCAGTCATTCCCATTTTACTTCGGAGTCACGTGAGTGACTACGTGAAGACCCCGCCTCACGCTGGCAACGGCATGACGTCAACGCTGACGGCTGCGAGGAGGAGCTGCAGTAAGGAGCAGCTCCTCGGCAGCGGTCGGAACGGCCCGCAGGTAAGTGAAGTTACACCGGGATGCGTTTTTTAGGTTACGCTGGGTGGCTCCAGCAAAACGAAACTAAAAAGAAAATTTAGAGCCACGTTAACGTGCTGATTGAGCACTGATTATTAAAAGAAAAATGGAGAAAATCGGGAAAGAAGTTTTCGCGGGTTAAAAAGATGTTCCCGGGGTGAAAGTAAAAATACGGGACGCGAAGTTAGTGCGGACCCGGTTCCGATACCGTGGCCGCTGATGTACCCGATAGTGAGTTTTCCAGATTCTCCAGAAAATAATGACACGGAGGAAAATGTTCCTAAAAAATGCAAAAAGAAATCTGAGAGGCCCGTGGTTTCTTGATGACTCAGATATTGAAAGACTCCAGACAATAAAACTATGTGGCTAAAAATGGGAGCATATGGAGAAAGTTCTCCAAACAATAATGAGACAAGGGTCAGAGTACCAGATGAATCCCAAAAAATCCCTGAGGGGTTTGAATATGATGAATATGGCTGTGGGCCAAGTTGGGAAATGATACTCCGGACCCAGGATTTGGGCTGGAAGAAGTCTCATGGGATGATTATCCCAATTGATTTAGGGCTGCAGAAGGCAGTCCCCTGCTGGTGGCTATATGGCTTTTGAAAGCACACCACAAAGTAAAAAGAAAAGGCCTAATGTGCCTGGGATAGCACAAGATTTTGCTATACCTGAAGGAAGTGGTGGTGAGGCTATGGAAGAAATCCTAGCTGCAAACATAATTATATGGTATCTCACCAACTTCACAATTCTGTGATGAATGAAACATCAGAATTATATAAAGCTCCAAGAAATTGTGCCTCATTGGAAGTACCTACGGTTGAATCCGATGATATGGACGTCTATGACTCCAAGTATGAGAGCCCTAGAAGTGAAGTTTCAAAAGGTGCTCAAATTAATTTCTGCCGCCATTACGGCCTTGGCAGGCAAATGGAGAATCTGGAAATGGAAAAAAGATTCAAAAGGATACTTTGTGCTTATTATGTAATTCATTCTATGAAATTAATTGCATGAGGAAAACGGCGATTCGGCCCATATTTCACCCTAGATTGCAAGCCTGTGTCAAGGAAAGTGGAGTTCAAGCTCCTGGGTATTTGTTTGGAGAAAATCTGCCGAAACAGCTGAAAGAGTTGGATGAAGAAGCTAAATATTTTAGCAATGTTAAACCTTTGTTTTTGGACAAAGAAGGTTTTTCGACCCGAAGGGTTTTTCGATTTTCGTTATAGAAGCAGAAGTTTGACACGAAAATACTTATCGTGCTGTGCAAGGCAAGTGCGTTCCCTGTATTCGGGGAAGAAGGAGACCACCACGCTCATACGCAGAGGTATTAAAGACTTATGTACTTAAAGAAAACTGTGGATGAACTCTCCAGTTGGAGGGAGATTGCAAAAGTTTTATAATGCCTGGCTTAACATTACTTCTGATCGATATGTTTACAAGCAGTTTAAGGGAGCCATTATTATTTTAAAGAAGGGGGTTAATCCTCCTGTACAGAATAGACCTGCTTATGCTTATGTGTTTTCTGCAGAGGAAAGAATGGAGATTAATGTGGAAATTGACAAATTATCTGGAAAAGGCGTAATTGAAAAGACTTATGAACTTAAGCATCAATTTGTCTCTAATATATTTCGAAGAGATAAAAAAGATGGTGGTTGCAGAATTATTCTGGACCTTACAGATCTGAATAAGTTTGTAGAATACAAACATTTTAAGATGTAGACTATTCAGTACTGCAAAATATCTTATTTCAGCAGGGTGTTATATGGATAAGATTGATTTGAAGGATGCCTATTATTCTGTAGCAATTTACATCAATGCTTCAGGAGGTATTTAAAATTTTAATTGGCTGGGACAATTATGGCAGTTTAAAGCTTTACCAAATGGATTGAGTTCGGCTCCTAGACTCTTTACAAAACTGTTGAAACCAGTTTTAGCCCAATTAAGAGCACAGAAAACACATTGTTATGGCTTATCTGGATGATATTCTGATCATTAGTGATACTCAAGAGTCAGCTTGAGCACTCAGTTTTCAGTTACTAAAGCTTTGTTTGAAAAGCTAGGGTTTTTTGATTCATCCAATTAAGTCCCAGCTAGCAGCCAGCACAATCAATTAACTTTTTGGGGTTTGTAATTAACTCCAGTGACTATGTTAGTTACTTTGCCAAACAGAGAAGGTCAATGACATCTTGATGACTTGTAATAACTACCTCATTCACAAACCTTATCCCTCCATCCGAGAAGTGGCAAAAAACCATTGGGAACTGGTAGCAGCATTTCCGGCAGTGGAGTTTGGTCCATTACATTATCAAAAATCTTCAAAGGGACAAAACAAGGCTCTTAAGGAGAATGCAGGGCACTTTGACAGGCCTATGCAATTACAAAAGAAGCCGTGTTGGAATTACAATGGTGGGTTGGAAATGTCCACACAAGCTGCTAAGAATATCATGATTAAACAAACCTGAAATGGTTTTACAAACGTGATGCTAGTGCTCTCGGATGGGGGGCTACAGATTCGTCCTCCAGTTGTGGAGGTAGATGGAAAGCTCAAGAAGAAGCGTTTCTTCAAGTTTATGGTATTAACTATTTGGAGTTATTGGGTGCTTTTTATGGACTTAAAGCATATTGTTGTGCTAAACAGGGTCTACATGTGTTAATACAGTTAGACAATAAAACGGCTGTTGCATACATTAAATCACATGGGGGAGTTAGGTCAGTATCATGTGATTCTCTGGCCAATGAGATATGGCAATGGTGTATTGGTCGCCAAATATGGATTTCAGCAAGCTACATTCGGGTAAGGACAATGTGGTAGCAGATGAAAGGTCCAGGATTTTTAAAGATAATACGGAATGGATGCTTAAGCCAGCAATATTTAAGAATATTGTAAACCAATTTGGGTTGCCAGAAATAGATTTGTTTGCATCTAGGCTTAATCATCAGTTGCCTACTTATGTGTCTTGGGAACATGATCCAGATGCAGTAGCAGTAGATGCTTTTTCATTACACTGGGGAAAGATGTTCTTTTATGCTTTTCCACCATTTGCTTTGATTCAGAGATGCTTGAAGAAGATAGAACAAGATTCTGCTTCTGGATTGTTTGGTAGTTCCAAATTGGCCCAACTCAACCTTGGTTCCCAGTAATGCTGATATGATTAAAGAACCATATATGGTCGATTCCTAACTGTAGTGATATCTTGACTAATCCGGTAACTAAAGAGATTTACCCATTGTATGCATATATGAATTTGTTAATCTGCAGGTTTTGACCAGACCACTACAGGAGTGGGTATTGTCGGACCAAACTATGAAAGTTATGGTTGCATCATGGCGCAATAGCACACAAAAGCAATAATGACACATATTAAGAAATGGGAAGACTTTTGCACACAGTCAAATATTTCTTATGATACTGTAAATATTGTAAATGTTTTGGAATTCCTTGCCCAATTTGCATTTTTCAGCAACATTTAAGTTACAGTGCCATTAACACTGCACGCAGTGCTTTGTCGTCCTATTTAGGGCTTATATGACTGATCAGAGATCAATTGGGGGTCGCATCCATTAATATCTAGATTCATGAAAGGAATCTTAATATTAATTCCACCCAAACAAGATACACAGAGATTTGGGGTGTGAGCATTGTACTTACGCTACTTAGACAATGTGACTCACAATTGAAGGGTTGGACATTGGAAAGATTGACATTGAAATAGTCATGTTAATGTCACTGGACTCAGCTCAAAGAGTGCAAACTTTACAAATGTTGCGTTTAGACTGTATGCATGTGACTACAGATAATGTTGTGTTCTATGTTTACGAGTTAATCAAACAAAGCAGACCAGGGAGCTCTGGAAACAAAGGTACCTTTCAAGCTTATCATATTGATCCTACTTTGTGTGTGGTTAAACATTTGAACGAATATATTAAAGTTACTGACACCCTTCGAGGAAATGAAAAGCGTTAATGGTTAGCACAAAAAACCACACACAAAAGCTTCAGTTCAACTATCTCAAAAGGTTGAAACAGGTGTTGGTTTTTAGCGGGAGTAGACACTGATGTGTTCAAATCTCACTCCACCAGGGCGGCAGCTACGTCCGCGGCGAAGGGGCGGGACGTACCTCTCGAGCATATTTTAAAAGTCGCAGGGTGGAGTACAGAATAAACTTTCTCAAAGTTCTACAATAAACCTGTTCACACTATGACAAGCTTGGACACGCGGTGTTGGGAAGCACTATAATCACCTGCTTTGTTTACTATTAATTGCTATAATCAATGGTGTAGTCACTTCTCTCTTTTATCACTTGTATCATTTTCCCTCAGATATAAGGAGGGTTATTATATGGTCTTTAATACCATTAAAAAGTTAATTGTGAAATGATCTAACATTAGTCTGGTTTCTCATGTATGTGTTTTACTTAGACGGACTGTCGTACGGATTGATTCTACGACATAAAAAACACAGAAAGCTTTAAAATCTTCACGTAGTCACTCACGTGACTACGAAGTAAAATAGTAAGATTAAACAAGAACTTACCAGTTCGAAGTTTGATCGTTATTTTATGAGGAGTTACGATGAGGGATTACGTGCCCTCCGCTCCCACCCTCATAAAATAAATGATCAAATGGTAGTTCTGAGTCTTTTATGAGCCTTACTATGTTACTCCGGCTTTTGGTGTTCTGTGTTTTTCATGCCGCTGCTTTGAAGTATGCCGTTGCCAGCGTGAGGCGGGGTCTTCACGTAATCCCTCATCGTAACTCCTCATAAAATAACGATCAAAACTTCGAACTGGTAAGTTCTTGTTTAATCTTACTATTATCTCTCTCTCTCTCTCTGATGCAAATGTATGCCTTTCCCTTATAGCTCATCCTTTTCCAGGTGCACTATGATAATAGGATGAACATGTATCATTGCACTCACTTATTGGTCAGTCTTTCAGTTTTTCCAAAGAGAGGAGAGCACAGAACATCAAGGAGAGGGAGAGAACTGGAAGTAATCCTCCTGGCATCTCATCAGGTAAATTGTAAAGACATGAGCCCTGGACACTAGGGGATTTGTCAATCCTAGCCTTCAGTGAAATGCAGATAGGCACTTCTCAGATATCATTATGTACTGCAGAACTCGAACAAGTTGATCAATTTCAACGTGTACGAAGGAAATGCAGATGCTGGTTTAAGTCGAAGGTAGGCACAAAATGCTGGAGTAACTCAGTGGGACAGGCAGCATCCCTGAAGAGAAGGAATGGGTGGCGTTTCGGGTTTAGACCAAGTGTCTCAACCTGAAACATCGCCCATTCCTTCTTTCCAGAGATGCTACGGCCCCTCTGAGTTACTCCAGCATTTTGTGTCTAGAATCAATTTGAATAGCAAGTGAAATGTAATCATTCTGTTATTGACACATAACATTATTAAACTTAGATATTTGCAGTTCCATGGGGTCAGGAGGACACCTCACAATGGACCAAGGGCAAATGGTTTAGGTGGAGCTAACGGAGGTGTCTCCATGTTAAAGAACTGCCTCCTACTCAGCTGGATTTAAACACTGCAGCCCAAGGCTTGTCAATGAAAGGCAAATCATTGAGCTATAGTGGAAGATGTTTAATATCCTAATAGGGCCATCAAATGCACTCAACATGATTGCACAGAGATTGTCTCAAGCATAAATGGCTTAATGCCACAATTGAATTGATTCACAGCGTTAGGATGGCTGGTGTTATGAAACATCCAATGCTGCATTCAAATGAATACATACACAACCCAACCAAAATCAGGACCAGTTGCACACCCTCAACATTGGCTTTCGAAAGCCCCACTGATCTACGCCCAAGTATTCTTCATAACATAATAGGAGTGAAGGGTGGCTGGGCCATGAGGTAGATGCTGGTGAGAGGACAAATGGAAAAGTCACCCCCACTCAAAGCATTGCTACTCCATCAATTTTGATTGCATGTGTTGTCTTATCCCCAGGTAAAATGATTCTGCTTCCAGATGAGGCAAGGAGAATGGTCTACAATGAGGATAAGGATTCCAAATGTCAGACATTGTCATTCCTATGAATACCAGCAGTCGCATCTGACATCTGTGCAATGTTGGACCTGTAGGATATAGAAGAAGATATGGAGGCAGTCATTATGTATTTTTAAAGCTGAGATTGATCGGCTCTTGATTAGTAAAGGTGTCCATGGGTGTGACGAGAAGGCAGGAAAGTAGGGTTGAGAGGGAAAGATAAATCAGCCATGTTGACCTAGTGAGTCAACTCTGAATGGCAGAGTTGACTCACTAGGCTAAATGGCCTAATTCTGCTCCTTTGACATGAACTTATGAGCTTACGTTTACTAAAAAAATTACACATGGTCCATGTGTCAGCATAAAGCAAATGTTGCATGGTTGGCTCTCTGTTCTTTACCAATGATGCCAGTATTCGCAGGAAGGCAGATGGAGCCACAATCCCCAGCATCAGCTTAGATTTTTACAGGTGACGTTTATGTAATTGTTGGTTTGCCACACATGCTGCCTGATCTGTTGGTTTTCAGTATTTTCTTTCTTTTTATTTCAAATTTCCAGTTCCTAGAGTTTTTTTCAATGCCAAGAGATTTTATTTAATGCCAATTAACCACTCTGGTTAGCAAACAGCACCCATTGGGCGTGATACCACACATACAATCAACTGTGCTGAGTGAAACTTGCCAGGCAACTTCCTGGCCAATGCTACTTTCCCAATTTTGACCAAGTGTTATCCATACCCTATACATAAAATTCAAAACTTTCTGCATTCAAAAATCGGAATGAAGAACTGTTCTGTCTGTAGCCTTCAGCGTCCACAAATAGGGTTTGATCCACAACATAATCACTCAGAGACATGTGTGTTACAACTGAGGATGATGCATCAATTGAATGACCTTTTATGTTTATTTTTAGTTAAATATAACACAATTAAATGCCATTGGGGGACATTACAACATGAAGTAGTGGCAGATTTTGTAGAAGATAGACACAAAATGCTGGAGTAACAGGCAGCATCTCTGGAGAGATGGCATACGTGACGTTTTGGGTCGAGACCCTTCTTCAGACTGAGCCGGGGAGAGGGAGACACAGAGCTATGGAAGGGTAAGGTGTGAAAGTGAGGCATACAATCAATAATATTGAAAATATGCCTCGTTGTCACCTTCCCCTCAGCTACTATGTACCATTCTACATTTCCTTGATCAACGTCCCCTTTGATCTGATTTTTCACACCTTACCCTTCCATATCTCTGTTTCCCTCTCTCCTGACTCTCACTGAGGATGGGTTTTGACCTGAAACATCACACATTCCTTCTCTCTAGAGATGCTGCCTGATCCACTGAGCTACTCGAGCATTTTGTGTCTATCTTTGGAGTAAACCAGCATCTGCATTTTTTTCCTACACAGTGAACCCAAGCAGTCTTCCCAGGTGAGGCAGAGGTTCACCTGCACCTCCTCCAACCTCATCTATTGCATCCGCTGTTCCAGGTGTCAACTGCTCTAAATTGGTGAGACCAAGCGCTATCTTGGCGATTGCTTCGCACCTCCGCTCAGTTCGCAATAACCAACCTGATCTCCCGGTGGCTCAGCACTTCAACTCCCCCTCCCATTCCGAATCCGACCTTTCTGTCCTGGGCCTCCTCCATGGCCAGAGTGAGTCCCACTGTGAATTGGAGGAGCAGCACCTCATATTTCGCTTGTGTAGTTTACACCCCAGCATTATGAACATTGACTTCTCCAATTTCAGGTAGTCCTTGCTTTCTCCCTCCTTCCCCTTTCCAGCTCTCCCATAGCCTACTGTCTCTGCTTCTTCCTTTCTTTTTCTCGCCCCCCCCCCCACATCTGAGGAAGGGTCTCGACCCAAAACGTTGCCTATTCCTTCGCTCCATAGATGCTGCCTCACCCGCTAAGTTTCTCCAGCATTTTTATCTATCTTTGATTTTTCCAGCATCTGCAGTTCTTCCTTAAACAGTGAATTTTATAGATTCCTTTTATCCATTTCAGAACAAATGATAATAAAACACTATTAACTCTTGATTCTTGACTCCATTTCTTGACCCCTCCCCCAAAAATAGTGGGCATATGCCTTTGAATCCTGGTAACAATCGAGTTGAACAGGTACTTTGGATCTGTCTTCACAAAGGAGGACACAAACAATCTCCCTGATGTACTAGTGGCCAGAGGATTTAGGGTGATGGAGGAACTGAATGAAAATCACATTAGACAGGAAATGGTGTTGGGTAGACTGAATGCACCAAAGGCAGATAAATCCCCAGAGCCTGATGGTCTGCTTCCCAGGATACTTAAGGAATTGGCTCTAGAAATCGTGGACGCATTGGTGATAATTTTCCAATGTTCTATAGTTTCAGGATCAGTTCCTGTGGATTGGAGGGTAGCTAATGTTATCCCACTTTTTAAGAAAGGCGGGAGAGAGAAAACAGGGAATTATAGACCAGTTAGCCCGACATCGGTGGTGGGGATGATGCTGGAGTGAATTACAAAAGAGAAATATTGGCACAAATGTGATAGCAGTAGCAGGATAGGTCCCAGAGTCAGCATAGAAATATGAAGGAGAAATCAAGCATGAAATCATCTGGAATTTATTGAGGAAGCAACTAGAAAAATGGACAAAGGAGAGCCAGTGGATGTAGTGAACATGGAACTTTTCAGAAAGCATTTGATAAGTCCCACATAGGATATTTAGTGGGCAAAATTATATCACATTGTATTGGGGTAAGAGTGCTGACATGGATAGAAAATTGGTTGACAGACAGGAAACAAAGCGTAGGCGATTGACGAGTTCCCTTTCAGTATGGCTGGCTGTGGACGAGTGGGGCAAAACCGGTACCGCAAGGTCGATGCTGGGACTTCAGTCATTTTCATATCCATTAATGGATTTAGATTATGTGATAAAAGTAACATTAGCAAATTTGCAGATGACACAAAGGCGGGGTTTGGCATGAGGAGTCTCGTACATTTGGAACTGCCGAAAGAGGATACTATGAGTATGCAGCAGGGTGATTTGTACAGGTTGGGTGACACGTGGGCAGATGCATGGCAAGATGCAGTTTAGTTTAATGGATAAATGAGAGGTTATCCACTTTGGTCAGGCAAAACAGGAAGGCAGATTATTATACAAATGGAGTCTAAGTCAGATAAGGCGGAGCGAGAGTTCAATGAAGTTTGGGTGTCATTGTTCTCAGTCACTGAAAGTAAGTGCATGCAGGTACCAGCAGGGCAGTGAAGAAAGCAAATGGCAGTTTGGCCTTCAACAAGAGGAGTTGAGTTCGATAGGAAGCAAAGGAGGTTCCTTCTGCAGTTGTACATGAATCCTAGTGAGACCACACCTGGGAGTATTGGTGTGCAGTTTTTTTGGTCTGCCAATTTGAGGAAGGACTTTCTTGCTACTGACGGAGTGCAGCATAAGTTCACCAGGTTAATTCCCGGGATGGCGGGACTGTCTTAAGATGATAGAATGGAGCAGCTGGGCTTGAATACTCTGGAATTTAGAAAGATGAGAGGGGATCTTATTGAAACATATAAGCTTATTAAGGGTTTGGACGTGCTAGAGGCAAAAAACATGTTCCCAATGTGGGGGAGTCTAGAACCAGGGGCCACAGGTTAAGAATAAAGGGTAAGCCATTTAGAACGGAGATGAGGAAAAACGATTCACACAGAAAGTTATGAGTCTGTGGAATTCTCTGCCTCAGAGGATGGTGGAGGCTGGTTCTTTGGATGCTTTCAAGAGAGAGCTAGACAGAGCTCTTAAAGATAGCGGAGTCAAGGGATAGGAGGGTAAGGCAGGAAAGGGGTACTGATTGTGGATGATCAGCCATGATCACATTGAATGCTGGTGCTGGGTCGAGGGGCTGAATGGCCTACTCCTGCACCTATTGTCTATTGTCTAAATTTTAAGAATATTTAAAATCATCCAATTAATTGAACTCTATGTAATGACTATGTTATGATATGGTTGAAATTGGTCTTATGACTATGATATGAATACAATAGTATAAGCATTGCATAATCTTATTTATTCCCAGTGAGAGTTGAATTTAACCTAAGATAGACACAAAAAGCTGGAGTAACTCAGCGGGACAGGCAGCATCTCTGGAGAGAAGGAATGGGTGACGTTTCGGATCGAGACCCTTCTTCAGACGGGTTAGGGATAAGGGAAATGAGAGATATACACGGTGATATGGAGAGATAAAGAACAATGAATGAAAGATATGCAAAAAAGTAACAACGATAAAGGAAACAGGCCATTATAAGCTGTTTGCAGGGCGAAAATGAGAAGTTAGTGCGACTTGGGTGGGGGGTGGATAAAAAGAGAGGGAATGCCGGGGCTACCTGAAGTGAAATAAATCAATATTCATACCACTGGGCTGTAAGCTCCTCCAATTTGCATTTAGCCTCACTCTGACAATGGAGGAGACTGAGGACAGAAAGGTAGGAATGGGAAGAATTAAAGTGTCCAGCAACCAGGAGATCAGCTTGCTTCACGCGGGCTGAGCAAAGGTGTTCCGCGAAATGATTGCCCAGTCTGCGTTTGGTCTTGCCGATGTATAAGAGTCCACATCGTGAAAAACAGATACAGTAGATGAGATTGGAGGAGGTGCAAGTGAACCTCTGCCTAACCTGAAAGGTCTGTTGGTGTCCCTGGACAGAGACCTGTATAGCGACGACAGGTGTTGTATCTACTGCGGTTGCAGGTACCTGGGGTGGGGGCGGTTCGTGTAAGAAGGGATGAGGTAACCAGGGAGTTGCGGAGGGAACGTTCACTGTGGAAGGCGGAAAGGGTTTATTCTAGCTAGGTTATTTAACCTGGGCTATTGTGGACTGCTCTTTTAAATGTTTTTTTGTCAAGTTTTATAAAATTACCCACAAGGTAGGTCCTTTGCCAGATAATTTCTTCTTACAGGAGAACCAAGTTAAGGGGATGTGTATTGACAGCATTCAGTCATCATCGAACTTTAATTGCTTACAGAGCGGACCTTGCATTATTTCACAGCATAGCCCCCATGTTTAAACGCACTCACAAGAGTTTTGAAGCTGACTTTTGGATGCGATGTTTCAGAGTTGACGCCATGCACTACCCTGTGAAAAAAAAAAAATTGAAAGCTTGATTCATTGTATATGGCACAACACCCTGTTTACAAACCTTCCTGAATAAACATTACAGTGGCACATTCGCCCTTTCAATGCGTGGTAATGTTTTTGGATTTTGGAAACAGAAACCTTTATTTTTCCTTGACTTTCAAAACGATACTCTCTGCGTTGGAATCCTTTATTAAGAGTGACATTTTGCATGTGTGTTCTTTGTGCTTGAATCCAATCATCATAAAGTGCCTTTGATTGCAAGTGCAACTTAAGCCATCAAAAGCAATTAGAGATAACAAGAACACATGGTGCTGCATTCTCTGAGTTTCATCAAGTTGATGGCCTTTTTCACCTTCTGATGACAGCAGGAATTAGACAGAAGGATGAAGGAGGGGGAGGGAATGGGTGGATGTGGAATACCTCATGAATTACATAAAAGGAAACCCTTGCATGTTTTTTTGTCTTAAGGATTTAAGACATACTCTTCAATTAAAGTCTGGCACAGTTGAAACTATTTCAGGTTAGATACAGAGCGGAAACAGGCACTTTGGCCCATCAAGTCATAAGGTCATAAGTGACAGGAGCAGAATTAGGCCATTTGGCCCATCAAGTCTACTCCACCATTCAATCATGGCTGATCTATCGCTCCCTCCTCACCCCATTCTCCTGCCTTCTCCCCGTAACCCCTGACACCCATGCTGATCAGAGATCTCCGAACACTAACAGTATCCTACACACCTGGGACAATTTGCAATTACTGAAGTTAAATTAACCTACAAACCTGGATGTCTTTGGACTGTGGGAGGAAACCGATACATCTGGGAAAAACACTGTACATGTGGCAGACATACAAACTCCGTACAGACAGCAGCCGTAGTCAGGATCAAACCCGGGTCTCTGGCGCTGTAAGGCAGCAGCTCTACCACTGCATCACCATGCCCTTATTGAGCAAACCAATCTTCCTTCTCGACTGAATTTCGTTTTTTGAAATTCTGGATTTCACAGAAGTTCGACCTCCGTGAAATTTGGTGTAAGGTAAAACTCTGTTTATTTCAGACATAAATTTCACAATATTGTTTTAATTATTTGAAATATATATCATGGAAAAAAGGGCCTGCAGCCCACCAAGTCCAGGCTGACCATTGATCACCCATCCACCCTTGGTCTGTTATCCCACTTTCCCAGCCATGCCCTATACGCTCGGGGCAATTTACAGAGGCCAATCAACCTACAAACCTGCACGTCTCTGAAATGGGGGAGGAAACTGGAGCACACTGAGAAAACCCACACGGTCACCGGGAGAACAAGCAAACTCCACACAGACAGCACCTGAAGACAGGACTGAATCCATGTCTATGGCACTGTGAGGCAGTGACCCTGCCAGCTGTGCCACTGTGCCACCCTAAATTATTAATGTGGTGTGATTGTGAGGCATCTATTGATTTGAAATTTGGTCACATTTTTAGAGTAGCTTGTGAGCAGTGCAGAGTTCTACTATAGTTAAAGATATAGATAACTTAATGACAAATAGTCCTTTCCCAATGTTTAAAAGTCAGAGTGGGTCGATTGGAAACAAAGATGACTTCAGAGTACAAAAAGCTAGCTTTCTTCCCACCTGCTGATTTTACATTTGGTGTCAAAAGCTTTTGTGTTCATTTTTTAGGTCTGCACAGAACTTGAGAGTCTTTAATTTACAACAGAAGTCATTAATGCTTTACCCAATGCTGGCAGCAAGACAACTCAAAATGGCTCACTCACTACAGACAGGATAAACTATATACAAAACATCTTCCTTTGTCCTGTGCAGCGCCACCTGCTGCACGGGAGAATGTACGGGTCCTCCCATCCCACACAGTCCACCAAACATCACATTCCCCCTTTCCAGTTTGAACTTCTCCATTCGGCTGGACACTCATTTTTCCCTGCCTTTTCTGCGTTTCACAACTCTAGCTAAAGGCTCAGAATCAACAGTTTTCCTCAGTGTTCTCCTTTGAAGAGATATCAGCATTTGCTTTATCTGTATGCTGTTCTTTCTCCACTTGACTGTAGTTTTTCTCGGCGGTCGTCAGCGTTTTGGATGCGAATGCGATTGGTTCTTCCTTGCCGTTCAGCGCTGTTTGTTAGATTACAGCTCCAAGACCATACGGCGATGCATCGGCGGCCAGCGATATCGGCTTCGATGGGTCACAGTGGACCAAACGTGTCTTCTGGGTGAGCATCTCCTTCAACCTGGCGAAGTACTACACACACCTTTGGATCAGTGCCATTCAAGTCCTGTTTTCCATAGGTTGTTCACGCACTTGCTGATCATGTTGCAATCCGTGGTAGATGACAATGCCATAGTTGACCCATCGTAGATCAAGGCGTTCATGTCAAGTTTGAAAGCATGGATCCAGTCGATGACGCACAGGGATGTACCTTCTTTACCAACGACGATCGGCGGCAACATCTGTGTCAGACCATTAAAGGGAACGGCGACAGTGCATTTGCCTTTCGTGGGAATAGTCTGTCATTCGTATCCGAAAAGGCGGATGTTGTCCGGTTTCAGTTTTGGCGATCCGATCCTCTCCCAGATGTCCTGACCCACTAGCGACACAGCCACACCAGAGTCCACCTGGAACTGTAGATAGACGGTCGTGACCCACAACGAAATCCTCGTCTTGTCGGTGATCGTAGACCCACTGAGCACTTCAATAGGAATGGTCTCCGCGATTTTATCGACTGTGTTTTGTGCTTTCTTGGCCTTTCTCAGCTTTCCTACGGATTGACACACTGCCTGGAGATGACCTTTTCAGTAACAGGCATAACAAACCCACTTGATATACGAGCACTCGGTGATGATGAGCAGTCGAGCCGCACCGATAGCAGGGTTTCGATCCTCCCCCCACAGGGGAACGGCTCTTCTGAAACTGTCCCATCTTCTCCGGATTTGCTCTGGGTTGATCAACTGGTTTCTGACATTGTGGATGAGCAACAGTTCTGACGAACTGTATGCACCACTTTCGTGTTCGTTTTCTAGATCTGCACAAAACTTGAGAGTCTTTAATTTACAACAGAAGTCTTTAATGTTTACTCAATGCTGGCAGCAAGACAACGCAAAATGGCTGCACCCTCACACACTACAGACAGGATAAACTATATACAAAACTTCTCCCTTTGTCCTGTGCAGCATCACCTGCTGCATGGGAGGAGCAACGGGTCCGCCCACCCCACACGGTCCACCAAACATCACAAAAGCTGTGATGTCCTCACATTGGATGTAGCTGGCCTGCATATTATTTTCTTTGCGGAAGATACCATTCATCCATTGTATCGGTTCCAGTTTGAACAGCTAAAGAAAGACACATAGTGCTGCAGTGACTCAGAGGATCAGGCAGCATCTCTGGAGAAAAATGATAGATAATGTTTCAGCTGTGCACCCACCTTCAGACCTTTGCCTACTTTGAACATCCATCCCAGCTTCCATTTGATCTCCGTTGCCTTTTCTCCATTCATGATTCCTACATCACCATTGCTAAATTATGATGGAACCATCTTTCACCTTTGCAATCCACATTCAATCAACTTAGGCTGCAAATTAGAAACTATTAGAAACGGTTTCTCCTTATTTACCAAATGAAGATTCACGGAGCAAATAGCCTGATAAAACTATGCTGGCTCAATGTTATTTACAGTGTCATTAGAGACCATCACACAACCAACATTAAAAAAAAATCCTTTCTCCTAAATCTCCATTTAATCTCCTCTGCTATCGAGAGAACCATTCTAGTTCCTAACTTGCTTGCATAATTGAATTCCCTCATCTCTGTTATTGCTCTGTACTTTCTTTAAGACATTGGCATCCTTCCTGATATTTTTCCTCAAATTGAACAAAATAATCCAGCTACAACTAAATATATAGATACAAGATACATTTATTTGTCACATGTGCCAGTTGGCACAGTGAACTGTGATCACCATACAGCCATACAATAAAAATAAAGAGCACAACACACGATAGAGTTCAACATAAAACATCCCCACACAGCAGAATCAAATGTTTCCCACTGTGAGGGAAGGCACCAAAGTCAGTCCTCTTCCTCTAATGTTCCTGATGTTCACCCGTGGTCAGGGCCTCCCCGAGCCCTCCGCTGTAGCCGCTACGGGCGGCCCGATGTTCAGGCCCGCTTGCCGGGGTGATGGAAGTCCGCAGGAGTGATGGAGGTCCTGGAGGTGCAGGCCGCGCTGGGCGGAGATGCAACGCTCGAGGCCCTCGGCAAAGGGCCCCAGGACTCCGTGATGTTGTTCAGTGCCGCCCACGCTGGAGGCTCTCCCAAACCACAGCTCAGCGATGTTGGAGCAGCGGCCCAACGCTCCGGAGCTCCAAACGGCGATCCAGGTAGGCATCACCCGCTCCACGGTGAATCCAGCGCTGCGCCGCCGCTGTTGTAGCACTGGTTCGGTTCCCGGTCCCCGGCAGGAAAGACCGCGCCAATCCAGTTGGTAGGCCGCGAGGAGGGGGGGCGAGGACGCGACTCGGAGAATAGTCGCGTCCTGCCAGAAAGCGACTGGGAGACAGTTTCTCCTTACCCTGCCACCCTCCCCCACATAGAAAAGTTAAAGTTTCCCCCAAAACAAACTTTAAACTGACTAAAAATAAAAAAAAGATTGGGCTGTAGGTAGAGGCTGTCTTCAATGCGGCTGCCCTAGCGGAATGTATATGCCTTTAACATAACCATTTTTTTCCTATGAAATTGCAAAGTCTTTACAAAAGAAAATAATCTATAATCCTACATTGTCTTTCCCCATTTCAGAATACACCAAATCACATTGTCAGTTAATTGCCTTTGAAGTGCAGCAATTTAGGGAAACGAGGCAAATAATTTTCACATTACTTCACAAATAATAACCAAGATAAATGACAGTTTAAACAAATTAAATGAAGTTTAGAGTTTTTTTTATTCAGAGATAACATAAAAGTTAGGCTTTTTATGTATATCTGATTAAATTAGACAACTCTTTGGTTACAAAACTTTTCTGTGGGTGGGGGGGTGGGGTGGGGGTGGGGGGGGGGGGGGGGGGAGTACTGTGTTATGCCCCTTCAGTACTTCCCTCAATTGTCAGCCGGGATTTTGTGCTAGTTGCCCAAGTGGGGCTGGAATCGACATTTAATGACCAAGGAAGTGAGCGTTTAGTTTAGTCTGGGGTCTGTTTCCATTCTATGTCTCTAAATTAAGCTAAATTAAACATTATCATCGCGTGTACCAAGGTGCCGTGAAAAGCTTTAGTTTGCGTGCTATCCAGTCAAAGATAAGACCATACAGGAATACGATCAAGCCATCCACAGTGCACAGAAAGGGGATAAAGGGTACAACATTTAGTGCAAAAATATAACACTGAAATCTGATAAAAGATAATGCAAAGATAGGTGGTTCTGTTGAAATAAAGCCATTAAATCATGGCTTCCATATAAAATATTTACAACAAATTTTTTTGCAGCAAATTCCTACATAAATCTGTTAATCATTGTATCATTCTGGAGTTGTGTGAGGGTTTAGATGGAGCATTTCAAATAGCTTTGGCATTCGTGCAGATTGTATTCAGAATAATTGTCATTGAGAATGCTTTAGAGCAGGAATTCAAAGGTTGAAATGATGGTATCAGCTCGAGAATAAAATACACTTTTTTTTTTAACCAACATCATTAGCCTGAATGTGCTCTTCTCAGTATTCTAATAAGTCCAAAGTACATTTTCATATTCTAATAAATTATGAAAATAATAGGCTATAATATATGCTTATTATACCAGTCCCAAAAAAGATGTTATTTTTAATGAGACTACTTTTAATTTGGGTAAATGCAGCAAAGAATGAATAATTCTCATGCCCTGGGTATTTTACTACTTATTTTAATGGTTCAGGAGAATATCAGTAGGCTGGAAATGAATGAATAATTAAAAGTGGCAATAAGGAATAGTTCTCATTGAAAACTACATTGAATGTGGTAGAACCAGGTGACAGGGCAGTGCAGTGGCAGAGTTGCTGCATTACAGTGTTGGCAGCACCAGAAACCCGGATTAGATCCTGGCTACGGGTGCTTGTCTGTACGGAGCTTTTACATTCTCACGGTGCCCTGCTTGGGTTTTCTCTGAGTATTTTGGTTTCCCCTCACACTCCAAAGACATACAGATTTGTAGCTTAATTGGCTTGGCATAAATGTAAAAATTGTCCCCCGTGTAGGATAGTGTTTCTGCACTGTATTTCTAAACTAAACAGATTGAGCAACCAAAAAAATGCAGAATTCAAGCTATAGATTATTCTGCGTTAAATTGTATTCATCAAGGGAGCCAAAAATGACACAAATGATCAAGTTTCAAGTTGTTGGAACTCACACGTAGGGTTCAGACATTTAAAGTTCACCCAAAAGCAACCTATGGTAAATCTAGTTTTATAACGTAAGACTGATGAACATTGACATGGCATCTTAAAATTTTAAGGGAATTATATGATAGCACAGTTCTTTTACGCACTGTTTGCAACATTTTATTCTGGGAACAAACTAATGTATTATTTAATACAGTAAAAAGTACCTGCTGCAATTTGGAATGCGATAACAACATAAATCACAAAGGATGAATTTAAATATTCTCGAAATACTTGAATTCCCAAATAATTTTCTGGTATCACCTTTTGTAATCACTTTTAGCTCTTTAATAGTGATTTTGAATTCAGGTGTGTGATCACCTCTTCACAAGCTTCACTGTAACTGCGTTGCCTGCAACCTGAACTCTATAAGTTTGAACTATAAACTTAAAAAATACCCCAGATCTGTCAGCTCCTTTGCCTCATACTCAGGAGATTGTGAGTTCCAGTCCCACTCCAGGGTCTCAAATCAGACGATTTGTGGTGACGTTCAGGTGTAAAGACTTTCAAAGGCACGCTCCTGCAGCCCAGACATTGAAATGTCCTGCGAGCCCTTTAGGTGGAGTAAGAGATCTCATGGCACCTTTTGGAAGCAGAACCTGGAGTTTTCATTCAGGCAAATTCTTATCCCTCATCTGAAATTACTTAAAACACAACATCTAGCTGTAATCAAATTGCCACTTGTTGGAGATAGTTGTGTGAAGAATGGTTGCTTATTTTCCATATATTGGGGCAAACTAACAGGTGACTAGTGAACTGCCCAATCTTGCCAGCAGCATAAGAAATAGGAGCACAAACAGGACATTTATAGTTGTAGCATCATGGAGTCTTACAGCGTGAAAACAGGCCTTTTGGTCCACACCAGCCAACATGTCCCATCTACAATAGTCCCACCTGCCTGCGTTTGGCCCATATCCCTCTAAACCAGTCCTATCCATGTGCCTGTCTAAATGTTTCTTAAAAAACATAGAAACAAAGAAACATAGAAAATAGGTGCAGGAGGAGGCCATTCGTCCCTTCGAGCCAGCACCGCTATTCAATATGATCATGGCTGATCGTCCGCCATCAATAACCCGTGCCTGCCTTCTCCCCATATCCCTTGACTCCACTAGCCCCTGGAGCTCTATCCAACTCTCTCTTAAATCCATCCAGTGATTTGGCCTCCACTGCCCTCTGTGGCAGGGAATTCCATAAATTCACAACTCTCTGGGTAAAAACGTTTTTTCTCAGCTCAGTCTTAAATGACCTTCCCTTTATTCTAAGACTGTGGCCCCTGGTTCTGGACTCACCCAACATTGGGAACATTTTTCCTGCATCTAGCGTTGTCCAGTCCTTTTATAATTTTACTTTGGAGTCACGTGAGTGACTACGTGAAGAAGCCCCGCCAGGCGCATGCGAGTCATTACGTCCAACGCATGTCGCACTGAACGGGCTGGAGGGCACAGCTCCACCAGCGGTAAGTAGGAACCTCTAAGGTAAGTGTTTTACAAACTTTACCATGAAGCATTTCCACTCCGTAAAGCTGACTCAAGCAGTCAGTAGGAGTTGGAGAAATTGAGTTGTCAGGAGGAAGATTCATTATTAGCGTGGGTCCAGGGATTCACGAATTCGATCGGGTCGGGTGATAAGCGCGGCAACGCCGGTTCCGATGCCGGGTGCCATTTTACCGGCAACAGTTCCGATAGCGAGCGACTCTTCCGCACTAGCTTCAAGGTACTAAGCAGCCTGAGGCTGCTGCTAGCCATGAAAAGGCAAAGGACCCTGTGTTGTCTGACAACAATGGTGACTCTCCCCCTGATAATAAAATAATGTGGGAGAGGATGGGAAACATGGAGCTGATGCTCCACCCTTTGATTACATAAGGGTCCAAGGGCCAGTGCTGTCCAAGACGGCCCATACCAAGCACCACATATGGAGGGGCTTTCCATATATTGGGGTTTTCCTTCCAGCGCCTTGTTTGGGACTGGAGGATGCCTCCCTACAATATGATTTGGGAGAAGCAGGGCAGGATGCAGCTGACCCTGATTCTGGTGTCCCTGCTTATGTGCAAACACCAGCGCACAAGAGCCACGCTCCGGGTGTCTCGGAAATAGCAATGAGTTTTGCTATTCGGGAGGGGACTGGTGAGGCAATGGAAGAATACCTTGCTAGCAGTATCAATTATTTAGTATCTCACCAGCTCCAGCAAGCTATGATGCAAGTGACTTCAAGGGACCCAATTTGACTTTGCTACTTTTTTTCCCTTAACATATCTAAAGAAGCTTTTACTGTCCTTCTTTATATTCCTGGTCAGCTTCCCCTCGTACTTCATCTTTTCAGCCCCTAATGCCTGTTTTGTTTCCTTCTGTTGTCCTATGAAAGTTTCTCAATCCTCCACCGCCTTCCGGCTGCTCTTTGCTGTGTTATACATCTTTTCTTTTAGTTTTATTCTATCCCTAACTTCTCTTGTCAGCCATGGTTACCTCCTACTCCCCTTAGAATCTTTCTTCCTTTTTGGAATGAAATGATCCTGCGTCTTCCGGATTATGCCCAGAAATTCATGCCATTGCTGTTCCACCGTCATTGCTGCTAGGATCCCTTTCCAGTCTACTTTGGCCAGCTCCCCTCTCATGCCTTCATAGTCCCTTTGTTCAACTGCATCACTGCCACTTCCGATTTAACGTTCTCCTTCTCAATTGGAGATTAAAACTAATCATATTGTGATCACTATCTCCAAGTGGTTCCTTTACCTCGAGTTCTCTTATCATATCTGGTTCATTGGACAACACTAAATCCAGAATTGCCTTTTCTCTGGTCGGCTCCATCTCGGAGGCATTCTACAAACTCTCTTTCTTGGAGTCCTGAACCAACCTGATTTTCCCAGTCTACCTGCATATTGAAATCTCCCATCACCACAGTGGCACTACCTTTGTTACATGCCAGTTTTAACTCCTGCTGCAACTTACACCCTACATCCGGGCTCCTATTTGGGGGTCTGTAAATAACACCAATTTATGTCATCTTGCCTTTACAATTACTCAACTCAATCCACAGTGACTCTACCTTGTCAGTCCGTATGTCTTCCCTCGCAAGGGACTGAATTCCATCCCTCACCAGCAGAGCTACCCCCCTCCCCTGCCCACCATGCCTGTCCTTTCTATAGGATGTATAACCCTGAATATTAAGTTCGCAGGCCCGATCCTCCTGCAGCCATGTCTCAGTAATTCCCACAATGTCATATCTACCAACCTGTAACTGAGCCTCAAGCTCATCTACTTTACGTCTTATACTTCGCGCATTCATATACAATACTTTTAATTCCTTACGCATCTTACCTTTCACATCGATGCCTATTACACTTGGTCATACTCTGCTTTCCCTTTGTGAGCTTCCTTTCCCGTTAATTCTGGGGTCATTAACCATCCCTTTACTCTCTTTCCCTTTAACTTCATCGTCGACTATCCCATTTGACACCCCACCCCCCTTTATTCAGTTTAAAACCTCCCGTGTAGCAGTGGAAAACCTGCCTGCCAGAATGCTGGTCCCCCACCTGTTAAGATGCAATCTGTCCCTTTTATACAGCTCCCCTTTACTCCAAAACAGATCCCAGTGATCTAAGAATCTAAATCCCTGCCCCCTGCGCAAGTTACTCAGCCACACATTCAGGTCCCGTATCTCCCTGTTCCTGCTCTCGCCAGCACGAGGAACCGGAGAAAACAACCCTGGAGGTCCTGCTTTTCAGCACTTTTCCGAGCTCTCTAAAGTCACGCTGCAGAATATTCATCCCCTTTTTTCCGACATCGTTTGTGCCGACATGCACTACCACTTCCGGCTGTTCACCTTCCCCCTGAGGATTTTCTGCACTCTGTCCGTGACATCCTGGATCCTGGCACCAGGAACGCAGCACACCATCCTCGAATCCCGTCTGTTGCCGCAGAAACCCCTGTCCGTACCTCTCACAATGGAGTCTCCAACTAAAATGGCGTTGCCTGACGTTGGCCTCTTTGGTTTTGGCTCAACAGCCCTTTTTGCTTCGCAAGCCAGTCCGCCGCTCAGTGTTTTAACGTCTTCTGTCCCGACAGCTTCTAAGTGGGTGAACCTGTTCACAAGAGGTACAACACCCAGGGGACCTTTGCATTCCAAGTTTCCCTCCCTTTCTCACCGTCACCTACTTTTTCCCTTCCAGTACCTTAGGTGTAACAATCTCACTGTAGGACTTGTCGAGGAACGACTCAGTTTCTCGGACGAACCTGAGGTCATCCACTTGCTTCTCCAATTCCCCAACACGGTCCTTCAGGAGCTGTACCTGGATGCACTTCTCACATTTGTAGCAGCCAAGAGGCACCAGCAGTGTCCTTGACCACATACTGCAAGCATCACACTGAATCAGCTTGTTTGACATCTCCTTTTTTCATCTCTCCCTGTCCAGCGTTTTGTGTAGCCTCCTCACCGAAGACTCTCGAGCCAAAGACTCGCACTTTTCTCACAGGGCTCTTCCCTCACAAGGCCGCTCCCTCACTGCCACTCCCCAAGAGCTGTCTTGCTTATATTGACTGATAAATTGCCTAATTTACCAATTTACAAACCAAATTCTTCCGTTTTCAACTGTTTTCCCCCTTTGACTGACTTCTAACTCTCCTCCCACTTGGGCTAGAGCCAACCAGTGTTTCTCCTGCTTCTCTTTGTTGTTGTTGCTTCCAAATCCATGGAAGCTCTGAGTAAAGTCTGCCTGTGCTTTGCCTCTCCTTTTCAACTGTTTTCACCCTCTGACTGACTTCTAACTCTCCTCCCACTCGGGCTAGAGCCAATCAGTGTTTTCTCCTTGTTTCTGTTGCTTCCAAATCCACGGGAGCTATGATTGTTGCGATATTACCTGCTTCAACTACCTCCTCCAGTTTCATTTGGTCCTTTGCCCTTGCTCCACCATTCAATAAGATCAAGGGTGTCCTTTATTTCAGCACACTTTTCTGTTCTAACCCAATATTCCCTGTTTTCCATAATATCATAAATTATATTGATTCATCCTGAATGTACCCAGTGACTGGGACTCATGGCACAATTGGGTAATGGGCCTGTCTCACTTAGGCGATTTTTTAAACAACTACAGGCGACTAGTTTGTCGCCACATGTTTGCCGGTGGTCGCCGGGAATAGTCTCCTCAGTCGTGCAAAATGTCGTAGCGTCTTTCTGATCGCTGCTAAATTTTCAACATGTTGAAAAATGTTTGCCAACAGTGGGTTTGACACCAGTGACTGTGGCTTGACTTCTCCTGACGCAGGTGCTGTCGTAGCTTGTCGCCAGGATGACCTGCTGCAACTATGACAGTCGCCGGCAGTTGCCTAAATAATCGCCAAATGGGACAGGCCCATGAAGCATTCCAAATGATAATCTCATTTCAGATCTGAATGAATGAGCCCCCTTTTTGTGAGATGGTAATGCTTGATCATGGACAACACAGCCATGTGAATCATTATCCTCGCATGTACTCCAACAAGCCCTAGAAGAATTTTGTACGTTTCAATGTGACCACCTCTCACTCTTCTAAATGCTCAAAACTGAAACTACTTAATTTCTCCTCACAAATGAATCCCCAAATCCCAGGAATCAGTCAAGTCAGTGATGATTGCTCTCCATCCATCCATCCCTACTTTGTAGGAAGACATGGCTGTACATTTCTTCTTCTTTCGTGTGGCGTGCACAGCCTAAAGTTGTTGGACAACTTGTTCTATTTGATCTTCCGTTTGTGCACGTCGAGTTGATTGCATTAGTCGAAACAGGGCGGACCACATGAAGGTTGCATGGCCTGTACACAATCTTCTGGTTGTGGTGTCTCAGTGTCCCTAGGAGTTTACTTTTATGCTCTGTACCTCTTGCAATTAAGACCAATTTACAACAGCCTTTCTATCACTTACGGTACTTGATTGTTAACCTTCAGTGATTTGTGTATAAGGACTCTGAGATTCTTTTGAACAGCATCATTTAATCACTCACTATTTAAAAGATATTCCACTTTTCTATTTTTTTCTGTCGTTGTGTAAGCTGTCATGTTTCCACATTAAATGCCATTTGCTATAATGGGAAGAGAAGGGAAAAGAAGGGAATAGATTGAACCTTTTCTTCGCCTTCCATCACAGGGAGGAATGTGGAGGAGTCACTGTGGTGGATGTTTATATTGAAATGTATTTTGTGTATTTTGTATAGGAGCAGAGGTCCTTCTGCGGTTGTACAGAGCCCTAGTGAGACCACACCTTGAGTATTGTGGGCAGTTTTGGTCCCCTAATTTGAGGAAGGACATTCTTGCTATTGGGGGAGTGCAGCGTAGGTTTATAAGGTTAATCCCGGGATGGCGGGACAGTCATGTGCTGAGAGAATGGAGCAGCTGGGCTTGTACACTCTGGAGTTTAGAAGGATGAGAGGATATCTCATTGAAACATATAAGATTGTTAAGGGCTTGGGCAGGAAACATGTTCCCGATGTTGGGGGAGTCCAGAACCAGGGGCAACAGTTTAAGAATAAAGGAGTAAGCCATTTAGAACGGAGACGAGGAAACACTTTTTCTCACAGAGAGTGGTGAGGCTGTGGAATTCTCTGCCTCAGAGGGCAGTGGAGGCAGGTTCTCTGGATGCTTTCAAGAGAGAGCTAGATCGGGCTCTTAAAATAGCTGAGTCAGGGGATATGGGGAGAAGGCAAGAACAGGGTACTGATTGGGAAAGATCGGCCATGATCAGATTGAATGGCGGTGCTGGCTCGAAGGGCCGAATGGCCTACTGAACCTATTGTCTATTGTCTATTGTATGTTCTGTTGCTTTTTATTTATATGACTGACTTGGCAAATTAAATTCCTCATATGTTGCAAAACATAATTGGCTAATAAAGTATTATTGTATTGTATTGTATTTCTTTGCTTATTTACTCAAATAAACCTGCAATATCTCCCTGAAAACTCAATTTGATATTTTTGTGTGACATGGTAGAAAGCCATTCAGCTCAGTGAATCTAAATTAGCTTTCAAAACAACCCATCATTCGCATACCATACCCCCATTTATTTCCCTATAATTCATAAATGATAGGTGCAGAATTGGGTAATTTGGCCCATCAAATCTACTCCGCCCCTCAATCCTGGCTAATCTATTTTTGCCTCTCAATCCCATTCTCCTGTCTTCTCCCCATAACCCATGACACCGGTAACAATCAAGGATCTTTCAATCTCTGTCTCAATTTCCATTTGACTCTCTATTCTCTATTCACTCTCACAGACCCATTAACACATCCTTGATTTTCATGCTGTCTACTCCAGGAATAAATTGCAGTAGCCAATTAACCTACCAAACAGCACCTATTTGAGATTTGAGAGAAAACCCACGCAGGAAACCCATGCAGTTACGGACAGAACCAGAGGTTGGGATCAAACCTGGGTGACTGAAATTGAGACAGCAGCCCTACCTGCTGTGCCTTTGTGCAACTGTGCCTCTGCATTATCCCCACAGCTCTCAGCTTTGTATTATCAGCAAACTCGAACATATTGCATAATCATTTAAAGGCTTTACCGAGCAAAATATATTTTGCTTTCTGTGGTATTAAAACATTTGCAAATGCATTATAGGTTTCAGAACTGAACAACATTATTCTGAGCAGGCACATTCTAAGTAACACCATCAATTTCTGCCATGTTATTTGCACTAAAAATATTCTACATATAAAATGATAGACTCGTGCACCCCATCATGCATACCAAATCATTCAATATAGCCATCTTAGATCTAAGCAATCACTTATACCTGTTGCTGCCTGTGCTCTGATGCAGTTCCAGGTTCTACATTAGTTTCTCAAGTGCTTTGATATTTGGATCTATCTGAATGGGAATGCTCAATGGCCCATGTTATGGGCGGTGTGCCATCAATGTTGGAGATTTTCATTAAAAGCTAGGTTCCGATTACTACAGATAGGGAGATAGAGATTTGATGGTACTTTAGACTAACGGCAAACAGAAATCTTAGTGTGTAGGAAGGAACTGCAGATGTTGGTTTAAACTAGAGATAGACACAAAATGCTGGAGTATCTCAGCGGGACAGGCAGCATCTCTGAAGAGAAGGAATGGGTGCTGTTTTGGGGTGAGACCCTTCTTTAGACTAGATTCAGGGGAAAGGGAAACTAGAGATATAGACGGTGATGTAGAGAGATATAGAACAAATTAATGAAAGATATGCAAAAAAGTCACGTTATAGGAAATATGCCATCGTTAGCTGTTTGCTACGTTAGTGTGAAGCTGGTGTGACTTGGGTGGGGGAAGGATGGAGAGAGAGGAAATGCAGGTGTTACTTGAAGTTAGAGAAATCAATGTTCATACCACTGGGTTGTAAGCTGCCCAAGCAAAATATGATGTTGTTTCTCCAGTTTGCATTTAGCCTCACTCTGACAATTGAGGCCTCGGTCAGAAAGGCATTGTGGGTATGATACAATGATACAATTTATTTGTTGTCATTTGAACCTCATTGAAGTTCAAACAAAATGTGGTTTCTGCAGTCATACAACAGGAAAAAGATCCGACACAACACAATTTACACAAACATCCATCACAGCGAATCTCCTCCTCACTGTGATGGAAGGCAAAGTCTTATCTCTCCCCTGCTCTCCACATTCTCCTCCCGATGTCAAAGTCAAAGCTATGGGAAGGGGAATTAAAGTGTTTGGCAACCGGAAGATTTTGATTGGGACAAAAGCATTATGGGGTTTTGAGGCAGAGGTATTTTTTAAAAACTGCCCTCTCGATAAACTGCAATGAACAGTTGAATCCTCTCAGATGCTCCACCATTTAATTAGATCATATTGGCATCCTGACTCCATTTGCTCAGCTATCACAAGTTTCTGGAGATACAAGAAACAGGGGCTACAGTAATCTGGAACAAGACACAAACTGTTGGAGGAACTCGGTGGGTCAGGCGGCATCCATGGAGGCAGTGGGGTTCAGGGCCTCAACCTGAAACCTTGCCCATCCACCTGCCTCCACAGATGCTGCCTGACTTACCAAGTTCTTCCAGTAGTTTGTATTTTTTAATAACGGGGTTCCAAAATGGTCTGTAACAGGGGAAACATCAGCAGGAGGGTACACAAAAGGCTGGAGAAACTCAGCGGGTGCAGCAGCATCTAAGGAGCTCCTTAGATGCTGCTGCACCCGCTGAGTTTCTCCAGCCTTTTGTGTACCCTCGATTCTCCAGCATCTGCAGTTCCTTCTTTAACAAACATCAGCAGGAGTTGAATGAACCAATTACACGTGTTCTTACAGCTCTTTGGTCTCTATATACTCTGCATTGCTTAGATATGAAGTGTAAAGCCACGGATCAAAACAATTCTTGTATGTAATTTCTTCACAGCAGGCAAGGATTCAGAGTATCAAGTCAAGTCAAGTCAGTAGAACAAGGTATACGTACTCTCTGCCTGGTGGCAATACCTGAATCCCCTTGGCAGTGCAGTGTTTGTGCCAGATTAAACCTAATGGTTGGTTTACTATTGACACGTGCACCAAAATACGTTGTTTTTGTGTGTAAATCATCTGTACATTAATACAATCAAACCATGCAGAATATAGTGTTATGGCTGCAGAGAAAGTGCAGATAAATGGACTTATTTTCCACTGGACCGTTTAGCCTCCTGTGACATGGGTTATGGGTCCATATCAGCCAACCTTATGAACCCATAACCTGTCAGAGAGGGTACATAAGATAGACACAAAATGCTGGAGTAACTCAGTGGGACAGGCAGCATCTCTGGAGAGAAGGAACGGGTGACGTTCAGTTTGAGACCAACTCATTCCTTCTCTCCAGAGATGCTGCCTGTCCTACTGAGTTACTCCAGCCTTTTGTGTCTGTCTTCAGTTTAAACTAGCATCTGCAGTTCCTTCCTACACATAAGAGGGTACACAACCTAGGCTGCCCTCCCTTACATTGAAAAACTGCTGGTGATGCTGTCAGTTTTATGCAATTATGCAATACTGAACCTATTTGTGTTGTTTATGGGGGTGTTTACACAGTACTGTGTTTACATGCAAAGAATGTCATTGTTCTGTTTCAAGACATATGATAGTAAAACACTCACAACTCTTGACCAATCTGTTCCTATTTGCCCTGTCTCAAATATAAATAAACCATCTCATGCAAACTAAAAACCCTTCTGGAGGAACTCAGCGGGTCAGGCAGCATCTGTGAAAGAAAATTGAAAGACACGTTTCAGGTCAGGACTCTTATCAGTCTGCAGAGGGGTCCCGAACCGAAAAATTGTCTGTTCAGAAAAACAAATCTAATCTCTATTGTCTTTTGTTGTGTTGTGGAAATACCCGAGATCATAATGACTGTCAAGCAAACAATTAGAAGAAAAGAGACAATTCAAGAAAATGAATTCAAAAGTATATTTTTTAGAAGAATGAAATGAGCATGTTTATAATATTCTCAGCTCAAGTTATGAGCATTACAGATGAAAGTAGGTCCTGTTACATCTTGAAAAAAAAAGCTGTAATACACAAATTACTGATTGATATCTATTTCCAAGACTAAATCTGTTGCAATATTGTATGCCAGAGTGTTAGATTCCATTAGGAAACTCCTGAGGGTGCTTCCAAGAAATACAGGTCTCAGTTTAACATTTTGGAATTAAAGCATAGGTGAACATAAATGGAAGTTATGCATAGCAGGGATACATTTTCTATGTGGTGTTTTTTTCTGAATTTTCTGAGTTTATATTCTAGCTGAATAGTGGCAGCAAATCGTGATGGAATATATAGGGGTAAAAAGCTCAGAAAAACCAGCAGAATTCTAAGGAATTAGCTTTGGAGGAAGGATCCAAATTCAGGATACTGAGTTGAATGATCAGCCATGATCATATTGAATGGCGGTGTAGGCTCGAAGGGCCGAATGGCCTACTCCTGCACCTATTTTCTATGTTTCTATGTTTCTATGATCAATGTTACCTACTTTGAAAATGTCCTCCTTGGTAAAATAATAAACACTGATTTGGTGCAACATTCTCCTAATATGAATAATTTACAATTCTGATTTTAAACTCAAAGAGGATTTATTTTTTGGCACTATATTTAATAGAGCCACTAAGGTAGCATAATGTAGGTAACAGGGAACAAGAACTGAGCTTAGCATTATTATTAAACAGAAATTCAATTAAACATAATTAGGATATCTTTTTTAAGTTTTCAAAGTTATTACAAAGCAGTTTTTAATGATGATTCACACGCATGGGAGAGTATATATTGCACACACTGTAAAACAATATTACTAATGATCAAATTTGGCTGTAATTATTTGCAGTTATTTCTCAAGCAGAATATAATGAAAGGACGGTGAGAATAAATCCTGTCAACTAATAGGATGGCCCACACATTGATGACTGTTGTCATGCTGCGGGAACCGTTTGAGAGTAGTGTGCAATGAAAATCATGGCCCAGAATTTGTACCCATTTGTCACTGAACCTGGATGAATTTTCCTCCCAAAATATTTGCCAGTCCCTGAGGCACAAAATCTCAATTTTTGCAACAATTAGGTTTAAGGTGAAGGGTAAAAGATTTAATAGGAATCTGAGGAGTAACTTTTTCACACAGTGGGTGGTGGGTCATAAGGTCATAAGTGATAGGAGCAGAATTAGGCCCATCAAGTTACTCCACCATTCAAACATGGCTATCTATCTCTCCCTCCTAACCCCATTCTCCTGCCATCTCCCCATAACACCTGACATCCATAATAATCAGAAAGGGTGTATGGAACAACCTGCTGAGGAGGTAGTTGAGGCATGGACTATCCCAACACTTAAGAAACAGAAGGGCCTGTTTCCACACTGTTTCATTCTATTACTCTAATCACTTCCAAACTAAGTTGTAGGTTTATTCTTGGTGTCTGGCACCTGTAATCATAATCATAATCATAATAGTACTTTATTAGCCAAGTATATTTTGCAACGTATGCGGAATTTGATTTGCCATACAGTCATACCAATAAAGAGCAATAAGACACCCAAATAAATGTTTATCATGAACATCCACCACAGCGACTCCCCCACATTCCTCACTGTAATGGAAGGCAAAAAAATGTTCAATCTTCTTCCCTTCTTTGTTCTCGTGTGGTCGGAGCACTCAAACCTTCCGTTGTCGGGCGATCTTGGCTCCCACAACCAGCGGTTGAGCCCTCCGCGTAGGGGCGATCATGCTCTCGCATTGGGGGGATCTTAGCTCCCCATGCCAGGCGATCAGACCCCGGGTCGGGGCTGGTCGAACCTCGAGTGGCTTGGAGCTTCCCGACATCAGTCTCTATCCGAGACTGCGAGCTCCTCGATGTTGAAATCTGCAGGCCGCGGTTGGAGCGTCGATCCCAGGCGAGGGATCGAGGTTCCCATGGTAAGTCCACGGCCCTGTGATGGGGCTCAAAGTCAGTCTCGAGCAAGGCCGCCACCTCCATGCTCTTAGGCTACAGAGGGAACGGAGATACAATCCGGAAAAACATTTGCATCTCCGGCAAGGTAAGAGATTGAAAAAAGTTTCCCGCGACCCCCTCCCCATCCCCCACATAAAACAAACCAGAGAACATTAACACATACTTTTAAAACACGCTAAAAATAATAAAAAAAGGCGAAAAGACAGACAAACGGTTGGACGAGGCTGCCATCAATTTGGCCTAGCAACCAACTAATCATTGCAAAGAATCCATGCAGACAGCATACAAAGAAGTGAAATGCATATATTTTAATTAACAGCATGTGTGAACATGTGATCAGGGGAAGCGGTGAAATATCAACATATATAATGAAATCTTCTTATTTTGAACAAAATAATAGATGAGAAAAAATTCCAATTCCCACATAAGGTTTTTTGCAGGCACAAAACAGTAAATAGTAATAATGGCTGGTTTTGTGATTAGAAACACGTATGCAATTAAAAAAAAAGATTTTCATGACATTTTCCATTGACTAATTTGCAAACAACTTAGATTCACATTAATGCGAATAATTTCCCACATTTCCGTAGTGGAGAAGGACACAAAAAGTACGACTTGTGGAATTCTGGGAATACTGTGAGCTTTTGGGATATTGTTGCTGAACAATAATAACTTCATCTTCATCACTGCCATAACATTAGGGTCAATGGATATTTGTGCCCATAAGTAGGTGAGGTCATGAGTCATAACTTTCAGCAGAGTGCCAGCACTCTTATTGGATGTACCCACTTTTCTCAATATGTCTTAAAGTCTATTACTGTTGTCTGGTTAGTGACATCTTCTGCTGTGTTCTCTATGCCATTGTCTAATCCTGTACTGTGATAGTGCATTCCTCAATGAGACAGCACACATTTATTTTGACTTTCCACTTCACATGCCAGGTAATCTTCCTATTGAGTCACAAGGAACTGCAGATGATGGTGTTCAGTGTGATGGACTTTTCGGATCAATCCTCATCATTTGTTTTTAAAAAAAAACATTTAAAATTCAGTCTTTGGAAGCCATTATGCATTGTGTCAGATCTAGCCTCACAGATCAATTTATTGCTGGTACGTTGGTGTTGTTCCTCAACACTTGACAGGGAGTTTATATTCTAGCTATAGAAATGCTCTGTTTACCTTTAAAACAATGAACAAGTTGAAAGCCAAGGAAATCCATTTTCAGTTTACATCTAAAGATATGATCAGATTGGATCCCCTCACACAGAGATTTACCTCCATCTGTGTGCGCCATCTTTGCTTCTATGCTTCCTCACAGCAACGACACTGAAACTATGGGCATTATTATTATTATCTCCTTCAGAGTTGTTGAAATAACATTTGATAACCCAGTATTCTGTTGGCGCAGGACATTACATGGAAAGAATTTCTTGTCACAAATGCTTGTATTCGAATCTAATCTACTGTGTTGGTAGCAATATCTTTTATCAGTTCCCATTTCAGTTGGGAATAAAACTATTAAATTGTATGGCAACAACATTAAGCTCCGCAGCAAGTGAAGTTTATTCATTCTCCTTTCAGTGATATGCACATTTCTTTGGTGTAACTGTTAAAAGAAATGAGCAGTGATGGTAACACGACATGCTTGCTGCTCTACCCATGGGATCTACACCTTTGATCAATTCTGCAAACTTCAATTCTATTAACTATTTAAGAGATTTTATTGTCAGCAACTGCTGTTCGGCCATGTATTAGTGCGGGAATAGTTGAATACGCATCAAGCACAATCATGTCCTCAGATTGTTGGCTCATAATTTGCAGATTGTACAAAAAAACAAACAAACAACAAACAAACTACAAACGGAACAGAATCACATATTCACATATTCACATATTGCATATTTTGTGGGAGGAAAGAAAAAGGAAAAAGACAGCAATTTAAAAAAAAACAGCAGCAGAATGTGCAAACGTTGAATGGTGTACTTGGTTTCCAAGTGAAAAGTAACCATTCTGTCTTAGTCTTTTGAGCACTCTTACTTCTGTTTTGTTGTGATCCTCCCACTTTTTAGGTGCAGCACCTCTTCATGAACATTCCAACGCAGTAATCACCTTAATTGGGAGAATAATATTTCCCCAGACATGTTACCATTAAAATTCAGGTGGTACATTCAAACTGAGTGGAATTCTGATGGAGGAAGTAAAGGGTTAATGTTCAATTCCATTAATGCTATACACCAGCAGATGGAATTTACAAAAAACCCTTGGGTCAGAAAAATCATTGAAAGCATAATACATAATCCACCAGTTTCGTTCTTTCCTTACCTTATGTGCAACCAAGATCTATATCAAATGCTGGCGGTGGTTGTAATGCTCCCAGAGGAAGTTAAGCTTCAAAGCCAGGCAAGGAGCATCATTTGTAATAATAATAACAATACCTGTTACAATTGAATCCTTGGACCCTTTTTTAGTGATTCTAGGCGAGCCCAAAGGGGCAGAGACAAATGAGCGACTTCGCTCTATCAAAAGTCATCAACAGTTCTGGGATCTGTATCCAGGAGTGAAAAGAAAGGGGAGGTGATGAATCATGTCTGAATGGGAGCAGATGGCTGGCTAGTGAGCCTGGTGGCAGTGATGCATATAGACTTTCATACATTATTAAAAAACCACCAACTATGGAATTGTATTTGCTGTAAAATATAATTTGTTGGCCGTGTAAAGCCGGAGTAATTCCAACGCCCCTGTCAATGTTAATTTTTCATGCATTGTAAATCCTAATCCCACTGTTCTTTTCTGGTATTATGATCACCTCAGGTTATTTTCCACGCTTTAATGGTGCTGAGGACAATAATGAAGGTCTGGCAAATTTGAAGGGAGCCAGAGCCACAACACAGTTGTCTCGTGAAGCTTTCAGCAGGCAGAATGTATTAGAAAGTTTATGCTCGGGCTTAATGCTAATCTCCAGTCAATCAATATTTCATTCTTCCCACAACAATTCACAGTCCATGAAATCCCCAATGAAGTTGCAGCAGGAAATAGCTGCAGTTCACAGCCGACACCCTGAAGGGAATGGAAATCATGCAAATTGCCCTGATTTTTTTGTTGTAAATGAGAGCTTGCTCACAGTAAGCAGTTTCAAATTGGCTAGCCTCATCATCAAATCACCCCTCCAAAAACAGCAGCAGAATGTGCAAATGTTGGATGTTAAGGTTACTTTGTGGTAGGTGTTTTGCTCTGAAACAATGCTAAAGAATCTTGTTATGCAGTTTCTTTATCAAGTTGCAGACATATTATGCACGTCTTGGTTTAGAAAGTTAGTGAGTCACATCCATGCATTTGATTCACAACATGCCTTCTGCATACACAAGGAGGGCCACGGTGGCGCAGCCATAGAGCTGCTGCCTTGCAGCGCATGCAGCTCCAGAGACCCGGGTTTGATCCCGACCACGGATGCTGTCTGTTCGGAGTGTATACATTTTCCCCATGACCGTTTGGGTTTCCTCTGAGATCTTCGGTTTCCTCCCACACTCCAAAGACTTACAGGTATGTTGGTTAATTGGCTTGGTGTATGTGTAAATTGTCCCTAGTGTCCCTAGGCCTGTTACCGCACTATCTCTGAACTAAGCTAAACTAAACTAAACACAATCTTTTCAAGTGCATTGACCCTTACTTTATGCATTCTCTGTGCATTCATCCTTTCCATTCCCCTCATAATAGATAGTAAAGAGTTAATACCGGGGTCTCCATGAACTCTTTCTCTCTCTGATTCTGCCAGATTCTGCATTTCTCCCCTAAGCTGCATTACTCCTCTCCTCCATGTACATTCAGGGACCAGAACCACATTACCTCAACACAATGCCTTTGTGCCACCATATCCCTCTACGTTTTATTGTATTTGTTCATAAGATGTGGATGTCACAGAATAAGGCCAGCATTTGATGGTCACAATAAGAACAGGCTGATGTCAGATCTTCTTTACTGAAGTGCACCAATAAATCAGATGGGTTTTACTTTCATCTGCTCAGACACTCTCCATCATGACTTTTTCCAACTTGTTAATTCAGGTTTAATTGATCTCTTAAATGAAACCCCCTCTTGGAATAATAGTTTCCCAGCTTGAGTCACGCACTATTTGAGGCTGCAAAGAGAGAAAATGGGGCCATGAAAGCACTTGTAATTTATTTTAATAACCTTTTAATTCACCTTTTTGGATCTGGGTATCACTGGTGATAACAGCTGTAATTGCCCTTGGTAATGTGGTGATGAGCCCACTTCTTGGACCACAGCAATCATAGAGTCCTAGAGTCACACAGCATGGAGATAGGACCTTCAGCCTAACTTATCCATGCTGACCAAGATGCCCCACCTAAGCTAGTGCCAAATACCTGCATCTGGCCCATATCCCTCTGAATCTTTCCTATCGGCACAGTGGCACAGTGGTAGAGTTGCTGCCTTACAGTGCCAGAGACCCAGGTTCGATCCTGACTATACAGGACCATATCCTGACTATGCTGTCTGTACAGAGTTTGTACATTCTCCCCATGACCACGTGGGTTTTCTCCGAGATCTTCGGTTTCCTCCCACACTCCAAAGACGTACAGGCTTGTAAGTTAATTTCCTGGGTATTAAAATTTAAATTGACCATAGTGTGTTTAAGGTAGTGTTAATGTGCAGGGATCGCTGGTTGGCACAGACTCGGTGGGCCAACAGTCTGTCTCGTCCCTTCCTTCTTTGTTATTTTTTTAGTATGTGTTAAATGTATGTTTTAGTGTTCTTTAGCTTGTTTTATGTGGGGGGTGGGGGGATGGGGGGGATGGGGACACTTTTTTAAAATCTCCTACCACGACGGAGATGCAATTTTTTTCCGTATCGTATTTCCGTCCGCATTGTGGCCTAACATCGTGGACCTGGCAGCCCATGCTGGAGACCGACTACAGGAGCTCCAACCGCGGGAGCCTGCAGGGCTTAACATCGCAGAGCTGGCAATCCCAGTTGGGGATCGTCCTCGGAACTCCAACCGCGGGAGCCTGTGGACTTTAACATCGTGGAACCCGCATTCCCTGGTTAGGGACCGACTTTGGTCTTGCTGCATGTAAGGTGTGGACTGGTACATTTGCTTCTAAGTTACAAATGAAATTGAACATTGCTTACCCATCAGTGAACATAACCAGCTTTGACCTCATGTTGGAAGGAAGGATAATTGGGAAAGCAACTAACGATGGTTGAGCTTGGAATGCTGCTTAAGGAAACTTGTAGAGACATCCTGTTGTTGGGATAATTGGCCTCCAACAACACCACATTGTTTATTACATCAATCAATTGTAAGGTTTTCCTTTCGTATTCCATTCTTCAGATTTACCAGTGCTCTTTCGTCACATTCAATCCAAATGCTGCCTTAATGTTCAAAGCAGTCAACTCTCACGTCTGTTCTCAAATATAACTCATCGGTATTTGGACCAAGGGTGTAATGAGGTCTGGACCCAAGTTCTCCTGACAAAACGCAAATGGACTTTAATGAACAGGTCCTTGAAGAATCAGTGCTGCTTGATTGTGCCATCTACATTTGCCATGTGTTGCCCTCTCAACTAACTTTTTGACATCACTCAGAGTGAATTGAATTGGCTGGAAACTGGAGTCTGTGATGGTGATAATCTCAGGAGGAAACTGAGATAGATTGGTCAACCGATATGTTTGGATGAAGGTGATTATAAATGCTTCAGTTTTTGGCATTAACATTCTGAGTCCCAGCATGAAGCCTGGGAATGTTCTGTTTAATAATCCACCCCATTCACATCTAGGTGTCGTGGGAGTGCAGAGCATTGACTGGATCTATTCGTGGTGAGATGGCTTAGCACCAAGACATCAGCTGAAGAATAGCAGGTGGTCAACAGAAGGAAGTTTCCTTATGGTACACAAAAAGCTGGAGAAACTCAGCGGGTGCAGCAGCATCTAAGGAGCGAGGGAGATAGGCAACGTTTCGGGCCAAAACCCTTCTTCAGACCTATGCTTGACCGAATGATTAGCTTGTATGTGGTATCGTGTTGGACCCTTGTTAGGTTTGCACCTCAATTTTAAGTACACCTGCTGCTGTAAGGAAAATGTCATCTGTTGCATCCGCAGTTCTAGGTGTCAACTGTTCTACATCGGTGAGGCCAAGTGCAGGCTTGGCGATCGCTTCCCCAACACCTCCGCTCAGTTCACATTAACCAACCTGATCTCCCAGTGGCTCAGCACTTCAACTCCCCCTCCTATTCCAAATCCGATCTTTCTGTCCTGGGCCTCCTCCATGGCCAGAGTCCCACCACAAATTGGAGGAGCAGCACCCCAGCGGTATGAACATTGACTTCTCCAATTTCAGGTAGACCTTGCTTTCTCCCTCCTTCCCCTCCCCTTCCCAGCTCTCCCACAGCCTATTGTCTCCACCTCTTCCTTTCTTCTTCCCACCCCCACATCAGTCTGAAGAAGGGTCTCGACCCGAAACGTCACCTATTCCTTCTCTCCATAGATGCCATATCAACCGCTGAGTTTCTCCAGCATTTTTGTCTACTTTTGATTTTTTCAACATCTGCAGTTCTTTCATAAACACATGTATATGCCCACTCCTCACTGAATCTTACCCACAGTAAGGAATACATCGGGTTTTAAGGATACACATTTCTCCTGTTACAAGTCCACGACGATTATGGATGCCCAATAATAAATTCTTGGATCTTTTCTGAGTGCATCCCATTTTGTGTAATTGTTGCGTGATATTTGACCTCTTGTGAAGGTGAGATTTAATAAGGACTGTGCAGTAGGCACAAGATGCAACTGCCGGAGGTAGATTAGTGAGGATAACTTCACTGAGGATTAGCTTCACTCATTTACTACGAAAGAGCAGATCTGGTGATTGTTCTTCGTGACTCAGCAAGCTATTATCAGTGACACATATTGAATGCCCCAGACAAATGATTTTCTGGGCCATTAGTACTTCCAGTGTTCCTTCTGAGGATTGCAAACCAGGTGTGCTCAGGTGAATATGATTCTGTCAGGACATTACTTGACTAGTGCGTGTAACAAATGTTCCAATGTAGAAACCAGTGCCCAGATGTTTTCTTGTCCAAATTAGATGATGTTGGGTGAGCAATCTAGTTTAACTTATTTTGACAATACTTTGCTATTTCAAAAGAAATGACTGGATCATTTCGCGTTGATGAAAAGTTTCTCTTGTTTCAGCGATGTCATCCTATAAAAATAATTGGGAAACATTGTTTCTGACCTAGGTTTGTTTGGTATCACAGCTAATACTTCTGTCAGTTTCATGGTTCTTAACATGTTTCTATATATTACAAGCCACAGTGTTTCCAATTCAGTTAAGCTGGTAATAATCATGAATATTTACAATCCACATTCTCTTTTGCAGAGAAAGGAATTGCAGATGCTGGTTTAAACCGAATATAGACACAAAATGCTGGAGTAATGGGCCTGTCCCACTTAGGCTATTTTTAGGCGACTGCCGGCGACTGTCATAGTCGTAGCAGGTCGCCCAAAAAACGGCAACTGGACCCCCCTTCGACATCAAATTTGAAATAGAATCATACGTTAACAACAACAAAAAATGAAGTCAGCACTGGTGACAACTTACGTCATCCTGGCGACAATCCACATCATCCTGGTGACAACCTACTACGTCAGGAGAAGTCAAGCTACGCTCATTGGCGTCAAGCCAACTGTCGCCGAAAAGTTTTGAATATTTCAAAATCCAGCGGCAACCAGAAAAACGGCACGATTCTTTGGGCGACCGAGGAGACTACTCACGACCATACAGGCAAAACCCCGGCGACCATGTGGCGACAGCCTAGTTGCCTGTACTTGCCTAAAAAATAGCCTAAGTGGAACAGGGGCATAACTCAGCAGGACAGGCAGCATCTTTGGAGTGAAGGAATGGGTGACCTTTTGGGTCGAGACCCTTCTTCAGCTAATCTTTGCTCTTTTGCAGGGACTGTAATTTTACAAAAGAGTCAATTATAAAAGACGAAATAGCAGCACATTTGGATAGCAGTAACAGGATTGGTCCGAGTCAGCATGGATTTACAAAGGGGAAATCATGCTTGACTAATCTTCTGGAATTTTTAGAGGATGTAACTGGGAAAATGGAGAAGGGAGAGCCAGAGGATGTAGGGTACCTGGACATTCAGAAAGCCTTTGATAAGGTCCCACACAGGAGATCAGTGGGCAAAATTAGAGCAGATGGTATTGGGCGTATGGTGCTGACATGCATAGAAAATTGGTTGGCAGAATGGCAGGCAGTGACTGGCGGGGTACTGCAAGGCTGCTGGGACTGCAGCTATTTACTATATATATTAATGATTTAGTTGAAGGGACTAAAAGTAACATTAGCAAAGCTGGGTGGCAGTGTGAACTGTGAGGAGGATGCTATGAGAATGCAGGGTGACTTGGACAGGTTGGGTGAATGGACAGATGCATGGCAGATGCAGTTTAATGTGGATAAATGTGAGGTTATCCACTTTGGTGGCAAGAACAGGAAGGCAGATTATTATCTAAATGGTGTCAAGTTAGGAAAAGGGGAAGTACAACGAGATCTGGGGGTCCTTGTTCATCAGCCACTGAAAGTAAGCAAGCAGGTACAGCAGGCAATGAAGAAAGCAAATGGCATGTTGGCCTTCATAACAAGAGGAATTGAGTATAGGAGCAAAGAGGTCCTTCTGCCGTGTACAGGGCCCTATTGAGACCACACCTGGAATATTGTGGGCAGTTTTGGTCTCCCAATTTGAGGAAAGACATTCATGCTATTGAGGGAATGCAGCGTAGGTTCACGAGGTTAACTCCCGGGATGGCAAGACTGTCATATGTTGTTAGAATGGACCGATTGGGCTTGTATACGCTGGAATTTTGAAGGATGAGAAGAATTCTTATTGAAACATATAAGATTATTAGACATTATTGGACATGCTAGAAGCAGGAAACATGTACCCGATGTTGAGGCAGTCCAGAACAAGGGGCCACAGTATACGGGTAAGGGGTAGGCCATCTAGAATGGAGATGAGGAAAAACTTTTTCACCCAGAGAGTTGTGAATCTGTGGAATTCTCTGCCTCAGAAGGCAGTGGAGGCCAATTCTCTGGATGCTTTCAAGAGAGGGCTAGATAGAGCTTTTAAAGATAGCAGAGTCAGGAGATATGGGGAGAAGGCAGAATCAGTGTAGTGATTGTGGATGATCAGCCATGATCACAGTGAATGGCGGTGCTGGCTCGAAGGGCCGAATGGCCTACAGGTGCAGGAGTAGGCCATTCTATTGTCTATTGTCTATTGTCTATTATCTATTGTCAAAAAGGTGGCAAGGCATATTTCTGATAAACTCAACTTTAAATAAACAAAATCGTTTAAAACTGTTGAAAATGACTAATTCTCCATATTTGACTAATTACGTCCATTATGCATGTGGAACGTGCGCCGAGCTGTTTTGATATAAATGGTAGGCATTGCAGCATTTAGAAAATTGAAAACAATCAGAGAAAATGTTGAAGGATGATATGGGGTGTCTCTGTTTCCTAGATATTTTGCGATGTATTCTTAATCAGAGAATTTTGCAGGGCAATATATTCAGAAGCATATTCTGTATGCAATGACTTCCTGGTTCTTGCTGTTTCACGGATTTTATTTCACAGTTATATCTACAGTTTCTTACTGTGAATATCAGTGCCCGTAATGATGCTTCAAATAACGAATAAAACTCAGAAAAGCTATTTAACCAGCTGCACACAGTCCTTGTGCAATATTCTGTCAAACTCCCATTATCCACTGATCTTCAGTTATAAGGAATGCTAAATTACAACACCCTCCAGTGGAAATATATCTGGCAATGTCGATAACTGTGAAAACCTTAATTCCCCTACTCAACAAATATTGATCCAATTCCCACTTGGAGATTTCAATTCATCTTGAATAAGCATTAGCTATGAACCTTCCCAAAAAGTAGTTTTCTCAACTAATCTTGCACAAGAATTGTAAAGTTTGACAATGTGTCCTGTACTTCAGAGCATTTTGTTTTAAGTTCAATCAATTATTGGCTGATATTGTGTTATCTTTTTTCTCACCAAATATAAACCATGTTAAGTATGTAAAGAAATAAGTAGCTTAGACTTATAAAGAATGTTATTATGTTTCCAACAGATCACCAAGGACTTCACACGTTCTTGCCTGGTGTGTTAAAGATATATGAGAAAACAAATGGCAGAAAAAATCCAGATACAACAATTTTAATGAGTGACCAGTTAATGACATTGAAGATTTTGAAAGAAGGGAGATTAACCATGATGCCACAATCGATAGATCCATTATTGCAACAAAAGTGCATTAGTAGGATGACAGCTATGGCCTAGAATATATCCTTCCTGCAGGAAGCCTCCCATAATTGTCATTGACTTACATGGTACACATGATCTCAGCTAGAGCCAACTTCATGCCCAAAGCTGTCTCTATCTTCACCGGCAATCACACGTGTGATGGTAGACCTTGTGGATGCAGCCCAGACCATAACACAAACCAACCTCCCTTGCATTGACTCCATTTGCACCTCAAGCTGCCTGGGCAAGGCCACCAGCATATTCAAGGATAAGTCTCACGCCGGTGATCCCTCTTCTCCCCTCTTCCATCAGGTAAGAAGTGCAGAAATGTGAAAACACATACCTCCAGATTCAGGGATAGTTTTTTCCCAGCTTATATCTGGCCTATCAACAGCTAGAAAGTGGTCCTTATCATGTATCTGTACACTGTGGATGGCTTGATTGTAATCATGTGTAGTCTTTCTGCTGACTGGATTGCATGCAACAGAGGCTTTTCACAATATCTCGGTAGAGGTGACAATAAACTAAACTAAACTAAACGAAACACCATCATAGAGAACCTCAGCCCGTGAAACTAGTGAAAGGTATTTTAGTAGGAGACTAATTCATATCATTAGCTGTTGAAAACTTTGAATGCTTTTTTAACGCTTATGTACGGGACCATCTATTTAAGAAAAATAAATGTAAGGTTTAGAAATTTAAAAAGCTGACATACTAAAAAAATAAATAAAATATTTAAAGCAAAATGATCCAAAACATTGTAAATTACTTTCTATTGTCCCTCATGACTGTCGTGTTGCATTGAAATGAATGGAATTGCTATGATTCAACAAGTTGATTCCTTGGAATGTGCTGATGAGCTTTAGTTAAGTTTAAAGATACAGCGTGAAACCAGGCCCTTCGGCCCACCAAGTCCACGCCAATCAACAATCTCCCATACACCAGTTCTATGTTATTCTAGATTGGCATTCTACACACTAGGGAGAATTGCAGAAGTGAATTAACCTAGAGATCTGCAGGTCTTCGGTAAGTGGGAGGAAACGGGAGCACCCGGAGAAAATCCACACCGTCAAAGGAAGAATGTACAGACTCCGTACAGGCAGCACCAGTAGTCTGGATCGAACTGAGTCTCCAGCACTGTAAGGCAGCAACACTACCACTGCACCACTGTGCTGCCCTTTTGTTTACATTTTATGTGTAAAAAAATACAAGGCTGAATATGAGTGCCTTTTAAACAATGTTGGTAACATTTATAATGTAGATAAGGAAATAACTACAGGATTAAATGAAAAAAATAGGGTCTTGATCCAAAACATCACCTATTCCTATTCTCCAGACATGCTGACTGACCCTTTGAATTACTCAAGCTTTTTTTTGGTCTATCTGTTGTAAAAACAAGCCTGAAGGCTTTGTGTCTCGATGTGAGGAGCATTCGTAACAAGGTGGATGAGTTGAATGTGCAGATAGCTATTAATGACTATGCTATATTTGGGATCACGGAGACATGGCTCCAGGGGGACCAAGGCTGGGAGCTGAACATCCAGGGATATTCAATATTCAGGAGGGATAGACAGAAAGGAAAAGGAGGTGGGGTAGCGTTGCTGGTGAGAGGAGATTAATGCAATAGAAAGGAAGGACATTAGCTTGGAGGATGTGGAATTGATATGGGTAGAGCTGCAAAACTCTAAGGGACAGAAAACGCTAGTGGGAGTTGTGTACAGGCCACTTAACAGTAGTAGTGGAGTTGGGGATGGCATCAACCATGAAATTAGAAATACGTGCAACAAAGGTAAAACAGTTATAATGGGTGACTTCAATCTTCATATACATTGGGTGAATCAAATTGGTAGGGGTGCTGAAGAAGAGGATTTCTTGGAATGTATGTGGGATAGTTTTCTAAACCAACATGTAGAGGAATCAATGAGAGAGCAGGCTATTCTAGACTGGGTACTGAATAATGAGGAAGGGTTAGTTAGCAGTCTTGTTGTGCGTGGCCCCTTGGGCAAGAGTGACCATAATATGGTTGAGTTCTTCATTAGGATGGAGAGTGACTTAACCATATAACCATATAACCATATAACAATTACAGCACGGAAACAGGCCCTCTCGGCCCTTCCAGTCCGTGCCGACCATTTGTTTTCCCCTAGTCCCATCTACCTGCACTCAGACCATAGCCCTCCATTCCCTTCACGTCCATATACCTATCCACTTTACTTTTAAATGTTAAAATCGATCCTGCCTCCACCACTTCTGCTGGAAGCTCATTCCACACAGCCACCACCCTCTGAGTAAAGAAGTTCCCCCTCACGTTACCCCTAAACTTCTGTCCCTTAATTCTCATGTCATGCCTTCTTGTACAATTTTAACATTACTTCCCTACTCCTATATTCAATGCTCTGATTTATAAATGCCAGCACACCAAAGGCTTTCTTTACCACCCTATCTACATGCAATTCCACCTTCAGGGAACTATGCACAGTTATTCCTAGATCCCTCTGTTCCACAGCATTCCTCAATTCCCTACCATTTACCATGTACGTCCTATTTTGATGTGTCCTGCCAAGATGTAGCACTTCACACTTAACAGCATTAAACTCCATCTGCCATCTTTCAGCCCACTTTTCCAAATGGCCCAAATCTCTCTGATTTAAACAAAGTTTAAACAAAGTCTGAACATAAACAAAGGTAACTTTGAAGGTATGAGACGTGAATAGGCCAGATAGACTGGCAAGTGATTCTTAAAGGGTTGACAGTGGATGTGCAATGGAAGGTATTTCAAGACTGCATGGATGAACTACAACAATTGTTCATCCCAGTTTGGCAAAATAATAAATCAGGGAAGGTAGTGCATCCATGGATAACAAGGGAAATCAGGGACAGTATAAAAACAAAAGATGAAGCATACAAATTAGCCAGAAAAAGCAGCCTACCAGAGGACTGGGAGAAATTCAGAATCCAGCAGAGGAGGACAAAGGGCTTAATTAGGAAAGGGAATATAGATTATGAAAGGAAACTGGCAAGGAACATAAAAACTGGCTGCAAAAGTTTTTATAGATATGTAAAGAAAAAGAGATTGGTTAAAACAAATGTAGGTCCCTTGCAGTCAGAAACAGGTGAATTGATCATGGGGAACAAGGACATGGCAGACCAATTAAATAACTACTTTGGTTCTGTCTTCACTAAGGAAGACATAAATAATCTGCTGAAAATAGCAGGGGACCGGGAGTCAAATAAGATGAAGGAACTGAGTGAAATCCAGCTTAACCGGGAAGTGTTGTTGGGTAAATTGAACGGATTAAAGGCCGATAAATCCCCAGGGCCAGATAGTCTGCATCCCAGAGTACTCAAGGAAGTAGCCACAGAAATAATGGATGCATTAGTGATAATTTTTAAAAACTCCTTAGATTCTGGAGTAGTTCCTGAGGATTGGAGGGTAGCTAATGTAACCCCACTTTTTAAAACAGGAAGGAAAGAGAAAACGGGGAATTACAGACCAGTTAGTCTAACATCAGTAGTGGGGAAATTGCTAGAGTCAGTTATTGAAGATGGGATAGCAGAACATTTGGAAAGTGGTGAAATCATTGGACAAAGTCAGCATGGATTTACGAAAGGTAAATCATGTCTGACGAATCTTATAGAATTTTTCGAGGATGTAACTAATAGAGTGGATAAGGGAGAACCAGTGGATGTGTTATATCTAGACTTTCAGAATGCTTTCGACAAGGTCCCACACAAGAGATTACTATACAAACTTAAAGCACACGGTATTGGCGGTTCAGTATTGATGTGGATAGAGAACTCGCTGGCAGACAGGTAGCAAAGGGTAGGAGTAAACAGGTCCTTTCCAGAATGGTAGGCAGTGACTAGTGGGGTACCGCAAGGCTCAGTGCCGGGACCCCAGCTATTTACAATATATACTAATGATTTGGACGAGGGAATTGAATGCAACATCTCCAAGTTTGCGGATGACACTAAGCTGGGGGGGTAGTGTTAGGTGTGAGGAGGATGCTAGGAGGCTGCAAGGTGACTTGGATAGGCTGGGTAAGTGGGCAAATGCATGGCAGATGCAGTATAATGTGGATAAATGTGAGGTTATCCACTTCGTAGGCAAAAACAGGAAGGTAGACTATTATCTGAATGGTGGAAGATTAGGAAAAGGGGAGATGCAACGAGACCTGGGTGTCATGGTACACCAGTCATTGAAAGAAGGCATGCAGGCGCAGCTAAAGGATTTGAGTATAGGAGCAGGGAGGTTCTACTGCAGTTGTACAGGGTTTTGGTGAGACCACACCTGGAGTATTGTGTACAGTTTTGGTCTCCAAATCTGAGGAAAGACATTCTTGCCATAGAGGGGGTACTGAGAAGGTTCACCAGACTGATTCCTGGGATGTCAGGACTTTCATATGAGGAAAGAGTGGATAGACTCGGCTTGTACTCGCCAGAATTTAGAAGATTGAGGGGGGATCTTATAGAAACATACAAAATTCTTAAGGGGTTGGACAGGCTAGATGCAGGAAGATTGTTCCCGATGTTGGGGAGGTCCAGAACAAGGGGTCACAGTCTAAGGATAAGGGGGAATTCCTTTAGGACCGAGATGAGGAAAACATTTTTCACACAAAGAGTGGTGAGTCTCTGGAATTCTCAGTATTGATGTGGAAACCAGGCAGCTCAGTCACTCTGGCCAGGCAGCATTTTAGAACCAAGAGACACTTTTTGCAAGCATTTTAGAACCAATAGAGTCACTTTTTGCAAGCATTTAGACACAATAGACACTTTTTGAAACCATTTTAGAACCAAGAGACACTTTATGCAAGCATTTTAGAACCAATAGAGACACTTTTTGCAAGCATTTTAGAACCAATGGACACTTTTTGCAAGCATTTTTGAAACAATAGAGACGCTTTTTGCAAGCATTTTAGAACCAATAGACACTTTTTGCAAGCATTTTTGAAACAATAGAGACGCTTTTTGCAAGCATTTTAGAACCAATAGAGACACTTTTTACAAGCATTTTTGAATCAACAGACACTTTTTGCAAGCATTTTAGAACCAATAGAGACACTTTTTGCAAGCATTTTAGAACCAATAGACACTTTTTGCAAGCATTTTAGAACCAATAGACACTTTTTGCAAGCATTTTTGAAACAATAGAGACGCTTTTTGCAAGCATTTTAGAACCAATAGACACTTTTTACAAGCATTTTTGAATCAACAGACACTTTTTGCAAGCATTTTAGAACCAATAGAGACACTTTTTGCAAGCATTTTTGAACCAATAGACACTTTTTGCAAGCAATTTAGAACCAATAGACAGTTTTTGCAAGCAATTTAGAACCAATAGACAGTTTTTGCAAGCATTTTAGAACCAATAGACACTTTTTGCAAGCATTTTAGAACCAATAGAGACACTTTTTGCAAGCATTTTAGAACCAATAGACACTTTTTGCAAGCATTTTAGAACCAATAGAGACACTTTTTGCAAGCATTTTAGAACCAATAGACCCTTTTTGCAACCATTTTAGAACAAAAAAAGATACTTTTTGCAACCATTTTAGAACCAATAGACATTTTTTGCAACCTTTTTAGAACCACATTAAGGGCACTCAGAGTTGAGTAGACATGTGTTCAGTGCTATTCAGAGCTCAGAGAGACTGAGTGAGGCACACCACTGGCTTCCTCCATCTTGCAGAGACTGAGTGAGTCACACCACTTCCTGGTTTTATAGTCCCTCCCCCTCCCTCCAGCAGGGGCAGCAGAGAGAATGGGAATATATTTTAAAAACAGTACTATCTCTCTGATTTTTCATCGATGGGAAAAATCCTCTGGTCCAGGAAGGCGAAGGAGGGCTCTGAGTGAGGTGGCCAAAAATGATAGCCGTAGATGGCGACGTTCTCTCAGCAATCGCAGCACAGGGAGCCAAAAGTGGTCAAGATCAAACTTTTAGTAATATAGATGTTTGATTAACCTAAGAAAAGTAAAGATTCTGAGGACGGATCCCGACCCCAAAATGTATCTGTTTATTTCCCTCCACAGACCCTACCTAATGCGTAGGGTTCTTCCAACAGTTTGTCCTTTGCTTAAGATTCCCACATCTGCCATCTCTTTTGTCACCACTGATTAACCTGTTGGAGTGAATTTTTCAAGTCAAGTCAAATCACTTTAATTTATATAGCACATTTAAAAAACAACTCTCGTTGGCCAAAGTGCTTTACATTGGTGTAAAAATAGTATAACGAACAACAGTGGTTCATAGATTAAATACCAACATCCCTACATACATATAGCCCTTGCTGAGGATGTCAGGAAAGGCTTGGGAGTAGAGGTGAGTTTTTAGTCTTGACTTAAAGGAGTCGATGGAGGGGGCAGTTCTGATGGGAAGAGGGATGCTGTTCCACAGTCTAGGAGCTGCAACCGCAAAGGCGCGGTCGCCCCTGAGCTTATGCCTAGACCGCGGGATGTTCAGCAACCCCAAGTCGGCCGATCTGAGGGACCTGGAGGTGGTGTGCTGGGTAAGCAGACCAGTTAACGTTTCAGGTTTGGGACCCTTTGAGAACCAAGAGCTTTGTCTTAACAAATGTAAGGAATTAAAGGGCCTGTCCCACTTGGGCGATTTTTCCAGCGGCTGCCGGCATCATTGACTGACGTTTCATGGTTGCCAAAAGATTTTGAATATTTCAAAATCCAACAACGACAAAATAAATGTTGCGACACTTGAGGAGACACCGCACGTCAATACGTCATCAAGCCGCATCACTCCGCGTCACTCCAGGTCAGTGCCGCGTCACCGTCGCATCACGTCGCATCACGCCGCATCTTTCTTGGTGACCTGATACGTCAGTCAATGATGCTGGCAGTCGCAGAAAAAATCACCAAGTGAGACAGGCCCTTAACTGACTGTATGGTTGAATACATTTTAAAAAATTGGTAAATTGTGTTCTTTTTTAAGGGGGGCAGAGTGTAAATATGCATCTGCAGGGTGCCTTTAATCATATGTACGCAATCCATGTGTATCTATAATACATTATTATACCCAGATATTGCTAGCTGGTTCTTTATCGAAACCTTAGTAAAGGATGCTTTGGTTAAGCCCGACCTCAGCCTGAATATCTTGTCATTGCAGCAGCTTCTAAGACAGTTAGACATGACATAATGTGAACAGAACTGTGACCTTAAAGCAGCCTAACAGTAGCATTGCATCTGGCTATCAAGGTGACCGAAGCTCTCAACATTTACTAATGCAGGCTCCTTCCAGACTGCTGCTGAAATTGTAAGCAGCTCCTTTCACTTCGTAATGCACTGATGCACAAGATCACAACAGAGAGACAGAGTTTAATCGTATTCCCTCTCGGACGAGATAAGTAAATGAGTGCATGTATTTCCAGGGATTACATATGGTGTAATGAGTATCAGCGGGCTAAATGCACATTATACTTCCTCAATGTGTAGTAACTTTGTAATCACAGAATTGTACATTTAAACCTGCTGTCTGCGATATATGCAATATTTAGCTGTCTGCTCAAGGTTTTGTTCCTTGGGTCATTCTCTATCTCTTTGGCATTAAGAAGCATCGTGATAACGTACTCCACTGAGAGTTGATGATCATTAATTTAACTTTGATATTCCTTTGTTTGGTCCTAAATGCCCCTCCAATAATATATTTCAGGACATTTTACCATTCTAATGCCCCTGTCCCACTTAGGAAACCTGAACGGAAACCTCTGGAGACTTTGCACCCCACCCAAGGTTTCCGTGCTGTTTTCGGAGGTTCCCGGAGGTTCCCGGAGGTTTCGGTCAGTCTCCCTAATGGTCGAAAGTGGTTTCCGCTTCTTCACTGGAACATAGAAGAAGCGGAAACCACTTTCGACCATTAGGGAGACTGACAAAAACCTCCGGGAACCTCCGGGAACCGCACGGAAACCATGGGTGGGGCGCAAAGTCTCCAGAGGTTTCCGTTCAGGTTTCCTAAGTGGGACAGGGGCATTAAAGTGCAGTATCAATTCGTCATTGATGCACTGCTATAACTTGCCAACGCACTGCCTGTCTTGTGACCTCCATTACCAAGAAAGGCAAGAACACCAAGAGCATAGAAGCACGATTACCTTCAAGGGCGGCACGGTGGCGCAGCAGGAGAGTTGCTATAAATAGAAACAAAATGGACATATTTGGCGTTTTCTGGCCTACAGTTAATCGTGCACTTGAAATTTACTTCTGTTAATTGGGTAATGTATTCAATCTCCAATATAAGACACTTCAAAACACACTTCTTTTTTTTCACTCAGTCTTGATGCATCTGATGTTACCCTTGTTGAATAACAATGTAGCCTGTCATATACGTTGCTTTTATTGTATATCATGCCATGTCAAAACCAAAGGAAACTAGCATTTCACTCAATAATGACACCAACATAATCAATTGCTAAATTTACCAAGGATAAACCATGAATCAATAAATAGCGATGAAATTGGTTATCTGCTAACAGAGCAAGCAAAGAGTTTGAAGCCAGTTAAATTATTTAATGATCCTTTACTACGGGATAGTCTTAATTCAACAATGTCCCTCCTTGGAGCTTCCTGTAAGATTTTTTCCAAAACAAAACGTGGTTTTCATTGCTCCACTGACTGATACCCAGAAATCATTACCACCGACTCAACATATCATTGAGAATTTAATCAAGGTATGATTTTATTTAACTTTTCTACTTTATGAAGATAAGTCTGGCACTGGGGATAATAAAAAACTCCATTGCAGTTATTGGATTTCCTCTGCTAAAAGATACTCATAAATGTTTTATAAGGTTATGGATTTTACAAACGGATCACAGCTTTGAACTACCTATAATTACAGGAGCGCCAGACTAGAGTGATTAAGCCCTTATAGCAGAGTTGGAAAGTTTATATAACAATTACTGACTTCTATGTTGACATGTGTTTATTCCTTTCTGGGAGCTATTCAAAGCCGTGTGCTAGTTGATTGCTCATGTGGAATTTAGAGGAAAGTAGATCTGATTCTCATTTATAGCACCTTTCGTGATCTTTAGCTGGCACATGTAACCATTTTGTTCTGATGTAGAATGCCAGGGCACAAGTTATCATTGTAGAATGCTAACAGCATCCTTTATCTAAATTATTATTTAAAGCTCAGAAAAGTATTTAACTTGCAATCCTATGTCTATGCACGGGTTAATTGCTTTGCCTGTGCCCTGAAAAACATTTTGAACTTCAAACTCTTTCTTCAATCAGTTATAATTGCCTCTAATTTAATATACTGCATATAGAGTTATCTCTCTAAATTAGGTATCAGTTTTTCCAAATACTTACTAAGCTTTCAAGTATTGTTAGACTGGTAAGACAGCATTTGGCATGAGAAACATGGAGCTGCTACCTCACAATGCCCCAGACCTGGTTTTGATCCTGGCCTTGCTATTTGTGTGGAGTTTACATATTCTCCCTGTGACCGCATGGGTTTCCTTTGGGTTCTCTGGGTTTTTCCTACAAAAGATGTGCAGGTTTGTTGGTTAATTGACCTCTGCAAATTGCTCCTTGTGTGTGTAGGGAGTTGGAACATGGGATAACATTGAACTTGTGTGAATGGGTGATCGATGGTCGACAGGGACTTGAGAGGCTGAAGGCCTGTTTCCATGCTGTGTCTCTAAACTGAACTGAACAGAACTGAACTGAACTGAACTAAACTAAACTACGCTAAACTAAACCAAACCAAACAACTTCTGTCCTTTCAGATCCTGGAGAGTGTGCATATTTTCTATTATTTCAATTTTTGGTTGCGATTAAATGCTTTTGCACTTGTTTCAACAAATTAGTGCATGGATTTCTGCATTTTCACGTTACAGGGAGAAGGCATATCCTTCATATTTACGTTCATTCAGAGATATATCACATTTAAACTTTTAATGTGGTGCCATTATTTATATTGGACTCAAGTTTCATCTAAAGGACTAGTGCAAGAGGGGTGAGTGGGGCCATCTTGATGTGAAGTACCGGAGCTGCCATAATCTGCTGTCTTGTGGTAGAACACTGCACAATTTTTTTTCCTTCAGTTTCATGACACGGTGGTTGTAATTTATCTTAGGCACAAAATGTGTTTGTGTGTCCCCGTGCTTGTGTGTTGTATTTTGATTCTGTTTAGAAAACATGCTCATGCTTTTTTTGCAGACACAAGGAACTGTGGTTTACAAAAGAATAACACACGGTGCTGGAGTAACTCAGCGGGTCAGGTAGCATCCCTGGAGATGTGGACAGACAACATTTTGGATCTTGACCTTCTTCAGCAGTTTCTTTTGTCCATGTCCTCCAGAGATGCTGCCTGGCACGCTGAGTCACTCCAGCACTTTTTTTGTCATGTATTTTGCCTTCTTTTCAAACAATGCAAGACATTTACAGACTACAATTCATATTATACCAAATGGCTTGGGCACTCAACTTTTTTAAGTTTGTATGCTGGCTTGTAAGTAAACCTTTCTCTATTTTTTAGACATATATTTGCCGTGCCTCAGTGAATTGTGAAGACATTACACTAGGAATCATGGAGAAAGTGGCGAACAACATGGTAAGATAATTGACGGTGAGAGATTGATGCTTGGGAGACATAAACATGGGGATCAGTGGATGACTGAGCAGAAGATTGGGGAATACCTTGGGGCAGAGATCACAGGAGTCATCTGTAAAAACACTTGCAATGCAGTCGGGATCTGAGAGTCTGTGGAGTATAGTAAATAGTAGTGGAAACAGATGGAAGCAGGATGGTGGGCATTCACCACAGATGGGAAGGTAAAACGTGAACTTTCAAATAAAAGATACAGCATAGAAATAGGCCCTTCAGCCCACTGAGTCCACTCTGCCTACCGATCACCCGTTCACACTGGTTCTATGTTATCCCACTTTGAATCCATTCCCTGCACACAACCCATGGACCTACATACCTGCGCGCCTTTGGGATGTGGGAAGGAGTACATGCAAGCTCCAGACAGACAGCACCCAAGGTCAGGAGTGAATCCGGGTCTCTGGTGCTGTATAGCAGCAGCACTACCAGCTGTGCTTATCATCAGGAGGCATTATATCTCAGACTCCTTGTTCACCCAGGCAGTGATTGTCTCCTTATGGTCAGGCAGGGAGTTTTTTAACCCTCCAGTTAAATTGTGCTCCATACAGCCAAGTCTTATGCTGTTCATAAACTGCATTTGAATGGTACAAGGTCACCTAGGTGGGTCCAGTTATGCATCTTATCCAGGAATTAACCAGAATCTTATTTGGAGGAGTGTTATATGTCTGTACATTGATTTTCAACCACAGCTTTTTAATTAAAATTCACTCATATTGCAAAAATGTTACCTTACAAGGGCATATTTTTCAGCAATCATGTCTTTTACATGAAAAATGCACCAATTGCATACAGTGTGAATACAATATTGTTATAGTGCTTCTTTAAATGAAAGAATCAGGGGGTTGTATACAGTCTACTTAGTAATGGTACAATAATGGTATCATTTATCTAATGGTATGATGGCTGAAGATTGCAATTATCTAGTGGTACTGAAGAAAAATTGTGGGGTTCTTAAGAGCTGTTGTACCTTTTTAGATGTTTTGTTCTGCTCTGATAGAAATCTTTGATGAACCTGAACTTGTGCTGAAAACCTGACAAGAAAATAAATACTAGCGGCAAAGCTTTTAATTCCCAGCGTACGTTTTGTGATGGATAGCGTGGTTTTGAATACTGAGTGCACCTTGCTTGTGGGTGCTGTGGCTGAGCCCACCATTCGAATGGGAGGTGTGGCGTTGAATACTGAGTGAGCATTCTCCTCGCTAAGCATGGATTTAAATTCTGAATGCACACTTGGTGAAGGATGATCTGACTTTGTATGCTGAATGCACATTTTCTGAGGTAGTGCTGCAACTTTGCGTGCTGATTTCAAGAATATTGTACGTGACATCAATGGAGCCCTTCCTTTGTCTTTCATCTAGAACATAAAATGTGTATAGTGTTAACTTTATACTTGTCTTGTGATTCAACTATAATTTTCATATCACTCTTTTAGGAGGTTTTTTTTTCCACATTGCTATGCATATCCAGGATATTAAAGGAAGGGAAGGAGCCAAGCAAATATAAAATGGTTTTCTTCATGTATAATTTACTAGATTGTCATTTCAGGGCAAGCAGCACAATTTTGCCTGAGATAGTAATGTGTTTATTTTTGTTTGCATTGGATTAAGACCTGGGGAATGCGATTTAGTTTTAGTTTAGTTTAGAGATACAGCGTGGAAACAGGCCCTTCGGTCCACCGAGTCTGCACCAACCAGCGATCCATGCACATTAACTCTATCGTATATAAACTGAGGACAATTTTACACACACACCAAACCAATTAACCTACAAACATGTCCGTCTTTGGAGTGTGGTAGGAAACTCCAAAGATCGCGGAGAAAACCCATGCGGCCACGGGGAGAATGTACAAACTCCGTACAGACAGCACCCGTAGTTGGGATCAAACCAGGGTCTCCGGCACTGCAATCGCTGTAAGGCGGCAAATCTACCGCTGCGCCAACGTTTATTTTGTTAACCGTTAACTATTTATTTTGTCGTAACTCCTCTAGACTGTTTTAAGTGTCACTCGGGCAAGCCGCAGCTCGATTGTGGAACAAAGCCAAACAATGTTGTAGTGCACTTGCTGTACAACTTGTGCTGTAAACTGGTGATGAAGAATCTCAATGTATCAAGTTGTTACAGTCTGAAGTTACATTTGAAAATGTCATCTTCCATCGCGCAACTTTCCAATTTTTTTGGAAGCAAGGAACTGCAGATCCTGGTTTATATCAAAGATAGACACAAAGTGCTGAAGTAACTCAGCAGGTCAGACAGCATCCCCGGGAAAAAAAATGATGGGTGATGCTCTGGGTCGAGATCCTTCTTCTGACTGAAAGTAGTGGGTGCTGAGATGCTGACTGACCCACTGAGTTACTCCAGCACTTTGTGTCTGTCTCAGTTATAAACCAGCATCTGCAGCCCTTTGTTTCTAAACAGGATGGAGAAACGCAGCTCTGCCTTCGGAAAAATGGGAAATAAAGTGTGTGAATGAAGATGAAGATTGCCTAAAGCTGAAGGTGTTTCATGCTTTTGTCAAACCCACCTTACTTTACGCTTGCAAGACATGGACAGTGTAAAGCAGCCATGCCAAACAGCCTAATCACTTCCTGTCTCCACAGAATACTTCACATCAAATGTCAAAACACGATTCCAGATTCATAGATTCAATCCCAGTCACATCTGCCCAGCATTGCTAAAGGAATCACAGATCAGGTGTGTAGGACATGTCAAAAGAATTTCTAATGACAGAATACCAAATAAGCTACTTTACGGAGAGCTGATGGAATGCAAGTGACCATTTGGTGGACAGAAAAAGAGATTCAAAGACTTTATTTGAACATCCCTGGAAAGTTTCAACATTGACACACACCACCGGTAACAACAAGCATTGGATCGCAATGTTTGGTGTACCTGCATAAAAAGTGGTGCTTGTTCATATGAAGAAGCTGGAATAGAGGTAGCAAAGAGGAAGAGAGAATCTCGAAAATCAAAATCCACTGATGCTACAGCAATTCTATATTTCTGTCATTTGTGTGAAATGAACTTTCATGCCCAGTTGGTTGCATCTGCTATCTCTATACATATCACAACACAATAGATGAGATGTCACGATCTTACTCAAATAAATGATATACACCGAAACATAAGAATATAAGCAAATTGGAGGAGATGTTAGCCAGTCAGCTCCTCAAATCCTCCCTGCCATGTTATATAATTTTGGCTGATCTCAAATGACAATGTCAAAGACTTGGGCAGCACAGTGACGCAGCAGTAGAGTTACTGGTTCACAACGCCAGAGACCCGAGTTCGATCCTGACTATGAATGCTGCCTGTGCAGAGTTTGTATGTTCACCCTGCGTTTTCTACAGGTGCTCCGGTTCCTTCCCATATTCCAAAGACGTGAAGGTTTGTAGGTTAATTGGCTTCTAAAATGTCCCCTAAGGTATAGGACATAGAACTAGTGTACGGGTGATTGATGGTTGATATGGACTCGGTGGGCCGAAGAATCTGTTTCCTCTCCATATCTCTAAACTAATCAAAACTGTCTCTCTCTGGTCGTTCCTTCAACTCCCTGCTCCCAACCGGAAAAGGTACAGAAGCTTGAAAGTGTGCACTGCCAGATTCAGGAATAGCTACTTCCCCTCAATTATCAGGCTTCTATCTGGACAGGGAAAACCCTGCTCGATGGGAAAATACCGGCCGTGACCCAGACCTGATGCAGAACGCCAGCAGCGGACGGGAAGAAAAATATCCCATGAGAGGACGGGTAAGGGAAACGGGGACTTTGGAATAGACCCCAAATAAATTTCTCTGACACTAAAGTAATGTGCAATCCACCCCTACCCCATAGTGGACATTGGACTTTCTCAGTAGAACTGGTGCACCGTAATGCTGAGAATTATATTGTGCATTATTACCCATATCACACATCTGAGGTATGCTTTTACAAAATTGTATTCCCTTCGTTTTTACTGCCAGCAGGGGTAACAGGGGAATATTTTCTTATATTCCCCTTTCTTGCGAACGCCTATGGACTTTACCTGTTAAAACAGCGGGGAATATAGTCTTATATTCCCCTGGTCTCACATCCGGGAACTTGGCAACGTGACGGCAACGTGACGCTGCGTGGGAAATTTAGAATATTCAAACGGCAGACAGGAAGACTGCCGCGTCCATTTTGGTTAAATTTTACGTGGAAGTCCGCCGAGCTGAGATGTTAAAATTTTCCTCTAGATGTCTGATAATGGGTAATAATAACAATATTGACTGTCCTCTTTCGGGAGATACGACATATATTGCCCTCACTAGATCCATATTGCCCTCGTCTTCGACTCGGGCAATATGAATCTACTTCAGGCAATATATGTCGTATCCCCCTCAAGGCCAGTCAATATTCTATTATTATATATCTTATCCTTTAGATATGCATCTATTGTACATGAGTTTGACATGATTGTACAGTATTTATGTATTCTATTATTTGATCAGATTGGATAGCATACAAAACAAAGCTTTTCACTATACCTTGATGCACATAACAATAATAAACCTAAACATAACCATAAACCTAAAGATTTAAACTGCCTCAAAAACAAATAAAAATACAATCTGGAGAGATTTGCTGTCCAGTGCCTCCATGCTCCTGATCCTTAAGATCTGAAATTAATGGAGATCTGGATTCTGTTCTTATACCATCATGCAATCTTGGACTGCACTTACAGTTTCCAAGTCTATCTAATGTTGTACACTTTCATTGTTTACCCAGCCTATAATCCTGCTACAAGCTTTGTTTATTGTACAGTGCGCTTTTTAGCTAAATTATATTGTGTTTTAAGACTTGTACATTTATAAAGAGAACAACATTTTCCATGCTCTTACATTTTCCCCGTGCTATATAAGCCATTAGGAATGTCAACACAGGTTGATTCTTCAATTGCATTGAGCGTTCCAAAGTTTTGCTGGCTTTACCTTGCACTAAACGTTATTCCCTTATTATGTAGCTATACACTGTAAATGACTCGATTGTAATCAAGTATTGTCTTTCCGCTGGATAGCACGCATCAACAGCTTTTCCCTGTACCTTGGTACATGTGACAATAAACTAAACTGTAAACATGGCAAATCCTGATTAATGCTGAATCCCATACAGGCAAATATTGCTTACTCATTTCTTCTTCTTAGTTGGACCTTTGGAGTTAAGGATGACTTTTTTCCACCCCAGATCTCTGAATCCTGTTGTGGCTAATGAGGTAAATGGTGGATCTGCAGACTTTCTCACAGGTAGGGCAGGAGGATATTGGTAAAGAAGTGAATAACAAGGGAGGTGCTGTGCTCCATACACTTTTTTTGTCGCTGGGCTCCTGCATGCTTCTAATGAAAAAGCATACATTTCTCAATGCCATCCTGGATGCTCCTCCTCCATTTTGTGTGATCATGGGCCAGGGATTCACTTGAGTTGATGAGAATGTTATGTCTTTAGTAAGGATTTCTGAATAACCTTGATGCACTTTGTCTGTTCTCCTGCTCAACTGAGCTGGGAGTAATGGGCTTGTTTGAGAGTCTGGTGTTGATTGATCTAGCTTGTCCATTGGAGCTGAATTCTTATTAAAACCTCTGTGCTGGGAATATTAGACTGAGAAGAACATATGTGTAGGAGTAGAAACAAGGAACTACAGGTGCTGGTATACAAAAAAAGACACAAGATTTGGGCAGGCCAGGCAGCCCTTCTGGAGAACATGGATCGGTGACATATCATTCCCCGAAACATCACCTATCCATGTTTTCTAGAGATGCTGCATGACCCGCTGAATTACTCCAGCATTTCCTGTACTTTTTCTATATATGTAGGAGTCTTAGTTTGTGAAAATGCTGGCTGTGTTCATGCTTGTTTGCTTCAAGCAGACATCCTGATGAATCTTTCACCCTCGACTGTGTGTATTTTGTGATATACACCAGTATCGCTGCATCCACGCAGTGGCGGTGCTGTGAAGAGGCGGCGGGGGTTGGGGGTGCTAATGGCAGAATTCACTGCAGCATTTATTACATTACTGTCTGACTGTCAGCCCCTGTGGCTTCAACGGAAAGTAATTTGTTCCTAAACCCTTCTGAACAGGAAATATTTTCTTGTGCTATCAATCATTTTGCAATCAACTGCCCGAGACAAAGCTGTCCTTGGTTATTTTTTAAAAGTCCCCCAGTGTTTAAATTTGGCTGGGAGGTGGAAATGCAATGGTATGTCTGATGGCCAGTAATGCCAGGCATGAATAACTCCCTTCACTCAATTTGTCATTCATTTGTCCATATACAATGCCTGCTTCAATCACCCTCATGCTCATTCTCAAAAGATTCATCCTTATCTTGGCAGTCATTGCATTAATGCGCACAATCTTCAACCTTCCTGCCATTTTGAGCCTTTGAATCAAATGTTGTCTTCCAGATTCATGGCCATCTTTCCTCTGTTCT